>CM052810.1:128286852-128375786 GCA_028533885.1 Nasua narica | reverse complement strand
TTTTTTAAAGTAAACACTGACTTTATTGACTTTGTGAAGTAATTTTTCATAGAGAAGACTTACAGATGACCCAGGAATTACAATTAATGTTAATTAAATGGATGCATAAAAGCTTTTTTTAAGCAACCCCCCAATTTTTTTTAACAATAGGAAAGAATGTTATTTTCTCTAAAAGTTCCAGAATGTAAGCCCATATACTGGAAAGAAGAGTTTGCATAGAGGGTTGTTAAAGCGGCATAAAAAGGTTTTAGAAAGACTGATCAAAATCAATACTATGAATCAGAGCTGTCATATTTCAGATACTTTTTTCTCATTATCATTCACTGTAGTTTCTAATATCACCTTTTACTGTATTTTGTTGATACTAGTATTTTATAATATCTATATTTATCTTCATCTTTTTTCCCAAAACTGTCACGTACACAAAGTGGGTATCTTTGTTCTGGAGAGAATGACTTAGAGGAGTGCTTCTCAAACTGTCTATATTGAAGGTGCAGCTTTTCTGACGTTTTGTTTTAGTTTTCAATCTGCTGTGGATCAATTCTATTATACAACAGTGGAAATGAATTACTGGCAAAATGAAATTAAAAAGGCAAGGGTATACAGACATAAGCCACATTTTTATTATTAAAGTCAGTAGTTATATTATTCTATCAAAATTGCTATAAAAGTTTTTAAATGCTTACTCCCAACATTTCTGTTCATGGATTGGCTCTGATCCAGGGTTCATATTTGAGTAGTATTGACTTGGGGTGTTCAGACTAACCAAAACTGTCATGATTACCCCACTATAAAGACAGCCATTTGAGTGATAGGGATCCTATCTTACTCCATATAGTAGCTACAGAAATAAACAATATCTTTTACTTATAATAGCATGCTTTCACTTCCCAAGTATTTGCATGTTCATGCTCCCATTTATCTTCAGGACATTCTGTGGCAGGTAGTTGAAAGCTTATTATTTCATCACCAAGAAGCCAACATCCTCATCATGGAAATGCATTTACTTAAGTGCACATGTTCTAGCCTACTATTTGATAGTATTATGCTATAAAAATTTGGATAGAACACACTATATGCAAAAATATATATAATAAAATAATTTAAAAAACACATTGTATGCAAACTACACAGTGAACTGAGTTACTGACCTTTTTATTCAATTCAGGGAACATTTACTGAATGTTCGTATGTGACATGCTCTGTGCTCACCTTCATCTGTGGGGAATTTGAGAGGTGACTGAGATGTTTCTTGTAGTCTGATAGGGCAGATGAGGCATGCTATCAGTACGTTTAGTGCAGAGCGCTAACCAAGTGCTGTTAAGACTTGAGAAGGAAAGGCTAATTTTGCTGGAGAAAGTAGCAATTGGGTTTGGTTTTAACATAGAGTAGATGCTGAAGTTGATGAAAGGAATTTCTGCTGAAGAGGTAGAAAAACAGGAACAAAGTCACAGAAGTATGAAAAAACAAGGGGAATCTACAAACCAGTTCATCCTTGCTGGGCTTTGCATATGTAAGGATGACTTCTGGGAAATAAAGCTAGGAAAGTAGATGTGTCCTAAATCACGGAACAGTGAGCTAGGAAGCCAAGGAGTCTGGGTCCCACTGCTGTCCCACAGGTAAAACTGCATCACTGAGTGGAGCCTCTCTGCTCTCAACCCTACTCACCCTGACTTAACCCTTCATCACAATCCCCAGAATGCAATCTTGACCATATAAAGGGTAGCAAAAATAGATATTACAGAAGATGTGATGGGAAAACAAAAAACAGAATTCCATTAGGCAATACACAACAAAACTTGACAAAAGTCCTGATTAAGCACACATGTCCTTCTGAAAGACTTACTAAGTTTCCTACTGGCTACAATGGTAATTCATCTATCTTTTAACTTTCTCTTTTATTTCCTAGTGCAATTGAAAATCTCTGCCCATGTATAATTTTGCATTTCCATATACCTCATCCCATTCAGTAGACAAGACATTATCATTAATATCGTCTTCCTTAGAATCTACACAGAAAAGGTCTGAATAATATTCAGATTTCTTTCTTTTTCTCAGATGTGAATGGTGACACGCAGAGATATAGGTGAGATTATTGCTGGCATTGAAACAGCCATGCGGTGTAAAGGGTTAGGGACAAGTGGCAAGCAGAAGAAGCTGCTCGAGAGTTGAGAAGCAAAGGCAGAAACAAGGATGACAGAAAACACATGGTATCTGAGAGACAGAAGCAACAACTCCTGAGCATGACCTTCAGATCCACTTTTAGCCCCAGAGCTACTTGAACTCTTTTTCTTAGATACCTGCGCAGCAGTCCTTTATAGCTTTATGTCATTTTTATTTATTTTAGCTTTCATTAAAATGATTGTTTGATGATGAAGACACACTACTCTTCCTACCTGATTATAAAGGAAAATAATAACTGCATAAATTGCCTTCAAAAATGCCCAAGTCGGGGCGCCTGGGTGGCTCAGTGGGCTAAAGCCTCTGCCTTTGGTTCAGGTCATGATCTCAGGGTCCTGGGATCGAGTCCCACATCGGACTCTCTGCTCAGCAGGGAGCCTGCTTCCCCCTCTCTCTCTGCCTGCCTCTCTGCCTACTTGTGATCTCTCTCTCTCGGTCAAATTAATAAATAAAAATTAAAAAAAAAATGCCCAAGTCATACAGAGCATAACAAAGACCAGGTATTAATTGTCTCCAGAATAATCCAGGCTGATCTTTCTCTCCCTAGTCTTAAGGAAACAGAAGCTGGGCATATGTAGTTTTAGATTGCAAAACATTCATCTTTGGAAGCGATATTTCCTAATAAAAGGGAACTGATGAAGGACAAGGAAAGACTCTGGAAAATAACTGCATCCACATGGTGGGTGTATATACTGCCTTGCAGTTCTCCATGATGCCCCCCTTTTATGAAGGTGAATAGTGGGGGAAAAAAAACCTAACTAACATTATAATAGGTATATTCATTCAGACAGGAGTTTAGAATTAAAGTAAAAGAGATTATTTTCTCCTCAAATGAAATAAAAATGTAAAACTAATGTGTGTAAGATAAAACCCACAAAATCTTGACCCAGCAAATGGTCCCGGGTTTAGTAGGCTTAAGTATGGGAGATGGTGTGTGTACTCAGCATAGAGGTTCTTCCCACCAGCCACACTTTACATTGTCCATACTGTCACCCTTGGCCACGGAGGACGCCAGCACATACAGCACCCTCAGGAAAGCATAATGGGGGCTCATCGATATACCGCCAAGAGAAGAGATAAAGTCACCAGCATGGGACAGAACAGGCTCTCAGTTTCAGAACATTGCATTTTATGATTAAAAAGGGCTGGTGGCTAATAAAATTCAGTGATTATGACATGATTTCCCCAACCGTACTTAAGGTAACACCAAGGTTACTCAAACCACATATTTTAATGAAATTCGCAAAGACCAGAAGCCAATTCTAGATTTCCCAGCTGTAAGAGTTCTAAAATATAACTATTATATTCAGCTCAACAGAACAGTAAAGCAAAAACGCTTATTGCTGGTGACATTCCAGGGAACAGTTAAAATTGTTTTATAGCCTTCGGTAATGAGAGTGGACAGCAGTATAACAATACATAATAAGGTGAGTTTAGTTTTATGTCCTGAGAACAATCTGCTTTACCCTTATGGTTCAGTTCTTTAAACTGTTTCTGTTTTAAGTAATTACAAAAGATAGCTGGCAAGTGACAGTTATAACCACTGTAGCAAATGGACTTTGTTGTAGTGTTGAGTCGACCCCTGAGAACTATTATCTTAGACTTCTAGGGCATTTAGTGTAAGTGAGGATGTCACATGAAACAAATGCCTCCTGACTTACACTGGACTTCAAAGATCTCCTTCAAGTAACACCAGCTCGAGTTGTGGCTGGTAGTATTTTCCTAAGGGTAGTTAGTACTTGTAACCCTGGTTATGCTTGAGTTGCTATTAGGAGGCACAAGAAAAAAATATATTTTAATAGTTATGTATTTTTTCAAAAATTATCACATGATAATATAAGGACCATATCAAATCTATGATTTCGTAGATATGACTGATTAAGATGGATATATTTTATAAGTTCATATGGGAAAGGCAAAAGTTCTGATGTTGGTGTATAATGAAAGCGGCAGGTGATCTCCAAGATGGCTCCATGAGCCTCAGTTCAAGGGATTCGTGCCCTTGAATAATCCCTTCCCACATGGATAGTACTGACACATAACCTACAGGCTCATTTAACCCATCGGCTATTGTGGAAACAAAAGAGTGTAACTTCCCAGGCTAGGACAAAAGTCACTGAGGCTTCAGTGTGACCTCTAGTCATTCATTCTGAAGGAAATCAATTGTCATGCATGAAGAGGAACCCTATGAAGAGTCCCAGGTGCCAAATAACTGAGGCCCCATGCTCACAGTCAGCAAGGAATGCTATCCTCTTATTTACAGCCATGAGAGTGAGCTGACATCTTGGACTGCGGCTTCATAAGGCATGAGGGGCCAGAACTACTTCAGCTAAGACCCTCTTGAATTTCTGTCCCATAGAAATTGTGTGAGATAACACATGTTTATTGTTGTTTTAAGATGCTAAATTTGGGGGTAATTTGTTAAGCAGCATTAGATAACCAATAATAGATGAAGAATACCATGAGCAAGAGTGGGAAACAATGTCAGGGGATCCCATTTACGTGCGCTCCTATGTAGCTCTGTTTTTCCTCCTCTTCTCTGAAGCTTCCATTCCATAGAGCTGAACCATTAGATCTCAATTCTAAAGGAAATTGTACCTCTTGCTTCTGCTTTTGCCTGAGTCTATGCCTGGCACCTCATATCTGACTAAGTGTTTACTATCGCTTAGTCCTTCTGACAAGAAGAGGGTTATAGGCTTTTAACGAATGCAGACACTGCAGCCAAGAGAATTGTAGCTGAGAAGTGTGATCTAGATCTACAGTTCCTAATCCCAAACGTTAAGTGACTTGTTATGTCTCTTGTTCCTCTTCTAGTTCAGAAAGTTCTCAAAGCAGCTGCCACCCTCATGTGCAATTTTAGTTTTCCAGGGCCCTAACTGGGTCCACAGTAAATTGAGAGTTACAAAGCTGTTATTTAATGCTTTTCTTCTCCTAACACCTTCAAAAATACTTTTGTAGATATTTTTCTTACTAATTAACATTCTCCTCATATCAGCCGAAGTAGTTTGATTTAAAAAGTTCCCTGAGACATTTGTCGAGCTTCTTACCTTTACTCAGAGGACTTGGTGGGAAGATTCCCATGACGCTGTCACTCCCTCAGATTAGGGAGCAAAGAGCTAGTGGAAAGAGCACAGAGACAGGATAAGGAGAATTCAGTTCATTTTCTACATTTACTCATATTCTCGTTCACTTTTTTCTATTTCCCAATTATTTTCTCATCATCAACGGAAGTTTCTTATTAGGTCTTAGGTATGTTGAAAATTGATTTGGTTTCCACTGTGTTCTGCAATGTCAGCATTTCCATAATTACACACCACTATTGGCTATCCCTCAGCTGATTGCTAAAATTATACATCATGGGATTTAACTACAGGCCAGACCATGTTGTTTTTTAATCTTCACTAGAATTCCTTCCAAATAACTAAGGAGCTAATCATCTTTTTTTTTTTTCCTGGTCTCTAGTTTTGGCCTTTTTAAGCACCTCTCTTGCAACAGATTAGAAGTTCCTTTACCTTTTAAGTTTTCAAGCTGCTTTGGTTCATGCTTTGGGGGAAAAGGAAGAGGACTTGTATTTCTCTATAACTCCAAGACAAGGCACTCCATGAGCCAGACTCACTAATAATTTGCAGGATGCTCTAACCCACGCGTTATTTGCCACGTAATAAACTTAGTGAAATACCAAACTTTGTGAATACCTTAATCCTGTACTATTTACCTCTGGAATCCTATTTCTTAGTATCCGTATTACAAGGAACCCAGATGAAAGCAAACGTTGGTAGAGATGCAAACTAAGTATAGCAGGAAGGCTAACTTCCACTTCTGGTTCTAAATCTCTAATCGTGGCATGAGCAAGTCTCATGACTCTTCAGATATCAGCCACTCCATCTTTAAGATAGGAGGGCTGGAATTCATGATCGAAGATCACTTCCAGCTGGACAGGCCAAAAACTCTGTAACCGTGATGGCAGCTCAAGATACCCACATTTCCTGTGGGCACATATCCTCCCAACCGCTTTGTCTTGGTGTCCCTACCCACTGGTCCTGCTCACTGGCTATTTTATTGTCATCAATCAAGCCTGTTCTTTTTCTTTGCTGTGTCCTTTTTGTTTGATGTTTGTTTAATTCTTCATCCTTTTTATTTTCTTCTAAATTCTCTATAAGGGAAATGGGGCAAGATAAGAGATTTGCTACCTGTCGATTTGAACTATGCTCTTCTAGCTTTGTTAGAAAATAGCTCTGAAAATGACCTTCCAAAAAGTTGTCATCCAGTCATTCCTGATGTGCCTATCATTAGCATACTCTCTTTTAATTATTTGGCTATTTATTGATTTTAGGGTTCCCCCACCAGAATGTACTTTCCATAAAAACCTCCATCTGTGTGCCATATTTCCTGAGTTCCTAGGCCATTGTTTGACAAAATAATAATTGGGGTTGTTTGTATCATCTTCTATGCTCAGCATGCTAAATTAATTAATTGAACCAGAATCCTTTTCAAGGAAATCTGGCTTTTGAGGAAAGGATGCCCCCAAAGACATCAGAACTATTTAGAAATAGCAGCGGTTCAGAAAACACTTAATGTAGTCACATTAAATCATCCCCAGCGTGATATGAAGCAGAAAATCAAAAAGAAAGAAAAAATTCCAAGACAGAAAGTGTCTAATAAACCTTCTCTAAATAGTTCACCACTATGTGGGATGTGGTATGACTGGTTAAAAAAACTTCACAAGCATACTTGGGTTGGAAAATTCTGGCTGTAAATGTACTTTACATCTCTTTTTGTGGTCAGACACAAAGTAAAAATGGTAAGGGCACTGTTTTTAGTGATCATGTCATCTTAGGTTATGGAAATTTCTCATTAGTTTGAGTTCTATAAAGACAGTCGTAATGAATCCAAACCTGATTTTGCCTTTAAGTAGGAGCTGTTTCTGAGAAGAAGTAATAAATGAAAGGGAGAAAGTATAAATGCAATTTTAATTCTAGACTGGGCCATTGTTCGTCCCATAGAGTCTTTAGAGGTCACTTTTGGCAAATTCTTCCCATATGATTATCTAGAAGTTATCTGAATCTCTCCTCACATAAATGTTTCTGAGCGGCTGACACAGTGTTGGTGCAGTGCACACCTAACAGGTGAGCAAAGGTGAGCAAAGCAAACCACTCAAAGCATATCCTAGTACAGGGTAGGTCAGGCAAGAAAACCAATTTAGTAGTCATGTGTAGGCACTACTTCATGCGGTTCATAAATGACTCTAAAATATCGAAGAGAAATCCAAGTGGGAAAAAAATACTATCTGTGTGATGAAACAGACAGGAAACATTTTGTGGGGGAGTCATACAAGAGAATATTTATATCCTCCAAAGTTGAGTTAAAGTCCTACCTCCTCAACAAAGCCTTTCTTGCTAGCTCATATCATTTTCTTCTCTGTTTTCAATTATATTTGCTATTAGTGGCATTTTTTTTTTTTTTTTGCATTCTGTCATACAGAAACTTGCTGAACTTTTTCAACTGTTAATAAACTATCTGCTGAATAAGCTCCTTAAGGGACAGGTACTCTGTCTTATCTTTATTTTTATCATCATAATATTCCTTGGTGGCTGGCTTGTGAAAAACCACTCAAAGGAAGTTTAAATTGAACTGATAGAAGAGCAATAACTAATCATTAATAGCTTTGTAACGATGATCACAGTAGAGTTACAGGCTATATTTTTTCCTATTATGAAAACAATTGAACCGAAGTTGGAACTTTTGTCAAGGTCCAGGAAAAAAGCAAAAGGCTCTCTCACAGAGGTTATTGGAGAGATTTTGATGAAGCGAACATGGACAGAGGTGTGGCAGCATTAAAGACCAACAAGGAATGAATGGTGAAGCACCTCAGGGTAACAACTGTGGAAAGTCATTACTACTCCAAAGCCTGAAGGGGCCAGAGCATGGTAGCAGTACTGAATCTGATGAGAGCTAAGCAGTGGGAAATGGATTGCCTAATAGTTATGATTGTGGGTCGAGGAAAGGTATTCACAATCAAAACACATTCTATCTCTCTTTCTCTCTTCCCGTCTTTTTATCTCCCTCCCCTTCTTCCTACCCTCCTCTCTCTGTTATCAACCCAGTCCCTTACATTGAAGGAACCCAATAGGAATTAACAAGGTAAGAGAATTCAGATGATGTAGTCCATAAAAGTTAGCCTGCTGGAGTGCAGATTACCATGAAGAAGAGCAGAGAATAGATCTGGAAGGACAAATGGACGATCATCAGTATGACTCCTTCATGTTTTCTTTGGGTACTACTATTCGTAAACCTTGTTACTATATATGACTCTCTATTTTTACCAAATAATAAGGATGGTTACCAGATGCAAAATAATTATCTATCACCAAATAATAATGTATGCAATTATATCATTTGTTTCATATGTGGCATTTTTTGTTTTTATTTCTCAAAATCATCTTAATATGATTCCACTGATTTTATATTAGAGTTACTACATTTTAAACTATTAACAATAGTGAGAAATATAACTTACTTTTTTTAATGTGTGATTTTTATGTTAACCTTTATTCAATAACCTAAGGTTATTGAAACCTATAATTTACCTTCACTTGGTAGAATGTTCTTCAGGAGTATTTTGGTAACTCACTTTTACAAACCATAACTACATATTTACTTAAATTATTTAAAATACAGAAAAAACAAGTATTTTTAAGAAAAAAACCCTCTTTGTGAGAAGGTGGAAGTGTTAATAGTACATTTTTTACTTGTGGGCAAACTTATTAACAGCTCCCAGAAACCAGCAAGAAACCTTGAGACAACAGCCTTGAGAAAGAGGCTGAAGACGCACTCTATAAAGAGATGTTATAAACCCCAAGTAAAAAATAACTCCTTAAAATGCTCCATAGGACCAAGGGTCCTTAACTTACCTTTATAGCACCCATTATTCACATGCCAAATCATGCTTGAATTTTGATACTCTAGTTTCAGTGTAGATTTAACTTGTCCCCCAAAAGTCACATTTTCTATTTTAATTGATATGCTAAAATAATTCAAACATTTCTACATTGATATAATGATTGACTATCACAATATTAAATCTGCCTGTCATTATATCGCTGAATAGCTGATATAATGTAATGCTTTTTATTGGATTGGGATGAGGGAAGAGAAGAGCTAGAGAGAAAAAAAATTTAAGGGCTTAGTTCTGACTTATTGAAACAAAGAGGCCTATGAAAGTCCCATGGGGTAACTGGATTTGGAGTTCACAGGAGAGGCCTAGACTGGAGATATAAACAGGGGAGCTGTCATTATGGAAGGCAATTAAAGCCGTGAGCCTGAATCAGATCACCAGGGAAGAAGCAGAGTAAGGGACTCAGTATTGAACAATTCTTCACGAATTACAAGGCATTTGAAGAGAAAGGATACTTCCTAGATATTAAAATGTATTTTTTAAATTACAATGATTAAAGTGATATGATATTGAATTGCAGTGGAGATCAATGATAAAGAGTCCAGAAAGGGACTCAAGTTATATGAGAGTTAATACATGATAAATGTAACATTTCCAATTGGTAGAGCAGGCATAGATTATTCAGTAGAACATAATCAGCACGAAAATCTTGTCCATTTTCTTTGGTTACTACTATTTTTAAAACTTGTTGCTATTCTGGCTACTTCAACAAAACCAAAAAGCTAAAAACCTAGAAAAATATTAGATCCTGTCTTTAATCCATATGGAATTTATTTTGATTAACTTATAAATGAATAAATTAGCATATAAGTAAAAAAATTGTAATTCTGGGGTAAGGAAGGTATATCTAAGCATGGTTTATAAAATAGAAAACATATTTAAAAGTCAGTAAAGAATGAATCATGCACTCTAGGAAAAATATTTTCAACAAAACTGACAAAGGGTTATCTCCTTAATATAGTATATGAAGACATTTTATAAAATCACTATTAAACCGATGAATATACCCATAGAAACATAAAGGTAATGTTAAACAACAAAATCATCATAAAAATATAAATGGTAAATGCTGCAAGCACTGCAAAACAATGGTATATTTAAGTATAAAAACAAGCTAAAACAATAGTGAAATAGCATTTTTCATATCATCAGATAGGCAAAGATATTACTCAAAACATATATTCCTAATTGAGTTCATGTTGGTGACATATATCAAAGACCCTAATACTGGCAAGGACAGGTAGTTTTCCAAAGAGAGCAGCACCAATATATAACTCATGTCACATGCTTTTCTTATAAATGTGACATCAAAACTCTCCCATCAAGAAGTGGGGTCTGTGTCTCATCCCCTTGAACATGGGTGACCTTTGTAACTGCTTCAACTAATGGAATGTAGGATAAGTGATGCTGTGTGATTTCTAAGACTAGGTCATAAAATGCAATATGGTTTCACTTATCTCTCTCTCTCTCTTTCTCTTGAAACCCAGCCACCATCATGTGAAGAAGCTAGGCCCTTAGCATGTCCTAGCATCAAGCACCAGACAACTAGAAATGTGAGTAAATGACCAAGACTTCAGATGTCGCAGGCCCTAGACCTCTGGTTTTCCAGCTGAGATCTAGACATCCTAGAGTACAGCAGGCCATCCCTGATGTGTGAATTTCTCACCCACAGAAATCATAAAGAGATAATAAATAATTATTGTTAGTTCAAGCCACAAAGTTTTAGGGTAGTTTTTTTAATGCAATAGCAGGTAATGAATACACTAGCTTTTAGCACCCTCTGTCAAAAACCAGGGCATATCTATCGACTAATTTATTTTGAAGAATCACTTGGACAAGTGCACAAAGATATATGTTTAGGGTAGTTGACTATAGCTTCCAATATTTCACTCTTACAAAGATAATATCAAACAATTGGGAACTACTTAAATAAGTTAAAATGTATCCATATAATGGAATACTCTTTAACCACTCAAAATATGTAGCAAATCCTTATTTGACACAAGAGTTCTTTAATTTATATTATTTAGGTAAAAAATTAGATTTCAAAATGTTTAACTTATGGAATCCCATTCTTTTGGAAAAATTTTTCTCAATCTAGGCATAGAAAGTCTTGAAAATATGCATCAAAATTATAATGGAATATATATTTTATAATCAAGTAAAACAAGCCATCTCTATTTTGAAAATTATAAATAAAAACACAAAGCATTTATGACATTATCTCATTTAATACTCACAGATGCTGTGAGATAGGCATTAGCACTTTTGTTTTCATTTATTTTCTTTCTTTTTATTTATTTTTTTGAATTGAAGTATAGTTGCTATATAATTATATTACTTTTAGGAGTACAACAATAGTGATCTGACAATTCTGGACATTATACCGTACTCATCACCATAAGTGTAATTACCATTTGTCACCATAAAACATCATTACAATATTATTGACTGTAATTCTGATGCTGTACCTTTCATCCCTATGCCTAATTTCATAATCGGAAGTTTGTACCTCTTAATCTCCTTCACCTATTTTGCTCATTCCCCTTAACCCCCTTCCCACTGCAACCACCGGTTTGTTCTATTTATGAGTCTGTTCTTTTTTGTTTGTTCATTTGTTTCATTTTTTATATTCCACATATAAATGAAATCACACAGTATTTGTCTTTGTCTATGAGATGTATTTCATTTAGTTTGATAGTTTCTAGTTTCATTCATGTTATTACAAATGGCAAGATCTCATTTTTTGTGGTTCAGTAATATTCCATTATATGTATTAATATATTAATATTATATATAATTTCTAGTAATATTCCACATATATAATCTCTGAGTAATATTCCATATACATAACTCTATGTTATATAAAGAAGTGATTATATCTGTATATATCTGTATATAATCACTTCTTTATATGTATACACTTTTTTAAATTTAATTTTATTTTTTCAGTGTTCCAAGATTCATTGTTTATGCACCACACCCAGTGCTCCATGCAATATGTGCCCTCCTTAATACCCACCACCAGGCTCACCCATCCCCCCACCTTCCAAAACCCTCAGTCTCTCATGGTTCATCTCCCCCTCCAATTTCCCTTTTCTTTTTTTTTTTTTAAGATTTTATTTATTTATTTATTAGGAAAGAGAGAAAGTGAGAGAGAGCATGAAAGGGAGAAGGTCAGAGTGAGAAGTGGACTCTCCATGGAGCTGGGAGCCCGATGTGGGACTCGATCTTGGGACTCCGGGATCATGACCTGAGCCGAAGGCAGTTGCTTAACCAACTGAGCCACCCAGGCGCCCCTCCAATTTCCCTTAATTCACTTTTCCTTTCCTTCTAATGTCCTCCATGTTGTTCCTTATGCTCCACAAGTAAGTGAAACCATATGATAATTGACTCTCTCTGCTTGACTTATTTCACTCAGCAAAATCTCCTCCAATCCTGTCCATATTGATACAAAAGTTGGATATTCATCCTTTCTAATGGAGGCTTAATATTTCATCATGTATATGGGCCACATCTTCTTTATCCATTCGTCTGTTGAAGGGCATCTTGGCTCTTTCCACAGTTTGCAATTGTGGCCATTACTGCTATGAACATTGGGGTACATATGGCCCTTCTTTTCACTACATCTGTATCTTTGGAATAAATACCCAGGAGTGCAATTGCAGGGTCATAGGGTAGCTCTATTTTTAATTTCTTGAGGAATCTCCACACTGTTTTCCAAAGTGGCTGCACCAACTTGCATTCTCACCAAAAGTGTAAGAGGGCTCCCCTTTCTCCACATCCTCTCCAACACTTGTTGTTTACTGTCTTGTTAATTTCAGCCATTCTAACTGGTGTATGGTGGTATCTCAATGTGGTTTTGATTTGAATTTCCCTGATGATTAATGATGATGAGCATTTTTTCATCTGTCTGTTAGTCATATGTATGTCTTCTTTGGAGAAGTGTCTGTTCATGTCTTCTGCCCATTTTTTGACATGATTATCTGTTTTTTGAGTGTTGAGTTTGAGGAGTTCTTTATAGAGCTTGGATATCAGCCCTTTGTCTATAGTGTCATTTGCGAATATCTTCTCCTATTCCATGGGTGGCCTCTTTGTTTTCTTATTTCCTTTGCTGTGCAGAAGCTTTTTATCTTGATGAAGTCCTAGAAGTTCATTTTCACTTTTGTTTCCTTTGCTTTTGGAGACATGTCTTGAAAGAAGTTGCTGTGGCCAATGTCGAAGAGGTTATTGCCTATGTTCTCCTCTAGGGTTTTGACAGATTCCTGCCTCACATTGAGATCTTTTATCCATTTCGAGTTTAACTTTGTGTATGGTGTAAGAGAATGGTCAAGTTTCATTATTCTATACATGGCTGTTCAATTTTCCCAGCACCATTTACTGAAGAGACTGTCTTTTTTCTACTGGATATTTTTTCCTGCTTTGTTGAAGATTATTTGACCACAAAGTTGCAGGTCCACATCCGGACTCTCTACTCTGTTCCACTGGTCTATGTGTCTGTTTTTGTGCCAGTACCATGCTATCTTGGTGATCATAGCTTTTTAGCAACGCTTGAAATCAGGCAACGTGATGCCCCCAGCTTTGTTTTTCTTTTTCAATATTTCCATAGCAATTCGAGGTCTTTTCTGGTTCCACACAAATTTTAAATACAAATGTTCCATACAAATTTAGGATTGTTTGTTTCAGCACTTTGAAAAATACCGGTGCAATTTTGATCAGGATGGCATTGAAAGTATAGATTGCTCTGGGAAGTATAGACATTTTAACAGTGTTTATTCTTCTGATCCATGAGCATGGAATGCTTTTCCATCTTTTCGTGTCCTTCTTCAATTTCTTTCATGAGTGTTCTGTAGTTCCTTGAGTACAGATTCCTTACTTCTTTGGTTAGGTTTATTCCAAGGTATCTTATGGTTCTTGGTGCTACAGTAAACGGAATCGATTCTCTAATTTCCTTTTCTATGTTTTCATTGTTAGTGTATAAGAAAGCAACTGATTTCTGTGCATTGATTTTGTATCCTGCCACAATACTGAATTGCTCTATGAGTTCTAGTAATTTGGAGGTAGAGTCCTCTGTCTGGGTTTTCCATATAAAGTATCATATCATTTGTGAAGAGAGAGTTTGACGTCTTCTTTGCCAATTTGAATACCTTTTATTTCCTTTTGTTGTCTGATTGCTGTTGCTTGGACTTCTAGTACTATGTTGAACAACAGTGGCAAGAGTGGGCATCCTTGTCATGTTCCTGATCTCAAAAGGAAGGCTGTCAGCTTTTTCCCATTGAGAATGACATTTGTTGTGGGTTTTTAAGATAAATTTTATGAAGTTGAGGAATGTTCCCTCTATCCTTATACTTTGAAGAGTTTTAATCAGGAGCAGATGCTGTATTTTATCAAATGCTTTTTCTGCATCAATTGAGAGGACCATGTGGTTCTTCTCTTCTCTTACTGATTTGTTCTATCACATTGATTGTCTTGGTGGACAGACCTTTTAAAAATGATGTGGTGTCCTTCTATATCTCTGACTATAGTCTTTAGCTTAAAATCTAATTTATCTTATATGAGAATTGCTACCCCAGCTTTCTTTTGAGGCCCATTGGCATGAAAGATGGCTCTCCATCCCTTCACTTTCAGTCTGGATGTATCTTTAGGTTCTAAATGTGTCTCTGGTAGACAGCATGTGGGCAGGTCCTGTCATTTTATCCAATCTCCAAACCTGTGTTGTTTTATGGGAGCATTTAGGCTGTTCACATTCAGAGTGATTATTGAAAGATAAGTTTTTATTGACATCATGTTGCCTGTGAAGTCCTTGTTTCTATAGATTGTCTCTGTAAATTTCTGCTCTATGTCACTCTTGGGTTCTTTCTTCTTTTATAGAAGCCCCCTTAATATTTCTTGTAGTGTTGGGTTGGTGGTCACATACTCTTTTAAACCTTGCCCATCTTGGAAGCACTTTATCTCCCTATCCACTTTGAATGTCAGCCTTTCTGGATAAAGTATTCTTGGCTGTGTGTTCTCACTTAGTGCCCTCAGTATGTCTTGCCAGCCCTTTCTGGCTTGCCAGGTTTCTGTGGACAGGTCTGACATTATTCTGATAGTCCTTCCTTCATAAGTAAGGAATTTTTTTCCCCTAGCTGCCCTTAAGACCTCCTGTCTGAAATTATGACTCATGAATTTCACAAGTAAGTGTCTGGATGCCTTTCTAGACTCACTGATCTTTGGGGGTGTCCTTTCTGCCTCTAGGACATGAACACTTGTTCCATTCCCCAGATTAGGGAAATTTTCATCCAGAATTTGTTCAACTATATTTTCTAGTCTTCTTTCTCCTCCCGCTCAGGGATCCCAAAAATTCTGACACTGAACGTTTTATAGCATCATTTATTTCCTTAATTCTGTTTTCATGGCTTCTAAGCTGTTTGTTCCAGGCCTCCTCCTGATCCTTCTATCACTTTGTCTTCTAGCTTACTAATTTGATCTTCTGCCTCAGTTATGCTAGCTGTTAGAGTATTTAGATTAGATTTGATCTCATTGATAGCATTTTTTCGTACTGCCAGATCAGCCCTCACTTCCACCCTTAGAGATTCTATGTTGCCACTAATGGTCTTCTCCAACCTAACCATTACCCGGGTAATTGTTACCCTGAATTCCCTTTATGACATATTGTTTATGTCCATATCCAATAGTTCTGTGGCAGAGGGCACAGTCTCTGAATTTTTCCTCTGTTGGATGTTCTTCCTCTTAGTCATTCTGGTGAGAGGTGGTTGAGGGGATGTATGGCTGATTATATCAACCATGATCCAAGCAAAGTGCACCCTGCAATCCTGTCTGATAGCTCCAGTTCATTTCCAAAGCCAGCAACAGGGAAGGAAGTCCTTCTTAAGATTCCATGACCTATACACTTTTCTATATATATAATCACTTTAACCATTCATCTATTGATGGACACTTAAGTTGCTTCTATATCTTGGCTACTGTAAATAATGCTGCAATCAACATAAGGGTGCATATATCTTTTTGAACTAGTGTTTTCATTTTCTCCAGGTAAATACACAGTAGTGGAATTACTAAATTGTATGTTATTTTTATATTTAATTATTATTATTATTTTTTTTACAAACTTCCATACTATTTTCCACAGTGGCTGCACCAATTTACATTACAACCAACAGTACAAGAGATCTTCCTTTTCTCCACATCCTCACCAATGATAGTTACTTTTACCTTTTTGATACTAGCCATTCTGGTTGGTATGAAGTAATATCTCATTGTAGTTTGATTTGTGTTTCCCTGATGACTGATGATGCTGAGCATCTTTTCATGTGTCTGCTGGCCATCTGTATGTCTTCTTTGGGAAAAAAAAAATATCTATTCATACCCTCTGTTCATTTTTTAATTTGCTTTTTCTGATGTTGAGTTATATAAGTTTTTTTTACATATTTTGGCTATTAACCCTTATCAGATATAAAACTTAGAAATATCTTTCCTATTTAATAAATTGCCTTTTTGTTTTGTTGATGACTTCCTTCACTAGATAAAAGCTTCTTTTTGTGTGCAGTCTCAGTTGTTTATTTTTGCTTTTGTTCACTTGTTTATTTTTGCTTTTGTTCCTTTTTTATTCTAGGAGATACCTAGAAAATATGTTGCCAAGCTTGATGTCCAAAAGATTAGACCTATGTTTTCTTTTAGGAAGAAACTTCTAAAAAAAAGTTTTATTTTAGGAGTTTTATGGTTTGGGGGGTCTCATCTTTAGTTCCTTAGTCCATGTTGAGTTATTTTTATGTATGATAGAAGAAAATGGTCCAGTTTTATTATTTCTTATATAGATGTCCAGTTTTTCCAATACCACTTATTGAACAGACTCTCTTTTCCCCAGCGTATATTCTTGATTCCTTTGTCAGATTAATTGACCATATAGGCATGGGTTTATGTGTGGGCTCTCTAACCTACTCCATTGATCTATGTGTCTGGTTTGGCACCAGTACCATATTGTTTTGGTTATGATAGCTTTGCAGTATATCTTGAAATCTGGGATTGTGATACATCCAGCTTTGTTCTTCTTTTTCAAGATTACTTTGGCTATTCAGAGTCTTTTGTGGTTCCATACAAATTTTGGTATAATTTGTTCTAGTTCTATGAAAAATACTATTGGTGTTTTGATAGGGACTGCACTGAATCTGTAGATTGCTTTGGGTGGTATGGTCACTTAACAATATTAATTCTTTCAATCCATAAGCATGGTATATCTTTCCATTTGTGCCACCTTTAATTTCTGTCATCAACATGTTATAGTTGTCAGAGTACAGGTCTTTCACCTCCATGGTTAAATTTAGTCCTAGGTATTTTATTCTTTTTGGTGCAACTATAAATGGGATTGCTTTCTTAATTTCTCAGGTTCTGCTACTTTGTTATTAGTGTATAGAAATGCAACTGATTTCTGTATATTAGTTTTGTATCTTGTAACTTTACTCAATTCACTTATTAGTTCTAACAGTTTTTTGGTAGAATCATTAGTGTTTTCTATATATAGTATCATGTCATCTGCACATAGTGAAAGTTTTACTTTTTCTTTACCAATATGGATACCTTTTATTTTTTTTCCCCTTTGTCTGATTGTTGTGGCTAGGATTTCTAGTTCTATGTTGAATAAAAGTGACAAGAGTGAACACCCTTGTCTTGTTCCTGATCTTAGAGAAAAAAATATTAGTTTTTAACCACTGAGTATCATGTTAGCTATGGATTTTTCATATATGGACTTTATTATATTGAGATATGTTCCCACTAAATCACTTTGTTGAGGGTTTTATTCATGAATGGGTGTTGGATTTTGGTTAGATACTTTTCCTGCATCTATTGAGATAATCATATGGTTTTATCTTTCATTTCATCAATTTGATATATCACAGGGATTGATTTGTAGATATCGAGCCACTGTTGCATTTCTGGAATAAATTTCACTTGATTGTGATGAATGATTCTTTTGATGTATTGTTGAATTTAGTTTGCTAATATTTTGTTAAGGATTTTTCCATCTATGTTCATCAGGGATAGTGGTCTATGGTTTTGTTTGTTTTCTATAGTGTCTTTTTCTGGTTTTGGTATCAAGGTAATGCTGGCCTTGTAGAGTGAATTTGGAAACTTTTCTTCTCTACTGTTTGGAATATTTTGAGGAGAATAGGTATTAACTTTTCTTTAAATGTTTGGTAGTATTCACCTGCATCTCTTTCTGATCCTGGACTTTTGTTTTTTGGCAATGTTTGATTACCAATTCAATTTTGTTACCAGTAATTGGTATGTTAAGATTTTCTATTTCTTCCTGATTCAATTTGGGAGATTTTATGTTTCTAGGAATTTATCCATTTCTTCTACATTGTCCAATTTGTTGGCATTTATTTTTTCATAGAACTCTCATAATCCTTTGTATTTCTGTGGTGGCATTATTACTTCTCTTTCATTTCTAATTTAATTTATTTGAGTTCTCTCTTTTTTCTTGATGGGTCTGGCTAAAACTTTCTCAATTTTATCTTTTCAAAGAACCAGCTCTTGGTTTCATTGATCTTTCCTACTGTTTTTCTTCAGTCTCTATTTCATGTATTTCCTCTGTGATCTTTATTATTTCTGTCCTTCTACTAAATTTGGGCTCTGTTTATTCCTCTTTTTCTAGTTTCTCCAAGTGTAGAGTTAGGTGGTTATCTGAGACTTTTCTTGTTTTTTGAGGTAGGCCTGTATCATGATAAACTTCCTTTTTAGAACTGCTTTCACTGAGTCCTAAAGATTTTGGACCATTGTGTTATCATTTTCATTTGTCTATGAGTATTTTTTATTTCTTCTTTGATTTATTCATTGACCTATTCATTGATGAGTAACATGTTGTTTAGCCTCCACATGATTGCGGGGGGTTTTAAATTGATTCTTAGTTTCATACTATCGCAGTTGGAAAAGATGTTTGATATGATTTCAACCCTCTTAAATTTATGGAGACTTGTTTTGTGGTCTAACATGTGACCTACCCTGGAGAATGTTCCATGTGCACCTGAAAAGAATGTGTATTGTGCTATTTGGGGATGGAATGTTCTGTATATATCTGTTAGATCCATCTGTTCTAATGTGTCATTCAAAGCCACTGTCTTTATTGATTTTCTTATGGATGATCTATCACTGATAAAATTGGGATGTTAAAGTCTCATACTATTAGTGTATTATTATCAATCTCTCCCTTTTTGTCTATTAATATTTGCTTTGTTTTTAGGTGCTCCTATGTTGGATGCATAGATATTTATAATTGTTATATTCTCTGTTATTTCCTTTATCATTATGGGATACCCTTCCTTGTCTCTTGTTAAAGTCAGTGCTTTAAATAGTGATTTTCTTTTTAAAGAGATAAGCTTCACATGTCATATTTTGAAAAACTGCAAAACGCTGCCTGGTCCTTGAACTCTTCCTCCATCTCCCTCCTATTCCTTCTCGAAGAAGCAAATTCCCTTCATGTTCTTAAACAATGTCTAAGGAGATGGGGATAATAATGTATTTGAAGAATGTGCATAGATACTACCCTGAAGATAAATGTCATTATATTATTACACATCAAAAAAACTCTGGATAATATTATTATGCTTATTTTTATAAATCGGGAAAATGTCTCAGAAACCCTAACTGGCTTGTTCATTATCAGTCAGAAATTATTAGAAAACAAATTAGATATGCCAACCCTAAAATTTATAATCTTTGCATTCTATGGGCACCACAAGGTGTTTCAAATTTCCTTTGTACCATGCTAGGTATTATGCAAAGAGAATTACACAGTAATATTGTCATAGACATTATGACCTATGTAAATTAATATTAATTTACTTCACTCAAACAGACCTACAAGGCAAAAAATGATAATGAATACTACACACTGTATTTTACAAATAGATCATTATAGGGTTGATATCATAAAAAAGAAGTTAAGGTTAGTGTTCACTTTAAATCTGCTTTAATTATGTATGAAGTGAGTTTATCTTTTAGAAGACTAGATGTTGTTTGTTGAATATATTCTATCTACTTTTTGCATTCTTAAGTAATAAACATAATGAACTTATTTCAAATCTTCATAATATAGGGCTGGTCCAAGGTGTAACTGTGAATTCAGTAAAATTTGTTTTCACCATTTGCTCATATTTCCTTTATCCTTCAGACTTCATTACCTAGACATATGGACATGTATCTATTTTCCCCACAGAAAAATTGATTTTTGCCATAAAATTACTATTAAAATAATTGCCTATCAATTCTATATCATATGCCAAGAAGTAATTAAAAATTTTGACAATTACAGTTTAAAATTAGTTATCCTGTCGGGGTGCCTGGGTGGCTCAGTGGGTTAAAGCCTCTGCCTTCAGCTCAGGTCATGATCTCAGGGTCCTGGGATTGAGCCCCACATCAGGCTCTCTGCTCAGTGGGGAGCAGGCTCTCTGCCTACCTCTCTGCCTACTTGTGATCTCTCTCCTCTCTGTCAAATAAACAAATAAAATCTTTAAAAATAAACAAACAAACAAATAAATAAATAAATAAAATCAGTTATCCTATCTTATAGTGCTTGATTTCCTCATGTTGTTTTAGGATGCTACATGGAAATAAGCCATTGAAACTTTTCATAAATACCTTGGTAACGTTTTGCAAAATATTTTTAAGTTATGTAGAAATGTTACATTGATTAGTAAAATGCCTAAGAAATTATCAGCTAGAGTTCACATTCTATATAAAGGACGAAACTGAAGCTCAAAGAATATCATTACCCCAGTATCAAAAACCAAAAAGTAAAAGAGGCAGAAATAAAAATCCCATTTCTTAAATCTTAGTCTACTTTGTCTCCCCATGGCTCTATTTCCACTCTACGGCAACCCTACATCTGCCCAATTGAATCAAAGAAAACAAGTGACTACTTTTAGTCCTCCAGGATAGGATGTCTGCTGTCTATGGGATATTCAGAACACAGTGGTTGCTGGATTCTAATTAACAAGACAGTTCTAAATGTGTACTAAGGATGTACTTCATGCTATAGGTTGCATCCAAAGCCATTGTTTAATTGAGTGGTTATGGCAATCTTCCTAAATCATTGCAAATTATTAAGCAGCATGTGGTACAATTGGGACCAGGAAGGCTCAGGTGTAATAAATGATTGTCCTTTAGAGAGACATTTCTTCATAATAGGGAAGTAATTCATTAGGGAAATAAAAGAAACTTCAATGGTAGCAATTAAGCATATTGAAAAATATTTTATACAGAAAATCCTTTGCTTCTTGTCTGAACTAAAACAGAAACTAAAGACTCATTTCTGAAAAAGTTACCAAACATGCAAATTCACTTTAAATAGAACTGTTCTTTGGCTCATGATTTACATTGTGGCATAAAAATAGCCATTATTTTCCAAGAAGAACGTTAAACTTCCATTTGAAGTATTTTGACTTAATTCGGACTTTTATCTTTAAATAAAATACAAAAAAAAAGAAAAAAAGCAAACCTGAAAAACTCAAAGGAAAACTTAGAAAGTATGATACTATTGGTGTTCAGAGATAGATAATCTAAAACAAAATGTTGAAAATCCAGGTAATTCAAAAAGCAGAAGAATTTTAAAAATAAATATGGTATCAGGAATAAGTCTATAGTTACTACACCAAAGGTAGTAAGTCAAGGACTAGAATGTCAAGAATTTAAGTCGACTGGATCTATGGTCACCCTGCAAGCCCCTGGCTTTAGTGAAACTGATGACATTCTCGTTTTTCCTTCTCTTACTTTTCTTAAAACCTGCATACATGGTGTTTGTCATTGTCTAGCTTGCATACACAATTTTTAAAGCACGTTTTTCCTTTATGACTATATATTGATATGTTTTAAAATATTTTTTCTGGACAATAACTATAGATGGATATACAAACATTTCAAGCTGCAATTTTTTTTGTTATTCTATTATTTCAGCATTTTTCAGCATTAGTGAATAAATTTCATTCAAAAGCCTTTTTGTTAACATTTTTTGGGTAAGAAATGATTTGAGGATATAGTATAATTTAAGGGAATCCCAAAACTGGTAATAATTTAAATCTCCAAAAGAAGAAAGACCAAAAGTTTACATAGTACATGCTCACATTTTTTTTTCAGTCTAACATCTAACATCTGGGCATCATGATCAGGCATTTAATTAAGGCAAAATGAATGTCAAGAATTTCACATGGATTCCATTAATCAGATTTGCTATTATATCATTTGAATTGGAGTCCTTTATTTCCCCACTTCATAAATATCTCTTCAAGGATCTGCCTGTGGGTGAAAACAGGACATAGAATTCACATTCCTTCGAAGAAATAGATGTAGAAAGGGGCATATGCTTATGAGGCTCTCTACTGCACACTTAATGCTTTGGACCAGGAGAAAGTAGGTTGTTTTGAAATAGATAAGTCTCACACTTTTCTTTCTTTCTTCTTTTTTTCTTATTCTTACACATTTTATTTTATTTTTCCCCCAAATACTTTTGTTTTATTTTTTCAGTGTTACAAGATTCATTGTTCATGTACCACACTTTTCTTTAAATATGGACTTATTTTCTGAAGAATGGTTTGAGGTCAAAAAAAAAAAATAATTACGGCATGAGTCCTGAAAAGATTTCTGTAAACTGGACAACTTAGTTTAGTACTGTGAAATGTAAAAGAAACAACATAATCTATAAATACAGAGAAAGTATATGTCTAATATTGATTAGACTCACTAATGACTGAGCCAGCAGGATGATAAAATTGATTCAAAGAGTATTAGAGCCAACAAACAAGAGCTCAGGGCCAGAGAGCTTCCCAGGGAAATTCTACCAAACATTTAAAGAAGAATTAATACCTATACACCTGAAATGGTTCCAAAAAATAGAAATGGAAGGAAAACTTCCAAACTCATTTTATGAGGCCAGCATTACCTGGGTCCCCAAACCAGACAAAGACCCCATCAAAAAGGAGAATTACAAACCAATATTCTTGATGAATACGGATGCAAAAATTCTCACCAAAATACTAGCCAATAGGATCCAACAGTACATTAAAAGGACTATTCACCACGACCAAGTGGGATTCATTCCTGGGCAGCAAGGTTGGTTCAACATCCACAAATCAATCAATACATTAATAAAAGAAAGAACAAGAACCATAGGATTCTCTCAATAGATGCTGAAAAAGCATTTGACAAAAGTACAGCACCCCTTCTTGATCAAAATTCTTCAAAGTGTAGGGATAGAAGGTACATACCTCAATATCATAAAAGCCATCTATGAAAAATCCACAGCGAGTATCATTCTCAATGGGGAAAAACTGAGAGCTTTTCCCCTAAGGTCAAGAACACAGCAGGGTTCACTATCACCACTGCTATTCAACATAGTACTAGAAGTCCTAGACTTAGCAATCAGACAACAAAAAGAAATAAAAGGCATCCAAATTGGCAAAGAAGAAGTCAACCTCTCTTTGCCGATGATATGATACTTTATGTGGAAAACCCAAAGATTCCACTCCAAAACTGCTAGAACTCATACAGGAATTCAGTAAAGTTTCAGGATATAAAATCAATGAACAGAAATCAGTTGCATTTCTATACACCAACAGCAAGACAGAAGAAAGAGAAATTAAGGAGTTGATCCCATTTACGATTGCACCCAAAACCATAAGATACCTAGGAATAAACCTAACCAAAGAGGCAAAGAATCTGTACTCAGAAAACTATAAAGTACTCTTGAAAGAAATTTAGGAAGACGCAAAGAAATGGAAAAACATTCCATGCTCATGGATTGGAAGAACAAATACTGTGAAAATGTCTATGCTACCTAAAGCAATCTACACATTTAATGCAATCCCTATCAAAATACCATCAATTTTTTTCAAAGAAATGGAACAAATAATCCTAAAATTTACATGGAACCAGAAAAGACCACGAATAGCCAGAGGAATGCTGAAAAAGAAAGCCAAAGCTGGTGGCATCACAATTACAGACTTCAAGCTCTATTACAAAGCTATAATCATCAAGACAGTATGGTATTGGCACAAAAACAGACACATAGATCCATGGAACAGAATAGAGCACCCAGAAATAGACCCTCAACTCTATGATCAACTAGTCTTTGACAAAGCAGAGAAAAATATTCAATGGAAAAAAGACAGTCTCTTCAACAAATGGTGTTGGGAAAACTGGACAGCCACATACAGCAGAATGAAACTAGACCATTTCCTTACACCACACACAAAAATAGACTCAAAATGGATCAAAGACCTCAATGTGAGATAGGAATTCATCAAAATCCTTGAGGAGAACACAGGCAGCAACCTCTTCGACCTTAGCCACAGCAACTTCTTCCTAGAAACATAGCCAAAGGCAAGGGAAGCAAGGGCAAAAATGAATGATTGGGACTTCATCAAGATCAAAAGCTTTTGCACAGCAAAGGAAACAGTCAACAAAACCAAAAGACAACTGACAGAATGGGAGAAGATATTCACAAATGACATATCAGATAAAGGGCTAGTATCCAAAATCTATAAAGAACTTCTCAAACTTAACACCCAAAGAACAAATAATCCAATCAAGAAATGGGCAGAAGATATGAACAGACATTTCAAGTAAAGAGGACATCCAAATGGCCAACAGACACATGAAAAATGTTCAACATCACTAGGCATCAGAGAAATACAAATCAAAACCACAGTAAGATACCACCTCACACCAGTCAGAATGGCTAAAATTAGCAAGTCAGGGAACAACAGATGCTGGCAAGGATGCGGACAAAGGGGAATCCTCCTACACTGTTGGTGGGAATGCAAGCTGGTACAGCCACTCTGGAAAACTGTATGGAGGTTCCTCAAAATGTTGAAAATAGAGCTACCCTACGACCCAGCAATCGCACTACTGGGTATTTACCCTCAAGATACAAATGTAGTGATCCGAAGGGTCACATGCACCCGAATGTTTATAGCAAAATGTCCACAGTAGCCAAACTCTGGAAAGAACCTAGATGTCCATCAACAGAAGAATGGATAAAGAAGAAGTGGTATATACATACAATGGAATATTATGCAGCCATCAAAAGAAATGAAATCTTGCCATTTGCAACGACATGGATGGAACCAGAGGGTATTACGCCGACTGAAATAACTCCATCAGAGAAAGACAATTATCATATGAGCTGCCTGATATGAAGAATTTGAGAGGCAGGACAGGGGGTTGTGGGGGGTAGGGAAGGAATAAACGAAACAAGATGAGATCAGGAGGGAGACAAAGCATAAGAGACTTTTAATCTCATGAAACAAACTGAGGGTTTCTGGGGGGTGTGGAGGTAGGGATCGGGTGGCTAGACTATGGACATTGGGGAGGGTATGTGCTATGGTGAGTGCTATGAATTGTGTAAGCCTAATGATTCACAGACCTGTACCCCTGGGGCAAATAATACATTATATGTTAATAATAAAACAAAAAAAAAACCAGAGTATTTGAGGACCTATATATTTATAAGGAACGGAGAAGGAAAGTTAGAATGAGATAGCTAGGTTAAATACAAAACAACATAATAGTCTACGGTCAATAGAATCATATTTTCTACCAGGAAGAAAAAATTCATTTGTATCTCTCTCTCTCTCTCTCTCTATGTATGTGTGTATGTGTGTGTGTGTATATATATATATATATATATATATATATATATATATATATATTTATATTTATATTTATATTTATATTTATATTTATATTTATATAAGTTAATATGAAACCTCACAGATCCTGGTCCCTAATTTGTAGTTAATAGTTAAATAAACAAAGCTCCAATCCCCTAGATAATTAATCTTTGAGTGGTCCGGTGGATGATACTTCAATATAATTTGAAAGAACATATAATCCTACTTTGTCTAATTCCTAAGTTTTGAGTGAGTTTTCCTAACACCATTAATATTTAGAATGATGATATTATATGTCTGGCAGAGTCTATAAAGATGATGTTTATCAAAGGAAAAAGTCCTACAATTCATTAATTGAATTATGCATAGGAACCACTGAGCCACTTGTGTTTTTTTAAGAAAAGAAACCTATAAAATCACTCTAAGGCAACTGAAGTGAAGACAGTCTACTTTCCAGTAGGAAACATCTCAGACAAGGAATCATCAACATGATTAACAGCTGACTTCTCATTAGAAACCATGAAAACCAGAAGGCTAAGGAATGAATATTCAAAATGCTGGAAGAAAAAGAATGACAGCTAAGAATCCTATAAGTAGTAAAACTACCCTTCCTAATGAGACCTCATTCCCATACTTCCTTCTAGTTCTTTAGACATGGTTTCTTTTAGTTCTTCATATTTAGATAGGTGACTTCAAGTCATTGTCTCATCAGTCCAATATCTGAGCTTTCTAAGGTACATTTACTATTGATGGCCTTTTTTCATGTTATGGGCCTAATTTCTTACTTCTCTGCATGTGTCATAAATGTTTGTTGAAAATTTGACGTTATAAATAATATAATGTAGGAACTAGGGAAATTAGAATCTCTAACTCCCAGACCTGTTGCTAGTGCTGTTTGCTGCTGTTTGGTGATCTTTCTGACCTAATTACATAAAGTCTGTCTTCTTTGTCATTTTTGGCCACTGTTATATCTCATCATTTAGGTTAGCAGTCAGCTAATAATTAGGCAGAGATTTCCTCTACTGCCTAGAACCAATGAGCCTCCTAATTTCCGACAAAGGGCTCGATGTGCATGTTGTGGTATGCCTTCGCCATTGAGCCAGGGAGCTGGGAACTCTGCTTCAGCCATTACTTCCAGCTTGTGCAGAACCTGGGCCAAGAGTAAGAACTTAGTGCCTTTTTGGGTTGTTCCTGAAAATTGTACACAGCCCTGGGCATGTACACAACTTTCGAGATCACTAGGGATATGTTACAACCTGCCAAAGACCTAATGAACATATTTCCCAACTTTTCCTTTTAAGCTTGCTGGTTAGTCTATTGTTTGCCCCAACTATTATCCATGACCCAGGTAACCACAATGTTAACAATTTCCTGTATTGTTTTTTTTTTCCTGTATTGTTTTTTACAAATGCCCCAGAGAAAAAGACTTTTCACAGTGCTGAATCTCTGAGTCAGGTGAGATAAAGACAATATTGTAAGGGGGTCTTCAAGAGAACCCCTAAGTAGGTCAGCCAGTGATAGTTCTCTGGGAATGGGACTTTGAAGGGGCTTCAGCTGTGTTCCACTCCTTCCAGTGGCTGCAAGACTGCTGGTTTTCACTGTGATTATGGGCTGTGAATTTTCAAAGCTACCACTGAGTTGGCGAGTGAAGATAAGAATAGCGCCACAAAATGCCACAAAATGCCACAAAACTTGCTGCTCTTACCGTGATTCCGATCTTTTTCTTAAATGAACTCTTTATGAAGTGCTGAAATCCTTTAGTTCATTTCCAAAGTTATGCAAAAGTTGATTCTGATCCTTTCTTTCCCCAATTTTCTCATTGCTTTATGGAGGAGAAAATTTTCAGAAGTTCTTGCTCTACCTCCTTGTTGATGTCACCCGAGAAGAGAGCTTTTGAAGAGAAGAGCAAAAAGAGGTAAGGGATAATGAATGGTATGGGAAGAGGAAAATACAAGATAAAACTGGAAAATTCCAAGCAGCCAGTCGTGGCACGAATGTCACTTCTCTGTATATAAAATTATAATTGCTTCTTAATCTCAGGCCTACTAGGAGGATATCAAGGCCTGAATATTCTTACCCTATGTTAAACTTGCAGCTCTACTGTTCTCTGAGTGTAGCCACCATTCCAGTTAGGTGATCCTCTGTCTCCACCTGCCTGCTCCACCTGCCTGCTCGCACTTGTCTCCACCTGCCTGCCCCCACCTGGCTCCCACCAGGGCTCCCACCCTGGCTGCAGGTTACTGCTTTAGTGTAAGGCACTAGCTAGAGACTACGTGCTGGTGCTGTCACCCCTCTAAAGTGGAGGAAAATATGGGCCTAAGGGATTGTCTATGACAGTGCCAAAGCAGAGACAGATTATTGTATCAGCCACATTTGGGTTGTTGCTTTCTAGCCTAAAGACATTTTTCTTCCTAAAGGGACAAAATAACCACCCCCCATTTTGTTCAGACAATGAAAGTGACCATCTGATTCAAAGTCAGAACAGACAAGTGGAGCAAGGCTAATCTAATCCTGATGCCCCACTGATGAGTGAAGCCAGAGACAAGACCAAGTGATCAGTGAGAGCATTATGGAAGATTTTAGACTCCATCCACAGAATAAGAAGCCAATGAGAAAGTGCATATTTAAGAACTGAAAGAAAGGACTGGTTTGAAGGGAAAAGAGCAAAGTTAAATGCAGTTCAGTAGTTTCTGGGTCGTTGAATTTGAGGTTGGTGCCAAGTGCATAAGAAAGACTTCTTAGCTGTCTGGTTCATACAGTAATTAGTTCTAGTTTTGTTCAAGTTGGTAGTTTTACAAAACAGGGTCTACTAACTCATGTTGTGTGGGCTAATTTGGTTTTTTCTAAGTCTTTAGTTAAAAAAATAAGTTATCCCCTTTATAAGAAAGCGGAAATGCCAAAACCTGAATGTCTTCAACTGACCATTTGCTGCAATTTTACTGCCCAATCAATAATTCCCATTGCACTGGGTGTGCTTAAGAACCATCAATCCACATTCTATCGTATTGATCCTCAATCTTAATCATTTAGACACTGTAGGGAAACTACATTTAAATGGTCCTTATAAAGGGATTTTTCCTACTTCTTTTGAAAGTTGGGTAAATATTCAGTTGATATCTAAGAGTCTGATTTTATTGCAGAAATTAAACATTTATATATACACATTTTGAATCTATGCTAGAAAATGCTAATCACTCAATACTGCAACTCAAGATTATATAAATAATGTTTTCTCTGAAAAATACTAAAAAATATCAAACTCTTCAAATAGATGGAAACAAATTTCTGCTTTTAAACTTTCTTGGAAAATACACTTCTAAGGAAGTATAAAAAAATTGAACAGTTCATTATCAATGAAAATGAACTAAACGGTAATGTTACAATAAGCAGAGTTTATTAAGAAGCTAAAATCTAGCAATTTCTAAAAATGATAGGATAAAGATTTATCAGAAGAAGTTTTTGTGTTGTGTTTTTGACATGATATTAGGTCTTTCACATCCTAGGCAAATATTCATAAATGCATTTTTTGGTCTTTCCCCATGAAAAACAGAAAATTGTTGGAGGCAATATATTAATTGTATTTTTTTCTTGTGTCTGATTAATCTTGCATACTCAAAAAGGGAAACAGTTGGGATTACTCTTTATGCTAAATTGAAAATAACTTTAAATTAATTACTGGTGTTGTTTGAACATGGATTTTAATCTCTTGATTGAAAAAGACATTAAAACAGATCTTTAGCCATCTAATAGCAGGAAACCAATTATCTGAGTGGATCACAGCATTGTAGATACTCAGGAAATATTCTTAACATAATCAACTAGGAAAGTTATTTTTGAGGAAATATCTTGGAGGTATCTTTTTTTTCAATTACCATCAATAATTTAAGCCAATTCTGAATGCAAATCTAGCCACTTTTCATAAATTTGTGGCAGTTTAAAATTTATCCAGAATGGAAATAGTGTCTCTCCTGACTCATGAAAAATGTCACAAACAGCTGGAAACTAGGCAGGAATGCAACACTACCAATTAAAGTAACAAAGCATGATTTTTAAAACAAATTGTTTTGTATAGAAAACATTATTTTTCCACATAATTAATAGCCCTAATGTTATCTGCTACATATTCAAAGTGAGCAGAAAGACAAATGTTTCCTCAGAGAACACCCAGCCCAAATATCAGTAGATTATTTGACTATGTGACATCCCCAGAGGCAATTCTGAGCTGAGTGCACAACTGCCTGTGGAGCTCACCAAAAGGCCAGATGTTGCTACTAGAATGTTCCAAGGCTTGGCATCTGGGCCTTGGCAAGCCACAGAGATAGCCTTGGGTCTTGTGCCTATTGCTAAAATAGAAAATGAAAGAAAGTTCCACAATAGAGAGTGTAAATGATTTTGAAGAAATATACAGGAATGAAAAGTAATTCAATGTAACACTAGCTTTTAGTAAATTATTGGTTTGTCTATATCATGTAAATACATGAGGAGAATGTCAAAATAGTCTCAAGGCTGGGAAAATCATTTTCATTGACTTTCACTGTGTTCTACAATAATTGAATCAATCACTTAAATTAGTTTCCAGAAACTGAGAATGCACATTTTTCATTAGTGAATAGCAATAACAGAAGGAAGATAGCCATAATCTTAGTCTCAGACTTCACGTAGTTTTAGAGTAGTTTGAACTATTTTTCATTCCATTTTTTTTATGTTATGTTAGTCATCATACAGTACATCATTAGTCTTTGATGTAATGTTCCATTTCTATTTAATTTAAGGTTTGAAATATAGAAGTCAAAATATGGCTGTTGGTACATAAAAATGAATTGTTTTATGGATCTCATTTTATCGAGGTATTTTTAGGGGGGCTACAAATCAAAGATTTACAGGTAGATTCTAAGAAATAGCATGGTAATAATGAGAACTTGGAATATTTATACCTTTAACTTAGTAATTCTTCAACTCTTAGGAATTTGTCCTAAGAAATTAATTAGACATAGATACAAATTTATTTGTATGGTTCATTGTGAAGGTAAATAGCTAAATACCAATACAAATATCCAATAATAGGGGAGGTTACACACAACAGAGTATTCTGTACCATTAAAATCATTTTAAAGACTGTTTATTGACATAGAAAATGCTCATGATATGTTAAGAGCAGGAAATAAAACTATATGAACAATAGAACCCCAACTGGAAAAAAATCAGGTGTAAATTGACTGAAGACTAGAAAAAATATATAAAAGTATTAGCATTGTTATGTTTGGATAGTCGGTTATGGGTACTTTTTTATTTTCCTCTTCATTAGTTAACATTGTTTATGTATCTTATAAAGATCATATAATAAACATTTTAAAATATTATGCAAAAATTAAAACAATGTGTTTTATTATTGCATTAGCATAATGTGCATAGTTTGAAAAGGCTGCAAATCAACCACAACTTCTTTAGACCTGAAACACTGAAAATTCTCTAGCTGCTTTAGCTTCCACCCAAGTGTTGGGATTTCTTCTTTGTCTTTCCTGAGGATACAGTTAACAAATCCAAAGAGGAAACCCGATACTAATATTCTGATAGAAAACTATACGTGAAAAAGAAAAGAAAAATCCATTTTTAAACCAAAATAACATTTCTGAAATACATTGAACAGTGCTGCACTAAGAAACAATTTCAAAAAAGGAAACAATTGCAGGATGATAAGTGTCCTTTTGTTATAAATTTGCTTTATCTCAATTTATTCCAAATGTTAAATCACTTATAGTGTCCTTCCGAAGATACATACCCTGATCCATTTCTCCTACACTTAACACTGAATATTGGTAGTAATATTCTTAATGGGCTTTTTTTTTTAGTTAGAGATTTTCAGTATTGTTTATTTCCTATTACCAATTTACTTATCTCTAGTGTCTCTAAAGAATATGCATCATTATATCAATGTATTAGATTATATATAATTTCCAAACATACCTGGAATTTGAATACTTTAAGTATTTAATACTAATGTCTATGTTTTCATACAAATCTCACGTTTAATCACAAACATAAAACTCTTCCTCTTCTAATACCCTCCTGGCAGCCGGCTTAGTATTTTACTTACTTGGGGTTTAATTTTCACTGAACAGATTTTTTTTTTTTAATTCCAAACAAAATTAATGTAATCTATGTTAGATGCTCATTTAGCAATATTTCTGAGAGGTGGGGCCGACTTTCAACAGCGGCATCAAGAGAACAATACGTTAAATCAGATTCCCTCTCTTTCTGAGGATGGCATTGTGAGCTCAGCTGGCCCCCGGTCCTCAGCCCAGCCCTCGGCAGAAGCAGTGAATTCAACCATAGCTACAGCAGAGTCTGCTCATTCTCCTGATGAAATTACACTGATCTAATTTGCACGCTGTGAAGACATTTGGCACTGGCTGGATGTGAGCCTTGACATCTTCATTGGAACTAAAAGTACACTAAGATCTGACATTACATTTCACATTCTCTTCTGCCAGGTTGTGGCATTTCGTCCTCTTTAAAGGCATTATTTCAAGAACATTTAATTTGGCTTTGATATGCCTGCCATTTTGCTGGGTAGACCATACTGCGCCAGAAAAGCTCAGCTGTAATAAAGTTTGGCACCAACAGCCCACCATATACCTGCACCATCCTGTGCAATTTAATTGGCATTCAGTGGGTTGATAAATGGATTGGCTTAATGAGACAATATACTTGACATATGCAGGATTCTCCTGAGGAATAGGATTCATTTTTTCACTTCACACATCAACATGTTACAGATACCAACACAGTCACCCTAACAGTGGTGCCGGAGCCAATGGATGCCTTCCACAGGGCTGACCAATAGCACTGTTACCCTCCGACCAGCTCACGCCTTTCTCCCTCAGCACCAAGCAAAGTACGGCTTTTAAAAGTCATTGTATTTTCCCAGACACAAGGAAGAAGATTGCCCCAAGTTTTATTTACATAAATCTGGATTTTCCTAGGAGACCCAACAAACTTGTGGCCTAAATAGATTAGTTTTACCTGCTGTAAACCCCTGACAGTACTATAAAATACAAGTAATAATGAATTCTACGTATAACGACTGGCATGCAATTATGCATAGGAGTGAGTAGGTGCCATTCTAGCTTCAGAAATGCTGGGTTTGGGAATGAATTAATTAAAACAACAAAGACACGCCATTTTTCACTCCACAGATTAGCAAAGATTAAAAAGAACCATAACGCTGAGTGTTGGCAGGGGAGCGAGGAGACAAGTGTGCCATGCTCTGCTGGTGGGATTCTAAATTAATACAACTTTTCTGGAAAGCAAATGGCAATATGTATCAGAAGCCTTAAAAATGGGCATAGGCTTTCACTAGGCACTTCCACTTCCGAAAATAGATCCCAAAGAAATAAAGATTTGCTTAAGATGAATGTTCAACAGTGGTCATCACCTCAATTATAATAGGAAAAATTCTAAAACATCTAGATGCCTTTAAAAAAGGAGATTATCTAGGGCCCCTGGGTGGCGCAGTTGGTTGGGCGACTGCCTTCGGCTCAGGTCATGATCCTGGAGTCCCAGGATCGAGTCCCACATCGGGCTCCTAGCTCCATGGGGAGTCTGCTTCTCACTCTGACCTTCTCCCTTCTCATGCTCTCACTCTCTCTCTTTCCTAATAAATAAATAAATAAAATCTTTAAAAAAAATTAAAAAAAAGGAGATTATCTAAATAAAATACACAATACTTATATTCTAGAACACTATACAACCATTAAAATAATGTGATAGAAATACTGGTCTTGAAAAAAAGATGTTCTTGATGTCTTTTATGCCAAAAATGCATTACATGGGGTGCCTGGTTGTCTCAATGGGTTAAAGCCTCTGCCTTTGGCTCAGGTCATGATCTCAGGGTCCTGGGATCGAGCCCTGCATTGGGCTCTCTGCTCAGCAGGGAGCCTGCTTCTCCCCTCTCTCTCTGCTTGCCTCTCTGCCTACTTGTGATCTCTCTCTGTCAAATAAATAAATAAAATCTTTAAAAAAATGTATTACAAAGCACTAGTTCATTATTAGTCAACATTTTTGGTGAACAATTTACATATAAACATATCTCTAAATTCATACATGAAAAAGTCAAGTATCAAAATAATGATAATGCTTTCTTCTGGAGGTAGAATTAATCAGAGGTTTGTTTTTCTTGATGCTTACTTTAAAATAAACTATTTATTTAAATGATTTAGTTAATATGGCATTTTAAACTTCTCAAGGAATTTCTTTCTAACAACTATATGATATTTGGAAACTTTTTACTGTATCCTAAGTCAAGTCATGCCCACCTAATTCAATTCTTCTTACAGTTCCAGGTCACTTAATATTCTGGTGAATAGCTGTCCAGGTGGATAGATAATCCATCCTGGACAAATGAAGTTTCTTTCTACTTCCAGCTTCCTGGGATTTCTCATTTTGCTAGTGACAGCTTATTAGTAGGAAGCAGCAGATTTTTAGAATGCAGTTGACATTCAAAAGACTTCTGGAGTTTACAACTTCCAACTACAATCCTTTTAAAAGGAAACTGCTTGGACAAAATTTTTGGTTTTTTGATGCTGATGATTTTTTATTTTATTTTTAAAAAGATTTTTCTTTATTCATTTGAGAGAGAGATTGAAAGAGCATGAGCAGGAGGCAGGAGCAGAGAGAGAGAGAGAGGAGACCCCCCAAAGAGCAGGGACACTGATGTGGGGCTCAATCCCAGGACCCCTGGGATCATGACCTGAGCCGAAGGCAGACGCTTAAATGACTGAGCCACCCAGGTGCCCCTTCTGATGATTTTTTAAAAAGATAGAAAATAAGAATCCAGACATGAAAAGGTTACTTATTTAGATTTGCTGAGGTCCCATGGGAACCTTATCGTGCCTGGCACTAGGCAAGATGGGGTACCTGCCTTCAAGTCTGCCCAGGCAAATAGAAAAGGGAAGATAATTGGGATGGAATGAAAGTGCTTTAAGGGGGAGATCAGCTTAGGGGAGCCAAAGTACTCCATAACAACCAATTGGAGGGCTTGGTTAGCGGTTCAACCCAGGCAGGGTGAGGCGCCACGTGAACAGCATCCAGGGCAGCTGGACGGCTGGCAACCTCCCTGGCCTCTGTGCCCACGCACTACCTGCCCCTGGCTTCCTTCCTGCCTCTGAGGTGGGGAGGACGCCCACGAGCCACTGCTCCTCATTTCAATGGGGTGCCAGTTGGGTGCTCTCCATTCTGCTCCAAAGGAAGTTCCAACATGCAAATAAGCCCAAGGAAATGAAAAAATGAAACGGTGTGTGACAGTTTCTAATTACTGCATAAAAACAACATATGGAAACTTCATTGTCCATTTCATCGCCCAACGTGTACCATCAAGTCAGACTTCTTTTACTCAAATCACTCTCTGGAGCATTCAGACCTGGTTTACTTCAATAAAAAGGTTTTTTGCTTTTTAAAAAATTTCTCATGGGGATAATAGTATTTTTTTTTTAATTTTAAACGTCTTGATTATTGGGGGGTTTTTAGAACCTTGCCTGTTTTCTATTTGAGTTTTCCCATTGTTTCTAGTTAGTTAATTCTATTCCCTAGGGCTACTCACAACCTGGATTGATGTTGTCCATTCTTCCAAAGTTTAAATTAACTACCCCTAAGTACCTTTTATAAATGCTTGAATGGGTCCCTAATCACTTATTAGAGGAGGCAGGAGGAATGAATGGGAGGTCAGAAAAGAAAAAATCAGGGAGACACTGTTTGGTGACTTAAAAAGTGACAATAAGGCAAATGAAAAAAAACAAAAATTAGTGAAAACAACGTCCTGAGGTAGAAAGACTGGGAGGAGGGTTAAGAGTTGTGGAGTCTGTCCCCTGCTTTGTCACAACTATACCTGTGTGATCCAAAGCAAGTTCTTTACTTCCTGATCTGCCTTAAAATAGGATTTAGGCTACAGGATTTCTAAGATTTGTTTCCTCTTTCCTGCATTCTCAGAGTATACAGAATGATTTAAGTACTATTTGTTTTCTATATAGGATGAGACACTGACAAGACACCAAAGGTTGCCTGTACCTAAATGCTAACCTTGGAGTAAAGTTTAAAAGTTGAGGCAAGACCAAAGATATAGATGCAAGGCATATATCAAGTGCCCATTTGCTAAAAGCAAAACCTTCCAGTTTCTCCTCTCATCCCCCCTGGCCACAGAAGCAGAGTCGGTTAATGAATCAGAAAAAAGCTGGTTACCAGATGTCCTGGCTTATTAACACGCACATCGCATTCTGTAATGGCATTCAAGAGCAAGCTGTGTGGAACCGAGACATGGCAAAGGAAAAGTTCTCTCAGATGAGCTTCAAAATGTGGGTGTCTTTTGCTCAATTTCAGGAATGGTTGCTGCACAAGTTCATTTCAGCCATTGTCGGGCGTTCTATCTAGCGGGAGCTTGCCTGGATCACAAGAGCCTCTTCTCCGGCGTCACAGGATAGCATGCCTCTCTCAAACCTTCCTCCTTCCTCTAATCTGTGCAGAATTGCTGACATGATCTCTTATACGTGGAAAGGAAGACATCGATAATAAACTTAGGAGCAATGCAAAGGAAAAGCCAATTCGGTTTGATTGGTTTTCACCACAGCTAATTTTAAAGCCACCCATTGTTCAGCTCTGCAGTCTAATTTTATGTTAATATCCTGAAAGTTGTCAAATCTTGGCAAAACCTATGCATAAATTACACAGAAAGTAGCTCACAGGAGGGGGAAAAGTAATGACTGTCATGGTTAGCCAAACCCATTAATAGTCTGACAAGCAATAACCCAGGAGCTCTGGTCAACTGCTGCAGACATCTGTGAAACTTTTGCAATTAATATAATTTTTTCTTTTTTTGTTGTTGTTGTTGGAAGAGGTATCAGCTGTGAAATAGCATGCAACTGACTGATCATTATCAGCTCTGCCGGTAAGAGTTGGGTTTATCATCTCTCTTGGTTGACCATTGCCCCACTTTTCACAAAAAGCCACTTTTTTTTTTTTAAAGTAATACAGTGTTTTTCAGCACAAAGATTGGTGGTCTCTAGGAAACAGTTGCCAATGGTGTGTGGATACTCAAGCAATAAAAAAAAAAAATCAGATGCTTCCATCTCTAATTCATTACTGACTGTTTTCCCCTGTGAGGTTGGAAAGAAAGAAAGATGGAGAGGCTTAAAATCTCTCTTCAAAGCTAGACCCTATGTCCTAGACTTGCTGGTAGATCATCTTACTATGTCTTCTCCTATCTCTTCCCACATCATTCCAGCACACCTTTCCTGTGGATGAGGGCTTCAGGGTAAAATAAATGTATCCACCTGACTGATGGTTAAAATATTTTGAGTATCACTCTGTATGTATGTGTACACACACATACATAATCTACTGCTCATTTACCCAGAGAATATTGCTGGTAGAATTAGCTGAGTTTCCAGGTATGCCTGTAAAGGCTTCTCCATCTTTCCCCAGAGCTGTTATCGTTGATGTGGCACTGAGTGGATACTCAAAAATAGTTGTTGAATGAATGGGTAGATGGATGGATGGATGTTAGCTGGGCATTTTCCCATTTATGACCATTTTGTAGCTTCACTTATTGATTTTATGCAGAAATTTCTTGCTGCTAAAAAACATTTTCTGTGTGTAGGGTTTTCTCAGAATACTGACAGAAGACCTGCTCTTATTAAAGCTTATAAGAAATCTGAAATGTCTGCCTTACAAAATCATTTGGTACCCAAACTCCTTCTGAGCTCCTGCTTTGCGCCAGGACCTGTGCTTGGAGGTGGGTATAAGAAGATGAAGAAAACAGTTTTTGCTATCATAGAGCTCACAGAATGTTCAGAGGCAGCCATTAGAAAGGCAATTCCAAACAGAACACGGCACATGCCGTAACATAGGTTTCTGCAATATAAGTTTCAACAGACTACAAGGAGCAGCACGTTCTGCCTGGTACTGCAGGGAAAGATATTATGGTAAAGAGACATTTGGACTGAATCTCATTTAAAAACAACAACAACAACAACAAAACAGAAAACAATGGCAGAGAGTGAGGAACGACTTTCGAGGCTTACAGTCTGCGTGTGTCGAGATATAGAGTATAAAAGGGCATAGAATTTTAGAGAATAGTGAAATGGTCAGTGGCAAGAAGTAGAAGGCATGGGAGGATGTGTCAGGAGATGAGGCTGGAAAGGAAGTGAGGTAGGAAAAAAATGGCCTTGGTGCCATCCTAGTGACTGCACTGTATCCTGCAGGCAATGGGAGATGAATGGAAGGAAGCCTTTAACCACACAATCAACTCCATAGGTCTTGCCTATGATGGCTAGTGGTAGCGGGGAGGGATGTGAGGGGGAGGAGAAAGGGACTGCAGAATCCTGATAGGGAGGCCAGTGAGAAAGTCATTTCAATAGCCTCATAGAAGATGATAAGAAAGGAGAAGCAACGGATTTTGAAGACATTTCTGCAGCAAACTGTCAAGATTGGGTGATTGATTGCATGTAGGGGTAAAAGAGCTATGATAGAGGATGATGACTCCTAGCTTTGTGTAAATAACGACACCTTTAATTAAGACAGGGACACAGAAAGCAGCTGGCTGAGGTTGACGTAGGAGTGAGGAAACTGCAAGGATACAAGGGAAGACAATATGTAAATTTTCTGGATATCAGTCTTTGGAAAATAACAAGTAGCCCTACACAGAACCATTTCCAACTATCACTGATAAAGCCAACAAATCAAACAAGAATACAATAAAATCTAACAGATGCTAATCAAATGTAAATGCCATTGGAAAGACTTTTAAGGAATAATCAGGAGGAAAAACAACTAAAATATACAAATAATAATTAGTCCTTTGAACTTACATAAAAAGAGCTCATTAACAGGAAGCTGTTGATAGCCTCTGAGTCCTGAGCTTTCTGAACTGAATGATATGCTCAATCTGACCCATTTCTTCTTCCTTCCCTAAATAGTATAGTAACATTTATCAAATGAAAATGATATTCATAAAATCTAAACCCCCCCCTAATGGTCACAGTCTTCAATTTGGCAACACACATGGATTCCTCTCCAGCCTTGTCAGAGCAGAACATATTCTGGACAAATCAAGAAAGAAGAAAGTATTGGAACAATCACATAAATGAATGCCAGTTGTCTGAAAAACAAGTCTGCTGTCATCTTGGGACACATCATTTTTAGAAACAATGACCCATTTGGCAGCCTCACACATGTTCCCATCTCCAAAGCTTTCCAACATTCCAGGCCTTACTTTATTTAGGTTTGAGATTTTCTTGATTATAATAAATCTTTGGTGAAGCAAGTGCAGAATCTTAATTCCATTCAGTATTACTCATTCCATTCACACTTCTTTTTCCCTCATTGTGTTACTGACCCTTGTTTGACTGCTTCAGAGACCTTGTCTGGGCACCTCATATCAAATGGCAGCAGTCTGGAATGTCTAATTATTTCACTGTTGAACTTGCACAGCTGTCCTAAATGGTCTGTTTAGTAGAGCTGGTCCTCCCGCTTTTGAAAACAGCCTTTGTTACATGGCTTCCCTTCTTAGAAAAAGTTACATTTTTGGCTTAGTCACCATCTGAAGGGCCCTGAGTTAGTACTATTCAAATTATCAAGCTCCACTTTTTTGTTTTTTTAATTGGCTTTTTATTAATTCCATAGAGTTTATAAAGGGTAGGAAATTAGGCATCCCAGCACCCAGAAAATATTCCACCTGTCTCCCAGCATCTGACAATATCACTCCTCATTAAATATTGACTTGAAATGGTTCTCTTGGTATACAGTGAGATTTTCCAGAATATGTGAACTCTAAAGCCAAAAGAAATTTCCTGGAGAATCTCTAGCCTGTAGACCTAGGTTGAGAGAGATTCTGGGAAGTTAAATGTTTGTCTTTTGAAAGGGAGGTCAGACTAAGTTTCAGGGCAAGGAAATAGGGTCACAGAAGTAAGAGTGGTAATTCAGTCAAAGAATAACCCTTTGTTGGGGACTCACAAGGTGGTGGAGCCTCAGAAGCAAAGAGACCCTGTCTTCAGTGAAGGCCTTTGACTTCTGAACTCACCATCCCTTCTTCCTTTATAGGGGTTTCTTCAATGTCAATTGCTCTTTTGTACATGTTTGCCTTTTAACCTGATTTCTATTGTATGGTGATGATTTTACCTTCCCCCTCTTTTAGATCTTTAGATACAAATAGTCAAAATGATTCTTCCAAGTTCTTCGTAGAAATAGCTTAATAGGCTGTTTTAATTTTTCATTTTATTCAGATTTTTCAGTTTTAGTTCTAATTGTATTGCTGTGAAATGAATGTGTTTTCCAAAATTATTATAACCAGAAGTAGCTAAGAATATGTATATTGTTTTTCATCTTAAACATCACTGTTACAACATAGGTCATTTGTAAATTCAGAATCCTTGAATATTTATTAATCTGAGACCATCAGAAATAACAAGTTTAAAAAGTTGAATCAACTCTTCCTCCAAAGACAATTTGCAGATATTTAGATAGGTCAAATAAAAATAATAAAATGTTAACAGTCCTTCTTTATAATTAAATGGAAAAACGGGGTGCCTGGGTGGCTTAGTAGGTTAAGCATCTGCCTTTGGCTCAGGTGATGATCCCGGGGTCCTGGGATTGAGACCCGTGTTGGGCTCCCTGCTGAGCAAGGAGTCTTTCCCTCTCCCTCTGCCCCTTGGGTTTGTTCTCTCTCTTTCTCTCTCTCTCTCAAATAAATAAAATCTTTTAAAAAAATGAAAAAAAAATTACCACTTTTCTTATTCCCATTCTTTAGGAAAACACTAGAACTAAAGTCTCTGTTTTCAGATTATATGTCTAAATCTAAATGAAGCAACACTTTGGCCACGTTTATCTAGCTAAGAAAAATTAAGCTCAATTTTCAGCACTTATGGATAGTTAGGGGAAAATGATTATGAATGGTATTGTGCAACTACATCAGTTTAACATGTATTCTTAAGCAATGGATACTTTCAATAAGCTGATGACATAATTGTGTGAGTAAACACATTCTTTTGAAAAATTATTACATTTCAAATAAAAAATATTTAGCATGTACTACAGTAGATATCCCTTTTCCTCTTTAAGATGAATGGGCTAATTTACAACTTGCTGTGGGTCAACAAGGCCAAATGCTCTGAGCAATATGGAGAGAAAACCCATAATGAAATGGCTAAAGAGTACAAAGGAGTCATTGATTTATAAAGTGTATTATCTTCTGGTCTCTGCTTTATATTACAGACATTCCTCTGTAACCCTTTTATTCCTGGATCACGTAAGTCAGCCCAAGTGGCAGCCATATAGAGGAAGCCTAGGCCCCAGGTTTCAGCTAGGATCAGCTTTTCAGTAGTTCAAGGATATGCATCTGTGCTCAGATATAACTTTTCACTTTTCCCAACCAAAAATGAGGAAGGGGTAGAGAATACAAGTTGCCATCTAATATTTACCCTCTCCCTCTTTCTCAGGAACAAATATTTATTTGGGGTTAGAAAGCAAGGAACCTAATGACAGTTTTCTTCCTCTCTTACATGTAGGTGTGACCTAATGAGGTGCTAGCCCATGAGGGGAAACAATTCTGCACAGGCTGCTCAAAGGGAATGGATTCTGCAGGGATATTTCGTGTTTTGTTCTCTCTTCCTAATGTTTGGACTGCAGATGTGGGAATGGAGCTCTGGTTGCCATCTGGAATTATGAGGTAAACTTGAGGGTGGAATGGGAGCCAAAAAATAAAAGCATTTTGGATTCTCGATGACTGTAGGGCTGTCATATCAGCCTAGACCACCTAACTCCAGATTTCTTCTATATGAGAGTTTTTAAAGTCACTATTATTATGGTTTTCTATTATATGCATCCAACTCAAGGTGGTAAGAGGAGGAGCATTATTTCAGTTCTGCTCTTATTGGGAAGGTTTACATGACCTTTGGATTCACACTATATATATAGTATATTGTCACCTATTATTCTTTTACTACTGATCCCCCTTTGATATAAAGTGGAAACTCTGCAAACTAGAACGTGTATGTATTGATTCCTATCTTAACATATTTAATCACAGAGGCCTAGGAGACTACCAGCTAAGTAAAATGGCTTCTCAGACTTAACACGGCCAGCCTTAATTGGAGTGTAGAGTAGGGTGGGGCAGGGAAATAGAGTCCAAGTGGGCAGTGCTCAGTGACAAAGTGTCGTATCATTGTAGAAAGCCAATCAACAACTACGCATTTGTCTCCCAGAATCCTGTTCAGGGTCTGCTTGAGTAAGGCAGTAGTAACACATGCTAATACTGGAAGGCTGAAGAAAGATCCCTAAAATACAAAATCTCTTCGGAGCTACTGTGTCTTCCAATTGTGAAGTGTGAAAGGGCATACTTTCACTATTTTAAGATAAAAGAATTAATAATACTGTGGAAAACAATAGCTTCTCTTGCATTTGGTTTTGCTTTTTGTTATTGCAACTGCTACTTATTGACATGGAATATGATCAAAATTTACATAGAATAATAGGACATTGAAATTGGATACATCTTTTGTATCAGCATATTGTAGGCTACATACAGAAAAAAAAAGAGAGAGAGAGAGAGAAAAAAATCTGCAAATCTCAGAGCCCCCAGCTAGGGACAAGGATTGCTGATATAAATAATCAGGCACTGCACGTGAAACTTTTTTTTATCAGCTGCATCTACTAACAGTCAAGTATAAACCTCCTTTGGACTCATATGCACATAAAGTCAAACCAGAGAAAATGCTTATGCTCCATGAAGCTCTCAGATATCAACTTAAAAATGCCTGCTGACAGCCTCTTGGGTTAACTCCAAGAGACTAACCATTTCTGGCAACTGGATTTCAAAAGGGAGAAGGGACATGAGAAGGAAGTCCTTCAGAATAGATTATGGCTGATATCCTTGCCGGGGAAAAGGACAGTCACTACCTCACTGTTTGTGAACTTGTGAAGAGAACAGCATCTCCCTCAACAATTCTCTGTATATTGTGATAAAATATTTTTTCACAATGCCTAGTATCCAAATATTTCAACATATCCAGGTGCCTGATGGAAGTTTTCATCCTGAAGTCTCTTGTATCTAAAAGTATCTAATTCCTGCCATGATAAACAAACATAATTGCTATTTTTTTAAATTTTTTTAAAGATCTATTTATTAAAAAAAAAAGATTTATTTATTCAAGAGAGAGAGCAAGAACAAGCCTGGGGAGGGACAGAGGGAGAGAGAATCTTCAAGCATGCTCCCCAATGAGCATGGAGCCCAACGTGGGGCTCAATCCCAAACATAATTGCTATTTTAATGGCCAAAGACAATACAGTTACTACACTGTCATAATTCAAAAAAACTTTTTTTTTTCTTTTTTTACGCTTTTAAATCTGGTGCATTTCAGTGACAGCGGGAAATCATTTTTAACTAGCTAATTGTCTGGGGCAGATACAATAGCACTGATATTCAAGATCTTATGGCTAATACCAAGTATATCTGCTTTTGCCATTAGGATCATTACTATCTGGCCGAGTTACCCATTCCTGTTTTTGAGATACCCCAACACAGGCCTATTTGTTTAGTCCTTCTGAAGGTAGGGGCAAAACTAGGTTAGGGAGATGGCAGGAAGGTGGAGGGAGCAGACAGAGTTGGATTCTTTGTGTCTCTCTAATCTTCTAAAAAGCTTATAACCTCTGGGGTGCCTGGATGGCTCAGTGGTTAAGCATCTGACTTGTAGTTTTAGCTCAGGGCACGATCTCAAGAATTGTGAGATTGAACCCTACATGGGCTCCTTGGTGGGTGTGGAGCCTGCTTAAGATTCTATCTCTCCCTCTGCCCCTCCCGCCAGCTCTCCCTTTCTAAAATAAATAAAGGTGGGGGTGGGGGTTTTTAACCTCTGCTTCTAGTTACCACGGATCAATGCCATTATTAGAAATGTCCGTTGAGGGCACCTGGATGGCTCAGTTGGTTGAGTGACTGCCTTCGGCTCAGGTCATGATCCCAGATTCCTGGGATCCAGTCCCGAATCAGGCTTCCACCTCCACGGGGAGTCTGCTTCTCCCTCTGACCTTCTCCCCTCTCATGTTCTCTCTCACTTTCTAATAAATAAACAAAATCTTGAAAGGAAGGAAGGAAAGAAGGAATGAAGAAAGGAAGGAAGGGAGGAAGGAAGGAAGGAAGGAAGGAAGGAAGGAAGGAAGGAAGGAAGAAAATGTGTGTTGACAGTATAGAGCCTTCACCTGGACTCTTCTCCTTTGTTTAAACTTCATTTGTTCCAAGTAGCATTTTCCTTATACCTCAAGGCCTAATGGAATCCAGTGGAAGAAATAGAATGGAAGGGACCTAGCTTTAGCACCCCAGTAGAACTGCACACAATAGGGAAAAGACAATTCCCCAAAGGAAAGAATGAGAAGAACATAGAAGGGGTGCTGGATGACTAAGAGGCAGTAAATGTTCACCTCCTTCTTTTTAGCAGAAGCTTATTCAAAAAATTCAAGCTGAAGAAAATGGATATCTTTATAGAAAATACAAACAAAAGAAACTAAACTAAGTAAAAACAAAAACCTCCCTCTGAGTTAAAGGTATTGTTCTTAAATTTTAGTATCAGGACCTTTCTTTTTCTTTATTTCAACTATTCTTTCTACCATGAGATTCTGAAACAAAACTCAGCAAAGAATACCAAGTAGTTCTAAAGGTAATACCAGCTTCCCTGACTGGTTGGGCTCCAGTATCATTCATTGTTACTTATTTACTTAAATTTCCAAGCCAAGAGGATATAGTTTTGAAGTCTGGATAAACTTTAGTTAAGTGGATGGTGGATAAGGCTGGGTTTGGAAGACTCTCTAACTACAGAAAGATGGTGCAGCTGGGCCATGGAGTAATTTCTAAGAGATATTTGGCATCAAACTGAAACGTGACTGGAGAGGGTAAAAGCACAAGTAAAGAACAAGTATTTAGGAAAAACGTGATAGAATCATAAAATCCCATGGTCATGACAGAGTTACGTTGATTTGAAATGACAAGCACTTGGCTTACAGACTCATCTGATCTCACCCTATGCTCAAAACATGCACCACGGATCATTCAAGATACTCTCTGCTGATTAGCTGCAGAGAAAATTGCCCATTGTTCCGTCTCTTCCAAGCCCATCTACCGTAACACTGTTCTCATTATCTTCCTAAAATTTCAAACTAGATCTCTGAGACTCCTGACAGTCTTGCTCCAAAAGCACTTGTTCCTCAGTCCATATCCTCTGCTTCAAGTCACAGTGACCTTCTTACCATTTTCTTAAACACATCTCCATCATTCACTATTTCATGACTCTATGTATGTCGTTTCATTTTTCTCAAATACTCTGATCTTCTTACCTATTGGTGCACTTCTTTTCAGCCTTCGAAACAATTTGTCTCCTTTTTATCTTTGAGAACTTCCTGAATTCCACCAAACTGAGCTTCTTATTCTTATCATCTGTACACCTATAACACTTTGCATTTCTCTAAGACAACTTTCATTGAGTTTTAGTGTATATATATTTGTGTCCCTCATTAAGCGTCATGACCCTTGAAGGTAGACTTATGTCCTCGTCGTCTTCTCCTTCTTCTTTTTAAAGATTTTATTTATTTGACAGAGAGAGAGAGCACAAGCAAGGGGAGCGGGAAAGGGAGAAGCAGGCTCCCCAATGAGCAGGGAGCCTGATGCGGGACTCAATCCCAGGACCCAGGGATCATGACCTGAGCCAAAAGCAGATGCTTAACTGACTGAGCCCCAGATGCCCCATCTTATTCTTCTGACCATTGTAGATGCTCAATCAATAAATGATACTGATTGAATAAATGAATATCATCTAACTTTTGTAGTCATCCTGCCATAACCCCTGAGAAAGGAGGAGTCTTTGATTTGATGCTATATTTTCCTTTCTATTGAAAAATATGTATTTTAAGATTCATGTGTATAGTATATGACCTACCTTCACTTGAAATATTAAATAGAAGTTTATATTTTGCTTGATTCAGCTTGCTGTAGCCTTATTTGTATATTGGTTTTTATAAAAGTAAATTAAAGTTTTATGCTATTTAGGGAAGCTTAGATTAATCAAAACTCCTGTGCTTTAAATGGAATATCCATATTTATTATTTGAATTATATATAATTCTGTTTATTTTAACAATATTTTTCTGGATACAGTTTTGAATCTCATTGAGTAGTTGTCCATTTTCAACCCCATCTCATCATATAGTATTCACAGGAGTGTTTTGTTTAAAAATGCACAAAGGTATCTTATTAAATAATGTCACAAACATGAAGTTCATTATTATGCAAATGCCATCCTTGGAACAGATTTGTTAATTGCAACTCATTTACATAATTAATGAACTCCCAAATGAATTATGCCTTTGCAGATTTGTGCAGCATTGTTTTAAAATAAATTATAAAATACATGTCAAAGGAAGAGTGCTTTCTGGGTTCCCATAGCATTGTTTGAAAATTAATTACCAAATGCTTGTCAAATTAAAATGAGTTTGTAGTTTTTACAATGTTATTTTAAAATTAATCACAAAATAAAATGTCACTGCATTAAAGTAAACAACTTGTTATTTTCTCTAAAAGAACCACAGAAAATAGTGTTTTAACTTCAATTATATTGTTTGGTATAGTGATTCTAGTGTTTTATGCATTTTGTTTTTACACTGTGACTTAACAAAGTTGTTAGCATGTTAATGTTTTGGTAAATTGAGATTTAATTTAATTTTATTATGTAGCTTATTTTATACAGTTGATGATTAATGCATTGCATATGAACCCAGTATGGGTTTGCTCATGATAAATTGGGAATTTAAAAAACATTCAAGGTCACTAGAATCTGTTGTATAAACAGTATTCTTAAGATTTATTTTATTGAAATTTTGACTGCTGCCAGTTAAAATGATTAAAAGCATATAGTGGGGCTGTCTTTCTACCTATTCTGACATACACAGTAGCATAATTCCTTTCTTCAGTACACCGAAAGCTTTTGGTCCCCCATGCTACTTGCTTCACTCTGTGGAAATTGTCTGCTTTTGCCCAGAAGCCTTAGTTATACCCCCAGTCCTGTCCACTCCACGTGAACCCCCATTACCCAAAAGGTAGATGGAAAACACCAGTGTACTTAAACAATGATTTGACCAAAATGATTTTAAAACAAAAGATTTGGTAAATAGTTTTCAGGAATTAATGTTGCTAACCAAATACCTTTCAAAATATCAAAATACAATAATAATAATAATAATAATAATAATAATAGTCCCTGCCTAGGGGTATAACGCCTAATAGTGAAACACTTAGTTCAGAAGAATTTTGTTTTCTTTTTTTAAACAATAGTATCCTCCCTTTGCTCATCTCTGCTCCTTATTTTCCAAAGCAAACCAATTGTCTGCGGTTTACATTCTATCTTGTCAGGTCTTGACCACTGAATGTTAATCTATGGGGGAAGGCTTTTGTTTGACATGATTGCAACTATGCAAATTGAGACCAACTAGACAATAATTCCTAAGTCAGATGATAAGCCATTTTCTTCCTGTTTTTTGTTCTGTAGATAGCTGCTTTTCTAAACTCCTAGGAGCTATTCCAGTTTCCTCTTCTGTAAACTGATAAACATAGTAGTCCATTTTGAAGAGGCAATATTTCTTCTAATTTATAACTGGTGTGTGAATAAGAACCCATTAGTTTGTGTAGATAATAGAATTTAAGCTTCTGCCACGTCCTATTCAATTCTGGCACAGATACTACTCAAACACTTAAAACATAATTTTTTTTACAATCTAATCAAATATAACTACTGTTGTCAAAGCTCTCATGCTACCTTAGATATGTTCCTTTGTTTAAATCCCTGGGGATACTTTTACTTGACATCCTTTTTGAAATTCTATATCATTATGCTTACAAGTACAAAACAAAACATCTAACAGACAATCATAACTAACATTTTTAGTGAACCAATAACCACACACTGAGAGCATAAGTTAATTTGTACAGATGCAGGATCTTTGAATTAATTGAATTAAATTAATTCCCATTGTATTAAAGCAGAAGTGTTCTAAGAAAGAATATGATCCAAGGTTTATGTTCTTCAATGAACTGTAGTCTGCGAAGCAGTTGTAGACATTCCAGTCTTTGGAAAATTTCATACTGATGAAAATAAGAGTAAACAAAGACATAGTTTTGTTGATCGAATGTCAACTTTTTGTGAAGTTCTGTGAAGATTACTGGTCTCTTAATATAATCTTCATTTTATAGAAATGCATTCAGTTGGGTTTGAATTTAGGCTTTTTAGATTGCATTCATTTCTGTATTTCATTATACAAATTCTAGAAACATGGATAGGGTTGCTATCCTGTGAAATAAATAAGGATTCAAACTTTCTTTATTAAAACCATGGCTTTTTAACTGAGTTGGGATGTCAATTTATACAGAATGTCATATACATCAGAGTTGGAGGAGACATTGGGGTTTTTCTTTTAAGTTCTCTTGGAGGCCTTTCCAGATCCTCCAAAAGGGGCCCTATTAGTTTTTTTCAGAAGGTTTTGCCAAGCAACTTTATTGTCCAGATCAGGATGAGAGCCATAAAAACTAAATCTCCCTTTCCTTTATTTCTAAGAGTCTACCAAAAAGAAATAGGTTCAGTGGTGCTTTGTTAATCAAAGTTATCCTTGAGACTGCAATGTCTAGAATGTTAATTTTCTATAAATTTTGTTCTATTTATCTGAAATCTACTCTTCCCTTATCCTTTTCCTGATGGCATTTCTAGGAATTAAATATATGCTATTCCAGGATTCCTGGGTGGCCCATTTGTTAAGTGTCTGCCTTCAGCTCAGGTCATGATGCCAGGGTCCTGGGATCAAGTCCTGCATCAGGCTCCTTGCTCAACAGAGTGCCTACTCCTTCCTCTGCCTGCGGCTCCTTTTGCTTGTGCTCTCTCTGACAAATAAATAAATAAAATCTTTAGATAGATAGATAGATAGATAGATAGATAGATAAATATTATTCCAAATTTGTAAGTTGTATATATATTTCAAACTACAAGTTAGGAAATTTACATTTCTCCCCAAACAAGTGATGAGTTATTTTTGCATTATTACTGGGCATCTGTTGGTCATTTCCTTCATGAATAATTTGGAAAATAAATTACCTTATTTATAACAGAAATAATTCTCTCATACAAACTTCATACAATATTGCATATATTTAAATAACTAGAAACTTTAGTCTCTTTGATGGAGGAAAAATTTTAAATGCTCAATATTTATGTGGGTAAAATAATTGAATTATATCTTTACTTTTTCAATTACATGTTTAGGCTGTATAGATATTTAGTTGGAAGGAATAACAGACATTTTATGGCTTTGTCAGTAAAGCCATTTTCATTTTATTTCATTTTATTTGTTTATTCTCTTATTTTTGTGTGTACTGATGCTCTTTTCTGAATCTTAACTGTGATTGAATGATTCACAGACTTACTGAATATTCATGCATAGAATTTGAGATCTTTCTTCCCTCGAGTTCAAGTTGAAAGCCATTGTTGATATATGTCCACTGTGACATGATATGATACTTTTGCAGTTATTTTTAATTAGATATAAAATATTAATCCATTTGAGTTTGTGTATAGAATGTATTTGGAGGAGGAGGAAACTTAAAGAGGCATACTGTGACATAATTTTAATTAATTTATTTTAAAGAGAAGTCACATTAACTCAAAGGACAAAAAAGGTTTGTCTCTAATAGACCCCTTTGTGATCTAAAGGAAGGAATTCCCCGTAACTACAACATCCAGAGAAGACTAAAATCCCTTTCTGGTTTGGTTCCTCTTACTGATCCAAAATAGATAAAACAACTTGTTTTCTCCTGGGCTTGAAAAGCAAGAAGCTGAACTTATGACTCTTCTTCAAATCATACACTTCTGCTACTAGGGATATCACTTAGTGCCAAGTTTCAGTGAAGAGAATGTAAAGCATCTAAAGAAATTATATTGGTGGCTGGACCCCCGTCATGCAATTTCAGGTTCCCTTCTGAAAAGAGGTCTAATTCCTGGAACTGAAAGGATTTGTCAAGGCTTCTCTGCTGAGACTATTAGATGATATTATTAAGGAAAAAGACTGACTTCCACTAAGTCACTAGTGGATGACTTTAAGTCACTAGATGACACTAAGTCACTAGTGGAATTTAGAATTCCATCTGGTCAATACCATTGACTTCTTAAATCATTGAGTAGCATCAAGAACTTCTATTAACTTAGGCTATGTATATACTGTGAAGACTCCATGAATTTGTCAGTGAACATTGATCCACATATTCTGATTCTTAAATGTTTTTTTAGTTTCTTCAATTTGGTTCTATCAGCTAAAATGGTGGGGAGTGGGGGGAAAGCAGATGACAACTGACATGGGCAATTATCATTTGATAAGTTCAATGATGGTGGTGTGTGGAAAGGCTGCTAGTACAGCCTGGAGAGAAGTGTGTCAAAGACGCCCAGAAAGTGCTTCCAAGTGTTTCAGCATCATTGGAATTTTCCCTCTTAATCCTTAGAAGTTATCTGACCTATCTGATTATCTGATCCTCTATGAAAAGGATAATAGCTGAAAGCTGATATAAAATTGGTGATGGCCCTGTGCAATAGCCCAGCACCCTGTATCATAGGTAAATGTGGAAACAATATTATAGAATGTTATACTAGTTCATTAAAGACAAATCAGCCCAAATTCTCCACTAATTAAACTCTAAAGTGATCCTGTATGCTTTATGGTTTAGAGATTCCCCAAATAATTCTGAATGGGAATTTAATGGAGATTCCCTACACATTACATTACTGACTTGGTTTGTACTCTATTTGGTCATTGTTCCCACACTGGCCAGCCAATTAAATGCTGAAATTCTTTCTCCTTTCATAAAATCAAGTCAGTGCAGAGTTATATACACTATTAGCTTTCAATTGAATCTACACAAGAAGGAAACCATAATTGCCATTTCATAAAGCAATGAATAGCTAAAAATCTATCTCCAGTTCTTAAAAATAAGTACTAAGTACTTTGCATACCTTATCTCAATTGTAATAACTCTATTTGTTAAAACTATTATGCTCATTTACAGAGAAAGAATCTGATCTCAGAAAGGGAAGGATCTGAAGTCATTAGAAAGTAAGTCATATTGTATTTCTGTATCCATGCTTTTAACTACCGTGCTATGTTGGTTATACAAAATAGCCATACTCCTAAAAAAACTGGTAAAAACACTAGGTTGGCATATGCTTCCAAGTTCTTCTTAGCCTTACCATTTTTAGGTATTGAAACAATCATAGAATGGCATATCTAAATATAAAAGAAATTGAAATCCCTATTTTTATACAATATGACCTGATATATTCCTCTGATATTCAGAACTTCAGCAAAGGTTGTAGCTATCAATTGTCACTTAGTTCTCTCCTCAGTGTGGAGCAACAGCAACAAAAAAATAAAACCAAAATCTCCAGTCTTGGCACGTTTTTCCAGTTAAGGGGCAAAAGCTCTTTACAAGGTTTTCTTCATGAGAATACAGCCCCAAAGGACAGCATGAGTCACAACTCTTTCATGTCGTCAGCAGATATTCACTAAGTAAGTACTGGGCATGTGCTCTGTGCTTCCCTGGAAAGTTACATAGAAGTTGAAATCTCAGTAATGAATAGGAGTTAGCTGAAGATGGGAAGGGTGTAGGAAAAGGATAGGAACCATATTGAGAAAACTGGACATCTGAAGACATTTCAAAGACATAAAATCAGCTATGATGTAACTATGGTTTAGAATAAATCTGATACGCTTGTAAATAAAATATCTAAGAAAAAATTGGATAGATGATGATGATAATAATAGCTCATATTCATCTGGAACCTACTATAGTAGGACACATTGATTGTTTTTTAGCATATTGCAATGTTCTATTTCATATAATATTCATAACAACCCTAAGAGAAATATTATTAGTAGCCCAATTTTGCAGATGAAGTAATTTGGTCATTGTCACATAGTGAGTAAATGGCAGAACTTTGAACCCAAGGTTTTTAATTCCATAGCCCAAGTGACCCTTGCTGCCTTCAGATTACGATGGACCGGGCATAATTAGAATTTTAGTCTTTATCTTGTAGGCCAGTATTCTCCATGTATGTGCCCAGAGCTACTGAATCAGAAACTCTGGGGCAGGTCCAGCAATCCATGATTCCACAAGCCCTGCAGGTGAATCTGATGCTGAAGTTTAAGTGTAAGAACATTTGATACGGGCAACATTTTTAAGCAAAGAAGTAATGATGTTTCCTAAAAGATGGTCATTCTCTTATCTACATACCCAAAGGATAAACCTTGGGGTTAGGTCTGATGGTTCTCTCTGGAGTGAAAAAAGACCCAAGGCTTCTCATTTTCCACTCTGCACCTATAAAGGGCAATACCTACTATTCTTCACTTAACACAGAATGAAGCTAAAAATAAATGTTACTAAAAGTGGCAGGACTACAGAGTAATGCAGCCTTCTATTAGGGGACTTTGACCTGTCTGCTGAATTGAAAGAGATGAAAATATCCTTTGTGATCTTATTGCAAGAAAAATGCCACTAATCAGACAGTTGTGACTTAGATAAATTTTAGTCTATTAGACTTGCTTAGTTTTATGAGCAAAAAGAGTGCACATATATTAGTTATGATTTTTTTCTCATTCCCTGACCAAAGGATATTTCTCACTAGAAATAACTGTAATAATAAAAATTATACATATATTTTCCAAAATATATTCCATGGCTTTAGAGTTACATAAAATTTTCACTCCTCTAGAAAGGGGCCAAATCATAATATGAATAAAAATCCAATAACCTTGCCTTTAGAAAGTCACATTCCATATGAACTATAGAAGGATTATCACAGAATAGTATTTTTCAGTTTGAAATTATTTTGTTTCTTTCAACTAAATCACATCCACTTCATTAACTTGAAGTGAAGTGTTCTTTCCCTAGCGGTTTTTTTATTTTAATACCCTTTAATCTGGCTTTCAAGGATTATATTTAGGGTACTATGATTTATTTACTGAAACATCAAGAAACTAGAAATTGTGAAAAACTTTTCAAAAAACATCAATTTGAAAGTTGATTTAAAAAATCACCAATATAAAAATGCCTAATAATATCTGCTGTCTTGAGGATAGAAGCTAATAAATAATTGAAAATTTAACAGAGCAAGTGACTAGTGTTTCCTTTAACTTGCCTCTGAAGTAATCTTAAGGATAAAAAAAGGACTTAATCTGATGCCTGCCTCCCTCCAAATTAGTGTAAATTAGGGTAAAGAAAAAGAGATTTCCTAGGTATCATATGGCCAGGATTCAACATGTTTTGCTTTATTTTTAATTTATGGAAGAAAATCCAGGCTTTCAAGTACATATATACAATTTTATATTAACATACTATGGTGTTTATTATGTAATGAGTCAAATACCTCTCTAAGCCAACCTAACAATTTAATGAACAAGATATTCATTCTTGTTAGCTGATGGATACAGGGAGAAGATTCCACTCAAAGGAACTGACCCCTAGCTTCCTTCTTCCTAGAATATTCCCACCCCCACTTTCCTCACTTATTCTAACTAGCTCTTCATGACTCAGCCTTACCACCATTGCCCCTTCTCCATACAATCAGGATAGACTTTTGTAAGCTCCCATAGTTCTCTGTACGTCTTTGCTGCATTTATAGCAATTGCAATAAAAATAGTAAACATCAGTCTTCTCCAAAAGTGTGATCGCCTCTAAAAATTTAATTCCATCAGGATAGGAAGCATTTCTGACTCATTCCCTGTTGTATCTTCAGCAAGCAGCAGAAGAAAGGAAAGAAGGCTCCTATAGAGTATTGGCTCCAACAGTGAAAAGAGAAACAAAGACCAGTGTTCTAAACTAAACTTTCACATGATTAAGCATCACTGTATTTGGCTACCTGAATTCAAAACACTCTAGCTTAACCACTCCCATTTTTAGGTGAATTATCATATGCTTATTAATGGTGAGTGAAAGGAGACAGTTATATGACTTAATTCAGAGTGACTAAAATATAACTTGGCAATCATCACATGAATAAAGAAAATGCTGAGGAAGAACATGCTGGGTATACTGACTCAGGAGAGCCAGAAAAAAATCATTTGGCTGAGGGGGAAATCACATAATTGATCTACACAATTAATGATCAAATATTTCTAAGTAGAGACCACTCTGATCCAACATGTGGCTCCTAAAGGAAGTATGCCAAAGAGAACGTGCAACGAGGATCACGAAGGACATGTCTATATAAGCGAACCTGTTGTTGCACAGGTGTGCTGGAAGGCCGCACTGCTTTCTATTCCTGGAAGCAGTTGTTAAAAGAGTCAACCTTTCACTCAGACTCACTAGAAATCAGTTTCTACTTCTCATTTGTTCAACCACATTCAACAACTATTTCTCTAGAACCTACTCTGTGCCTGGGGTGCCTGGGTGGCTCAGTGGGTTAAAGCCTCTGCCTTCAGCTCAGGTCATGATCTCAGGGTCCTGGGATAGAGCCCCGCATCGGGCTCTCTGCTCAGCAGGGAGTCTGTTTCCCTCTCTCTCTCTGCCTGCCTTTCTGCCTACTTGTGATCTCTCTCTGTCTGTCAAATAAATAAATAAAATCTTTTTTAAAAAGAACCTACTATGTGCCAGTGGTATTCTAAATGCTAAGGAGACTTCAGTAACAAAAAAAGAAGCAGCAGATATGAAACACCACTCTGGGCTGACAGTAACTACTAAATATAGAATAAAGACTAAAAGATAGTAAGTACTAAAATTTATAAAATGTGATCCCTATTCTTGAAAAGTTCATCATCTTGAATGAGGGAGGTTGATACACATAAAAACGGCAACCTACCATATGAGTAGCACATGATGACTATCAAATTGCCTGGTGCAGTGACTCAAACACTTTAGATGTTGAATACATGGGATTATGTCAGAGAAGAGACCCCCTTTGAATTTGCGATGGAAGGCTTCATGATGAACTGTCTTGAGTGGGCCTCCCAGCCAAGTTTAGAAAAGCAGTCAAGGGGAGGAAAGGTAAAGGTGAATGTTCTCCAGAATCTCATGTACTGTCTACATTGATCAATTGGTTGCCTGCTGTGAGCTGGATATTATAATATGCTTGGCAGAGTGTACAATAAAAGTAAAACTTCACCCTCAAAAATTTATAGACTAGTGAGGAAGTTGTAAAAATGTGCATTAGTCACTAAAATACAAAGTAGAAAGTTCTAAGTGTCATAAATAAGAAAGGTGCTGATAAAGTTTTATGACATTTTAGAGGAGGAAGATAATCACTTACAGCTGGTTATCAGAGAAGGCCTCATGGAAAACAGGTGGCATTCAGTGGGACCTTACGAAATATGAATGCATGAAGGAGAAAGTGATGTAATGGCCGACTCAGGAAAGAAGCCTGATAAACAAGTGGGAGAACTTAGAAAGTGGGAGGATCATTTGAAAGCTTATTGCAATAGTCAAGGTAGGGTAGTCTAGTGAAGACATGGATATTTATTGAATGATTGATTTTAAAATGATAATTGGCCACATCTACTTTCCAGCTCCTCTACCATCTCTTATAAATTATTTTTTATATTATTTGAACCACCGCACCATAATCTAACATGAAGTTTTCCTCACTATTTAACATTAAGCATTTACCTCCTATTAGTTATCTTGCTTTAGTTTCTGAATCTTCAGGTACTTTCAATCCCATATTTCATCATCAGATTTGATTAATCTTCACAATGTTTCACATTATTTTTATTATTACAACCTGATTTTTGCATGCATTTCTCTAAATAGTGGTCAATGCCTTTTTTTAAAATCTATTTTATCTTGTTTGCTGAGGTCTCTGCATTAGCTATCTTCCCCACCCCACTGACTTAGTATGTTATGTATTTCTATATTTCTAATGATTTATTTTATAACTGTACTGTATGTGGTAAGTTATGACATTAATATTATCAGAACAGACAACACGAAAATATAAAACTCTGCTCGAACTGCACTCCAACTATCTCATGTTCTTTCTCTGACAGTGGCACTAAAGAGAATTGTATGAAATGCCTAATTTTTTTCTCTGAGGTCAACTTCAGAAAGTTAAGGATGTACTTGAAATAGTGTAGTTTTCCCATGAAAGGATCTGGATGTATGCAACATGAATAGTGGTACGAGGATGGCCTTGGCCATGTGTGAAGGCAGTGCACTAAAGCCTTTACTAGTCTCAGAATAAATTATGTTCCGATCTGTTTATGTCCACAGTGGTAGGATACCTGACACCTATAGCCAAAGGAAGAAGGATTGAGTATGGGCTGAGCAGAGGTTTGAAGGAGGAAGAGGAGCTTACTACCTGGGTCCCCTCTGCCCCCTCAAGGGACCCCCACTATGCACGAGAGACCTAGAAACTAAGAGAAGAATGAGTGGAGGAAAGCATAGGTTTTTCCACTTTTCCCTGTCTATGCATTCTTTAATTTTAAAAAAATGCATTGGTTACCTACTTTGTGTTGGGGACACAGTATAAGTTATACTTCTGCCATGAACTTTGACTGCTTTCAGTTTATAATTTAGTAGGGGTGACAAACATGAAATGAATCATTGTGAGTTATCACATCATAACAATTGTGATAAATGCTTTAAGGTGAAAATGCAGAGTGCTCTGAAGGATGGCTAGAGTGTTACACTGTGGAAGCACCCATCCCCAGAACAGAAGAAAAGAGAGCTAATTGTGCTTGAAGCATAACTACCAGAATAAATTATAAAATTCTCCATTCTTAGGGCAACGGTGATATAGATGATATCACAATGGCAAGGCATTTAGAAAACTTCAGCCTCAAGATAAATTATGCATAAAATTTTGTTATTGCAAAAATGACAAGGAATCCCTGGAACCCCCCTACATCTTTTAATAATACATATTCCTCATAAAAACAAGGAAATCTCAACTGAAATCTTACGCACCTGTGTGGCTGGTCAATTATTCACAAAGCATCATGGATCTGATATATATTTTCTCTACCTAATTCTGTTAGACAGTCAATTTGTAATGCTAAACAAAATGTGCACAGGAACCTTAAATATAGCATTTCAGATATTCTCTGAACATTCATTTATTTGAAATACTGTGGGATATTTACCAAAATCAAATGTGCATACCCATCATCTGAGCACATGTCCATCTGCCATCTAAAATTGCCAATAAATATATTGCTTAAATAGTAATAGTTAAGAATAGAGACTCTCATAATGAGGGAACTAAGAGTAGATCATATAAATGATCACAGAGCCACATAAAGATAACTACCAGACTAGCCACAAAAAGATATAATAACACAAGCTGTCCTTGACAATTTCTTTACATGCTCTATTTCTAAGGATTCCTGAGGTAACTTTTATTGTATAAATTCTTTCCAAATAAATGGCAAAAGGAAGAATTAGTAAATGTACCCCACTGGAAGTAACTGAATCCTACAGAACAAAACACAGATTTTATGAGCCCCCCTCTCGCACCTCTTTAAAGTGGAGGCTACATTTGTCGTTACACAACATATTCACTAAGATTCTTTAGTTGCGTTTACTAAAAAGCTGAACCTGGATATATCACTCTGGCTGGTATTTTTGAATTCAAAGTATCTTTAGCTGATATTCCTTTCCTGGGTTAGAGTGTGCTTGTGACTTAGAAAGGAAACTCTTCTTGCCTGAATGAAGTTCTCTGGGATGATAAATGTAGAAAGAGCAAATTTTGAAAGTTCTGTGTTCTTGCTAAGCCTGCCATTACAATCAGAAAATGGAAAAAAAAGGAGGAAGAAACTCTTTCTCAAAAGCATCTGCCATCCAGAGACTCTCCAGACAGAAGTAAATGTGCTTCTGGCTTTGCATTGTAAGAAAAATAAGCCAAAGGAGCAAATAATTCATCTTCCATTAAAATAAAAATATTCCCATTTTACAAACTCTTTCTATTGTCACCAAAAATTATAATAATATAGAACACATGTACAGTGTTTTTCAGACTATAAAGATTTCAACTACTGTATATTGTTCCAGTTCTTTTCTGAGAGAGCTGGAGTTTCTCATGTATCCACCCTACATGCGTACCCACCTTTCAAGTTGTTAGAACATGAATCCCCATCCTTTTTGTGGGAGTAAAGGCTTCTGAACTTGGAACTGATGAGACTAAAAAAGAATTAAATAATTACTTATTTAAACAAAAAAGTAGGTTAGAGCCTACTTTAAAGTCATAAAAAACATACACATATATCTTAACATATTAATTTAAGAAATATACCCACTCATTTGCCAAAGTTCAAATGTAGGGCCAACATTATTTCTTTGGTATGGGGCTATTATCTGGAGCCCTGAGTTGATTGTTTGCACAAACAAATCCAGACATATCTTCAATAAGTACTATTTTGCTTTGTTTTGCATACATTTTGTTTTGTGTATTTGTGAAATAAGAACTTACTGACATAGATGAAAAATTTAAAGCAAAATCCAAATTTTTCTGACTTTTCCTCAATCTTTTCTGTTATTTAATATTTAATTAAATGTTACAGCTAAAAAATGAGAGACAAATGGCATAAACAAGTTCAAGAATAAACACAAGCGATTCATGTTAAGAACAAAGGGGTATCAAAAAAAGAATAAAGGGGTATGTGCATATTCTTAAGAGGAGCATATTTTGAAAGATCATACAATCCAATAATTCTACTACTGGGCATTTACCTAAAGAAAACAAAAACACTTCAATTCAAAAAATTTACATGCACCCTTATATTTATCATAGCATTACAAGTAGCCAAGATATGGAAGCAACCCAAATGTCCATCTACAGTAAACAGATAAAGAAGATGTTGAGCGCATGCACACACACACACACACACACACACACACACAGGAACATTATTCAGCCACAAAAAAGGTGAAGCCGTGTCATTTCTGACAACATGAATGGACCTAGTGGACAGTATGCAAAGTGACATAATTCAGAGAAAAAAACGAATACCACGTGATTTTACTTCTATGTGGAATCTAAAAAACAAAACAAAACAAAAAAATAGACTAAAAAATATGGAGAACAAACTGATGGTTTCTAGAAGGGAGGTGGGTGAGGAATGAGCAAAATAGGTGAAAGGGATTAAGAAGGACAAATTTCTAGTTTTAAAATAAGTAAGTCACAGAGATGAAAAGTACAGCATATGGAATATAGTCAATAATGTTATAATAAGCTTGTATGATGAGAGATGGTGACTAGTGATGAGCATTGAATAATGTATAGAATTACTGAATCAATATATTGTACACCTGAAATGAATAGGACATTGTTGTTATGTTATACTATACTTTAGTAATAAGTATTTTTTTTTTTAGTAATAAGTATTTTTAAGAGTCTATTTTCACAAGTATCTGGGTGCCACAGGGCAGAAAGAACAGATAGCAAGTCCAGCAAGTTGGTCAAGTGGGGGTATATTGAGAGAATATCCATGGTAATTGTTATATTACAGGTACTTCTTAAGAGTTATTATGGTATATAAATTAGAGTTAAATTTATTTTAAATCATTTGATATTTCTATGTTAAATGTAAATTTTTAAAAAAATAGAACATTTTACTTGGCATGACCCAATGTTCCTACTCCTATAAAGAGAAGCAGCAACTCTGCTGGCCAAATAGTAGTAGACCCTTGCCTATGTGATATTACTTTAAAAGCTCCAGGATACTCTGCTTTCCACCCAAACACATTCCTTACCTACTATTAATACCTGTCAGTTTTCTACCTTAGGATCTATATTCATTTAGGCCAGTGGTTCTCAAAATTTGAGGGGCATAAGAATTGTAGAATGAACTTTAAAATGCTGATCAGAGGCTCTGACCGAAGATTCTGATCCTGTAATAACAGGGGGAAGCTCAGGAATCTGCTTTTTTAACAAGCATCTCCCGTAATCCAAACTATTTATAGATGCTATTTTGACAAAACTTTGAACGCTATTCAAAATATCATCATCAAGGACCATGCCATCTTTCTTTTGATTCCAGCCATTCTGGACTACCTTAAATTCTGGCAGATTTATCACTCCTCAAAACCCTTGTATAAACAGTTCCCTTTCCAGGAGAGATTTTCTGTACTTTTTGGAACAACTTCAACTTCTGTCATTTCCCCAGAGGAATTCCCTGCCTCTGTAGAGTAGGTTATCAACTCTTGCCATACACTCCAAGATACCCTTTACCCCTCCTTGTCAAGCATGTACTAATCATGCTCATGTCTTTATCTTCACATTTGCCCCACCTCCAAATCATGAGCTCCATGAAGGAAGAAACCATGTTTGCTTTGGTCACCATCATATCACCAACATTTCTCAAGGTGTTGGGCAAAATGGCCACTCGGCATTACTATGTGAGTTAAAAAAAAGTAAATGAATGTCAATATGCAAATCTCTTTATGAGAGGCAATACTACCTGCCTTTCCTCAGTTAACTGCCATTTGGATCCATTTTTAAGAATAGGGTTTAATAGGAAAAAGAAAAAAAAGGATATTTATTTTGGGAAAGAAACAGAAAAGCATAAAATTTAAGATGGCTCACTCTTCAATTTGCTCTAGAACTGGCTTGAAATCAAATGTTACTGCCCGTGTTGAGCTGGGGTGTAAAAAAGTTTTCCATTCAGTGCTCATCTATGGTCTGCAAATTATTCATTGATGGCTACTCATTCTTATTAGCACAAGTTCTTATTGTTAAGAATTATACACTAGGGCGCCTGGGTGGCGCAGTTGGTTAAGCAACTGCCTTCGGCTCGGGTCATGATCCCGGAGTCCCGGGATCGAGTCCCACATCGGGCTCCCAGCTCCATGGGGAGTCCGCTTCTCACTCTGACCTTCTCCCTTCTCATGCTCTCTCTCACTCTCTCTCTTTCCTAATAAATAAATAAATAAATAAAATCTTTAAAAAAAAAAAGAATTATACACTAACAATGTCAAGGGTGAGGCTCATGAAATTGCTGCTGAAGATCTTGGGAAAGAATTCTAGAGAAAAATGGGTTGGTTAATTACATGTTAACTTACTAAGTGGTCCTCTACTATTAGATTTTGAGGCATTCAATTGTCACTATTTAGCATGATCTCTCAGAATAACAACAAAAAAAACTAAGAAAAATTATTTAATTGATTTTTATTCATAAAGGCATCCATCCATCCAATATAGAATAAGTAAGCCCTAACTGAGTGTTAGACAAAATGAATAAAACAAAGTTTCTGTCTTCAAAATGTTTTTAATTTGGCTGGTGATTATATCAGTAACCAAGCTGAACACCAAAAAGAAGAAAGAATAATAAAAAGTGAGAATAGGTTGGGGCACCTGGGTAGCTCATTATTAAGCATCCAACTCTATTTTGGCTCAGGTCATGATCTCAGTGTCATGAGATAGAACCCTGCACTGGGCTCCATGCTGGGCATGGAGCCTGCTTAAGATTCTCTCTCTCCCTCTGACCCTCCCCCACCAATTCACACTCATATGTGCTCACACTCTCAATCTCTCTCTCAAATAAAAAAAATAAAGAGGTTCCTGGGTGGCTCAGTCAGTTAAGCATCTGCCTTCAGCTCAGGTCATGATCCTAGGGTCCTGGGATCCAGTCCCATATCAGGCTTCCTGCTCAGTGGGAAGTCTACTTCTCCCTCTCTCTCTAGCCTTCTTCCTGCTCAGGCTCTCTCTCTCTCTCTCTCTCTCTCATTCACTCTCTTTCAAATAAACAAATAAAATCTTAAAAAAAAAAAAGAGATACTAGGTTAAGGGAACCTAGAGACATCATCATGTACAATAACATTTGCATTATAGGGATCCCAGAATAAAAGAGAGCAAAAGGGGCAGACAATTTGAAGAAATAAGAGCTGAAAAATAAATAATAGCTAAAAACTTCCCTAAACCTGGAGGAGACATCCAGATCCAGGACATACAGAGTGCCCACAACAAAATCAATCTGAGGAGGTCCACATCAAGATATAGAATAATAAAAATGGAAACAAGTAGTGATAAAGAGAGAATTTTGAAAGCAGCAGGAGAAAAGAAAACAATTACATACAAAGGAAATCCCTTAAGGCTATCAGCTGATTTTTCAGCAGAAACTTTGTGGGCTAGAAGGCAGTGGCAAAATATATTCAAAGTGCTGAAAGGGAAAAAAAAGCCTGTAACTGAGGGTACTCTACTAGTAAGGGTATCATTCAGAATAGAAGGAGAGATAAAGAGTTTCCTAGACAAACTAAAGTTAAAGGAGTTCATCACGACTAAATCAGACTTAGAAGAAATGTTAAAGGGAATTCTTTGAGTGGAAAAAAAGACCACAATCAGAAATAAGAAAATTAGAAAGGAAAAGATTTCACAAATATAAACATCATAAAAGTAATAGATTAATCACTTATAAAACCAGTATAGAGGTTAAAGAAGCTGTAAAATCAATTATATCAATAAAAATCAGTCAAAGGATCCATAAAATAAAAGATTGTAAAGTATGACATCATCACATAAAATGCATGTGGTCGAGAGTAAAATTTAGTGCTTTTAAAATGGGTTCTAAGAGTACACTTAACTAGATGAGCACTGAGAAATGTACAGAATTACTGAATCATTATATTATACAACTGAAACTAACAACACTGTATGTTAAGTATTCTTGAAAAAAAATTAGTTTAAAATATTTTCTAAGGGGTGCCTGTGTGACTCAGTCAGTTAAGCATCTGCCTTGAGCTCAGATCATCATCCCAGGGCCCTGGGGTAGATGCCCATATCAGGCTCTCTGCTCAGAGGGAGTCTGCTACTCCCTCTCCCTTTGCCTGCAGCTCTGCCAACGTATGCTCTCTCTCTGCGAAGTGAATAAAATCTTAAAAAATTTTTTTAAATAAATTTTTAAAAATTCATCCTTTTACCAAAACAACCAAAACCCCCAAAAAACAAAAGTGCATAAACAAACCTACATAACTATGAAACAAACAATGAGATATAATGACTATATAATAATAAACATCCGTTATGTATCTGTGAAATTCATCTTATCTACACTGGATGCACTCATGTATTTGAATGTAATTTGGGGGCAGACTAATCCAGGCTGGTCCTGGCTGGGTCAATTTAGCCCTGATTTCTGTGTCTCTTGTCTTTTATGTGGGACCAATAGGAGGCTAGTCTGGGTCTGCTATTATTATAGTAGTGGGAGAATGACAAGAGAGTAAATTCAATCTTTAAAGTGCTTTTTTAGGTCTCTGTTTGCATCGCATTTACTGATATCTCATTTGGCCAAAGCCAGTCACATGCCTGAACTCAGAGTCAGGAGAGAAGGAAACTATTTCACTTCTTGATAGGAAAGCTGCAAAACCACATAGAAAAGAGTGTGGATACTAGGAAGGGAAGAAGATTCTGGGCAATTAACTCCATCTATTATAGTAATTTAAACAAGAAAGTAAAAGCCTGGGATCCAGTAAGAAACTTTGAGGAGTATTAGGATCAAGAAAATTGAGTTTATTAGTTTAATTTGTACCCTATTTTTAGCTTGATTCTAGTGACTTATTTTTAAACTTCAGCAGCAAGTCAATGTGCTTGCTTAAACCTTACTAACTGGTCAAATTAAAATCTATCTGAAGGATCAAGAATTCACCATAAGCCCTTTAATCTAAGTTTGCTCAATATTAGAAAAACATCAAGCAGCAATAGCTTTAATAGCATGGGATAAGAGCTATAGGGGGGAAAAAGTGTCTTAATGCTATTTTAAAGCTACTAGGTATCAGAATACCACAAGGAGTATGCTCTGAATTATGTTTCCACTCTTTATTAAGATGCTTTGTGTAATTAGTAGTGTTTCTATCAGAATAAATAGTAATTTGGAATTCATCCAAATTAAAAGCCCAAATGGAACAGGAACATTAGTGATGAATAGAATGTTAAAAGAGTCAAACTTCTCTAGGGTAGATATGTCTGTGCAAGTCAGAGCAGTTTAAATCAAATCTGTAGAATCCATGTGGAGTAAAGCAGAATAAATAGGAAGTTTTGGGGAGGAGGAACCAAGAACCCACACAGACATTTAGCCAAAGGGAAATTCACTTCCAGTTTTCTGAAAACTCTAAAAATCAGACTAAATTCTATATATACCATTATGATATCTGCATTTGCATCCTAAAAAATAAAACAGCAAATATAGTAAAATAAGTCATTATTCATCTTTTATTACGTAGTATCTTATAGTTCCAATAAAGGTGGATGTTACAAAATGGAAAGAGTAACTTCTTCATATAATATTATAATACTAGGACTATAAATATAATCTTCTATAGGGAACGTTGTGAAAGCATTTCCAATATCACTTACCAGGAGTATTCAAGAAAAAGGACTAGGCTACATTATCTGGATCTATATTACTATGCTACCAGCACCATCTTGTTTCAGTGTCTGTGGGTCATAGAACAATGATTTGGCAAGCCCATACATAGCCACACTGCATGTAGGTAACGATGACTAGTCTGTGACATTCAAAATTACTTATAATGGCTAGGAGAAAGTCAAGACGGCAGTTTTGGCCTGTGCCTACCATAGAAACAAATAATCATCAGCTTGAAATAATAGAGGTAAGTGTAGATATTAAGAACTTCTCATCTCCTACAAAACAGAGAAGATTTTGACGTAGTGGGAAGAGCTATGACCTACAAAAAAGCCAAAAACCAAACCAAAACAAAAAAAACTTCTTATGCAAAAATTAAGCTCTAACATTACCTCATACCATGTGTAAAACAACTAAAATTATAAAACTTCTAGGAGAAAACACAGATACACTCTTTGTGACCTTTGGTTAATCAAAGATTTCTTAGATAGGGTAACAAATTGGACTTCATGAAAATTTAAAACTACTCTTAAAAAGACACTGTCAAGAAAAGAAACAAACCTAAGTCTGTTAGCCAAATATCTACCCCTTAAAGGAATTTATTCAAAATATATATAGAATTCTTACAACTCAATAAAGAGAAACATCACAATTTAAAAAAAAATTGACAAAAGATGTTAACAGACACTTCACAAAAGAAAAAAAATATAGGTGGCAAAATAAACACATGTAAGATTTGTCAACATCATTGAGATGTTGCTAGCTAAAAGCCCAATGAGAAATTACCTCACATCTACTATATTAGCTAAAATTAATAAACTGGAAATGCCAAATGTTGGCAAGGATGCAGATTAACCAAACACTTGTACACTGTGGTGGGAATGCGAAATGACATGGCAACTTCAGAAAACAGTTTAGCAATTTCTTTTAGAGGTCAATACATACCTACCATATAACCAAACAATTCCATTTCTACATGTTTATTAAAAATAAAATAAAGCAATTGCACATCAAAGACATGTATAAGAATGTTTGTAACAGTTTTTTTCATAATAGCTCAAATAACCCAGATGTATATTAATTGGTAAGAGATAAATTGTAGTATATTTGTAAAACGTAATATTACCCAGCACTAGGAAGAACAAACTACCTCTACATGCAACAACACAGATGAATCTCACAATGATTATGTTCAGTGACAAGCTAGTCACAAAAGGCTACAATTTTTACGATTTTACTTGTATGACGATCTTGGGATAGAGAAGAGAGCAGATATTGCTACTGGTCGGGGCGGGGGGGGACTGACTACAAAGGACCTTAAGAGAACTTTATATGATGATGGGAAATGTTATGTTATTTCAATTGTGGTGGTAGTCACATAACTGTTTACATTTGCCAAGCTTATCAAACTGTAAAACTGAACATGAGAATTTTATTGTATATAAAATAATCTTAATAAATATGGCCTCAAAAAATAACCAAAAGAAAGAAACAATGGCAGCTTCAACCAGAAGAAGAGAGGAAATGAGGAGTGAAGGAGTAGATGGACAGTTGCTGAAGATGGTAGGAGGCTCCTGAACTCGCTTCCTCTCCACGGACATACCAGATGTATAGCTGCACACAGAGCAGTTACCTATGAGAGAAATTCAGAAACTAACTAAGCAACTCCTACACGTCAGTGAATGAGAAAATACTGATACTGAAAGGGGAGGGAAAGACTGGCACACTCTTGCCATAAACCCCCAACCCCAATACAGTACCATACATTTGGGAGAGAACTCCAAATGGCCTTCTTCTCCCTATGGAACAAAGGGTTTGGATTTAACTCTTAGTGACTCCAACTTTTAAGACTTCCAACAGAGGGATAAGGTCCCAAAACCTTAGTTCTGAAAACCAACAAGGCTTTCATCCACAAGACCCACAAAACCATAGCAAACAAAGGAACAATGTTAGAGGCATATAAGCCCTCACTATGGCTATTCTCCTAGGGCCCAGCACAGAGGAAACCGTCACAATCTCCCATCTCCCAGGTTTTCCTGGAAAGGAGCCCATATGCCTAATTTGAAAGCTGCTTCCTGCTTCTTAGTGCACATCTAGGAACTGATTATGATCCTCCCATGAAACCAGGGAAGCTAGTGGACACTTCCTCCTCCACCTACCTGTAGCCTGCTCCAAGTAATCACTATGTGCAGAAAAAACCTTGTATACACAAGTTTTAACCCCCAGATTTTTCAGCTACTATCCAAGAGACAGGTCCCCAGATCACCTGATTCTGATAGCCAATGACGCTTCCATACACAAGTTCCACATATACAGTAAGCTCATCAACATTGGTCTTGGGAATTATTTTTTGGATATAACGCCGAAAGCAAAGGCAACAAAAGCAAAAACAAACAAGTGGGACTACGTCAAACTAAAAAGCTTCTGCTCATGAAAGGAAACCATCAACAAAATAAAAAGACAACTTATAGAGTGGAAGAAAACATTTGGAAACCACATATCCAATAAAGGGTCAATGTCTAGAATATACAATAAACTTATTCAACTCAATAACAAAAAACCCACAAATAACTCAATTAAAAAATGGTCAAAGGACCTGAAGAGACATTTTTCCAAAGACATACAAATAACCAAAAAGTAGTTTTTGGTTATTTTAAAGGTGCCCAACACCATTAATCATGAGGGAAATGCAAGTCAAAACTATAATGAGATATCATTTCATACCTATTAGGATGGCCATTATAAAAATGATAAGAGATAACAAATGCTCTCAAAGATATGGAGGAAAAGGAACCCTCATACACAGTTGGTGGGAATATAAACTGATACAACCACAGTGGAAATCAGTATGGAGGCTCCTCAAGAAATTAAAAATAGAACTACTATATGATCCATCCATCCCACTTCTGGATAAATATCCAAAGAAAACCATTATCTCAAAGAGATATGAACTCCCATGTCCAATGCAGCATTATATACAATAGTCAAGGTGTGGAAACAATTCCAGTGTTTGTCGGCAGATAAACAGATAAGACAAATGTGGTACATGTATAAAATAGAGAATTAATCAGCCTGAAAAAAAATTCCACCATTTGTGACAACATGGATGGACCTGAAGGGCATTATGCTGAGTGAAATAAGAGAAAGACAAATACTGCATGGTTTCACTTAAATGTGGAATCTTAAACAAACATACAACTCAACCACACACATTAAAAAGTGAAAAAAAGAACCCATAAGAGCATAGAGTAGAAAAGTGGTTGCCAGGGTGTCAGGGCCTGGGCGGCAGGGTGGGGGTGCAGGTGGGGAATAGGGAGAGGCTGGTAAAAGGCTAGAGATTTTAGGAGGGGAGCCAAGAAAGTTTATATTATGCAAATTCTAAGGAAACTGAGGACCTGGTGGGTAATTATGAGTACATTGGAAAGGGCAGGTAATAGTGGGTTGTGGGAATATAGCAGGGAGGAACATTCTATGCAAAAGGCAGTTTGTTTAAAAACCCAGACAAAATGGTGCCACAAAGCATTCCCTGCATCACTACTGTTGAGGATGGCTTGAACACATAGAATTGCAAAGGGTGAAGCTGTAGAGGCAAAAAGGGTCCAAGTCAAGTTCGGCTTTGTAAAGCATTCTAGGGATTTTAAGCTTTATCTGTAGAGCGATGGGAAGTCATCGAAAGATTTTAAACTGGGAATGATCCATTCTAATTTGTGTTTCAGGAAAACTTCATTGGCTTCAGTATGGAGGACTACAGAAAGTAGTGGCAAAATTAATGGAAGGGACCAAGAGTCATAGTGCAGTGGGATGGAGAAAAGTGAAGAATTCCACAAACTCTTGTAAACATACAAAATCCAGGGATTGATTGGACATGAGGCTTAAAATAGTGGTAATTGGTGAGAATTATGCCCATATTTCTGACTTAAGCAATTTGGTGGATGATAATTCCAATTTATTAAAGCTAAGAAATATTGGAGAGGGAGCATGCTGGAAGGGAAGGGAAGATAAATAAAATGGATACATTATATTATTACCATTATTATTATTTGGTCATGTCATAAGAATGTTAGTCATATGCTATATCCAACCCCCTTTTTTTAAATGTCAATGTTTCTGATTTTCAGAACTATAATTCTTATAATGTTAAAAACGTTTAAGCTTCTTATTTTATAAATTATTTTCTCCCTAAGTCTATTGGCACATTTTTACTATCAGAAATGGATACAAAGGACATTGGAAGCAAAAGCTACTAATTGCAAAAATGGTGGTTAAAGACTTATTTTCCTCCTTCTCCTTTTTGTACTCATGAAAGAAATCAGCCACATATCTGAGTTTTAGGAAGAATCAAGTTTTATCTTTTTGTAAAGTTGCCCTCTGTTTTCCTTATCCAACTTCAATATGACTTTATTTCCTTTCTACATAGCTTTGTGATTATAATTATGTTATGTTCATATTATTTTCTGTTATCTAGTACCACACCTCCTTCTGTCTTGAGGATATTCTGCTTGGTTATTTGGAAGTACTCATGCATCTTGGAAAATCTTATGAATTATGCCTTTAGTCAGTAATTGCCAAATGACTAATGAGTCTATATCCTAACTTGCTTATCTAATAATTTTGTTTCAAAAGTCATTCTATTTTTTAATATCTTTTGTTAAATCCTTCATCAATAATATTAAAACAGATGATTAAATCTTACTCTAAATAATGTGGCGGTGGGTGGTGGGAAGGTGTGAAATTGGTAAAAGAGGTCGAAAGTTACAAACTTCCATTTATAAAATAAATAAGTTATGGGCATGTACTGTACAGCATGTTAAAAAAGTAATAAAAAAAGTTACATAAAGAAAATTCTTCCATAAAAAATTAATCTTCCATAAAAAATTAATCTTCCATAAAAAATTAGTCTGTTTGACATTATTCCCTTTATTTTTAAAATATTTAACCTTAATCCTTATAAAAATGTTTGAGAAAAGATAATTTATCCTTCAAAATGTTTAGTCACCCAGACTTTAGAACACTTAAGCCATAGTTGTCTAGGGTGTGAATGAATGAGTACCTTTTCTGAATGGTAAGACCACAATAGTTGCAAAAGTACCACCAAACACATAAACTGTAAAAACCAGAATGTATGGCTTTCCTCAACTGTCACAGATAGTTTGTAAACAGTTAATGTGCTCAGGTGAAGCCACAAATGATGTTACCAGAACCATATAAGAATGTTGTAATCAGAACTTGAATTGTGTTTTGGAATTGACAGTAAATGTGACTTGTGGTATGGTTCCAACTAATTCATTTTAGGTTTACTACACTTGCATACTTTCTGATAACTGAAAGATTCTAGATTTTTTTTTCTTTTCTTTTTAATTTATGCTATCTGATTAAGAAAACAGTGCTTTGTGATTCCAGTAAAGGATTTAGTCTATTAATATATATGCTATCTGAAAAAAAGTCATTATCCTCTACACCAAATGAAAGATATAAAAAAAAAGAAGGAAACTGAAAATATGTGTTTACCTTGAGTCACTACTGAATCTGATATAGTACAGGGAACGGTTATAGTATCAGCAAAAACATTAGGGTTATCTGATCAAGGCTCACCTGTCAGTAAGTCAGAGTTCTTTACTCATGGAGGAATTCATCATAGTGTTTGGGGGAAAAAAATAACATACATTCTAGAACCACTATCTATTAGTGTTTGTTTTAGATGGGTAAGGTAATCTAGGAACTAAGAACCTATAGGCAAAATTTGTTATAAAATGTCAAACACCCCGCTTGTTTGATAGCATCTTTTTTCAATATCATACAATTTTATCTTTAGTTTATATGCCTTTGAGTAGAAAATAACAAGTATCACTTGACCATATTATGGCAATTCTGAACATGGTCAATTGGTATATGTACTGTGTATATATATATATATATATATATATATATATATATATATATATGAAGAGAATACCAGAGCAAAACTTAATTCATGCCTTGAATCTCAAATAATTCCAAATTTGGTCCTTTTCCAAAGCCTATAGGTCTTCTTTTATAAAAACTGAGTGTTTTGCAAACATTCCATATATTGGGCTTTTCATAAATTGGGATGTATCCACTAGTAAATTTTCTGTATTTGAGAAATTATTATAAACATGTGATTCAATAGAGCTAGCCAACAACTAAGTCAGAAATAAATTCCTTGCCTTTTAAATTTCACAGAAGCAGGTGGGCTATGAAGTCCATCAGGGAGGAACAAAGAATTGGCTTAAGAGCAGAAAGTTTATTTTTTCCTCAATGGCAACACTCAACAAAAGTAAGAAGGGCATGGGAAATTCACTACTTTGTGAAATAAATTTGGTATTAATCTACATCTTGTTTGGTTCTCTATGAAGTAGAGAACATGTATCAATTATTTTTCCATACCATCAATTATTCTCTGATAAGTAAAAATCCAGATTTCTGAATATGTGAAGTTTTGAAATGGCTCTGTACTCAGAAAAATGAATTCTTTGGTATTTAAATGAACACTGAAAATAAAAAAAAGCACTGATTAATAATTAATATTAAAACATGTTATAGGGAATAAGAGCTAATTGACAGTTTACTATATGGGATAAAAGAATTATTTGATTGTCATATCTGAATATACCAGATAGTTAATGCAAAAAGAAAGAATTTCTGGATAAGCTGTTATAAGTGAAGAAGACAAAAGAAAAAGAGAAGAGAAGGAGACAGTGTAAGCCACACATTAGGGCAGCTGCACGATCTGAGGAACTCGGCCACCACTTCAGGTCCAATTCAACATCTCCTTAAGGTACAAAGAACTTTTACCACGAATGTGATTATGCACTGCCAAAAAAGTCCACTCTAGAACCCATATGGATGTGATAGCACAGAAAAGGCAAACATTTCAGCATGTGAAGAGTGATCTCAAAACTCAGCCACTCATTCTCAAGAGATCTGGAGAGTCTACATTTAACTGTAACTTGACTTTAACTGGATTCGAACATTTTGCATCTTTGAAACTCTTTGTTCAACTAAAATTTTTTACAAAATATAATATCTGAAGCAAGTAAAAATGGAACTCCTTTGGTTTCGGTTGAGGAGGTGGGATTGGCAGCCTCCAATCCTATCCGCTAGCAGCCTCTTTCCCTTCTTTTCCTGTGGTAGCTCTCCAGGGTAATCCCGTGGAATCACCATAGCTGAAACATTTAAGAAGCAATTTAGATGTTTCAATCATATATGGGAAATACTTTCTGTTCAAATTAGACCTACTGTTTGTTGATTCCCCAGATCCCTGGCAAAAATACAAGGCTTGACAATTGTCAATATCTAGTTAACAGGGCAGACTGAACAAATGACTACCGCTGCTCTCAATTCCCTCAAACTCCTCAAGTAATAGTAAATGAACATTATTCACAAAGACAAAAGAAAGAAAAAGAGAAGCCAATGTCAACAAATCCTGGGCAGACGGAAAATTGAAATCTGTAGGTCCCGGGAAAGTGAATTGATTCAGGCCACAGAACCCTAGAAAGGCTTGAGAATTGAAGGCACCAGCTACTGAAGATGGAAGTAAGAATAGAGGATTATTTGACCTAAGCAACTACCCCTCAATTGTCCTTCCAGGAAAGAAAAGCTTTCATTTCTAGTGAGGCCTCAGACTCCAAGATATCTTCCTATAAAAGAAGATTAAAAGAAAACCATACTTTCTTTTAGCTCTTCTTCCCTATTTAACTTTTAGAACACTGGAAATGGGTGATTTGACACACACAGAGGCAAAATGAAATCTGGTGAATGGTGGCTCTGTACCATGCTGGAGGAGCTGGTCTAGAATGCCACAAGAATGGAAGCCTCCAGAAAGGCCTCTCCAAGAATGGTCCTCCTTATTAGCTCTCAGTACTTTAAACAATCACCTATATGTATAGAATCTAAAAATAAATTTCACTACAAAAAAAGAATATTCAGTTCTTGATTACTATTCAAGTGGAGAAAAAAAGAAACTTTTGAAAAATAGATTTCTAAAAATCATTTCCTCTTGTCCTTTGAAAAATAGTTACCTTCTCAAATGTGTCTTGTCTAGATTCATAGAAAACATTCTGTGTTTTCAGTGACGACTACTTGGGGAGGACAGAATAATATAAAAGTTTACAAGGAAGTAAGAACTAGCAATAGCTACTGTTATTGTCATGGATAATCCACCCACAAATAATCCAATTCCTCTTTCACCATTTAAATAGAACCTCTCATTTGATCATATATTGTCCAAATTGAATTTTTGGACACATTATACCATTTTAGAGTACCAGTTTTTTTTAAAAAAAGCACCAAATCACATTTCTTCATACATTGAATAAATGGAATTTGTCCTCTTTAAAGTCTGGAGTGGTTACTTACTTTCTGGCAAATTCATCTGTAAAGATTTCCAACTGGAAATGTATTTTGCATGATAACAGGTTGAAGTCATGAATCACTTGGTAATTCATTAGAGTGACTAGCATCAAAGGATCCCTTAGGAATTTAGGGGAAAGGTAGTTAAGCAATTAATGAAGTTATTTAAAATCCTGATATGGTTGAGCCTGCTTTGAAGACTGCTAGGGATTAATATTTATTTAATAGATTGTCAGTTTCCATGCCAAAAAAAGAAATGTGACAGAAGTCACCCTAGTCTAAATGTAAAAAAGGTAGCCCATTTGAAGCATATTTTATTGCGGTAGTTGACACCATTATAGTCTGTACCATTATATCACCATACAAAAGCCATCATTCTCAAGCTGAAATTAACATTGCTGTTGTTTTCGATTAGAAGAATTGGCTCTAAATCCAGCAATTCTCTGCAGTGATTTATATTTTAGTAGCTGCCATCTTGCACCAGGAGAGAACATGTCAGAGTATAACTGCTCTCTGATGAGACATAAGGTATTAAAATTGATATGAGATGACAAAATGGGAGAATAGCATTGTAGGGGTAAAGTTTTCACTTGAGAACAGCCTCTGTTATGGCTTCATTCCTGAGACTCTCTGCTAATCTTTATGTTTGATTCAGAACCTAGTTCTTCCCATAGAAATGTAGAGGATGTGAGCCTGGTGTTAGATAATTAGCTCTTATCTCTTGCATAAAGTACTGAAAATGTATTAAGTGCTAGGAAGATCTCGTTTGTAAGAATAAATGATAGCTGAGTTGATTGACAGAATGAATGCTCCTAAAGACATTTTGGTAGTTTCCTTCACTGTATCAAGATTTATTTCTTATGTTGGAGCTAGTCCCACCTACTTTTATCACTAATGTCTTTTTAAAAGTAGAGTAATTAGTGATTTTTACTAAATCAGGACTAAAATCTCAGGATATTTCAGGACTAAAATCTCAGTATTTTATCATACCATTTAGTTTTTAAACTATCTTTACTCCTAAAAACAGAGAGCCCTCTAAAATCTCTATTTTGGATTTCTCTTGCTCACCCATGAAGCACTCTGAAATAGGCTGCCATTAAGAGATAATAGGCATGAATTAAACTTTTTTTCATTTCCTTTGCACAATACCAGACACCTGAATTAATGAATAAAATGCCAACTTATGGTATTGTTATTATTCATATTATAATACAAAAATATTAAATACCAATAAATAAAGCACTTAGATTTGATTTCTACTCTGGGTCTTGAAGAGAATGTCTTTTAGGGCTGGTGCATTCCTTACACCCTATGTACAGGATACCTTTTTACTCAAAGTGCTCATGTTTGCCTTTCAGGTAGCATATTCTCTTGTCTAGGTTCTAATGCAATGGAGTCGCTCCTGAAGGTTGGTAACTGTCTCCATTGTACCACCTCCATCTTGAACATCCTTTTGTTCCATACAAAAGAAATAACAAAATAAATAAAATAACATCTTTGGCTTCTAACTTTGCAATAATGGCACAGTGCATGGCTGAATGGAATGGTAAGGTTGGAGATGGGAGAATAGAATGCATTTCTCACTAAAGGCATTAGCCAAGTTGCTGAGAGCAGTCAAGCATCAGTCAACTATTTGAATGTCTGTATCATAATAAGATTAGGATCTTGAAATGCACGGTCAATTCCCTATGAAATGCCTTATGTAAGTAAGACAAGTCAGACAAGTAGCAAGTCAGGCAAATAAGGCATATAAATAAAGGGTCTTAGTTATTATGACTTATTTAAAAGAAAGCATGTCATGCCATAGCACTTAGGAATGGGTCACTGTCCAAATGCCAAAATAATGTCACCTATTAAGAAGTTAGAAAACCTATTACGTTCATCCCATGGGAAAATTTTTTTTGCATTTAATATTACAAGCACTGTGAAAATGTAGGTTTATCTCTGTGCATTTTATCACCTTCACACTACTCACCTGTCTTCCCCAACTTCAATTAATAATAAAAAAACCAAGAACCTAGTATTGTTGTCCTTGGAAGGGAAACTTATTTTTGTGCCTGGGTAAAGGTCATGTGTAAAAGAAAAATTGTATTATTTTATTAAAAAGAAAAGTTCTGAGTAGGATGTTCACCAAGCAATTCAGAGACACTTTTTACCTTTCTGAATATTTATTACCTCTCACCAGTGAGTCTACCAATAAAGATGAAGACTTCTCCCAGATGTTTGAATGTCCAGATCTCTAACAGGTATATTTTCTTCTTCATTGTGGTCATTCCTCCCTGATCATAACACTGGCAACCAGCTATATAATCTAGTCTATTTTGAAAACTACCTGATATGGTTTCCCTTCTCATCCTCTATATCCAGGCTCCTCGTTCATTGCTAATATGTCTCCATAGAACCACTATCTAAGCTTGAAATTTTATCTTTTTTGACTCCTTTCTCTTCTCTGACATTTCTAAGCACAGTTTCAAACTATTTTCAAGCTCCCATTATCTCTTTCATTCTGTAATTATAACATTCTCCTAAAGTGCATCCTGAATTCTAATCTTTTCCCTGCTCCCAACCACCTCTATGTGCTCTCATTATAATCTTTCTAAAACCAATTTCCTGATTATTTCACTCTTTGCAAACCATAGCAGACACAATGCACAATGCTGTGTTTATCACACCGTCTTCTTCCCAGGCATGCAGAAGGACCACATTTCCCAGACACTAGATTGGAACCATGTGACTGTATTCTGACATATGGGAGGAAGTATGAATCGACACAATGTGTCACTTCTGCCGATGACACGTGCCATCGGCCAATATGCCTCAGCTATTTCTCTCTTTTTCTTCCTTGATTATCTGGAAAGCCATGTCTGCGAAGGACAATATCATTAGATGGAGGCAACCTGAATGCCCAACTAGAGGAAGGACATGACCACCTCACAGCAGACTTTTCATTAGCAAGAAATAAACCTTTACATACGAAGTCAAGGACTTTTCAGGATTTGCCTGTCGGAAAACTTGGGGTTACTTCCCTAACCTTCTCAGAAACTTTCATTTCCAGAAAACAACCTGTTACTCAGACATGTAAAATTCTTCATGATCTGTTCCTAAGATAAGCACTAGGTTTTAAACAGGGCAAGAAAGATGGGACCTTCTGCTGGGGTCCCAGTTATTTTTGACTCGGAGTCAGGGGGTGGGATGGGAGAGATGAAGTTTTTCTCTTTTATTCATTCTCTCTGGCTAGGGAGGAATTGCTATAGGTGAGCCCGAGGGCCCTCCCTCCTGTGGCCAGGGTCTTGTTTTGTATCTGCAAATAAACAACTTCTTTGGAACCAAAAAAAAAAAAAAAAATTAGATGGCAGGCCCCAAGTTTAACACTACATATGATATTGCATTCATTTTTCTAACAACTTAATGAAGGAAACTGAAGTTCTAAAAGGGAAAATAATTTACACTAGTTCACATGGCTAACAAAATGAGTTAGACCAATACCAAAACCCACACTCTTAATTACCCAATTTTTCTATCTCTTTGGCAAGGTCTCTCCTAGAGATGTGTCAAAGACATACTCTCTAGTCCAACATGCTTGAGCTTGCTGTGCGTTATTACTTTTCTTTCACTGTGGGTCCACTTAGAAATAGGGCCTTGGTTGCCTTGGAATAATTACAAGCACTGAGGAAGGTCTTTAGGATTACAGGACAGACTATTTAGTCACATTCATTAAAAACTGAAGAGCACGATGGAAAGGGAGGCAGGCAAGTATACCTGCTCTAACCTGAACGTGACATTTTATGCTGTAGGAGTTTCTGGGGCCACAGCAGGTCCACCAGCAACAGATCTTGCTGCTCTACTAAAGGACATTGTGAGCCAATGCACATGAAGGAGCCTTAAAAAGATATGCAGCCCTCTGCAAATGGGAAGTGGGGCTATCTATTCACTTCCTCCCTAAGTCTGTACGGAGTGACATCATCTGACCAGCAAGGCAACAAACATAAGGACTCTTCCATCCTGACTTTCAAACTCATCTCATAATGTTTCCATTAATGTCTGGCAAAATTCCACTGAGAGCTTCAAAAGTCCCAGGGAGCTGTGTGAGCCGATCTGAAGAATGAGTGCTAGTCCACGGCAGAAACAAAGCCGAAGCAAAAGCTAATTTATAGTCCTGGGCAGACCTACCTTCTAGGGCAGAACAGGCTTTGTGTTCAAAGACTCATCTCAGGTTAAAACATCCTATTTCATTTAAACAGAACGTCTCTGTTGGCAGCTATACAACTTTGACCAGATATTGGATTTTCTCTATGTTACTTGGCATAAAGACATGCAGAAGTTTCCTAATATGATATTCTTGTAACTCAGAAAAATTAGTAACTCCCACCATGCAACCCTTGTAGGATCATGTGCTAATGAAGAAGATGCTCTAATAATTAGGCCTAGAGCCCACTGAATGTAACACCTTCCAATTAGCACTCCCCAGCATGAATACTGCCATTATCATTAAACAACAAAGACAAAAATGGGTATCAATCCACATAATAGAAAATAATTGATGAAGTTGGAGGGCGTGATTATTTGTGATTACTTTACAGTCATGCACAGAAAGTAGGAGAACCACAGCTAGTGGTTAATCTCTGGCTACCTCTTTGAAGATAATGAAATTGGCTTCCTACTGATGATTATTCATTAACAATTAATTCTTTCTCAGTGATCTGCCTCATTTTCAGCTTCTCACTACAAACATGCAATGGAATAATTACAAGTGGAAATGAAAAAGCAATTAGTGGCAGATAATGCCAACATCTGATTAAAAAACAGTAGAACAGATTAGCAGTTTCGTAACTGCAAGTCTGCTGCCTTCAGCAGGGAGGTGTAAGTCACCCAGTTATACTGCAGTTCAAGCTGTGCTTTCTCTTTTATTGCCTCCCCTCCATCATGGTCTGCCACATTAAATGCTCTCTTTTATTCTAGGGGGCACTGGCTGTTGTAAATACTTTCCACAGATTAAGTAGCATTTGAGATGATTTGTGGTCCTACATGCTGAAATTCTAAAAGGCGCTGTCTCATAATATGATGGCTAAAACCTGTATCTCTATACCTTTCTTTGGGGACCACAGAAAATATCATCATATACCGCTTTGCTTTTGTTTCAACTCAACCCTTGTGTAGTGATGTGTCCACAGACGAAGAGGAGCACTAAATTAAAAACAAACACCTTCTTTAAGCGGGTTGTGGCTCTTTTGTTACCTGCATCCACGGCTGCTTTGGTCTTGGAGGTTGGATTCTCGCCTCACATAATGTGAGACATAAACTGGCAGCCAGTGGATTTTTACTTAATGTTTAATAAGGGTTAACATAGTGCTGGCTGCTGTGTAAATAATCCCTCAATGAAAGGCTTAGAATATCACCATTCTCAGCAATCCAGCTGGTGCATCCATACTTCATATGATGTAGGACTACATGGGGAGTGTCAAAACCATCACTTCAGAAGGTAAAAAAGTCATTCTCTTTTAATAATTTGGAAGATATGTTCACTTGAAGCTCTGATAAGATCTTGCCATGGAACTTGACATAAGACAAGAGCTGTTTCAGGAAACTGGGTTTTGAAAAGAACTATGTATCTAAATGTAATATCATTGGGTCATATGTTATTTCATCAGATCCACAAAGATCAACATAATAAAGAAGGGAGGCATGAAGAAGAAATAAAGCAAACTTTGACGACTTGATATTCAGCTGATATGTACTAGTATGGTATTTTTATGACCAGTTGAACATCTGTTGAGATTGGTCATTTCTAGTTCAGGACGCCTGTTGGAGATTTTGAGTATCACCCTGAATATTACTGATTTTATTATTAAAATTGTATTAAGTATCTTTTATGTACCTGGAACTGTGTCGGGGCATTGATAGTAATTAGACATAGTACCCTAGCCATCTATCAGCTCCAAATATAGCGGAAAAGAAAGACATGTAAAAACTGGAGTAGAATAAAATGTAATAATTGTTACATCAGGGCATTTACAGGGTAGAAGAGGGAGTTCTGCAGGATACAAGCAGGACAAATAATGACTGGAATGACTTCATAAGCAGAACATCTTATGTCCAAGATCTTATGTCCAACATCCAAGTCAGCCTTGGAGTTTTTTTGTTTTTTTTTTTTTTAAGACTCTATTTGAGTGTGTGTGGGGGGGAAAGCATAGGAGCAAAGGTGCAGAGGGAGAGGGAGAAGGAACCTCCCTACTATCAGGAAGCCTGATGCAGGACTCGATCTCAGGACCCCAGGATCATGACCTGAGCCGAAGGCAGATGCTTAATCGACTGAGCCATCCAGGTTCCCTCTTAGGGTGTGTTTTAACAGAGTAGCAAGATTTGTTGCTGATAGACCTGCTATGGCTCCAGAAATTCCTATGGCACAAAATCCCATGTCCGGTTTAGCACAGTACATTCACCTGCCTCCCTGTCCAGGCCTCCTGCCTCCCTGTGCTCTACAGTTCTTTAATGAGTGGGCCTAAATAAGCTCCTCTTTTAACCTGAAAAAAACCTTCCTCAGTGCTTGTAATCAATCCGAGGAAACCAAGGCCCTATTTCTAACACTCAGGGCGGTTTTCAAGATCATCTATATAGTGATGGCTTCCAAATTTATATCTGCAGCTCTGACCTCTACTCTGAACTCAACTTGTAAATCCCACTGCCTAGTCAGCATTTTCACCTGATGCCTAATGAGCATCTCCTATCATCTGGTTGTTAAATTCAACTCTTGGTTCTAGTTCTTTCCTACATCCACCCTTGTTCCAAAGTTCCCTTCATCAGAGAATGAAACCAAAAACCCAGGACTCATCTCATCCCTTTATGTTATATTCTATATCCAACCAGTCCACAAATATTACTTACTTCCCCTTAAAAAGTATTAGAATCTGACCATATTTAATCTCTTCCACTGCCATCATACTCTTACAGGCCTCCTTATCTGTCACTCAAATCTTTGCAATGGACTTTTAATGGGTCTCGCTGTTCCCCTCTTATTTATTTTCTCCATTGATGAGGAATTCTTTAAAATACATATCTTATTACTTCCCCATTCAAAAGTCTAATGGTTTTGCACTTCAAAGTAAAATCTAAAGTCCTTGCCATGACCTCCATGCCTAGTCATGATCAGGTCCCAGGTCACCACTCCAGTCCTGTTTCCTGCCACTTTTCCCCTCACTCACTTGGCTTTATCACAGCTCTCTATGTTCAGGGGAAGAGAGTATAAGTTGGTTCAGTGAGGACAATCAAGAATTCAGTTATAAACACATTGATTTTAACATCTTTTCACATCTCTAGAGATGTCAAGAGGGCAGTTGCAATATAGATCTTAAGTTTTAGAGGGGAGGCCTGTGACTAGAGATACATATTTGCAAATCATTTGCACATAGTGTCATTTGAAACTTCAGCAAGAATGTCCCAGAGAGAGGAGATAAAGGGATGTAGGACCAAGCTTTAAGGAACACAGCAAATGAAGGCCTAGTGGAGGAGTATGACTTTATAAAAGAATCAGAGACTGATAAGCAGTCCCCATGAGTGCTCTGGTGGAAGCCCAGGGAGGTGAGAAATGAATACAGCTGGTATCAGCACTTCTTTAGAAAAGTGTGGTAGTAAGGAGGAGATGAAACAGGTGAAGGAGAAAGATGTGTGGTCAAGGAAAGAGCATTATTTTTATGCTGAGATTTGAACATACTTAAAAGCTAAGAAGTACACATTTGAAGGGAGAGTGCTAAGTAAAATTTTTAAAAAGGAAGGAAATAAATAGCATCTCTAGTCTGAGAAGTTGGGATGCCATGGGATCACAAGCACAGCTAATTAATTTTTGAAGCTAATAATGTAGAAAATAAAGATGTTTTCCTGATGATTCACAGACCTGTACCCTGGGGTAAATAATACATTATATGTTAATAAAAAAATTAAAAAAAAAAGATGTTTTCAAAAAAAATTTGATGGTTGGTTGTCTAAATACAAATGACAAAATTACTAGAGAAGAAAATAAATAAATCTCAGATAATACAATAAAAGGAAAATGAAACAAAGAAACATGACGAAGGGGTGCCTAGGTGGCTCAGTCCATTAAGTGTCTGCCTTCAGCTCAGGTTATGATCCCAGGGTCCTGGGATCAAGCCCCATGTTGTGTTGGCCTCCCTACTGAGAGGGAATCAGCTTCATCCTCTCTCTCTGCTCCTCCCCCACCACTTGTGCTCTCTCTTGCTCTCTCTCTCTCAAATAAGTAAAATCTTAAAAAAAAATAAATAAATGAAACAGGAGGAAGCAAATAAAATTAAAGAGTAAAAGAAAAAAAGAGAAAGAGAGAAAGAGTGGGGGGGGGGAAGGCCAGTCCATAAACACTGATGTAAAAATGAATAGAGGAAATCCATTATTGAAATAAAAAGATTCCCAAAATGTGGTCGAGAAAATGAAAACCTACAGGCTACATACAAAAGATCTGTAAGAGACACACATAATAAAACACAACTCAGAGTGAATGAAAGGAAAAATGTTGGACATTATTTACAGAACAGAATTTTAACTTGCTAAAAGATGGCTGTAGTCTATGATGAATTATAACCTTAAAATGCTAAATAACTTAGTATCAAAGTACTTATGAGGCAAAACTATAAAAAAGACAAAAGGAAAAAACAAAAATAGTGGGAAATTTTACTATAGCTTTCTCAATCTTTGAAAAGACAAGCAGATAAAAGTGAATATGTATATACAGAGGACATGAATACTATCATTAATAAATTTTATTTAATAGTTATATCATGAGTTCTATACCCTACAAAGAAAAGAATTATCATTTTTCAATTGTCTTTGAAAAATTTGCAAAAAATTGGCTATACGTAATAACCCCAAAACAATCACCACAAATAGCCTAACGTAGATATAATATGAAACATTTGCATAGATTACAGTGCAAAAAATTCCATAAGTGATGTTAGCTCAGTGAACGTTTGGAAGAAGCCATTTGCAGAATATATTTTAATATGAAATATGTCAAGGATAATGAAAAATGTAGAGCTTACGCACTCACTAGTCATTCTCCTTGGCCAAGTATTTATGGAGATATTTACCAAGTGAATATTCATTATATTCAGAATATTTTCAGTTACTTCTTTCAAAGAATTGTCTATAAGGTTATTCACACCAATATAATAATCTAGCTCATTCAAATCAGGGTATGTGTCCCAAAGATTCAGATCTGCAACTATCATACTCATTTTTAATTTCATTTGGAAAAATAAAGTTCACTTGCCTTGAAGGATAAGTTTATTTTATTCAAAGAAGGGAAAATATATTATTAATACAGCCAATCTAAATTACATATATGCTTTGACTCACTGTATAGATTTTATCACTAAAGACATGAAGTTTTTCTAGAGGTTATTGCAGAAAACAGTAATTGTTTGCAATCGATGTGACTATTTTCTCTAAGGTGAGAAAAAATAGAGAACTCAATTTGTTTGTTCTTAATGTGGTTGACAATTTTTATAGCTTGATTAGGTTTTTTCCTTGAATTTTTAAAACCATCTCTGAGGGTGAAAGCTTTCCTTATGCACGAAATAGTGAGTAGGTCTTGTTTCCAGTATGACAGCTTGAATACATGGAACAAATTGTTCTTATTGGATAGCACTGCCTTAGCACCATCTGTGCCTAGCCCAATACATCACTTGCATTTACTGTTTATCTTGAAGTTGTCAATAATATTAAAGTTTCTTCTCCAGTTGTAAGACTTAACAAAGATTGGCCAAACAATATGTCCTTGGGCTCCTTTTTTCAAATCTATCTGACGAAAGATCAGTGGAGATGTTAATATAGAGGACTTCATCTTAGAGTCTCTAGGGAATATTATGGCCTTCCTTGTGCTAAGGATAATAAATGCTACTCTACATCTGGGTCATATCTGTCATTGTTTGATAAATTATTGTTTTGACAGAATTGCCCCATCAGAATTTTTTTCCCTTGCTTTGTCCCAGACAGCATCACTTGACTAGCAGCCAAACAGTAATTGGTGTCTCACCAATCACTTGAACAATTGAACCTTGGCAATTGAACCAACTGCTATAAACAAGGCTTCTGCAACTTTTGTGATTTCATCTCCTCCCACCCTGTGCTGATGTTTCTGAGTCACTTGAATATCATCCTGCTTTGCTTTAAAAAAATTCAACACTTTCCATAGTAGTCCTTGTACATTACAAAACTGATGTTTGAGAACGAAGGTTCTCTTGTCAGAACTTTTAGTGTCTCCAAATACACTATACCTAAAGGAAGAAGTTTATAGTCATTGTAAGTTCACTGAAACCTAAATTTTAAATAATTAACATGGTATTTTTGTTTCCTTTGCAGCTGGTGTTTTTAAAACAATAATCAGTGGTTTCAGGTAATTCATCAATTTGGTCTTCAAACCATTCTGAATGCATGTGACTGATTTCATTACAACCACCATCGCACCTACATTTCCATCAGTATATTTAGCATTATGTTTTAAAACACTTATTTTTAAAACACTGATCCAGGATAGGTTCAAGAGAAAAGAAAACCAAAGTGTGTATAACCTGAATTGCAATTTATAATTGGTACTTTGCATTTTAAAATGAGATGTAGGTGTAACATCAAAAAAGAATGCCATAATAACAGAAAAATTCAATATATGAGCATCTATCTTAGTGACCAAACAATCCATATTATACTTACACCCTAAAAGCTTAATTATTGGGGTTTTAATAAGTATGTCTGAGCACCACCATAAAATTTATGTGGCCTATGTAGGTTGCCCACTGTGCTAACTTTAGCCTCATTCCATGCAAAAATATATATATATTTTAAGATGTCATTTATTATTTATTTGAGGGAGAAAGTATGAGCAGGGGAAGGGGTAGAGGGAGAGGAAGAAGCAGACTCCTCACTGATCCAGGAGCCTCACAGAGGATTGACTCGATCCCAGGACCTTGGTTGGGATCATGACCCGCGCTGAAGACAGACACTTAATTGACTGGGCTACCCAGGTACACCACATGCAAAAATATTTTGGAATCATAGTTTTGATTAAAAGCTAAACTTTTAAAGATTTTATGTATTTATTTATTTGAGAGAGAGAAAGTTAGAGAGTGTGTGTGCGAGCGGGGGGGGGGGGGGGAAGGAGAGAGAGAGGATCCCAAGAAGACTCTGCAGTGAGCACGGAGCCCAACTTGGGGAGCAATCTGAGAACCCTAAGATCATGACCTGAGCCAAAACCAAGAGTGAGACACTCAACCAACTGAATCGGACACCCCAAAAGTTAAACTTTCAAAGATACACATTTCAATAAGTAACTTTGTAAAAAGTTTATCTACTACATACATTAACCTTAAGTCCCATGGTATACATATTACACATTCAGAAACATTATATAATGTTTAAAACTATACATGATAAATCGGATTTTTCGTGATTAAATTTCACCTCTAACACTAACTGCAGAACATGGAGCAAGTGTCATAACTTCTCTAACCGGCAGTTCTTTCATCCATAAAAGGAACAATACTAGTACTTTTATCACAGAGTAATTGTGATGATTAGATGAAATTATCCATGCATAGTGTCTGAAAGATAATAAATCTTGGCCCAAGATTTTTTTTTTTTTTTGCAAGGAACAAAACAAGACACACTTTATTTAGCAAAAACTGGTGAGAGTGTTTGGGGTGGAGGAGGCGTGGCAGAAGGGTGCAGGGGTTGAAGGTGAGAGGACTGGGGTGGCGGGGGTGGGGTTTACAGCACAGCTGGGATGGGACTCAAGATAGACAAGCCAGGGTTCAGAAGACTTGGGAAGCAGGCAGTTCTTTGGTGATTTATCATCCATGAGGCTTGAGAGCCCCCAGTGTTCCAGAGGCCTGACCAGTGCTTGGCTTCATCATCCAAAGGTGAGAAGAAATACCAACAGCAGAGCCCAGGAGAGACTTGGGTTCCTTGGTTAGGTTATCAAATGAATTTTAAAAATACCCCATCCCCAAAAAGCCAAAAAGATAAAAAGAATCCCCAAGCTGTCTGGAGCACCACCTTCATGTCTCCAGCCCAGGGGGCGGGGGAGGGCGCAGGAGAGTTGGGGGTGGCGGGTGTGTGTGTGTGTGTGTGTGTGTGTATAATGGCATTCCCTAGCTTTTCATAGTAAAAAGTGGCTTTTTAAAAGTTTTTTGTTGTTGTTAATTAAGAGTATTAGTATTTATATAGAGAGAGTATACTAGAATTTGTATTTGCAGATTAGCCCATCAGTTCTAGCCCCTAGGTAACTAAGCAAGAGCAAAGGAGACAGTTACATAGGTTTGAGTCTGAACTATCACCCAGAGAAGCTGCCCCTGAGCTGCCCCTATTTGTGGCTCAGTTCACATGCTTTAATTCAAGGTAATGCTCACAAAACGTTAGGTCACACTCCATTACAATAACTCAACTTCTGTAAGTGGTAATAAATGTCACTACATTTGTTTGAAAGTTATAGCAGTTGTATCTTTTTCAAAATGGTAAAGAGCTGCCATTTTGCCCCTGAAAATTGAAAGAATATTTGGTACGCCAAGCTTAAATTAAAGCTCAAGTTTCCCCAAATTTGAAAACAAATTATTTTCAAAATACTTTAAAACACTTAAAATTAATTTTAAAATATTTATAAACATCTAAAATTTTTCAGAAGTAAAAAAAGAAAGTAAAAGTGCTAAATTCGGAGTGACTGAATTACAACTTCACTCCATTATTAAAAAATTTTATCATAATGGGGTTATATTGTACTTCAAAGTATTATCATAAATTTCTATTTTTCTTTCATTAAAAATGCATGTGTTAGTTATTTTACTCATCACTGGGGAAATATAGTGAAAGGGGGAAGATAGGTGCTTGCCCTCAATGAATTTATATTCTAGCTTGTCACTACAGTCAACTAATAAGAGAATTTCAGTAGTTTGGAAAAAAATTAAATCATATAGAGGTAACTTTTTAATATCTCAAACGCTAATAGAACTTTGAGTCCTCTGGATTCAGTTTCTAGCATCTTATAAACATAAAACAATTATATAGCTAATACCAAAGAAGCCAGGAAAAAACTACAGATTTTATAAGTAATTTCTTCCTCCTCCAAAATAGGTAATCTTGTAAGTCACAATTTTCTTTTCCTTCATTTTTTTTTAATCGGCAGTATTCTATCACTACCATCCAATAAACATTAGAAGTCAAAATGTGGAGCACATTGTGGCAGAGAAGGCAACAAATTAATTATGAAAAACAACAGAAAAATTGAGAGGCTGAATATAGGCTTCAAGGAATACAATAATGTCTAAAGATCATCTTTCAGTGGCATTTTATAAAACTGGGGTTTACCTGAAAGGGTACAAATGATTCTATTAGTATTTTTACTACAATCCACTTATATGACACTGGGAATATTTGGAGCCAGGAAATTCTATTTTATGATTTGTAAGGATATAATTTTTGAAAGAGTGCTGTTGGTCATATTTAGTTTTGATAGTCATAAGCAGATTTGAAACTTCTATTTGCTATATTTGAACTGCTTTTAATGTTTAACGTGGCCACATTTGGAGGACAAATGGTAATGTGGATAAGACTTCTTTATTCCAGGGATGCCGGAGTGGCTCAGTCAGTTAAGCATCTACCTTTGGCTCAGGTCATGATCCCAGGATCCTGGGATCAAGTACTACATCGGTATCTTTGCTCAACACGGAGCCTGTTTCTTTCTCTTCCTGCTGCTCTCCCTGCTTGTGTGCTCTCTCTCTAACAAACAAATAAGTAAAATCTTAAAAAAAAAAAAAAAAAAAGACTTCTTTAACAGCCATCAAACAAATTTAAGCAGAGAGTCAAAAAAATTCTGAATGTTCTTCTAATTAAAAATTTTCTCTGTCTTCTGACTTATTTGGTATTCCCCTACAAAATAAAAATCCCTACTTAGTTAAGAGAATGCAAAACTTAACTTCTAAAATATTATTGGAAGAAACGCCCTTTGAAATATTAAGTTTTTTGTACAATTGCATTAGGCTCATAGGCTTAAAGCAGTAATTATGTAGATCTTGGAACTCAGATCTTGGAACTCAGAAAAGATATAATATAGGAAAAAAATAAGAAAAGATATCATCACTTAATTTCTCCAATATTTTCTTCTATCTGAATGGAGAGTTCTCATATTTCAATGTCTCACAATAATTAACAAGTTAATTTCACTAATTTATCACTTTAGAAAGTTTAATTATTTCTATATATCATTTTGGATCACTTTACATTCAATTAGGAAATAAAAAGTAGTGGACCTATGGTATTATAATTTAATTTATACATTATGGTTTTATAACTAGCTCATATTATTAAAATAACTTGTTTCGAAATTAGTCTTCTTGATTACCGATCCATGAATTACTACAGACTATGATTATAAAGGACTAATGATACAGCTCCTGGGAGCCCCCTTTGTCCTTATCCTAGTTAGGCCCATTACCCCTGGGTCAGGGCATGAGCTGTGCCAAAGGAGGAGTATGCTGCGTAGGGTTTCCCTCTCATTAACAAGAACAAGAAAAAATAAGATGTTCCAGAAATTTTCTGACAAGGTGGTAGCGTGCACTTATAGTTAAGCAAATTGAATGAACCTGACAATATAATGGTTAGGAAGACAAATTTTTAAAAAGATTATACTAGATAGATTGGGGATAAAGATTTTCTTTCTTTCTTTCTTTCTTTTTTTTAACCCCCAGTTGTGACTGCTGAAGCTCTGAACACCTGCTTCCTCTCCTGGCTTTGTTACTCTCAATAAAGAGAGAGATTCCTGTTGAGGAGTTAGAGGTTAAGTGTTCAGAAATATTGCACCCAAGCATAATATTGTAAAGGGATGAAATCAGCTATAAAATAGCTTCACTTAGGAAGCTGTTGTTCAGGGGATATTTCAGTTTGGCATTTTTCCCAAATATCATCTTTAAAGGAAACATAAAGAGACAAAAATTCAGCACTATGAATGAAATCCTTCTTTGGGGATCTTTTCCCCTTTCTGATTAATATTAGCGTTATCATCTTATCAGTTCTCCCTGATAAGATGGATGGATGGAAGAATAAATAAAAAAACATATGAATATGGGATAGGTACGAGCTGATGGAAAAGGGAAAGAGCCTGAAAATACAAGAAAATAAGAGAAACTGTCAGAGAAATAATACCTGAAGTGAAGGGTGGGGAGACCAGATGACTCCTTAAAAAATAAAGCACACTGTTGCTAATGTCTCCAAGTTTGATGTCCCTAATAATGGATGATGACAAAACTACTCGTGGCATGTGCCTCCTAGGAGTAATCAGTGTTCATCTCTAGAATGACACCACTGAGCAATATTCTTGTTTCTTAATCTCCCTCCTGAACATTGAAATAAAATGGGGGTAATCTTAAAAGACAACCCAATAAATTGTAAAAGTGGTATAAATGACAAAAAATATTTATCATGAACAACTTTACTTAAGAGAAATTAAATACATTGGATTAGATTTTTTTTTATATTTTATGTCTTAGTTTCAATTGTGTCCATATTCTCTAATTCTGTATTCATTTCTGCAAGGAGTGAAAATGGGAAAATATAACACTCTGGCTATATTCCAAAATTTGGTAAAATATTAGTTACATGTTATTTTTTGTCATATTCTATGCATAGTATTTGGGTTTTATTGCCTCATAACAAAAAGAAAAATCATGAGTCTTTAATTTATCTTTCTTTTAGGCTCTATTATATCTGACTACAACACCAAAAATGATTTCTCATTAGGTTAAGTTGTAACTAAGGTCCAAAATTCTATATGAGAAAATTAACCTGACACAAGAAAGGTCTTTTTTGTGTTTACCTACGTAAACTCAAATACCCAAACCAGGAAACAGGAAGAAAAAGGGAAATGGGTTTTATAGCTGCTGCAAGTCAAAAGTATAATAAACTCCAAACAAAACAAACCTCCATACTGTACTAATTTGTGGAGTTTTCCTTTAAGCAAATGCTTGATCTGTTCCTTGATACTGTATTTTCAACCTGTGCTATAAAATACTAGCTCTCATAAGTAACATGACTACTACTGTGTCTCTCCTGTGGAACTGCACAGGTTCTCTATCAAAAGCAGACATCTCCATGATGGGTCTCATGATCAATGAAGTCAAAGAGGTTCACCCAGAGTTTTGAAAAATAAAAAATAAAAACAAAACAGAACAAAACAAAACACAAAATGAAGTGAAAGCTATCTGTGTGCATTAAAATTCAGGATAGGCCAAAGCACAACATTAGAAGTGAGAAAGTTGTAGATAATTCTAAATACTAATAGCAAAGAACTTGTCTATCCACTAGATTAAATAATGCTGAGGT
>CM052810.1:128151080-128286352 GCA_028533885.1 Nasua narica | reverse complement strand
GCAACTTGTCCAGGATATTTAAGCTGGATCTATCTAAAACCAAGGCCTCTACCTATTGAAAATATGAAATATCACTTCCTTCAGAAAGTAACATTTGTCAGAGTCCAAGTCATACATAACTCCACAAAATGAATACATTTGGTTTCACTAGTGTTATATCAACCTGAAGAAAGGTACAGGGATGATTTTTACTGACTGTGATTTTATAAAAGGTCAGGAAGCACTGGAGTGAATATTATAGTCTGAAATAAAACAATATCACACTAAGACTAAAAAAAGTTGGGTTCCAGCCTGGTTGCTGTTATTCCTTAGCCAGACACATTTTCTGGGCACAATCAGTCTCCCTCTGTAATGCACCTTCTCCTACTGTACAATGGGATAACGTATCTTCTCTTTCAGTTATTTTGGCAATAAAATGAGTGAACATGCACAATAATGCATGGAGATAACAGAAATATTTAGGCTAATGTAGAAGCCCACATGTAAAAGCCATTTCAAAAGCTGACCTAGCAAATTATATAATAGCTTCAGATAAAGAGACAATTTAATCATAGGTCAATTCCTCTCTAGATCATTCTGCCTCACTTAGCACTCTTTGTTCTTTTTATACTAAGTCTAAAGGGTGCCGAGATGGTTATTTAATATGTTTCTAAGCAACCATATTTCTTGAATCTAGAAATAGCAATACTAATATGTGTCACCATGTAGATAACATTCGCCAGAAAGTCTAACAATTTCAATTATACTTATGTAGAAAAGCCTACTAAAAGAATTTGAAGGACAGATTCTTACAAAATATATGTGGCTTTCATTTTCAGTACTTCCTATTTTCATTTTGCATTTTCTCACGGGACTTACACACTTCTGCTTCTAAATGAACATTTGAAACACCAAGTAAACTTTCAAGAGGATCATTTCTTATTTTGCCCAAACTGACTTATACAGTTCTAGTTTCATTTCCGAGTTGGTATAATTGGTTTTGAGAGAGAATTTATAGGGAAGAGCTGGGGGGAGGAGATTTACTTTGTTCCATAAAATAGCAGCTTTCTTATCCACAATGTATTTTGTTTGGAGGTTCTTTTGAATGAATTATTTCTCTAGAAATACAGTCTTATAAACTTGTGAAGCATGTGACTTGCTTTTCTTCCCTTTTGGGCACTTCCATCTTCCTGTCTGCCGTGACATTACCATTTTCCCAGTAGTATCTTAACTCATTTAACAGCATTTCCTTTCACCATGTCCTTTCTGTTCCCAAGGTCCTTATGAGAGAGCCATATCCACTAGAGGAGAAATATAAGGCACAGAGAGATCATGCAACCTGCCCAGGGGGTGTTAAGCTGGGTCTATCTAAAGTCAAAGCCCATGCAGAAGAGAAAGTCACATACCTGTTACTTTTATCCTTATCCAGGCTGCCCCTGTTTGGATTTAATACTTCAAAATTAAGCCAGTCTAGCCTCAGTCTTTCTCTCTTGTGAGCCACTACACACCCTTTCATGGCCCTACACATAGATTCCTCTACAATATCATCCCTCTATCCCAGTCCCGCCTGGAATTTTTTCTCTGTCCTGACCATTTATATGAGAGACTCACTTTGACTCAATATTAAACTCACCTTGGTAAGCTTTTAAAGCATGTAAATGCCTGGGCTTGACCTCAGATCAGTCAAATAAGATTTTCTTGGGGTGGGACCTGGATGTTCACTACTTTAATGTGCTACCAGGGTTGAGAATGACAAGCTTAAATCTACACAATCTTTAAAAACCATTCTGAAAAAAAAAAAAAACAAACCATTCTGAATCCCAGTTTCTGAACTATATCAACCCAGTTGGTGCTTATGATCCTCTTAACGCCTACCTTTTAGTTTCTTATATTTCTATTACCATTTATAATTGTTTTGGATTTTTTTCATTATTCATTTAATGAGTACTCGAGTACCTACTGAGTGTCTATTATTTGTTTTTGTCTGTCATATATATGATCTTCTCTCTTCAACCAACTAAAACAACCTTGAAGACATAAGTTACTTTTTCTCTACCCAAAATGGACCTAATGCAGTTATAAGCTCATTTTATATCTCAATAACTACTTTTTGGTGAGTTCCTCTAGTTTTAGATTTTATTCGTTTAGCCACCCACTCTTTCAGCACATATTTGTTGAACTGCTAATTATGCAGAAAATACTCTGATAGAATTTTTAATTTTAAAGAATAATCCTTACCTTGCCTGACTATAAACACCCTTATTTACTTCCTTTATGGTTTTCTGTTCTAATGTTTTGAAGTGATTTGTGGTCTTTTCTATCTATATTGGGCAATGCATTTTAATAACTAAATTTATCGAATACTTTTTATATGTCAGGCATTCTTTTGAGTTCTTTGCATTTATTAATTTGGAGAGAAGAAATAACTTTTCCTGAGATTTCTGGACAGTAAGAGGCAGACCTGGGACTCTAGCCCAGACAGAGTGTCTTCAGAGTGCAACAATTTGCCCTCAACAAGGAAACAATTTTCTGAAGAGACAGTTTGCAAGTAGAGAGATGTTTCTTCAATTCAGGGAACATAGCCATAGTGTCCTTAGATCCATTGGGCTATATGTGGTTATTGACTTATCAGAAGAATTCTAAAATAACTGTAAAGCAAAACCTACCATTAATGATACTAAAAGTTAATCTCAAATATCACTGATATTACTAAAATATTTTGCAGAAAAAAAGACCTAAGAAATCTCAATAGCCAATAAGAATAGCATATTTGTTCTAATTTTTTGTCACTTTAGATCATTAAAGAATATTTTGATAAACCCCCAGATGAGGTTTGCATTTTTAAGTAGCTGTGAACAAACTTCTCCCTTCTAACTTCACATTTCATTTTTTTCAAAGAGGAAAAAGCAAAGGTTTCAGTTACTAAAGTAAACAGTCTATAAATGTACATCCTGTCTAAAGAAGCAGAAAATATGAAACCAGAGGATTCTCAAAATTCAAGAAAGGCAGAAATTCACAGCTAATTTACAAATACCTTTGTTCTTCTAGACATTTTTCTTTCATCCTCCCCATCATTTTTCTCCATCCCATTTCCTTTCTTTCCATAATTCACTACCTTTTCTATTTCTCTTTCATCTATGATTTATTTATGAATCTCTTTGCAGCTATGAACAAAGTTCTTTCAAACATGTATCTTAAGACATTACAGAAAAGTTTCAAAATAATAATTGCTCTTTTCTTTTCCTCATGTATCTGCCTTCTTCATCCATCCCACTCTGCTCATCTCCTCTTTGTCTTTACACTATGAATAGTCTCCACATACCATTCTCCACATATGTGAAATCACAAACCATTTCCTTCCAATAAAATCCAACACTTCATTAGGAACCTCTAACTTGTGATGAGTTATGAATTGGGTGCTTCTTCCTCGGTGTGATGTTATACTATTCAAGACCCAATATTTACTTAATAAATTCATTGTCAAACCTCCTGCCAGGCACATTTATGGCACAAATTAAGACCATATAAATTTTGAAGTCTGATATTTAGGCAGAATTGAGAATTGAATTAACAGTGAGAGGGAAGATGACAAGTAATGTGAAAACTCTCAGACGTGTCTACCAAGCTATGCATCAAGTGACCATAAATATTTGGACCAAATTGTCTGTAAGAGACGAGGTATGTCTTCTGGGTCAACCCTGTCCCTAACATACTAAAATAATTGATATTGGCAAAGAAAAGTCAGCTTCTTCTTGGACTCTTTGAACTGGCTGTTTAAAACAACCCTTCCTAGATGTGGCTTGCTTGTGGTAACAGCTTATCCAGAAACCCTAACAATAGTATTGTACACCAGACCTAAGAAAATAGATAGCAAGCATTCATGGTAAATAATAAGTAGCACATTTCCTACTCTTGTCATCAAAGGCAGATGTTGATTACTAAGCCATAGGAAAGCAGGTATTCTTACCTTCCCAAATATACAAGAAGTTCATGGTTAGTGCGTGCGTGTGTGTGTGTGTGTGTGTGTGTATGTGTACCTGTATGTGACTGGTAGAACAGTATTATTATTTTTGTCTAAAGGGCTCAAGGATTCTTTGAAAGATATGACCAAAACTGTTAGAAATAAATATTTCCACTTCACACATAAAAATGGAAATATAATTGAGAAATGAGAACTCTCAGCAAGAACTATATTCATGTATATTTACTTCACAAATATTTATTGGACACTTAATAAGTGATTTGCAAGACACTGTTAGGTTCTAAAATCAAGTTGTCTTGAGTTCTCCTGTTCAGTACTATGAACCGTTAACCATAATAAAATAAGTAAATCTTTTGCAACGTTAACTTAATAATCTCTTTGCAGGGTGAAATTGTATTTATATTTTGTTTTTCCAGGGAAGTAATAAACTTTCTATAATCTAATGCAAATTTGGAACAGCACTGATCACAGCTGTCAAGAGATGGAGAAAACTAAAAATAACTCCATAATTGATCATCTTTTAACTGGTATATTCACATCACAAACAGGCATTAGCATTGTCCTTTATCAACACTCACAGGACCAACTGAACACAAATTATGAAGCGAGGAAATGTCAAGACTTATGCTTTCCTTACAGACCCCATTTTGTCAACATACCTCAACTATTTTAACACCTGCTCTTCAAGATAAGAAAGCACACCACATAACAGATATATATGTATATATAAATACACTCAAAATTGGTACAACAGCTTCAAACTGTCACTATAGCTCTCCAAACCACAAACAGCACCCCCACTTTGCGGGGAGAACAACTGAAGTATTTTAAGCAATTCTCTTGTACAATGGTTTCTTTTCTGTTGACAGTTACTCTGAGCCTCTGCCTTGGACTGAAGGTCAAGGAAACTGAGCTTTAGGCAACTGAGCTGCAACCGTTGATGCCTCTCACCGCTGATTCCTGTGTGTAATGCCTCCCAGTCATCCATAAGAGGACTCTGAGGTGCATGCTACCGTGCTTTGTGCATTGGTTCCACAGGAGTCAGGATACAAAGGCTCACATTTCACACTTGGACTTCAAGCTACATTTTAATTGTTTCAAAGAGGTATTTGCCTAAGCATACTGGTACTTCTCAGTTTAAAACTTGGCACTTGCCAAGGTATTCAGTATAATTTTCATACCTCCAATGAAAAAGGTAAATGGCTCCCTCTCTCTCAAAAAATGCTCCCCTTCTTTAAAGTACACTATTGATATCAGTGGTTAGTTTAAAAATGAAAATAACCAAGATTTTTTAAAACTCCCAAATTTATGGTATTATGATGGACGGAACACAATTGTTCTGTTCAGGATGACCCCAGTTTGGATCCCACTTAGGGCCTGTGTGGCCCTAGGCAATTTACCTTACATCCCTGAGAAAGCAATTTCTTCACCAATAAAATGGAGAGAATAAATATCCATCTCATACATTTGTATGGGGTTTAAATGAGGTCAAATGTCTGGCATGCTGTGGACACAGTGAATATCAGCTCCCTTCCTTAGTATAGGCAAGAAAACCAACTAAATGCAAAAGCTTTATTTATCATTGAACATTTTTTCTATTATTCTTGAGGGAAATTACCAAACTTAAATTATAATACAGAGAAATAAAATTTCTGAGGCAATTTTAGGGCTCTTTATCTTCTCACATAACACATACAGCGATCTCAGGATGTTTGAACAGCAATTCAAGAGGTAGGAGTCATTTAATCCAAACACTCAGGTAAGTTCTATTATTCAAAATTCAGTAGTAAAATGAAAAAAGCAAGTTACATACTAAGTATCGTTATTGTCCTTTGAAAACCTGTTTTTCCTTATAGCATAAGAAGTCTTCACTTACAGCCAAAAAAGTCTAATGTGTTTTCTCCAAGTTTGTGAAAAAAAATAGAACATTTGTTATCATTACAGAAACTACATTTTTTAACTTAAATTCTAGAAGACAGTGAAAAACATCCTGTAGTAATAAAGAGTACTCTGCAATCTCTTGTTGAAGAAGCAAGCTTAAACATCATTCTGTGATGATCTACAGCTAGATAAACACGCAAAGTTACATCATTAATGGAGGCAATCGATATAGAGATTCAAGTCTCTAGTTCTGGCAGAGACTTCAAAGAATCAGAAAAGTTATACTTACCACAAAAACCAGTTTGTAACCATGGCTAACCAAATACCACAGCATCTGTGGAGTCAGTCAAAGATAACAAAGGGGTCATCTCTGTGTCAAGTAAAGAAAAGGGCTTCTGCTTGATGCCAACTTTCCCTTTAGTGCCTGCTGGTTAGGTGCTCTGCAGACACGGCCCAAGGAGAATGGCAGGTATGACATGACTGAAACTCCTGGATAACACACAGAGTGACAATTTGAAGGAAAGACACCAGGTCCATGGATGTCCTGCAGCCAAGATACCAAGGCATGGCTATTCTTTTCTGTGCCCTTGACTTTAAATTAATAAGTGAAACTTGCTGAGATATGGCTGCCAGTCCTTTCCAGACTGGCACATGGACTCTGAAATAATTTTCAATCCAAATTCTGCCACTTAGCTGTCTGGCCTATGGTAAGCCACTTCCTCATCTGTAAACTGGGCATTATACAAATTCCCACTGTATAGGGTTATCAGGATTGTTAACTAAGTTAATATTTATACTTAGAACCCTGGCTGGTTTGCAGGAGGCTATTTCATAGAGTTTCTCAAATAAAAATAGTACATTTTGCACATAGAGGATTAAGATAGTCAGAAAAATAATCTCAGATTTATGCCAAAATCTTAATCTTCAACTAGGCAAGGAATCAGACAACCAGGTTTTCTAATGACTGAACTATTCTTTCATTTACTTAAATAGAAGTAATAACTAAACATAAACAAGTAATAACTAAACTAAACATATCATGTTAGTAATAACTAAACATAAATATATACTACTCATATACATATGAGTAGTATATAAATAAAATATGTAAATATATACATCACATATACTATACATTATTTATTATCTACTGTATTTAACAGGCTAATGTACAGGGTTCTACTTTTAAGTGTGATGGATTACAAAATCAGATTCAGAAGTATTTAGTGTATGTGTGTAAAAACAGAATGTTTTCATACAGCTCATAACATTTCTATCCTAAAATCAATTAGTTAAGATTATGATTGTTGACCATTGTCAACACATCATCTATACTGCATTATTTCCAAGGGATAAAAATCTGATTTTAGAAGGTTGGCTGTGCGGGGCGCCTGGGTGGCTCAGTGGGTTAAAGCCTCTGCCTTCAGCTCAGGTCATGATCTCGGGGTCCTGGGATGGAGCCCTGCATGGGGCTCTCTGCTCCGTAGGGAGCCTACTTCCCTCTCTCTCTCTGCCTGATTCTCTGCCTACTTGTGATCTCTCTCTCTCTCTCTGTCAAATAAATAAATAAATCTTAAAAAAGAAAAAGAAAGTTTGCTGTGCAAAGTAGAGTCACTGAAAAAACAATCTATATATAAAGAAATAAGATTATGATGTGGTCTTAACTTGATATAATCACATTTGTGGTCTTCAAATATTTTTTTCTTTTACATTATTTTTGTGACAAGATGCATTTCCTTCATTCATTAAAAATATTGTAAGGGGATGACTTATAAGGAAACATAGGACTTAGGGACTCTCATAATTTATATTAGAACTTTCAGCATGTCTTATGCATATAAACTTCAGAATTCTTCAGTCTTGTTTGCAATTAGGAATACTGCAGAGCTGACAAATGGCTCCAGTTGTTCTCCTCTGTTAATGAGTGTCATATTTCTATTGGTGGACCTACTGGTGGATGTTTGAACATATACATTGAAAGCATCATGGGGTATTTTTTGTGTTTTTTAAGTATTATATTTGAAGTTAGACTAGAAATGTAAAAATATATAATTATAAGCTAATGACCAATTCAATACTAAAAACAAGATATCAAGTTAATGGTTGTTTTACTCAAAACAATACCAAATAACCAATTTAAATGATTATTCCTGTTTTATCATTAAATTTATCAAATATTTAATTGACTAGATCAAACCAGCATCTCATTTTTACAATATATAAAGATACATGCCTCAAAAGCTGTAGTTTTCCCTATAGTTTATGGTTAAATTTACAGAAGTGAAAAGCACTGAAGAACTATGTTTAATTCAGCTTAATTGAATTAAATCAATTAATCTAGTGGTCAGATCTTCCTGTGGAATAGGAAGACTATATTGCTATTTTAGTTTTACTTTTAACCAATTTTTAGTTTTAGTTTCCTCTAGAGTGGGAACCATGTCTGATTCAACTTTCTATCTTCTCAGACTTATATCATATATTATGAATAAGTAAAAGTATACTAACTCAAATGGGCAAGTTGGGCTCACTCTAGAAGATGCTGAACGACACTGATGTGTTTAAGTTATGACCACAGTATTTGAGATACAGGTACATGTACTATACATCTTTTTCTCAATACTGGAAGTAACAATCACATTTAGAAAAGAAATGTATTCATATGTGGGGATACCTACTCTCTAAAAGTTTGTAGGGTTTTTTTCTACCTCTTCCAATAAGAAGTGTTTCTTGAGAATTATGATCCTCAACGTGGGTAACACACTATTCATTAAAACACATGCACACATACACGATAAACATCCTTCTTATTTCCTTCTTGGGCTGGCTTTATTTATTTATTTATTTTGCATAAGTGGAAACTGGTTCTTCAGGTATAAGCGTGGTGTAATATTGAATTCAAATAGAAATTGAAATCAGACCTCTCAAAAGGCATATTTTGGGAACCATCAAAACACTGACTTCTGAGTTCAGATAGGGGATCACTGACGAGTAACATCTACACAATGCACATATACAGGTTTAGCCATATGCAAGGATAGGAATTTGTGCCTAAATTAGTCATTTGCAACTAATGGCTAAGATCAAACTTTGCTTAAAACTAAGGCATGGGGGGCGGTGCCTGGGTAGCTCAGTTGGCTAAGCATCAGATTCTTGCTTTCGGCTGGAGTCATGATCTCAGGGCTGTGAGACTGAGCCCCATGACAGGCTCCATGCAGGGTGTGGAGTCTGCTTGGGATTTTCTCTCTCCCTATCCCTGTGCCCCTCTCGAACTCCCTCTCTGAAATAATAATAATAATAATAATAATAAACTAAGGCATAGGATACAGTCTACTTATGTATACTAAATAACAATGATAACTGCTTCATTGTAAGAAGATCCTACACAAATTGCACTTAAATGGTATTTTCAATGGTGCAGTAATCCAGGAGAAATTGGATGAGTCCTGCACTTTTGTAATGTCATTGAGATCAAAGGGAAGTGGAGAGTTTTGAGACACAGGTGATAGAGTTGACAGGGCCTGATGATCCAATGGATGTAAGAAAGAGGGAGGAATGAAAATAACAATCAGATATCATGTCTGAATGTGTGAGCAGGTAATTGTACTATTTACCGAGATCAGGACCATAGGATAAGATACAGATTTGGAGCTTGGAAAGAGGGAGAAGACTGAAAAGATCAATGAATTTGGGATATGTTTGAGGTATGCATGGAGTGTCCAAATGAGAATGTCTAGTAAGCAGTAAGTCATTGATATGATAAGGAGTTAGACTGAATATAAATTTGGACATATTAGAACATAGGCAATCATCAAAGCCATGAGTGTGGGTAAGATCACTCCAGAAGATAATGTAGAACAAGAGGAGAAAGCATAGAAAAATGGCTTGCTACACCATTAAAATGATCAGTAAGAGGCAATGCCTTATTGAAACATTGAAATATTAAAAATATATGTTATAGCATTGAGTGATATTGCTTAACAGCAATACTATAAAGCTGGGAGGGGGTAAATTAATTTTGCTTTCTAACCCCTTCAACATCCTTCAGTTACATACTGTGGTTTCCTTAAGTTACCACACGTAACCCCTGAGCTATTGAGGCCAGTTGGTTTCATTTTATGCCAGACAAACAAGCATGTGGCATGAGGTTAAATCCTCCCCAACACATATCTTACTTATTGTGTTTTAGAAAACATAGACCTATAGACCTACAACCAAGTAATTCAATTCAAATTATAAAAATCTAATTTCTCATAGATAAATACTTGTGTAAATGATGGATATCATACATGTTTCACAACTGCCCATTTTTCAACTTCCTTTCAAGTTTTTTTCCACAGTAGCCTATAAGAAAAGAAATAACTGATTTGAGTTTTTGCTTTTTTTCTAAGCTTTGTGCTTTTTTTAACTCTCTTTTATTAAAAGAGCCCAAGACCTCACTAATCATAGGATATTTACCTCTGTTCTTTGTCTGAGCCTAACAGAAAAGACATTCTACAAATTTTAAACTCTATATTGAACTTTATCAAAGAAGCAGGATTCCATGTATATCTTGTGAGTTAATGTTAAACTAAACCAATATGCTACAAATAAAATAATCCCAGGTCATACCTGCTATTATACATTATTCTTAAACTATTTTCCAAGACCATTAGTATGCTAATAGCTGCTATATGCCATTATGAGATTGGTCCATTTTTTTCTTCGTAAAATTTTTTAATAGTTCAAGAAATCTGAATTATCTCATAATATCAACTAGATGAATCATTCCTATCCCTGTCATCAAAGTCAGGGTTCCAAATTAATTTTTTAAGTTATTTCTTAAGCCTGGCAGCCTTATGAAAATACCACGCCCTATTCATTTTTACACACACAGAATTAATCTTTATTTATGTTTTTATATATTGTAAAGTTCTCTGTGGGAAAGCTGTTGAACCTTCCTTCTCAGCTCTGATATCACTAATACCTATGATCTAAAATATGTCTATTAGAAAGTCAGATTGTTTCTGAAGAAAGGTTAGAATGAGGGCATAGTGCTCACTATGACTATGTGGATATAACATACTTCTGTGATCTTTGGTATCATGAGGTATTTTTACTTTTCCTGAATCTAAAAAGAAATAAAAATGACATGCACTCTCAGAATATTTAAGGCAGGGACTGACTGTGAAAGCCCGAGGTTGACTGTGGAATTAAGAACTGGATACTCCTGAAGTGTTTTCCTGGCGTGTTTTCCAATAAAGTATAAAGCTAGGTTGAAAATTTCAAGAATTGTTTGTCATCTGTTAATAGAATAATAGTCAGACTCAAAAAAAAAAAGAGTTCAGTTGCTTCTTCATAATCAAGTGATTTTTTTTTCCCTAGAATGAAAACAAGAGCAAAGCACCATTACCTATCCCCTATATACACCTACTGGTCTGACTTGTTTTCATTAGTATCACCTTTTTGTTATGGAATGACATATGACTCGAGGAACATTGGTGATATTGGTGTATATTGGTGATATATACTGTGTTTGGTCTTAAGTGCCAGTATTTCCAATCAGGCCTGGTGGTTCAGTATTTTCTTATACACTATTCATTCGAAATTAAAGGAAATATTTTCTCTGTCCTATGTGTAAGATAATATAAATTATTTTAATATATTTACTTTCTATTTGCCTTAATCTTGAATACCTATAGGCTAATCTGTCATAAACATTTAATCCCTAGGTTACCACAGGACTGCCTGTGTTGCATCTGATGCACCGTAATTTAGCAGTTTACTTGTCAACCTTCCTTTGAACTAGGAATCCCTTAAGGATAAGAACAGAGGCAGAATGAATGAATGTTCATCTATATAAATGTTACATCTGGAAAGTACCTAGCTCATAACAGGCAATAATAATAAGTGTTTGCAGATAAATGTACTAGATAGACTAAATGGATCATGACAGTATTAATTTAGAAAGAGAATAGGGAAGCAGTATGTACAGTTATTAGAGCATGGCTTCTGGCACAGTCAACTGTAGGTTTAGCTCTCAAATCCATCATTTACCAGTGGTGTAAATGGGGCAAATTATTTAACTTTCCTGAACATCAGTTTTCTTTATTCAAGAGGGGAATGATAATGCCTGCCTTTCAGGATTACATGAGGATTAAATGAGAAAAATGAAAATAAAGCAGTTATCACTGAATGTGGCTCATGGTAAAGCTTTCAATAAATGACAACACAAACAAAATGAGTTTAAAGAACCAAATATTTCTAAAAGAAGTATTTTTTTCCTTACTCATTGTTAAAAAGGAAGTGGACTTTTGATTCAAAACAATCAACTCAATACCCATATTTATCTCATCTCTCTCCCATGAACCCATTTCAATGACAGTAAAAACTGATAAAAAAAATCTCTGACAGTGCTAAAAGAAGAAAATGAAGAACCCAGTTTTAAAATGGAATAAACGTGAAAAGACACCTGACCAAAGAAGATATATAGTTGGCAAGTTAGCAATGAAAAGAAAATCAACATCATACATCATTACGGAATTTCAAATTAGAGCGAGATGCCACTACACAACTATTATGATATAATCCAAAACACTGACAACACTAAATGTTGGCAAGCACATGGAGCAATACAAACTCTCATTCATTGCTAGTGGGAATGAAAAATGATACCGCTACTTTGGAAGATAATTTGGCCATTTCTTACAAAACAGAACATGTTATTACCATGTAATCCAGCAATCCTGTTCCTTAATTTTACCCAAATGAACTGAAAATTATGTCCACACAAAAACCTACACATGGATGTTTATAAAACTCTATTTATAATTGCTAAAACCTGGAATCAACCAAGGTATCCTTTAGTAGGTGAGTGGATAAATAAACTGTGGTACATCCAGACAATAGAATATTATTCAGTGCTAAAAAGAAATAGGCAATTGAGCCAAGAAAAGACATGGAGGAAGCTTAAAAGCATATTACTAAGTGAAAGAAGGCAATGTGAAAAGACCGCATATTATATGATTCAACTATAGGAACAAAACCCGGAAATGGCAAAACTGGAGATAATGAGAAGATTAGTAGTTCCCAAGGGTCTAGGGGGGAAAGGAGGATGATGAATTGGGCAGAGCACAGAGAATTTTTAGGGCGGTATAACTAAACTGTATGATATTACAATGGTGGATACATATCATTACACACTTGTCAAAATCCATAGTATGTACAATGCCAAGAGTCAACCCTAAGGTAAACTATGGGCCCTAGGTAATAATGATATATTAGGATAGGTTCATCAATTATAAGAAATGTATCACTGTGGTGAGGAATGTTGATAGTGAGGGAGGTTGTATGTGTATGCATGTGTAGTAGGGACAAGGAGCTCGTGTACTTTCCACTCATTATTGTTGGGAAGCTAAAATTTCTCTCAAAAATAAAATCTATGAATTAAATAAAGAAAACAAATATTTTCTTTATTTAATTAAAATATAAATGCATGTGTTATTTTATTCAAAACCAATACAAAAAATCCTGGTTATTCATATGCAACATTATTTATTATTATTATAGTTTGCTATTTTAACTTTGTCCAAAAAAATTGATCTGTTATCATATAGTGATATTAAGGGCATCACTTCCAAATATTGGACGTTCTATAATTACTGGTTTCTTAAGAAGTATCTTCATTGATTTCTAAGTATTTCATCAGATGCCATTCTCTCTTAGGGTAAAGTATTTCTGAATTTTCTCTTGTGTTTTGAGGTAGCACAACTTCAAATATACACAGCTAAGTGATAAATTCTTTTATAGCTTATAAAATGTACTAGAGATTAAATTTTTATTAGTTTATTAGTTTTATTAGTTTTATTAGTTCATGTCCCCTGCAGTATAGAAACAGGAGCCTTATAAATCAATCTACGTTAGTTAATGGTTTTCTTCTGTAAACTGCTATCTGCCTTCGGTTCCTATTTTATTGTTAAACACAAGCAACAACACCTCAGAAATGACTCAGAAGTATCAATGTATCACTGCAGCTCTGTAGAAATTAATTCATAGATTAACATTCATCATTTTTATTTCCATGGAGAAGCAATTAACCATTAATAGTAACTTAGTTTAAATTTTGGTCATTAGGTCATTTGTTCTCTTCATTGCTATGTCTGACCCAAGATGGAAATTAAAATATTGATTTAATTTTTACTTCTAATCATAAGTCTCTGGACACATATTTACAACCGCAAATGTACTGGATTTGAATCCTATAATTAAAATGTGTCCTTAAGAAAATTTCCAGAGCAGTGCTATGTAACAAAAATAAGACACAGAAGCACAAATAGAAATTCTGTATGAGAACAAGATAAAAAAGAAATTTGAAAATCTTCTTTTTCTTGTATTTCCCTAAGCTAAGTAAAAGAAAAAAGAGAGAGAGAAAGCAAAAACTAATATTAAATAAAAGAGATATAAAAATGGAGAAAGATTCATTCTCTAAAATAATGTTTGGTATACAACTTTGTAAAGATATTGATTTGCTGTGACAACCTAGGTTTCTTTATTACAGTTTGGTAATTTTTCATGAGACACTGTAGGTACAAGTGAGGATTACCAAGGTGGAGAGGAGAAGTGGGCTCATATTTAAAGTGTGTTAGACGGGATGAGCTAGTACTTGGGATTAATCATAGTTTACCAAAAGGAAGAAAAAATTGCTATAAATTCTTCTCTTACTTTTTGGTTCCACAGAATTTACATTTTTGTTGCCGTATGGTCTGAGAGTTGTAGGAAATAAAACTTTATAATGATAAAATATTTATAACATTTTATATTGCATTTATACTAAAATATTTAAAATCCTATCTAGATCTATTGTCTATAATCAGACTATCTACAATGACAGATAAAATAATTAACTCAATGTCTGAATAAATTTTCTAAAAAAATATAGTAGCTATTCTCTGGCTCTTTAAGAAGTTGGCTTTGTCTACCTAACATCTCCTTTTTTAGGATTCTACCCCAACTCCATCCACAGTAATCCTGATTAGTCATGCCATTTGGATTGGGTGTACCACCAACCTGTGCGTCCTCTTTTTCCCTGGCCAGGGTTGAGTTCTTCACTGAACCTAAGTGCTGCTTTCCCTTGGCCATGGTGATTTATTCAGAGGTGGGGAATGTAACCAAAGGCAATTCTTGTCAAGAGTTTTGGCATGGATATCTGCAAAGATATTATATGATTTCAGAAATATACAAGAACATAAAGAATTGTAAGCTGTTTAGAAGGAGATAAAGGCAAACTTAAATACATGGAAAAGCCTACCATGTTTCTGTAAAGGGTAGGAAGAGTTAAAATTGATAAAAATATTCTCTCCAAATTAATACATATTTTTCATTTTAACCAAAATGAGAAAATACATAAACATGAGAATGTTCAGTTTATTTGAAAGGATAAATGTATCAGAATAATTTGGATGAAACAGATGAATTAGATTTAAGTGTAAAAACACTGGAAAAGGACTACGACCCTCAGTTATGACACTAGTCTTAAGGGGGAAAGTGATTTGTTTTACCACAGATTTCTATATGGTGTGGTTCCAGGAATGAATTTTGGACATAAACAAGGACTGCCTATACTGTTCTGGGATTTGAAAATGAAACCACCATTTGACTGAACACTGAAATGTACCCAGCAACTACCCACTGGACAGGGTATAAGTCAAATAATGATTCTAACGCAACTTGAGGAAAAATACTAAATGGAATGTAATATATTGTTCTTTGTTTATGACTCTATATGGGGCTAATTTTTTCCTTAATCCTGTGACTAAAAAAAAAAATGGAGGGAACAGGAAGAGCAAAAATGAGTTGGCTCTCAGTGAATTCTTAATAATTGTTGAACTGAAAAAAATAACAAGTAAATAAAATTGGCAAAATTTTTGCTGGACTAAGAAAAAATGAGGACTCAAATAAATAAAACCAGAAATTAAAGAGGAAACATTACAACTGATATCACAGAAGTACAAAGGATCATAAGAAAATATTATGAACAATTACATGCTAACAAACTGAATTAACTTAGACGAAATGGATAGATTTCTAGAAACATATCACCTTCTAAGACTGAATCATGAGGAAATAGAAAATCTGAATAGACTACTAGTAAAATGGAATTGAATCAGTAATTTTATTTTACTTTTAAAGATTTTATTTATTTATTTGACAGAGAAAGAGAGACAATGAGAGAGGGAACACAACACAGAGGGAGAGGGAGAGGGAGAAGCAGGCCCCCCATGAAGCAAGGAGCCCAATGAGGGGCTCGATCCCAGGACCCCAGGATCATGACGCAAGTCGAAGGTAGACGCCTAACAACTGAGCCACCCACCCCTGAATCAGTAATTTTTAAAAAGTTCAACAAACAGAAGTCCAGTACCAAAATTTTTCACTGATGAATTCTACCAAATATTCTAAGAAAAAAGAGAAATCCTCAAATTCTTTAAAAAAATAGAACAGGAAGAACTTCTAAATCTTTTTATGAAGCCACCATTACCCTGATAACAAAACCAGACAAGGACACCACAAGAACGGAAAATTACAGGTGAACATAGATTCAAAAATCATCAACAAAATATTAGCAAACCAAATTCAACAATACATGAAAAGGATCATACACAATGATCAAGCTGATTTATTCCAGGGATGTAAGGATGATTCAACATCTACAAATTAGTCAATGTGACACTCCATTAACAAAATGAAGGGGACAAAACTATATGATCATCACAACAGATGCAGAAAAGGCATATGACAAAATTCAGCATCCATTTATATAAAAAATGTTCAACAAAGTAGGCATAGAAGCAACATAATATAATAATGCCATATATGACAATCCCACAACTAACATCATACTGAAGGGTGAAAATCTGAAAGCTTTTTTTCTAAGATCAGGAACAAGACAAGGATGTCCACTCTCACCACTTTTATTCAACATAGTACAGAGGTCCTAGCCAGGGCAATGAGGCAAGAAAAAGAAATAAAAGGCATCCAAATTGGTAAGAGAGAAGTAAAGCTGTCACTATTTGTATATGACACGATATCATATATAGAAAACATTAAAGATTCCACTGGAAAAAAAAAGTGTTAGAACTAATAAATTCAGTAAAGTTGCAGGGTACAAAATCAATATACAGAAATCTGTTGCATTTCTATTCACTAGTAATTATAAGAAAGAGAAATTAAGAAAACAATCCCATTTATAATAGCATAAAAAGTAATAAAATGCTTAGAAACAAATTTAATCAAGGAGATTAAAGACCTGTACTCTGAAAACTGATGAAGAGCTTGAAGAAGACACAATTAAATGAAAAGATACTCTGTACTCATGGATTGGAAGAATTAATTTTATTAAAATGTCCATACCATCTGAAGCAATGTATAGAGTAAATGCAATCCCTATCAAAATTCCAATGGCATTTTTCATAGAAATAGAACAAATAATTCTAAAATTCTATATGGAACCACAAAAGACCCCAAATAGCCAAAGTAATCTTGAGAAAGAAGGGCAAAGCTGAAGGCATCATGCTCCCTGGTTTCAAACTATATATTACAAAGGTATAGTTAAGGAGGGCAGTTGTTATGATGAGTATGGGGTATTATCTGTAAGTGATGAATCACTAAATTCTACTCCTAAAACCAATATTACACTACGTGCTAATTAACCAGAATTTAAATAAAAATCTGGAAGAAAAAAAAGTAAACTGCAAAACAAAAAAAAAACCCATCAAACTTTCAATTAAAGAAAGGATTTGGGGGGCGCCTGGGTGGCTCAGTGGGTTAAAGCCTCTGCCTTCGGCTCAGGTCATGATCTCAGGGTCCTGGGATCAAGCCCCACATCGGGCTCTCTGCTCAGTGGGGTGTCTGCTTCCCCTCCTCTTTCTGCCTGCCTCTCTGTCTGCTTGTGATCTCTCTGTCAAGTAAATAAATAAAATCTTTAAAAAATAAAAATAAAAAAATAAAAAATAGTAAAAAAAAAAGGATTTGGTTAACAAATTAAAATATAATAATAAAATGCATGCTAAATACCTATTGAAACATTTAACAGAGATCTATATGATTTTATATGAAAAGAAATTTCTGCCATATTATAAGATAAAAGATTTTAGTTACAAAAAAGTTATTAAACAAATATGCAACTGCCCAACATATCAATTATAATTCAGCTTTCATCTACTGAGTGCTTATAACGTGCCAGGTCCTAAACTGCATACCAAGTGCTGTATATGCAAAGGCACACATGTGCAAGCACATAGATATACGGGTACATAGGCATCACACTTTTATAAACTTTGTAGAATGGGAGTACTGGAGCATTGAGTAGGGTGCAGGGAGAGGACTGAAAGATTAGGAGGTTCAAGAAGGATGAGGTTCCCTTGGGGGCGCCTGGGTGGCTCAGTTGGTTAAGCGACTGCCTTTGGCTCAGGTCATGATCCTGGAGTCCCAGGATCGAGTCCCATATCGGACTCCCGGCTCTGCGGGAAGTCTGCTTCTCCCTCTGACCTTCTCCCCTCTCATTCTCAGTCTCTGTCTCTAATAAATAAATAAAAAAATCTTTAAAAAAAAAAAAAAAAGAAGGATGAGGTTCCCTTACTACTACACAGAACAGTATTTGCTAGAATTATTTTTATTATGGACATGTATTTGCTTTATTATCAGGAGAAAAATCAAAGATACTTTCATTTGAGAGAAATAGAAATGTGATATTTTTTTAATTCTTAGAAAAATTTTTATTTTCCAAAAGATCAACTATAATTTTTGTATGTGTTACTTTCCTAAATATGGTGCCTTATTCATATTTGTATCCCATATAATTTCTTCACATGAACAATTATTAATAAATGATGGCTCAACTGAATGACAAGTTACTTTTATTAGAAAGTCTTGGGAATAATAAGATTTTATAGATTGGGTCTATTAATTCAGAAATTAATGCTATAAAATATTCAGTTTTTAAAAATATGTATTTCCCCATAATATGCTTATTTAAAATAATAAAAGTACAATTTTAGTTTTTGTGATTAATGTTGCTCTTTGGATATTTAATATTTCAAACACAGTTTATTCTGTTCCCTGTGGTAAAGAAAAGTTCAAGTAAATTTATAAACTACATTTTGTAAACAAACATATGCACATACATATTTTGGATATCTTTAAAAGATATATTCTGAAATTGATATATTCTAAGATAATTTAAGAAAAATCATTTGTTTTATAGAACTCCTACAGTAAACAGTATCTTAAACCATCCTCCTACTGCCCTGTTTTAGGATACATTTGGGCTCAGAAACATGTAATTAAAATGCTTGTCATATAATAAAATACCTTGACTCAAGGGGCAGAATTATTCACACAGATTTAAAGTATGGAGAATGACAAAAAGGTGTCTTAAATTCAATTTTAAAATTCACAAAGGGTCACTGCCACAAGAAACATTTATAACTGAAGGTTTGACTTTCTGCTTTTCTGTATTGCTATCTTTTGTGCCAGTTGTGTTATGAAATATGACCACATCAACTCTGAAGGAGATTATCCCATTCAATCAAATGCAGTCAAATAACCTGAAAAGTTTTCACCTCTGTGAGGTGGAGGACTTTTTTCCAATTGTCAGGTGGCTATGTTTCAAGGATCCTCTTGATTAAGACCTTCAAAATCTCTGGAAAAGAGATACTAAAAGCCAAATAGTATTGCACTAACGTCACATATGGAACTATGTGGATTTGAAAATCACAAATATAGCTGATAGGAGGATTCATTATCTGACACCAAGTCACCCTCCTGAAATTAGTGCCCTTACTGTGAAAGTGTGTGGTAAACAATAAATAGTAATGTTTCCTTTATAAATCCCTGTACTCTCTTCTAGGAATACACTGCTAAGATGATTTTTACTGAGTATTTAGGGATATGGAGCATCTGGCTTATAACCAGACAATCTTTCATAAGAATATATTGTACTTTTATACTATAAGACATGTCTCCACTTCTAAGTGAATCCTTAAAAACTGCCATTTTGACTCAGAATTGATGCATTCAGTAATTATAATTTGGAAAATCATAAGAAAATGATTTTATTTATTTATTTGTCAAAGAGAGAGAGAGAGAGAGAGCACAAGCTGGCAGAGTGGCAGGCAGAGGCAGAGGGAGAAGCAGGTTCCCTGCTGAGCAAGGAGCCCGATGTGGGACTCGATCCCAGGACCCTGGGATCATGACCCGAGCCAAAGGCAGCTGCTTAACCAACTGAGCCACCCAGGCGTCCCAGAAAATGATTTTTCATCAGTGAAAACCGTTAGATCAAAGATGATATTGAGTGACTGAATGACTAGCTTTGTTCATTCTTGCTTAATACTAAATAAAAGTAGACAAAGAAGAATGAAGTAATCCTTATTATGAATAAGCAGATAAAACATAATTAAGAACTGAGCACACCTACATTAAAAGAAGACATTATAAGGTAGAGCTATGAGATCGGTCTTACTCTCCTGACACTATTTTACAAAGCATTTCATAAGCATTTTGTAACAATTAACTTCCTTTCTTTGAATGGTTAAAGATTATTTAAGATTACTTAAAGTAGATCTTTAACAGAAAAACCACTTTGAAAAAAAAACACTTCACTTTGTGTTTTTGTGTGTAGGAGTAATGAGACTGTAGTGTTCCTACAACCTTGCTTAGTAATCGAGCCCATAGAAGCATCCTATTGGGCTGGTAGTTGGTCTAAATGAAAGGTCTGATAGTGATATTTAAATGTCAAATTAAAATATCATCATACCTTTTACAAGAAGGAAGAAAAGAAGGAAGGAAGGAAGGGAGGGAGGGGGAGGGAGAGAAGGGAAGGGAAGGAATGAAGGAAGAAAAAAAGAAAGAAAGAAAAAGGAGGAAAGAAAGAAAGAAACAGGAGGAAAGGGAGGAAAGAAGGGAAGGAAGGGAAGGAAGGGAAGGAAGGGAAGAAAGGGAAGGAAGGGAAGGAAGGGAAGGAAGGGAAGGAAGGGAAGGAAGGGAAGGAAGGGAGGAAGGAAAGGAAAGGAAGGAAGAAAACTTAGAATGTGGAAACTGAACTAGAAACCAAGAAGTAACTGTTTGGCACCTAGAAGTACTTAAAAACATACAAAAAGAAGACAACTCGGGCAGTTATTCCAATATCTTATATCTTGTATTGATTTGTTAGGGGAAAAACAATGGGCATATCTCATTGTGTTAAATGTATAAAACCAGAATAACCCAAATTTTAATCTATATTTCCTTAAAGTAAAGTTTAATGCTCAACAACATGAATCTTAGATCACAGGAATTGTGAGTGAAAGATCTATCCACAAAATGCAAGTATGACAAAAAATAGCAGAGACCTCTGAGATTATAATCTGCATGAATTCTTTGGGGAGGAAAAAGTACACCAATTGTTAGCAATGATATTTTGAATGAGACTATATGGATTGTTCTGTGGTTCTGAAGAATGAGAGAGTAGGCATGTGGAGGGAATGAAATTCTAAAGCAAAGGCCATCTCCAAAAGGTTTCTTCTAAGGATTGGTTTAGTTTTTTTCCTTGAGATTTATTTGATTATAAGAATCAGCTAGCACGCTTGTTAAAAATACAGATTTGAAAAAACTTTTCTCCCTAACCCCCATTCTGATCCAGTAGGCTGGAATGATGCTGTAATCTCTTTTGTTGTGTTTTGTTTTTTTACAGGTACCCAGGTATAACCTGGGTGGCTCAGTCAGTTAGCATCTCACTCTTGGTTTCTACTGAGATCTTGATCTCAGGGGCCTGAGATTGAGACCTGGGTCTGGCTCCTCATTCAACAGAGTCTGCTCATCCCTCTCCCTCTGCTCCTCTCTCTCTCATAAGTAAATTTTAAAAAAACTTAAAAAAAAAAAAAGGAACCCAGGTGTATAATAAAGTAGATTCAGGAAACCTTTCCTAGTCTCTTTAATTGTTCCACCTTGCTCTTGACCAACATGCCTGATTACTGATCATTCAGTATTGAATAAAGAAAACCACCATCATTCAAGTGAGCAAGATCTATGAGAGAACAGATTTTACATTACTTCAATGAGATTTACATTACTTCAATGAGCACCACTATGGTAAATTTATATGTTTTGTTCTCTCTTTGTTTTTATATATAAAAACATATATATATTTTTATATATAAATATATATATATTTTTAATTTTCTTTTAACTATAAGTGAATCCAGACTATTTTTTTCTTAAGGTTTCTGCTTTATTCCAGTCTGTTATCCACAGCAGAAGTTGAGAGATATTCTCTCTCTCTATATATATAATTCATATTATTTATATATTATATATAACATATATTATATTATGAGATATATATCTCAAATATATAATTATTACATATAATAATTATAATATATACAAATATATAAATATATATATAAATATTTTAGTTAGAATGCTAGTAAAAATTACCAGAAGTCATTGCATATTTTCATACTGTTGTTATTTGACATGGTTGTGTTTTCATTTAAATAGAAAATTAGGGGTGCCTGGGTGGCTCAGTGGGTTAAAGCCTCTGCCTTTGGCTCAGGTCATGATCCCAGGGTACTGGGATCAAGCCCCACATCATGCTCTCTGCTCAGCAGGGAGCCTGCTTCCCCCTCTCTCTCTGCCTGGCTCTCTGCCTACTTGTGATCTCTCTCTGTCAAATAAATAAATAAAATCTAATTAATTAATTAAAGAAATATATTTATTGTCATTTCCCCAGTCTTTATCTCACTTTTTCCAATTTTCTCCAAAACAACAAATTTAATAATTCTCAGCATGTAGCACTGCTACTTAAAATGATTAAGATTTTCTGGCCTTCAGTGTTTGTGATGACATGCCCCAGTTGTCTCACATTGAAATTCTGAAGCCATGTACATATTCAATTTAATGAAACAGCCTATAAATCAGAAAAAAAATTAGAAAGCACTATTTTGCCATTATAAAACTTTTTTAAAGAAAAATAACCCCCAGCACAAGTAGTTTTTCTTTGCCGTGATTATGAAAAGTCTTTTATATTGAGTAATCCACTAAGGATTTTGGTTGACCTTCTTACATTATCACAAAGATGTCAAGCTTCCCAATTGTTCCTTTGTTCCTAAAGTGTGTAAAGTTAACCTTCTTCAGGAGATGATAAGCTCAAACCTGCTGCTCTCATTAGAATGCCAACTGAAAACATGTTCTAAGTAGTTGGCTGTACCTATTTCTTAATTTGCTGTATTTTCTTAAATCAATGAAGTGGACCAGCAAAAGGCTACATGGTGGAACTGCATGAAATTTGTTCTTCATGGCCAACTTCATTGAGTTGTCTAATTATAAAACTTGGGCTTTTGTGAAAGGATCAAACAAGAAACAACACATTACTGTTTTTGTTTCGAGAATATATTGTTGAGAACATGATGCATTTTTATCATAAAATGCATAAAGAATAACTATGTTAGTCCTAATGATGGCAAAGACATATCTCACCATAGAAAGCCACAGAGGTACAAACACAACTGCACACATACCGTCTCTGACTTCCCTTTTTTTTTATACTAAAAATAAATGAATAAATAAAAATCCTGATTCTTTTCTTCTATTTATCATTTTTAAAGTTTTTTTAAAAATAATTCATTTAAGTATTTTGTGGGACAAGAAAGGATTTCCTACTTCTTTCCTTCTACTACTAGCAGTTCTACTACTATTGGCACTAGTACTAACCAACAAGGATTTACTGAGCAGTTACTTTGAGCTCCATTTTCAGATGAAATAATTCTGATCATTTCTGTATTATAGATGAAGTGATGAGTTTAAAGGGGTCCAAAAACTGATCCAAAGTGTAAATGTCAGATGCAGGTTTTGAAGCTTGATCCTAGGTCTTAATGTAATTCCATATACTAACCATTGTAATATGTTGTAAATTTTAAACATGGTGATATTAAAAACTAGTAAATGCTATTAATTTTGATGGTATAATTTGAAATCATAAACAACTGTTATAAATGTCTTTATTTTCCATTTTCAGTCAGTGATATTCTATCTTACAAATAGAGCTTAGTACTTTAAAGGTTACAGGCCATGACTTCTATCTTTTTACTTTATAATGTAATAATCCAGGAGCTCAGTTCACAGTTATGAGAAAAATAATGGCAAAAAGTTATCAACTTTCAAAAAAAGCAACTACCTACTAAACAATAAGGAATTACTCTCATATTACTGAACTCTTCTAGACTGAAATGCAATATACCTGGTCAGCTTCACTATTAGGTTACCACTCACTAACATATTATGTTAGACTCTGAGTCAAACGGCTAACAGAGATGTTAGAAGATATCTATAGTGAGTCTACCTTACTTGATTTTCCTCCTGTTCTAAGTGCCTCCTCAGATCCTAACACCTAATTCTAGCTTGCCACGTACAAGAAGTACACTCTATTATATCTGCCTTCACATAAGATTAGTTTCTTTGCAATGCTCTCCTTTGAAAGATGGATTTGAGAATGGCAACTAGAAGACAGCCATCTACATTTCCTGCTAGTGATAAGCATAAATTAGGCTGCAGATTCTTGGAATACTGCCACGAAGACAGGTGGTTCCTTACATTTTTATTCAGAGCTCATATTTCCAAGTGCTGAGAAACCACAATGATAGATGACATGAAATGCATGGCTAGATATTCAAGGAATTAGTTTAAGTCAAGTATTTATCAATTCTATCTTTTAACATTTGCTCTCTGGAGTTAGAAACTGGATTTTCAGTTGCCCTAGTCTATCAAGTCATGTCATGGTAGACCTCAAAGTTTTGTATGGAATTTTCTATAAAGCCTGTTCTTCATTTCCATGGGGACATGAGGGTTATTCCTCTAAACATGAACTATAAAGATTGGCAATATATACCCACTTCCTCAAGCTATTTGTTAGCAAAAGTGAAACAACAGAATGCATTTTTTAACCTTGCTTTCATTATATACATACTTAAAAAATGTACTTTATTGCTTTACATGTATAACTGGATAGATGAAATCAGCGATCTTCTGTAACAGTTACCTTTATTGGTATAAAAGTGAATCAAGGTTATGGAAGTTCCATATACGGCCAATTTGTACAAGCCAGAAATCACCATCAGTCATTCCAGCATCTTATCAATCACTATCAAGTCATGTTGCTTCTTAGCTTCCCCATCTAATCAATCATAAGTGCTACTGATTGAACTCCCCAACAATTTCTCAAACCCATCCCTTCCCTCCATCACCACTGACATGGCCATTGTTCAGGCTACCATCGTTTCCAGTCCAATTAATTACCATTGTCTCCTATCTGGGTCTAGGTCTGTCCTCTTTCCATCCATCCTGGATGCCACTGTCACAGTGTTAATTCTAAGAGCCAGGCCTAATCATGCTCCTCCCTTATTAGAATCTTTTAATGACACCTAACAACTAAATTGATACAACTAAAAGGGATAAATCATCACTACTTAGAATGTCATACATTCTACATGCCCTTTAAAATCTGACATCTGCATACCCTTCCAGGCTTAATTCTCATCACTCACTCCACTTCTCCACCCCAGGTATTAGCAAAATGTTTTATACTTAATAGACAATCAGTACTTGTTAAATTACTAATTGAATTGTTTAAAGACACGGATATACAGAAAATTTAAGTGACTTGTTCATTATCTATACAAGGATATGACTACCAAATGTTGTTTTACTACTTTTTAAATCCATCAACTAATAAAAGAGATGTGCATTTATATTGTTCTCTACATAATACATTCATTAACTCAAACTTAAAAGGAGAAAGTGTTTGGTCTTGAGTAAAATTTCATCTTCCCTTTAATAAGATAGATGATAAAAAATGGATTAAGTGGGAGCAGTCTCTGAGTCAAGATAAAAGGTTGCTCCTGTATTCATATTCTCTATTAATACCTTCCTCGGTTTGGCATTTCACAGTATGGGCACATCTATTCAAACCATGTGCTGTGAGTTGCCTTGCATATGCTTCCCCTATGAGCTGTTTCAGGGAAATTACCAGCTTTCAAGTGAGGTCTTGGAGTAATGTGTGGGCTCCAAGCAACTGTGTGCTACTTTACCATGATCCCTTATGTCTCTGACAATTTGCAATTCTATAAATCACAACATAAACATAATTTTAAAATAATTTTATTCATATGTTCCAACTCTCATAGGAAATTTCACTGTACTTAATGCATTTAATAAATCATTAAATAAACCAAATGAAAGCAGAATGTGATATAAATAGACATGAAAGGCTTTCCCTGGATAAAATTTAAGTTTACAAATGAGCCAAGAGACTTGACCAATAGGAAAGAAGCCAGAATATCTCTAGGGGGAGAAAAGGCAATATATAAACAATTGCATATGGTTCAATGTTAAAATGACTGTTGCCTATTTCCCCTGACATATCGATACAACTATTAAGTTTTAGTTTCATTTACTCTGAATTTTAGAACTTTTTAATGTTATTCTTTCACAGGGATCAAGGTATAATGATGGTATTTCAGGTTTCTGTAAGTTCAAAATAGTGAATTAGGACTCCTTCTGCCTGAACACTTTAAAGCTCTCACTACTCTTCCCCTGTTCTTGCCAGCATTCCCAATATTTTAGGAACGTACAATAAATTAAATATGATCCTGCCCTTGGTATACAGTGCCACTATGTGTTGAAATTAAGGCTTGTACTATTCTTTTAATCTTCTCCTCAACCTTGAAATCTCCCAGTTCTGATTTTGTAAAAGTCAAATTATAGCTAATTAGGTCAATAAGTGTACTAAGTATTCTTAAGACTATTCTCAAGAAAAATTGATTTATTAAAAAAATACTATGCATCAGTTTATGGTAAAAAGAAGGTCACTGCTAATAAAAGATTGAATGATTTTTTCTAATCATACAGGAAGGGAAGGTTCAACCAATTTTTCCTTTATATCTTTAAATGGTATGGTCACATCAATGAACAATAATGCTTAAAGAAAAGAATGAGAGAATAAGGAGAAATATTTTCACTTTCCTGATGTACTTTTTATGTGAAGTTTTTGCTACTTTTTTTTTTAAACATTTTTAAAATTATAAGACCCAGGACTGGTTTACATACAAACTAGTCTTTAGAAAGCTATCTAATCTTCACTAAACTTTCAATTCCTTAATCTGGAAATTAAAAGGGTTGGATTGGATGACTTAATCTCTAAATGTTTCCTAAAGCCCCTCATGCTTGTAACATTCTGCAATTTCATTATTCTTCATGTGCATTATTTCTCAATACCACTGTACTAATTTTCATGCTTGTCAGAAAAGTCTTATTTATTTTATTTATGGCTCAATGTTTAAAGGAATATTTTCCTTGCATGAATATTGAGGGAGCATAAAATTTACTATTATTCAGAAGGAAAAAGCACCTCAGAGAGACAAGATATATCATAAAACTCTTACAGTTATTGATACATATTTATTATGACCATATCTTGAGAATGGGTGATCTGAACCCTTATTTCTGATCAGTAAGGAAATCAGCTATCCAGAGTGAAGATTTTTTTAACTGGCCTTTGAATACAATAAAAAAATATTGAAAGACATATAATGGTTATAGCTAATATTTTTTTAAAGATTTTATTTATTTATATAGAGCAAGAGCACGTAAGTAGGGGGAACAGCAGGCAGAGGAAGAAACAGGGTCCCCGATGAGCAAGAATCTCCATGTGGAACTTGATTTCAGGACCCTGGGATCATGACCTGAACCAAAGGCAGAAGTTTAACTGACTGAGCCATCTAGGCATCCCTATATTTAATATTTATGTAGTTTTTATTACCAAAAGACTCTGTGCTTTCAAAAAATATTATCTAAGCAATTGTTATTTCTGGAGTGCACCAGAAAGTTACTTGATTTTCTTTTCTTTTTTTTTTTTTTAAGATTTTATTTATTTATTTATTTGAGAGACAGAGAAAGTGAGAGAAAGCACAAGAGGAGAGAAGGTTAGAGGAAGAAGCAGACTCCCCGTGGAGCTGGGAGCCCGATGTAGGACTCGATCCTGGAACTCAAGGACATGACCTGAGCTGAAGGCAGTTGCTCAACCAACTGAGCCACCCAGGTGCCCCTGATTTTCTATTTAACAATAGCATTTCAGTCCAACTGCTTTCTAGTGGATAATGAAGAAAATACTATAGAGTGGAAACTATCTCAGATTGCCTGCCCAGTCCATATCTTATTTGAGAAGGCCCTCTCACTACCATGTAGCAGCCATTTTTTATACTTTGTTCCCTACTCATAGATGATCAGATGGAATGGAATGGAAACCCTCCCCTACCATAGCCAATCCATTGCCTGAGCTATTATAATCAATACTCTCAATAACTATGTAAAGAGACACTAGCCATTTGGTCAGTGGTACTCAAGCTAGAAGGCCATGTAACCTAGAATGGGGATCATAAGCATTTTAAAATATCAAGAGAGGAAGGAGGGAGAGAAGAGGAAGGGGTAGAGAGTGCTATATTTTTACCCTTAAGTTGTGTTTTAAAATCTACATCCTCAATAAATACTCTCTAACTCAGTCTAATTTGCTTTGATTTTTATACCTTCTAACAAATCCTTCCCTAAAATCCAAAGACATTCAACTTACTCTGTGATTCACTCCATAAACACTCTTTTACTAGACTAATGTGGTATCTAGTTAACTGCTACCAACATTTGGAAAAGCAAATAAGGGGATTTGCTAGGTTTAAAAAAGTCATCTACTGGAGGAGAACACAGGCAGCAACCTCTTCGACCTCAGCCGCAGCAACTTCTTCCTAGAAACATCTCCAAAGGCAAGGGAAGCAAGGGCAAAAATGAACCACTGGGACTTCATCAAAATCAAAAGCTTTTGCACAGCAAAGGAAACTGTCAACAAAACCAAAAGACAACTGACAGAATGGGAGAAGATATTTGCAAATGACATATCAGATAAAGGGTTAGTTTCCAAAATTTATAAAGAACTTCTCAAACTCAACACCCAAAGAACAAAAAATCCAATCAAGAAATGGGCAGAAGATATGAACAGACATTTCTGCAAAGAGGACATCCAAATGGCCAACAGACACATGAAAAAATGCTCAACATCACTTGGCATCAGAGAAATACAAATCAAAACCACAGTGAGATACCATCTCACACAAGTCAGAATGGCTAAAATTAGTAAGTCAGGGAATGACAGATGTTGGCGAGGATGTGGAGAAAGGGGAACTCTTCTACACTGTTGGTGGGAATACAAGCTGGTACAATGACTCTGGAAAACTGTATGGAGGTTCCTCAAAATGTTGAAAATAGAGCTACCCTACGAGTCTCACTACTGGGTATTTACCCTAAAGATACAAATGTAGTGATCCGAAGGGTCACATGCACCTGAATGTTTATAGCAGCAATGTCCACAATAGCCAAACTCTGGAAAGAACCTAGATGTCCATCAACAGATGAATGGATAAAGAAGATGTGGTATATATATATATACATATACATATATATACACATACATACAGTGGAATACTATGTAGCCATCAAGAGAAACAAAATCTTGCCATTTGCAATGATGTGGATGGAACTAGAGGGTATTATGCTAAGAGAAATAAGTCAGTCAGAGAAAGAAAATTATCACATGATTGCTCTGATATGAAGAATTTGATGATTGCTCTGATATGAAGAATTTGAGAGGCAGGGCAGGGGGTCATGGGAGGTAGGGAAGAGAAATAAAACAAGATGGGATCCAGAAGGAGACAAACCATAAGAGACTCCTAAACTCACGAAACAAACTAAGGGTGACTGAGAGGTAGGGGGGGTAGGGTTATGGACATTGGGGAGGGTATGTGCTATGGCAAATGCTGTGAAATGTGTAAGCCTGATGATTCACAGACATGTACCCTGGGGCTAATAATACATTATATGTTAATAAAAAATTTAAAAAAACAAACAAAAATAAAAAACTAACTAACTAAATGAGTCATCTAATTCCATTAATGATAGCTCTGACCAGTTACATTTAATGTGACTTTTTTTTTTTTTAAAGATCAGTGTCCTTCCCAGTCAACTTTCAGAAATAAAAAGTTCAGATCTATGCAGATTCTGGATTTTCCCTTTCTCTCCTTTCTCTGCAGAAAGTAAGCTCTGGCTCTTGAAGTTACTAGTAGAAAGTATCTATTATGAAGAAGTGATGGAAACTAAAACTGATTTAGAGGAGTTTTTGTTGTTACTAATTATTGCCTAAGCCCAGGAAAACAAAAAACTATTTTTAAACATTTTTCACTTTATAAATTTTAATAAATTTGCATGAGAAATGGTTTAGCTTGCATCAGTTTTGAAAAGAACAAAAATATTACTTCTGACTTGAACAATTTACCCCTAACTTAAATCCTTTTTCTGTGTCTATCTCTCAGGTATGTGGGTATGTGATGATATATGACATTTAGCAAAAGCAGAACCATTATGAATGACATAGAAAAGGAATTTATAATGGGGGTTGACCTTAGAAGATTGTGGGAGCTGGTGAAACCATTTTTGAAGACTGTTGCTTCTGCATCTGGTGTTGGCCTGAAGTCAGCAGGGCAAGCAGTAAGGAAGTATGCAAGGAGAAACCAGAACCAAAGTCAATCTCTCATGGCCTCCAACTTGGACGGTGTGGGTGTCCTGCTGAAGAAACTCATACTTCTCATCGCAGAGCTCAGCATGCACCTGGCTGGGGAGTCAGAGCAGCTGAAGGTCTGGAGCTGAGAAGGACCTGAGAAGCTGCAGGTCCACCCCAGCCCTTGCTAACAAGGTGAGCAGGTACATGGACAGCAACATCCAAGAGTTGCCAGCAGAGAATGGTGCCCCGGACTGACCTTCTAAGCATATGAGAACATGCCTTTTGCTTCACTTGCAGCTAGCAAATTTCACACACAATGTCTCTTGTATCTCACATTAATGTGGAAGTAGGCAAGCAGGGAATTCTGGAAAATCTATTTCTAGCTTACCTAAACTGACATAATGCAAATCTACCACACTGTGCTTCATGCTTGTTAACATGCTCTCATCAATGAGAAACAAACAATACCCCAATCTTAACCTCTTTGTTATTTGACAAGTTATTCTTGTGTTTAAATAAGAAAAATTGTAAGGTGGCCACGTTTCAAGTTTCCATAGTTTCCCACCAGGAACTGATGTAATAGGTTAATAGTTAATGTTAATAATTAACATTACTAAATTGAATTAAGTTTTATTTACTTTGCAACCCACGACCTGGTACTTGGCCTCATCCCTTCTTTTTATCTGTGTCAATGTCCCCTGATTATCAGGTCAAGCCCACAGTTATTCATTTCCTTCCTCTTCTCAGCTCCTTCTTGAGTAATTGCCAATAATGTACAACATGGTGCAACCTATGCTTAGTTCCAATGGCTCTTTAAATTGTTCAAATTGTAAAGAGAGGGTGTCTGATGACAAATATCTCAGACTTCTAGAATATCCACCCAAAGGGAAAATATATTACTGGTGGTGATATAGTGTACTTATTCGAAGGCATAAACATGGCACTTATTTTGTTGTACACTTTGGCTATTTGCAAAGCTTTTGTGTTTGGTACAGTTCATTTTTTATATGAGATAAATCCTACTGTTAGTGGAGTTCTATTTTCTCCAACATAGTTTCGTAATATTTGGACCCTCATGAGAATATATAAAAGCCATGCACTCTCTCCTCAAAAACAAAAAAATACCAAATAAATATACATGTAAACAACTTTAGAAGAGTCAGTGACCCTCTGAAGCCCATCTATGAAAATACTCATAGATCCCAAATTAAGAAATATTAGTTTTGTTTAATGATGATGGCTATAAAGAATACTTGAAATCTCTAGGATATTAATTCAAATGTATCTTGTTACAATGAAATCCCCTTAGGGTGAAGATGCTTACACCACATTTTTTAAAGACCTTTTAGCATATACCCTAGGCAGTGACTGTCATTTTGAAACTGTTTTGGGGTTTAAGGCTGTCTCCCTCCATCCATATTGTGTCTTATATTTTTGTTACTGTTGGACCACCCATCTGGTCTAACAACATGTTTTGCACTTCATTGATGCCGAATGCATGTATTTTTATGTATCTTAAATTGACAAACAGTAATGGATATTTTTTATTCTTTATAAAAATGTTTTCTAATTTTCTAATCATATTTTTCCATTTGATCCACGGGCATTTCATTCTCATGTGATGCTGATGGAACATCAAGGTTTGGACACTGGAGACAATCTCAACACAGGAAGAGATTTCTGTTTTAGTAATTAAACCCACTTACATTAGGAAAGTTGGTTTCCACCATTTAAAGAAAGTCCAGTTTGCATGGAGAATTTTTTTCAGCTGATATACACATCTGTATAGATTGTCTATCATCTAAATCACAAAGCAAGCCTCTGATTTTTAATTTGTTCTGGCATGAAATTGAGTATAACATCTGCTTTGCACATGTTTCACCTTTTTACCCCTTTTGCTCATTATGATAGTTTTTCTACCTAAAGGTTTCCAATTGCAAATATTTTGAAATCTTGATCCTTTTTCTTCAAGGTAAGAAGATTTTAGAAATCCATTTACTGTTCTTAAAACTCAGTAAAAATGACATGGTATCAAGGTGAGTAAATCTATTAATTAGAAAAAAAAAGAAGAATTTATATAACTTTGTCTAAAACTAGCTTCTCTTTATTTAGCAAGGTGGTGAGGGAAGATATAAATTGTTCCTAAAGTATTACCATGACCTCCTGCTCACTGTGGTCTTCCCACATGCTCCACAGTTGCATACATCAAGCACCATGGCCTTCTGCTTGGTTTTGGGGATCAGCCAGAGCTCTACCTCCTTGCACTTCAGCCAAGTGACTCTTGGCTGAAGAAAAATAAGGAAGAGGGAGAATGGGTTGAGGGCTGGTACTGATGTGCTATATCCATAAAGTAAAGACCTCATAGTAAAATACTGTGGATGGAGACAAAAGATAGCAGTATATGCTAAATAACTTACTGCATTTTTTCCACATATTTTCCCTTTCTTCTGCCCTCAGATTTCTAGCTGGTAAACAGGCTTTTAAATTCCTTGTCTAGAGATTCTTTCCTTCACTTCCTGAAGACATTCTGCTGGGTGATTGGGAGGAGAGGACCCCCAGTGGAGAAGGAAAGAGAGATTCCCTGGGATTGGACATGGACACTGGATAGAAAGAACTGTGTGGGTAGTTCTGTAGGCGGGCGGGGGAATGGGGGGGAGCGGTGGTTCCTACACTCATAAGTCACGTGCATATGATACCACTATGGGAGAACAATAACCATCACCCCCAAGTGTCCAAAACAAAAACAAAAAACAAAAAGAACAAGAATATGCCAGAAAGTTAAGGGACTTATATAAAAATGGCTTGCTCTTCTTCCACTGGTCTGCACTGAGATTTTTAAGCATTACTTTCTTTTTTAGTAAAAAAGAAACCCATTTACAAAACAAAGGTGATAACCTCTTTTAGCTCTGTTTTTCAAAATGAGGGTGATTCGAAGAGATGGGATTAGTTTAGATTAGAAATCCCACATAATTTAGGTGCTTCAAGCTGTCTTTCTCCTAATTACTACAAGAATTCATCTCCGCGCCATTATATGGTAATTTTAAATATACCCACACATGCGAAAGCATTTGTTGAAGTATAATGCTCTATGTAAAGTAATGCTAGACACAACAATTAAAGAAGCCAGATATGTGTTAAAATACAAGGTGAAAATTAATAAGAAAGACTTCTCAGAGTAACTTTTTAACATTCAATATTGTGCAATTATGCAAATTTACCAAACTTCTAGTTTCTCTCTACATTTATAATTAGAAAACTCTAATTTGGGAGATGTAGCTTAAAACAATTTTTAATTACTCAATTCTTTGAGAAATTCCAGTAACTGAAAAGTATCAATTGTATGATGAGTGAGGAAATCACTCACGAAGAAAAACAACCCAAGATCCATTCTAAAGCAATGCTGTAATTTGGTTGAACTATACCCCTTGCTAAGTCACTTTCAAAATTAACACTGGAGAGGGATAAATTGTTTTTGATAAAATTCCTTTTGCAAAATAGTAACTACAGAAAACATAAAGCTTTCTAAATATGCCTAATTATATCTTCACTTATATGCATTTTTAATGAAGACCTCAAAGTAATTGCTAACTCTGGAGTAATGGAGTATACAAACCTTTTTATTTTTGTTTAAAAAACACACAGCTGTCCCTTTGAGAGCCTTCAGAAGATAGCTATATGACTCACCAATGCAGGAAGTTCCCAGCATGTATGGCTTACACATGTAATTTTTTTTTTTTTTTTACCACTTGTTCTTTACATTTAGGAATGAATGACTAAATTTGGAAATGCTATGTCTTGTTACTGAAAAATAACACTACACTCTGTAGTCTAAAGACTTCTTTTATATTCAGCAAATCTCTGAAACCTAGAGTGTAACTATGGGTGTAAAAAAATTCCATCAGTCGAGTATTGCGTTTTTCAAGTAGCTTTAAAAAATAAACTTTCAGGGAAATTGCAGATATTTTTGTTTTCCAGTTTAGATGTACATTATTCTTCATCAGAATTAGGAAGTTTTGTTTTGAATTAATGCAGAATTACATCCTGGGCAGTTTACAAAATATGTGAGAGTATAATATACTACAAATAATTAGATTTTCTCTGCCATGAATGGAATTGTTGGCATTCAATTCATTTTCTTACATGCCAAATAGTAATATTTTCACCAGATAATTCAGGGTAGTGGGCAAGGACATGGAGCAAAGGACAGGCAGCATCTGGGAGAAGGGAGGATTGTATCCAGGCTATGTTTTTCCTGCAGGCCACTAACTCGCTCTGAGCCTCAAACCTTCCCACTTGTAGAATGGACATTATACTGAGTACCATACTTTTGACAAGAAGATTGAATAATACTTTGTGTGGAAAACAAAGTCCAGTATTCCATGCAGTCCTGGATGACACTGAAATTACTATAATCATTGCTGAGAGGTGAGTAAAAATTGTGGCCCATGTCTATGTTCTGCCAAACTCCCTTAGTTCCTTTAGATTTTCCTGGATATGGTGTTTTAACTTCCAGAAGCCACACCTGTGACACCTCATTAGACCACCACCTTCAGGCTAACATAGCCTACCTTTCCTACCTGTACAGAGAACAGAAAGAACCTGGAGATTTATGTCCTCCTGGTACAGCCTGTAGCCACAAATGGACCCTTTGTGGGTATAACACCAATTCCCAAGACCTGGGCTGGCGCAATCTGAGAGGAGGCCTGCAGGCCTCCAGAGCTTCCTAATGGGTCTGCAACACAGTTAACCTCCCTGGAACACAGCTTAATATTGCACCTTCCCTCGTCCTCCTCTCCTTCCCAATCCTATCAGTTCCACTTCTACTTTTTCTTGGGGGCATTTCTTAGTAAATCAAATTTCTACAAATTTTTATCTGAGGGTCTGCTTCTGGGGAACAGATAAAATAGTGATGAAGAAGGAGATGGAGGGGAGGGACGAGAGGAGGAAGATGAATATCATGGTTAATGTTATGTGTCAACTTTACTGAGTTAACAAGGTGCACAGATATTTGGGTTAAACATTATTTCTTTGTGTGTTTATAAAGATATTCATGATGAGATTAATATTTGAGTCTACAGACTGAGTAAAGTAGGTTGCCCTTCCCAGTGTGTATGTGGGCCTCTCCAATCTGTTGAAGGCCTAAATAGAACAAATGGCTAAGTAGGGGCGAATTCACTCTCTTTGCCTGATGGTCTTCCAGCTGGGACATCAGTCTTCTGCCTTTGGATTGAAATTTACACCATTAGCTCTCCTAGTTCTCAGGCCTTTGGACTCTAGATCTTGGGACTTCTCAGCTTCCATACTGTATTAGCCAATTCTTTATTATTTATATAAAAATAAATATTTTATACATATATTTTATATATATAATAATATATATCCTTATTGGAGGTATATATATATATATATCCCTATTGGTTCTGTTTCTCTGGTGGAGAACCCTAATACAGTGGAGGATTCAGGAGTAAAGAAATTCCTAACATTCTTTACCTCTCTTGAGTTTGAATAAGAAAGGTGGGGAGGGGGCCAATAAGCTTGATAAGAGAGTTTCTTATGTAGATGATAGAGCCAGGACCAGCCCTCCTCTCTCTCCAAGGAATATGTGGAGCCACAAAAAAATATATGAGTCAGAAGACATTTCTTTCCTGTTGAATCTCCAATGTGTACAATTACTGCCTATTTGCAATATTTCTCTGTACCAGTCTGTAATCCTGTTTCTATGAGCTTCCTTAAGGTCTACTGCTTAACGTAAGGGGCCATCTGTGAATCCCCAATGCTCACTGAATATTTGATGCATACATTAGTGGCTGAGTAAATCAAGAGACAGAACTTTATGGAATTATCCCATCAATGCCATACTTTGAGCTTCAAGTTTTATAACATGTTTCTTTACCTAAGAGAGATGACGTAGCATGATGAGAAGAACAGAGCCACTCTGGAAAACAGTATGGATGTTCCTCAAAAAGTTGAAAATAGAGCTACCCTATGACCCAGCAATTGCACTACTTGGTATTTACCCTAAAGATACAAATGTAGTGATCCAAAGGGGCATGTGCACCCGAATGTTTATAGCAGCAATGTCCACAATAGCCAAACTATGGAAAGAACCTAGATGTCCATCAACAGATGAATGGATAAAGAAGATGTGGTATATATATACAATGGAATACTATGCAGCCATCCAGAGAAATGAAATCTTGCCATTTGCAATGACGTGGATGGAACTAGAGGGTATTATGCTAAGAGAAATAAGTCAGCCAGAGAAAGACAATTATCATATGATCGCTCTGATATGAAGAATTTGAGAGGCAGGGCGGGGGGTTGTTGGGGGGTTGGGGAGGGAAATGAAACAAGATGGGATCCAGGAGACAAACCATAAGAGACTCCTAAACTCAGGAAACAAACTGAGGGTGGCTGGGGATGGGGAGGTAAGGATAGGGCTGCTGGGTTATGGACATTGGGGAAGGTATATGCTATGGTAAGTGCTGTGGAATGTGTAAGCCTGATGATTCACAGACATGTACCCTGTGGCAAATAATACATTATATGTTAATCAAAATAAATAAATAAACTAATTAATTAAAAAAAAAAAAAGAAGAACAGAGTCAAGAGTCAGGAGCCCCAAATCGTGACCATTACGTTGTCTGTCGCTACACACTTATCTGACTTAGGACAAGTTGTCATCTTTTTGAGCCTCAATTTCTTCGTTAATATTTTAAATTTTTGAATTTTGGATATTCCATTAGTTTTAACATTATAGTTTGCTACTAGAAAAAGTCATGTTGGGAAGAATTAAAAAAAAACATAATTTTTTTATGTGAACCATGTGTAAAAACCAGAGTAGTGATGAGAGACCAATCCAGAGACCCAGGACATGTAAAATTTTACAGCCCTCTTTTAAGATGACAAAATTATAGATGCAAAACTTCATACAAAGGTGTATATTATTTTAAATGAGAAAAAAACAAACTACAAAGTTCAAAAGCTAATTAGTGGTCCAAATATCAAAAATATTTTTCAAAATTTTCCTAAGTTTTTGGCTGTATACTCCTTGATTGCTTCTCCACATGATAATACTTTTACAATGTCATAGAGAGAATAACAGGATAATTTAGTCTTGCTTTTGCATGATTGAAAAGTTCTCTTTTATGGATTAGAAAGTATTTTAATGAATTTAACATTGAGCTTTTAAATTCTATTGTGACTTGCTACGGGCAAGTCTTTGACATTTCAAAGCTTCTGCCAGTCTCTTACCTTTTCACCTTTTTTTTTTTTTTTTGGCTTCCATCAACATACTTTATACCAGTTATATTTGAATGTTGATCTGATTAACAGTTATGAAAAATAAACAATATTAAACTGGAATTAAGGCATACACGGTAAGTCAAACCAAAGTGCATTTTTAAATTTCTGCTCCACAGTTTTGAGCAGTATAATGGTGTAATCAAATTCTTTTTCTATAATATATATCAACTTACTGATATATGTATGTCAATTTCCTCTCCTGTTAACTATGTAGATTTTATAGGATGGCTGTTTTCATTATAAAACTTTAAAGTATAGAACAATAGCACAATAATCATCCATGTACCCACTACCTGGACAATTGTTTTGCCATATTTACTTCTCATCTATGTATTTGTCATTTTACAGTACCTATAACAATTTTGCATGATACTTCCTCTGAACCTACCAGACTTCCTTAAGTAAAGATGGAGAGATTCTCTAAAACATGATGTGATATATTTAGGTACATAAAACATGCAACACTGCACTCAGAGTTATTCACAGTGTAGCACATCACCAGGGTTTCTGATAAATTCTATTTTGTGCAGTTCTTCCACATAGTACATATATTGCATATTTAACTATATGCTACATTAGCCAATATATTCCTGATAGAAAAGAACTTTCTTTTTGATTAGGCATGCATGAGAATCAAATCCTCATATTCTGTTTGCTCATATTCTAATTGGATGACTTTTCCCAGATTAGCTGTGGCTCTACCGATTTTTTTTTAAAGATTTTATTTATTTATTTGATAGGGAGAGAGATCACAAGTAGGCAGAAAGGCAGGCAGAGAGAGAGGGGGAAGCAGGCTCCCTGCTGAGCAGAGAGCCCGATGTGGGGCTCGATCTGAGGACCCTGAGATCATGACCTGAGCCAAAGGCAGAGGCTTTAACCCACTGAGCCACCCAGGCGCCCCGGCTCTACTGATTTTTGACCCATGGTTTCCCTCATTTCCCAAATACTTCCTAAACCAGGCACTGGAGTTCATGTTGTTTTAAGAATTCTGGACATGGATAGTAACAGTAAAGGATTAGAAGTCACTCGTACCCCTGGAGAGCTAGCAATAACTTCACTTTGCACGGCAGTCACTGCAAACAAAACTAATTATCTAATATGGTTTAAGTGCAATCCTGAAAATGCTCATAGTCATTCCAATCCTACCTGATATGAGTGGGGTGTGTGTGTGTGTGTGTGTGTGTGTGTGTGTGTGTGTTTAGGGGGCAAGAGGTAGGGGATATTGTAAGGGAGGAGAAGCCAGATTGAAAAGAAATAATGGTCTTAAGAAATTATAGCTAAGATAGTTTTCCTTGGGAAATTTAAGTAAATGAGTTTGAAAAGAGCCTGTATAATTGAGAGTACTGAAAGTTATAGTGTAAGAGCTTCATGGTATATCTGTGTCTGTCTGTCCTCTCATATATCTCAGCCTAAAACCAAGTTCCAAGGCACCCAGAGCTAGGACTCTAAAATCATCCTATGAATGGGCTTGTAATTATGGAGGTAAATATTCTTAATTCCTGAATGTAATGAGCTTTAGTATTTAAGGATGAAATGTCCTGACATCTATAATTCAATTTAAAATGATTGGGCAAAATTATAAATAGATATTCATGCACTGATAAAGCAAATCATACAAAATATTAGCAATTGTTGAATCCACATGATGTGTATATGAATGTTCATTGCACCATTTTTTCTACTTTTCTGTGTGCTTGAAAGTTTTTATTAAAATATCTAAAAATAAGGCACCATACAAAATTCATCTATTCAACAGAAGAGGAAATAGGCACAGGGAAGTCAAAGGACTTGCTCAAGGTCACAGCATAAGCTGTTCTTCATTCTCCTTAGCACTTCTCTTGGTAAGAGGAGCCAGGATTCTACTTAGAGGGTTTCCTGTGATGAAGATCAGGTATGCATTTGATTCATACTTCAATATCTCCTTTTGACACAATGGAAATATACAGATTGTGATAACAAAATGCTAAAGAGTATGACTGTTCCCATCTTCCATTCATGAGTAATGTCTAGGCATAGAAGTAGCCAGGCTATGACTTTGCCACCGACTGGTGAGCCTGGGAGTCAATGAAGAGCACTTTAGCTGATTTCCAAGAGTGAATTTCTTAGTTACATGCCAATTCTGGTGTTTCCTTTGGAGATATTTAGTAGGTTTCTCTCTTAGGTAAATGGGGTATTATTCTCCCAAAGAAAGCAGATCACTTGTGGAAACCCAGAGGATACTTTCTCCCATTTGTGGATGTTTTGCAAGCCATATGAAAATGAGCAAAGAAAAAAGGAAATGAACGATGAATTTATCTTGCCTCAGCTGCTATCGCTACAGCATTCTGTGATTTCATTTTAAAGAACCGTTCTTGATAGTTGGGAAGTTCACAAGAATGCATTAAGTATGTTTCTATGTCCATAGCTATCCTGCACAAGGTGGTTACAAGATGGATAGTGAAGTAAAGGTGCCAAGAGTAAAAAGTACAAGAGAAGAGCACAGGAAGTCATCTGTGAATGAACTAGGGACATAGTAAGAGTCCAGCAGAGCAACAAGCTTCAGAGCCCAGACAATGCACAAATACCGCCCTACTAGGGTGATGATCCTTAAAAATGCTCACTGTTGCTATTTGCAACTTTTTTTTTTTTTCATAACCCTATCCCAGGACTGTTCTGGAAGGTCCTGAATCAAAGGTCCCAGGAATTCCAACTCTTCAGGATAGACTTCAGGTCTGCCAGAGAGTTCTTCCCATAGCTAACTTCTGGCAATGCAGCAGTGAACAAAATATAGTCATTGCCCTTACAGAACTTAGAGTTCAGTGATCAAAGAGGTATTAAACAACATATTTTAAAAATTGAAAGTAATTTCAAATTCACAGAGCTTTGCAAAAAAAGAAAAGGCAGACAGTCGTGTAAATATGGAACTCTGTCTATTTATCCAGCAGACACATACATATACACTTTACTATAAATACACTGAGAGCCTTGCTTATCTCTGGTTACAAAGAACAACTCTCTAAAATAATAGTGCTTCAGAGTAAGACTAGGTGTTACAATAAGGAAGGCAGGAATCTCAGACATCCTGCAGGGCCTCATGGAAACCCAGGAGTCACAGGAACTGGACCTACAGAGTCCCTAAACACTCTGAGGAACTGGACATACATCAGTTTTCCAGGTTAGCGCTTTCTATTGGTTAACTCTTTACACCCCTAGCAAAACAGTTGCATCAGTATCTATAGCGATATTGAACATATATATTATGGAGCAGACACTGTTCTAACTGCTTTACCTTGATCTGTACACAAGAGAAGGAAATTAAAACACAAAAAGTTGAAGCAACTTCCCAAGTTCACAGAGCCAAGACTTGACCATGGGAGTTTAGCTCCAGAACTCTTACTTTTAGCCATTTACTTCTCTTGCTATAGTTATTTAACATTTCTCTGTCTTTTGTCACTACCAACTAACCACCTCATCTTCTTCTCTGAGTAGTACACATATTCTTGCTTGTTAGGTGATGTTTCATAGCTTCTGCCACTGATTTCTCTCTCTGTGTCTTTATATTCCCATTCCCACTGACAACTTACTGTATCTATCTCAAGTTCAAACCACTTATTATACTTAGGAATTTTGTGGGTTAAGATTTAGGATGAAGCAGAGTAGGGACAACTTGCCTCTGTTTCACTATGTCCGGGCCTCTCCCAGACGACTAGAAACTTGGGAGCTATAACCATCTGAAAGCTCATTCACTCACTGCTGGTAAGAGGACTCAAACAGTTGGGGACAGGAACAGTTGGTCTTCTTGGTCACCTCTCTCTATGTCTATATAATCTTTCTAAAAGATCTCTCTAGGATGGTGGCTACAAGGTAGCTGTACTTCATATAATCACAGAACTCCATGTATCCCAAGAGAAAGAGCCAAGGGAAAACTATTGGTTTTTTATGACCAAGACTTGGAAGTCAGAAAGCGTCACATTCCTTTTAGGCTCACACTCACCCAGAATCAAGGGAGAGAATTAGACTAAAAATAGGAAAAGGACAGTGACACCAATAAATAGTGAACTGCTCCTGAAAATATTTAGCTCTTTGACAGTTTCTTCTATGGGCCTCCTTCACCTCAAAGATATAATCTGCATCTCCTTTAGAGCCTAAGCCACAGTCAGCTGATCCAAATGCTAGAGCTATGATTATCCTACTAGAAAACTGAATTGTCTGAATTGATTCATTCCTCAAACTTAGGTTGTAAGTTATTATGTAGTTTATTTGTATTTATTATGTAGTTTAAAATTTCTCCACGAAGAAAACTAGGCTTAAATGGATTCACTGGCAAATGCTACCAAAAAGTTAAAAAAGAGATTATACCAATTCTATGCAAATTCTTTCAGAAAATTAATACTTATAATATGGCACTTTCAGGACCATAAAGCAAATGGAGCTATTTATTTTCAAAGTGACATGAGTTTGTTTTGAGGGAGAAGTAACTACATTATTGCATATGTAGAGTATAGAGGACCTGGAGTGCTATTTTTCTACCCCAACTCTTGATCTATATGGTATCTTCCCCAACCCCCTGGACAAGAGTCAGAAAAGATATGTCCTTCAATTTGGGATTGAGCAAAGAAGATGCTGCAGATTCTATATCATCCTGAGAGAAAAGGGACCCTGTTTATCCACCTTTTAAAAGGTAGATAATTAATAATAGATAGGTAGATAATTAATAGGTAGATAATTAATCTGCATGTGTTTTACAAGTCTGATTACAGTATTTCTTCTATTTTAGTCCAATTGTAAGCTCTCCTGCATTAAATTATGGTTATGTTCCCTGAGCTATGGTATGGCTGACACTTTGTATGATGATATTTTTAGAGAACAGACAGTTATCACGAGACTATGGTTCTCTAAACACTAAAAACACATTTGATTTTGAGGAGTTCTAAAATAATACAATCAACCTTTCTCTCTTGGAGCTATTATTGCAGTTAGATTTGCAGAGGACTTAGGGGGTTTGTTTCATTATTGTTGATTTCAGCAAATTATCTTCTCAAAGAAATCATAGTATGATGCTATTTTTTAAGAAGATAGATAGCTCTTTGCCTTTGATTATAAGTGATGTATTTTTCTTCCATATTAAATTTAAAAGCAAAAGTCATTGACTCAAGATAGATAAAATATGAACAGAAGCTTCTCTTTTGGGGCATTCCCCTCACAGATCATTAATATCTTAAGCATGAAATTACACAAATTTGCAGCAAGTACAATCCTTTCTCTCCCCTAAACCTCAAGCATGCTTTTAAAGTCCCCAAAAGATGATACTTTGACAAGACCTATCAAATTGATAAACCTCCAGTCAGACTGTCAGGGAAAAAAAATAGAGAAGACACAAATTACTAATACCAGGAATAAGAAAGGAAACATCTCTACAGATTCTAGGCTATTAGTGGGATTATGTGAATAGTGAAAATTTTATGTCAATAAAATTGAAAACCTAAATGAAATTAATAAATCCCTTTGAGGACACAAATAGTCAAACTTGCTAAAGAAGAAATGTTAAATTGAAAAACCCTATGTATAGTAAAGAAATTGAAATTGTAGTTTAAAATTTTTCCACAAAGAAAACTAGGCTTAAATGGATTCACTGGCAAATTCTACCAAAAAGTTAAAAAAGAGATTATACCAATTTTATGCAAATTCTTTCAGAAAATTAATACTTATTCTATCAAGTTAATATTATTGACATCAAAACTAGAAAAGATAGTAAAAGAAAAAGTAAACTATAGGTCGATATATTTCATAAATATAGACATAAAAATCTGTAAAAATAATAGCAAATCTAATCCAACAATATATAAAAGGATAATCTATCATGATCAAGTGAAACATTATCTCAAAAATCCAAGACTGGTTCAACATCTAAAAATTAAACAATAAATTCTATAGATAATAGACTAAAGAGACAAACCATATGATCATCTTAATAAATGCAGAATAAGTCCCTGATAAAATTCACCATATGTTCATGATTAAAAAAAAAAAAACCAAACTCTGCAAATTAGAAATAGACAAAAACATTATCAATCTGATAAAGGATAACTAGAAAAATGCATAATCAACATTATAGTTAAAGGAGAAAGTCTATATTCCCCCTAAGACAGAGCAAAACAAAGATACCCACTTGTACAACTTCTATTCAAAACTGGATTGTATTCTAGTCAAAACTGTAAGGAAAGAAAAGTAAGAAAAGTCACTGGTAATTGAAAGGAAGAAATAAAAATATCTCTTTTACATATGACATGATTGTTTAAATAGAAAATTTTAAAGAATATATTTTTAAAAAGCCATTAAAATGATGAAGCAGAGTTGCAGAATATAGGCTAAGTGTTCAAAAATCAATCATATGTTTATAATTACCAATGAGCAACTGAAAATTGAAATAAAAAATGTGACTTACAATAACTTCCAAAATATGAAATACTTTGATATAAATCTTACAAATTATGTGCAAGATCTGTCCATTGAAAACTGTAAAATACTGGTGGAAGAAATGAGAGGAGAAATAAATAAATGGGGAGATATACCATCTTAATGGATTAAAAAACTCAATATTTTTAAGATGTCAATTCTCTCAAAACTCATTTATACATATTTACAAACACATGCAAAATAAACACCATAGTATTAAATAACCAATGGGTCAAAGAATAAATCACAAGGAAAAATAGAAAATAGTTTGAAATGAATATAAATGAAAATATAATACACAAAAACTTATGGGATGCAACTAACAAAGTGCTCAGAGGAAAATTTATAATGTAAATACCTACATCAAAAAGAAGATCCCAAACTTAATTCTTTGAAAAGATCAATAACATTGGGAAAACTTTGGCTAGAATGATCAGGGAAAAAACAAGAAAAAAGAAACCAGGAAAGACTCAAATTTTTAAAATCAAAAATGAAAGAAGGGACATTATTACTGACCTTACAGAAATAAGTTTTATAAAGGAATACTAGAGGCAACTGTATGGCAACAAAATAAATAATTTAGATGAAATAGGAAATATCTTTAGAAGTTAGAAACTACAAAACTGACTCAAGACAAGATAGAAAATCTGAATAGTTATAGAACTAGTAATGATATTGAATCAGTAATTTTAAAATTACATACAAAGAAAATGCTATGTCAAGATGGTTTTACCAGTGAATTCTACTAAACATTTAAAGAATTTATACCAATTCTCATGAGCTTCTCCCCAAAATAAGACAAAACACTTGCCAACTCATTCTAGATCCATATTATTTGTTAACAAAATTAGACAAAGACATCACAAGAAAACTTCAGACATAAAAACCCTCAACAAAATGCTAGCAAATAAAAAATATATATATTTATATATATCATTCATATATATGTATATGAATTATCAAGGGAATGAAGGACTGCTTCAATATCTAAAAATCAACTAATTTAATATGCCATATCACTAAAATAAAGGATAAAAAACCACACTTGATTGTCTCAATAGATAAGAAATTGTACCTGACAAAATTAAATACCTTTTCACGATAAAATTAGTAAACAACATAGGAATAGAAGGAAACTTCCTCAACTTCAAAAAGGGCATCTATAATTTAAAAAATTTAATTTAATTTAATTAAAAAACCTCACAGATAATATCACATTTGATAGTGGAAGACTAAATGCTTCTCTCAGGTCAGAAAAAAGACAAAGATGTCTGATTTCACAACTTCTACTTGACATTGTATTTGATAAGAAAAAAAGGCTGTCCAGATTGGAATTAAATATCTCATAGTTAGAGGATTCTAAGGAATACACACACACACACACACACACAGAACCTATTACAGCTAATAAACAAGTTCAACAAATTTGCAGAAGACACATATACAAAAACAATTGTATTTCTATATATCATCAACGAACATTTTGAATATGAAGTTAAGAAAACAATTCCACTTACAAGCCCATAAAAAGAATAAAATATTTAAAAATAAATTTAACAAAAAGAATAAAATTTATACTCTAAAACTACAATAAACTGTTTAAAAAATTAAAGAAAAATAAATGGAAAGATAATCCAAGTTTATGGATCAGAAGACCTGATATTGTTAAAATAGAAGTACTCCCCCAACTATTCTACAGTTTCAATGCAATCCTTATAAAAATCCCAGCTAATTTCTTTGCAGAAATTGACAAGCTAACTGTAAAATCCATATGCCAATCAAAGGGACCAAGAATAGCCAAAACAACTTTGAAAAAGATCAAAGTTAGAGTATGCATACTCACCAATTTCAAAACTTATTATAAACCTAACCAAGACTATGCAGTATTGGCATAAAGACAGACTTATGGATAAATGGAATAAATTTGGGAGTCCAGAATTGAACCCTTATATTTATGATCAATTAGTTTCAACAAGAGTGCCAAAACAATTTAATAGGGAAAGAAATATCTTTAACAAATAATGCTGGAATAACTGAACACGCCTCAAAAAATGAAATTTGGCCTCTACCTTGCACTGTGTTATCAAGTATTTACTCAAAATGTATCAAAGATCTAAGTTTATGAGCCAAAACTGTGAAATTCTTACAAGAGAACATAGCTATGCATGTTCATGACCTTAGATTATGCAATGCTTTCTTAGGTATGACACCAAAAGCACAAGTGAAAAAAAAAAAAGAAATTGATGTCATCAAAATGAAAAACTTTTATGTTCAAAACACTATCAGTAAAGTGCAAAAGAAAGCCCAAAGATTTTCAGAAAGATTTCACAAATCATATACTTGATAAAAAGCTTGTATCTGGAATATATAAAGAACTATTATAACAATAAAAGGAAAAATAACCCAGTTAAAAACTGGAAAAAGGATCTGAATAGACACTTCTCCAACAAAAATATACAAATGATCAATTAAGCACTTGAAAAGATGTTTAACATCATTAGCCATCAGGGAAATGCAAATTAAAACCACAATGAGATACCACTACACAACCACTAAGATAGCTGCAGTAAAAAAAAAAAAAAAAGGAAAATAACAAATTGGTAAGAATGTAAAGAAACTGGAACTCTCAGACATTGATGGGATTATAAGATGAAGTAGCTGCTTTGGGAAAAAATCTGGTGGTTTCTAAAATGGGTTAAACATACAGTTATCAAATAGCAGCATTTTATCTCCTAGGTATACACCCAGGAGAAATGAAAATATAAGTCCATGCAAAACTTGTATATGATTTTCACAGCAACATTGATTTTAACAATTAAAAAGTGGAAGCAACCTAAAAGTCTACCAACTAATTAATAAAATATTGTATAGCCTTAAAGTCGGATATTTCAATAATAAAAAACGAAGTACATTAATACATTCAACAACATGGATAAACCATGAAAACATGCTAAGTGAAAGAAACCAGTAACAAAGGACCACATATTCTATTGTTCCATTTATATGAAACGTCCAGAATAGGCAAATCTTCAGAGGGTAGATTAGTGGTTGTCTATAGTTGAGAAATAGGAGATTAGGGGGGCTGACTAAGATTATAGAGTGTCAAAAAGTTCTAAAATTTATTATCATAATGGTTGTCTAACTGAATATTAATGAATTGTATAAATAGGCAAATGGTATGTATGTGCAATATATTTCAATGAAGCTATTTTAAATAATTGATCTATAGTGTCAAAGCAATTCAATCAACATCCCAGCAAGTATTTTTTTTGAAAGAAATCTGCTAGTTGATTCTACAGTTTATATGAAAAGGCAAAGGAATTAGAACACCCAAAACCATTTTGAAGATGAAAGAAAATGTACTTACACTGCCTGATTTTCAGACCTGTCATACATAAATCATTACAGTGTAGTGTATTGGAAAGGGTAGATATATAAATCCATGGAACTGAATAATGTATCCAGAAATTTTTTTAATTAAAATTTTTAATTTAAAAATTTTAAAAATTTTTTAAAAAAGAAACTCTTACAAGGTCAATTTATTTTGACAAGGTATAAAATACACTGATGGGGAAAGGATAGTCTTCTCAACAAATGGTGCTAGAAAAATTAGATATTCCTGTTCAGTATATAAAACTTCAATCAGTATCTCACACCATATACAACAGATTTGCACAGACATATCACCAAAGATACACAAGTGGCAAATGAAGACATAAGATACGCAACACAATTAGACATTGGGGAAATGCAAATTGAAACCACATTTATATACCACTACATACCTATTAGAATGCCTTTTAAAAAATGGCAGCACCAATTGCTGACATGATACAGAACAACCAGAACTCATATACTGGTGGTAGATATTCAAAATAATAACCATATAAACCTACCACATCACTCAGAAATCTCATTCTTTGGTATGTAACAATAAAAATGAAAACCTACGATCACACAAAAGTGTGGATGCTAATGTTTATAATGGCTTTACTAATAATCCCCTAAACTATAAATAGTCAAAATCCCTTTCACTAAGAAATAGGTAGACAAAGTAGATCACATTCACAGGACGGAGTACTACTCAGCAATAAAAATGAAGGTACAACTGATGATACAATAACATGGATGTTGCTAGGTACACTATGCTAAGTGAAAGAATTCAGACACAAAGGTTGCATATTGTATGATTTCATTATGTGATGGTCTGGCAAAGGCAAAGCTACAGGGAGAGAAAATAGATCTGTGACTGCTGGAGGCTGAGGACAGTAGGCAGACTGACTACAAAGAAGAATGTCAAAACTGGGGAGCAGGGTGATGGAATTATCTTGACTTGCATTGTTTTTATACAACTGTGCAAAGTTTGTGAAAACTCGCAGAATTATACGCTAAAAATCATGAATTTTTAAAAATATATATTATTTATTTATTTGACAGAGAGAGAGATCATGAGTAGGCAGAGAGGCAAGCAGAGAAAGAGAAGGAAGCAGGCTCCCCGCCGACCAGAGAGCCTGACGTGGGGATTGATCCCAGGACCCTGAGATCATGACCCAAGCGGAAGGCAAAGGTCCTAACCCACTGAGCCACCCAGGCGCCCCCTGCCTCTGATTCAGGTCATGATCCCAGAGTCCTGGAATCGAGCCCTGCGTCAGGCTCCTTGCATAGCAGGGAGCCTACTTCTCCCTTGCCTCTACTGTACCCTCTGCTTGTGCTCTCCCTCTCTCTCTCACAAAATAAATAAATAAAATCTTTAAAAATAAATAAATAAAAAGAAAATAAAATGGAAAAAAGAAAATCAAGCAATTATACATTTAGGACATAAAAACTTTTCAGAAATTTTATTTTCAATGACCTCTGATTTTATATAATAAAAACATTCATGGTATAACTCAAATTCATCTTTCTGAGTTTTGGCTTTGAGAGATTTTGTGATGTCACCACATCCAAAGCCTTGTCAGTGAGCTGGGTGAGTTTTCACAATGTCAGACCACAAGACAGACCCAAGGGCAGAAAGACTTGGAAAGAATGGAGCAGAGTGGTGATCCATTCCAACACAGTGGAATATAAATCTACTGTAAACAAGAAGCTCACTTTCAGCTTACTCCTCAGGTATCTGGGCATTGTTTGTTTGTTTGTTTGTTTGTTTTTATTATGTTCAATCAGCCAGCATATAGTACATCATTAGTTTTTGATGTTCAACAATTCATTAGTTGCATAAGAACTCCTACTTTGTTCTTTTTTACCCCTAAGTATTTACTTCTAAATATACCCCTAAATATCTTAAACATACTGATAAGGGTGAAATCAACAAACTAAGAATAACTGAATAAATAAAGGCAATGAATATGTATTTCCTTCAACATAATTATAGTTCAACCAGTGAAGTAGATGCTTTCAAAGGCTATAATCCCAGTGGGTAGAAAATCCTGGAAGCAGAAATAATAGAATATGAAGATGTGCTCCTAGGACTGATATTTTCAAGATAAAAATATTACCATTTCCAAATTTACAAGTTTTTTACTTCATAATTTTAGATCAAAAAAGAATATAACTTTAATGAAAAATAAATTTTTGTATCTCACTAAACTATGATTTACATTTATATCTTTATCTATCTACTGTTTTCACCTGAGCAAATCACTCAACAATAGAATTTTAAAAATGGAAGAGATCTTAGCTAAATAATCCTTGCCCTTTGTATAAGAGGAAACTAAGATTCAGAGAAAATAAGACAGATGGCAAAAATTCTGTAAACAGTTAATGCCAGAATTGGGTCTAAAATTCAGGTCACTAAATTCTTCAGGAGTTTTAAATTATATCTTATAAAATTAATACTAGCTACCTTTACAGTAGAGAAGGAAATAGGATAGGAAAAAGTTTAAAATGCCTTTAGTATCAAACTTACAAGCTACTTAAGCAGATAATTTAAGGTCCTGTTTATAGAACTGATACACATAAACCCACTGCAGTAATATATAAAATAAAATATAAGAAAAGTGATTAAGGAAACACAAGACACAATTTATGTTATCCAAATTGTGGCCATTTTCCCAAACAATATTTCAGTTTTCCTTTTTCAATTTTACTACAGTGGTTTAAAATACATAGGATTCATTAGAGGACACTGTGTCCAACTTTGAATTTTACATAATCATTATTATAGACACCTTCTAGTCAGGCGCACTAATGTCCTTCCAGAAAGGTCCTTGGAGAATTGATAATAAAACAAAGTAACTGAGTTTATTTCTAAATGATTCATGTAATTATATTTTAACATAATTGGATATGAATTTTTATTGAAGTTTTATTTCTGTATTCTAAAATATATGTGGTGGGAAACTCTTAGTCATAAAGCATCTCTCTTTCTCTCAAGGATGTAAATGCCTTTGACATTGCTGTATGATTCTGTCACTGAGGAAATGGGTACCATCTGTCTCTGCTTAGTTGTATTGAGAATGTTGACCTGACAGCATATAACAGAACTGGAGAAACCTGAAGGAGTGTCTCCATTCTTTTTTAACACAGTAATAAGTTATCTGAAGTACTGCAAAGCCAAATGAGTTTGTGTCTGCAAAATGAAGACAGTAGAATTATTGTCAGTCTGCAAAAAATTAATTATGGGAGTTTAGAAAGACTTACACAGAAGCTATCTGGGTTCAGAACCAATAACCTTTTCCAGCTGTCATACAGAAATAAAGGAGAGAGACAGAGATTCTCTGTTTGCCGATGATCTAATTGAGACCGCTGAGTTAGAGACCTAGGTAAGGGAACACATATTAGCGTGAAGAAGCTACATTAAGGAGGATGTTGTATGATTAGATTAGAACAAGACTGTACTCAATTCCCAGTAACTTGGGAATACAGGACTGTAATCATAATTCACCCTTCATTTTAGTCTATTATAGTCAAAAACAGAAAAAGAAACAGACACAGATGTTAAACAATTGAAAAGGTTTTATTTCCTCTGACCTAACATATCCAATTTTAGTAGTCTATTATCTCCACTAGTATTACATATCTGTAGTTAATCAGCTCATTGTATTCTCCCTGAAATAGTCTCTTCCTCCTCCCCCTGTGCCTTCACTTCCTATTAATGGAACTAGTATCACTTCAGTTCCAAAATTTTTATCATTTTAGCCCCTTTTCCTCATTAGTTGCTTGGTGATTGATTCTACTTCCACCATTTATCTCTAATTTGTTCCCTTTGTTTTTAATATCGAAATCACAATTCCTTTTTTACCACATGTTTATTCTCCAAGTATTCACTAGCTGCATTTCGTATCCCCAATCTTCTCTACCATCTGATTTACAATTCATTTTCCTAGAGAACAACTCTAGTCACATTTTTATGATGTAAAATCTTTGATTAGCCCAAAATATCTATTAAATAAAGTCCAGATCCAAGTAGGCAATCTTCATGTCCCATTTAATGACCGTGTATTTCTTCTATCCTCCTTGTTGTTCCCCGCTCTGAGTTTGTTTCTTTACTTTATTCATGAAGTGTCCTCTGCCTGGACTGTCCACTCACTTTCTATTTATCTTTTAAGATCTAGATAATAAATTTTCACATTTTACACAACTGTCTTGGGTCACACAGCTATGAACAATTTTTTGCCACATGAATGTTCACAGGATGGGGCTGAAAGGTAATCACCTAAGAATTTTATGAGAACTAGGTGTTGAAAGCACAGAACATTAACCAACATATCTATCTTTGCAGTTCAGATCACCAAGTTACAAAAGAATGATAGATGGACGGTACAACTCCCTACCCTAAGATACTTACTTTCAAAGGAAAACTCTGGAAAATAAAGCTTGGTGAGATTTCTCCCCAAATCTGGAAGTTTGAATAAACCCATAATAAAAAGAAGCACTACTGAACACTTAACTATGCGTGCACACACACACACACACACACACGGAAAGGTGGAACATGTTTTCAAAGAAAAAAAAATGCTTGAATAATCCACTAGATTTCTTTGAAAGGATAGATAAGCTGGAAAGTGATGTGGGACCAATAGATACTACAGTTAGATTTCCATGGCAAAGAATGTTTCCTCTCACTCCAATCCCCATATTCTATAACAATCTCACAATGTTCTCCACAGTTCTCTAAATAAGCCATCCTTTTCATATCTCCATGCCTGTTCATCTTCATTCTGTTTGGGGGTTATATTACATGTTATCTCTTTTTAAACCTTCCTCCAAAGCAGAGAAATAAATTCACTTTCATCTTCAATTTCTTGGCATTTTAGTCCTATAACAATTATGATAGCCCTCACAATGGCGCCTTAATTACTTTACAACACATCTCTAACTTATAAGTCCCTGGAATGCTATGATTTGAGTTATTATTCATTCTTTGTATCATTAAAATCTAGTAAATTCCTAACACCTAGAAAGCATCTAATAAATATAGGAAAAATGAATGAATGACGGTATTGTAGAGACTACTAACTCCAAGTTTCAAAAGAAAATGAGGCTCAGAATTTAAATTACTAGCTCTATTCAGTTAGTAGAGCTAACCTTCAAACACAACTTTTCTTACCCCAAAGCCACTGCTCATTTCCCACATAGACTAACTCACCCGAATTTGCCAAACTTTGCATATTCAAACCAGGTAACACTTTAACTGACAAGGTCTTTGAAAAACAAGAGGCTTGCTTACTTCTTTACACAAAGGCTGAACTGTAATAGGATTAAATATAAATAGCTACACAAAAACATTTACATATTTATACATGACACATTCACAAAAGATTATTAAAGTAAAGCAAAATATATTAAAATAATTCTTAAGAATTGTTTTGGAGAGGCATGCTCTTCTTCACAAATCTGACCTTCAAGAATCTGGGTCTGAACCAGATTTCAGCATGATAAAAGAACATGGAGTGCCCCCTTGGTGTTTGTGGTATTAAAAGGACATAAACTGATTAATATAGCCTGCTAACTATACCAATTTATTATTTTAGTCAGGCAAAAGAACTGTGTATCTAGGTTTCAAAACAAATCAATTATTTCAGGTTATTTGAGATTGTTTTAAGTGCTTGTGAGCAGGGTAATAGCAGTCAAATCTTATGTCCATATTGTAAACTGATTAGCCATGCATCCCATTTCACAATTGATTCCAGCTGTGTCTACAGGCTTGGCCATTGAGCAATTCCAAGAAACATTTCCACCTATCAACACCATCCTTCTCAATGGCAGGACTACTGGCAGAGATAAGAACGACTGGTTATTCTGCTTGTACTAGTATTGAGATAAAATACTCTTAAGTTTGACAGAGATAAAAGAACATTTTTAAAAGAGCCATTCTGCCCCATTTATAAAGATGTGATCTCCTTTGTTATTGGATTTGTTTTTCCTAGCAACAGATAATATTGGCTACTTTGGGGATGAGAGTTCACGCTTTGTGGATCATTGGTATGATGCACTGTAGCCATATTTGCGTTCTTACCTTATATATGCTCTCCTTAAACACTCTTTCTCTGTGTTAATTTTAAAGAAATATTATGTAATTTATTGTCAACTTATGCAAAACTGTGAAAGTGTGATGTCATTTTGGCCAAAATTAGATTGCATGAATTCAGAAACCCTGAGATCATTCAATTTTTCAAATTACTAGATTTATATATTAATAAATCCTAGGGTATTTTTCTTTTTACCAGCTCTAATTGCAACCAGAATTTATAGTATGAGATCTTTTAAAATCCAAATGCAATGGCTAAGTGCTTCAAGCCTGAAGCCTTGCCACACTGTTACAGAGACCCTTAGTAGGCACAAATCTAAAAAGCTGGGGCTTTGCATTTTATCCTGTTTTCCTTACTGCATAGTTATCCCCACACTGTTTAATACATACTCATACACTCCCAGCAAACCCTACTGCCAAATGATGTCAACAAAAGCATTTATGGCCCATTGCTTCAAAATGTGTTCACTTCTCTACCACATTCATCTTTATCAGTACATATACATAAAATTCAAGAAATTAGATTTTTTCTCCTTGGATTCATCTTACCAATTTCCATAATATCTATGAATTTGAAAAGAAGAAGGAAGTGAAACCTGGTTTGTGTGTGTATGTGTGTTCTGAGCTATGAGTTTTAGGTGTCCTACCTTCTTTGAAGAGGATCTCCTTCAGAGGAAAAGAGTTGGTGAAGAAGGTCTTGATTCATTCAAAAGGTGCTTATCCCCTTGGTGGCTGGAGAAAGCACGCTTTGTTTGGTGGAATGTTTCTCAATTCACTAAAGAGTTTATACATGCATGTGCATGTGTGTGCTTAATGGTCAATTAAGGAACCATTCCAAAGGCTGTAGTAGGTTAGGTTTGGGTTTGTTTGTTTGTATTTTTTTTTTAAGATTTATTATTTTAGAGAGAAAGCAAGAACAAGCAGGAGGGGTAGAGGGAAAGAGACTTTCAAGCAGATTCCACACTGAGTGCGGACCCCAACACAGGACTTGATCTCAAGACCACGGGATCATGACCTGAGTTGAAACCAAGAGTTGGCCGCTTAACCAACTACATTGCCCAGGTGCCCTGTAGTGGGTTGGATTCAAATGCAAAATTCTTTTGGCCTTATTTAACAGCAAAATGAATGACAGACTGTTTCTAATTGAAGATTTCTTTTCGATGAAGGCCTCTTCAATGTACAGTTTACTTGAACAATGGTAAATCTGAAACCAGGGAAGAAAGTCTTCAGTCAGAAACGGCTGAGCAGAGAAGCAGGACCAAGACTGAGAACTGAAGTGGAAATCGTATTCCTCAAAGTTTTCTCTGTATTAACTTTAATTCCACAAATATTTTTGAAGGACTTTGCTGTGAAAGGCACACTGAAAGCTGCAGACATAAAATCAGTTCCTGAGTCTTTATCGTAACAAGAAGGGATAAGATAAGTTCACAAATAAAATACAAGGTGTTAAAGATACCTACATAGGTGAGGTGCAAATGTGTGGAGTTCAGAGATCAAAGAGAAGTTCAGCTGTGGAGTTTAGAAATCATAGAGACATTGCATGTATTTGAGTAGATAAGAAAAGGCTTTGGAATACATTCATGTAAGATGGACCTAAGATAGAGAACTATAGGTAGGTATAAGGAGGGAGTGATTTCCTAGGTAGAGGGGAAACACCACATGACCAGGAAGATAGAAGCATGGGACAAGTCTAAGGTATACTGCATAGTTTGAATATTCTAAGAACCTAACTTACAAAGAGAAAGACCAAAGGCAGCTACTATTACAACATATTTTGGGGGTCATATTGGAGACAGCATTGAGAGAGTTCTGCAGAGGCCAATTTTAGGCAAACAGGCTTGAGTGATGGAATGTAGAAAATGGCCCACAGCGACCCCCTGGCTGAGTACAGACCCGCCCATCAGGGAACCCACTCCAAAATACCCATTATCCCAAACTAACCAATGGGCTACTTACAACTAGGTACAATTACAAAAAAAAGGGAGAATTTTAGCTGTTGCCATACCTCCTCACCTTACCCCTTTAAAAACAGCTCCCACCCACTGTCTCATTGCAGACAGCCTCTCCTCGGCTGTCCTATCGGCCACTCCCTTGCAGTATATTCAATAAACTTCTATTGCCTTCTTCTGCCTCAGGTGAATTCTTTTACCACCTGTCCCTTGGCTTCCACTCAATCATCATCTCACATTTGGGGGCCCCATCTGATTGGCAGACAACCCATTTAGACACCACAAGCTCTAAAGGGATTTTTTTTAACTATTTGTGTAGGCCTCGAAGAAGCATTTAGTGGGGAATTGATTTTTGTTTACTTTTCTGTATTTAACAGGGTAGAGAATTTAGAACTAAATCAGAGTCTAAGCTGTAGTCTTTGGAAGGGCTCATTAATATTAGGCTCCTATATGGCAAGATAGATGTGGGGGGATGATCAGTGGTTAATCAGGACTTATCATAGTAATATAAGAAGGGGATAATCTGGGCTCCAAATTGATTCTCTCCTTCATCTGATAACTACTCACTGAGTATGGTAATAACTATGTGACATATTATTTCATTTGTTTATATTATTTCATTTATATTATTTATATCTATATTATTTCATTTAATTCTTACAACTGCCCTATGAGGTAAATACTCACTATTATTTCATAGAAAGTAATTAACACCCCAAATCTATGCAAAATATCTAAGAAGCCAGGTCAAATTGACCAGACTCCGTGTGCTTGACTACTACACTCTCACGACTCTCATTCGGACACCAGACAATTCTTCGCCTGCTTGTTGGTAGATGTTCAAGCACAGTCGTCCAAAGAGAGCCTTAGAACTTCACTAACCCACTTCTTCTTCAGATCAGCACCTCTGCTCTTGATAAAGTCTGTGGGCGTGTTACTAGTCCACCAGGTTTCCCTGTCTGAGACTACCTGAGAGAGTAGGCTGCATACCATGATGGTTCAGCATGGGCTCTGTGGATGAACTGTGAAGTTCAAATATGGTCCCTGATACATACTAGGTAGGTGTGTGACTGTCGGCCAATTCCCCTCTACTCCTTGGTTTACTTCACCTATAAAACAGGGTAACAAAGGTACCATCCCTGTAGGTTTGCTTTGATTATTAAACGATGTAACACATGTGAGCTATTTAAAATTTTGTCTGGCAAATAGTAAGTATTATAAAATACTATATTTATTATAAAATAAATGTGAATTGTTATTTTCAACCAAATACTAGACTCAGTGCCATGGTGCTACAAAAGGGGAACTGAAACAAATAACACAGAGAACAGTGGTTTCTTTATTGCAGGGGTGGGCACTGTGATGGTCCTATTTGTATCTCCCTTTCTTTGTCCTTGGACTCTTATTTCTCTGTAGGTAAACACAATCCCATAGAAACCTATAGAAAGTCAAAGGTAAAGCATCTAAAAATAGCAATCATTTTTAGTCCTCTAGCCAGGAGATCAGAAATCACTTGCAGAATAAAAAATAAAGTTCAGTTGTAATTATAGAACAGGAGTAGCACAATTATCTTCTAAAAACCATTCTTACAGGGGCTCCTGGGTGGCTCAGTGGGCTAAGACTCTGCCTTCAGCTCATGTCATGATCTCAGGGTCCTGGGATTGAGCCCAGCTCCTGGGCTCTCTGCTCAGCGGGGAGCCTGCTTCCTCCTCTCTGCCTGCCTCTCTGCCTACTTGCGATCTCTGTCAAATAAATAAATAAAATCTTTAAAAAAATAAAAACAAAAACAAAACCACTCTTACATCATGGAAAACTTTCATCTGTTCTTTTAAAAATGGCAGAACTATTCTTTTTTGCAGATGCTCAGCTTTCTGATAACTAGAGTGAGTCTCCCTCTGATTCCATCTCCCAGCAAATAGTTCCTCACTCTGCGGTTTCAGTTCCTATTGCACAGTCCCAGCCTTGAGGCTCCAGTAACTCTACCTCCTGTCTGTCCCTCCAGTGCTCAGAGGTCTGGTGGTTTCCTGCTATGGTTAATTTCTGAATTTGCTCATCATCTCCTCTGGGGCTCCTTGGCCCTTATCTCACCTATGTAAACAGTGTCCAATATTAAATTCCCTATTTGAAATATTCACATTGGCTTCTTTACTTTCTGACTTTACTCACATTATACAACTCTTAAAATAACAAAATAAACAAACAAAAAAAAACCGCTATATAACTCTTTAGTCCAATTGCTATTGGTCAGGGTTTCCCTTGCCACAGGTGTGAAGGAAGCATTTTGCTTTCCAGTATTTCATCTCTCTAATTCTGCATCCACATCCTAACTTCATGTTTCCATTCAGGGACCAAGTAGCTTCAGAGTGTCAGCATGTGACAACTCATCCTCTGTCCTTACCTAGCCTATGCCTTCTCAAAATGTCACATTGGCAAGTAATTAGAAAATTAACTCACTATCGTAATATCTGACATATTTATGTGGATCAGAAATCACTTGCAGAATAAAGTGATATTCTTCCCATGGTTATTGGATTAAAATTATGATTTTCCCTGGAAGCCAGACCCATTCCAGCATAACTTATATTTTGCAGTATCATTTTTGCTATTTTAATTCCTCTTGCTCAAAATGTCATGATAGACTTCAAATTTATCCTCATCATTATTCTTATAAGCAATCAGTTCCCTTAGGAAAAACCACTCTGATCTGTATAGATCCCATGAGCTGTTTCAGAAACAAAAGGATCTTGGAGATGAGATGAGGTTCATCTGGTAGGTTGGAGTTTTGGTTGGGTTTGCTCCATGTCCTAAGGTCAGCCAACTGCTCTGACATTTAGAACCATTAAAATACTGGGTTTTAGTGCTACTGATACAACTAAGAACTTCCTGAAAAACAAGTATGCCAGCTGTTGATATTTATGAAAGTTCAATAATGATCAAGAAAGAAAATATGTACTTGGACAGTTTAATATTATAGATATTTTACTAATTTATCTCAACTAATGAGAGCTTCTAAAACACTTCCTAAATCTTTTGTTGAACATCTGTGCTAACTGTGGCTAGTTATGATATACCAAGTAAACTGAGTTTTTGCTAATCTATTGCCATGAGCTAAAACTTATAACACAACTATTTCATTAAAAATAACTTAAGGTGGGGCACCTGGGTGGCTCAGTGGGTTAAGCCTCTGCCTTCAGCTCAGGTCATGATCACAGGGTCCTGAAATCAAGCCCCACATCAGGCTCTCTGCTCAGCAGGGAGCCTGCTTCCCCCTCTCTCTCTGCCTACCTCTCTGCCTACTTGTGATCTCTCTCTGTCAAATAAATATATAAAATCTTAAAAAAAATAACTTAAGGTGCTAAAAGCATAGAATATAACTTTCTATGAAGAAATATTATCATGTTTTATTTTTTATAAAATTAAATATTCTAAGGATTAGTGTAAAAATATTTTAGATTAAAAAATCATAGAAATCCTTATGAATGAGTGAAAACTTACAATCATTGGCATGCAACTGGGGGCACCTAAAGATGGAATGGCTAAGTTGGGTTCTCTTCAGGTCAAGTTATCTCTTGGCATTCATTGTTTTTCCCCTTTCTAGCTTGGCTGGTCTGCTCTTTTATTTCCCACTAGTGAGCCAAGAGAAATGCTTAGAGCAATGAAGGGGTATAAGTGTCAAGTGGCTAGATCCTTTACTTTGCTTGTGAGCTCTAAGATGAATGATTATAAACTTCTACGGTTCTTACAGGTAACTTTTCCACACATCACCCAAATCATCGGCCCCTCCTTGTTTCTCTTAATTCCCTCAAATCTAAGTATTTGGAGGGCACAAAGGATGACAGTGGCAAAATAGCCAATGAGTTGACCTTGACTCTTCACAGTGCATAAGGTCATTAGAAGAGACTGTGCAAAATCCAACACATTGAAGTCCCTCCAATAAACATAATCTTCATTGTCAAGTTATATACTATAGATAGTTCTTGAGAGAAAAGACTTAGTTCAAAGGGAATATAACCATCTATCCATTCATACTCACAGGAGAAAATGAGTCTATCGATTAATGTGGGGTTATTTTCATAAATTTAGGCCTGAAAAGATAATATTGACTGAAATAAAACTATAATTTAGAGGCCACATAAAGAAATTTTGATATAACTAAAATATAAGAAATAAGAGGAAAAAGAAAAAGCAAGGGTAAAATTGATAGTCAACCTCTATACTGTATTTATTTGTTCAGTTATTGAAATGGCTAAAACAGTGCTCACTTCGGTAGCACATATACTGAAATGGTTAAAACAATTAGATGAAAGTACTGGAACTTGATGGGTATAGTAACAGAAAACCACTAACTCGTTCTGAAATTCGAAGAAAGGGAATCTTGGAATTTGTTCATGTACATTTATAAATTTACATTATTTATCCAGACAGTATAAGGCAAAACAATTTTTTGTCCAATTCCCAAATATTTAAGTCATAAATATTTTTTGGCTTTTGTTGCCTAGATAAACCTTGACATCTTAGTCTACTTGGCAATTTTTTAAAATTTTTTTAATTAAATTAAATTAAATTTTATTTTATTTTATTTTATGTTATTTTATTTTATCAGTGTTCCAAGATTCGTTGTTCATGCACCACACCCAGTGCTCCATGTAATACGTGTCCTCCTCAATACCCACCACTACCTGGTAATTTTAAAACTATACTTTGGGGGATAGGAAGGGTAGAGATAGAGATAATTATTGCCATGCCCTAAAGTAATGAGTGTTAACAAGCTCTATGAAAAGAGTAGATTTTGTATTTTTTTAAGGTAACTTAATCTGAAATTTAATGTACTCCAAATAGAATGACAATCAATTTTGGGGAAAAGTAAATACCATTCTAGAAATCTCTTGAATGAAAGTCATGAAAAATCCAAGAAAATGCAGAAAAATGAAAACAATGAGGGAAATAGCCTGAACAAAGATATTCAAATACAGCAAAGCTAGCTTTAAAAATATACCGCTTAAGTAGGAAAGAAACACACAGGTGTATTAATGGAAAAGGGTAGAAATAAAGATAAGCAAATAAGAATTTAGTATATGATAAGGTAACACTTCAAATTAGTAAGGAAAAAATGGACTATTCAATATACTGAGCTGGAGTTGACTATTAAATGTGTATATGCATGTTCTTATATGTGTGTTTACAAATATATATATTTAATATATTTATTCATTAATAAATACATTTAGATTTAGATTGCTGTCATGTATATAATATATATATGGCTGCTATACCACACTTTATACCAAATGCCTCCAGGTAAAGTAAAAATTAAAAAAAAATTAAGCCAAAAAATATTTGAAGACAATAAATGTGAACATAATTTTTCCTTGATGAGGGAAAGTACTTTCTAAGTTTTACAAAATGTAGAAACCATAAAACATGTAATTGGTGGATTCACTACATAAAAATGTAGAACTTCTCTACTACAAAAAACATAATGTTTTTATGAAAAGGAAAAAAATGGGGGCATAAACATTTGTAACCTATATGAGATCTCAATTCTGTCTGATCTGAACATCTGAACCTATATGTACAAATATATTTACAAAATAAATAGCGTCTGGAGAATATCAAAACAATGCCTTTTCGCTTTATAAGCTCTGGTTTGTAGTTGCCCCAAGGTTTCCATTTCTAATTGCCAAAACTAGTGGATTCAGTTCCAAGGGCTTCTCCCAAGATTAACACTTACCCCCAGGAACAGAATATGGGGGAGTTCCAAAGGCAGTTCCAGCTAAACGGGAAGAGAAAGAAAAACCTGCCGACTCCATCCTACCTGAGTGTGGAAAAGAAAAAAGTAGGGGAAGTATAGAATCAGATAAAAGTATCCTAGCTCTTTTCTCCTGAACCAAAATCCCAGACAGGAGTAGGGTTTTAGAATGATGAAGAGAAAAGCCATAAGTAGGAAAGGTTTGTCCCCCACTCCCAATGTGAAAGTCCAAAAAAGACAAAAGTGGTCACCTGAAGTGGTTAGGAAGAAAAAGAATCTGAGTTTATAGTACCAGGCTCCCTCTGGCTCATGCTGAGGATAAAATGTTTCTAAGGCAGAAGAGTGGAGAAACTAAGCCAGAGCTGGATGGAATGTGATAAGGCTCCAGCTGAGGCAGCTAAGGGGGTCACCAGACTCTGACTTAGGCAAGAGACCAGCTTTGGCATCAGAAGATTCCATTAGAAAGCTAAATAACTAGATAGATAATAAACGTCACGGAGGATTACACAAATACCTTTGTACACTTTGTCAAACTACTCCTGCACTCTACGGGATCACATAAATACCTATTCTAGCCAATACACAAACATAATCAGTTATCACCTTGGTGAAGGAGCACAGAGAAGGAAAGTATACCTTAAAGTCTGAGTATTTACTTGAGATTTATCTAAAGAATAAATGTTTAAATTAGACCTAAGATACATTCATTGATAAGTTTAAGTTCTGCTTCTTTCACCAATCCACTTTCACCAATCCACTTCCCCAAGAGTGAGGGCTCATGGGAAACACTGGACTAGTTATAGAAAAGTAATAAGGTAAATTTCCTTCTTTTTTGATAGCACTAAGGAAATTTTTGACTCTCCTACATATATGAAAAGCTCTTTTAAAACAATAAAAGGAAAGGGGCACCTGGGTGGCTCAGTTGGTTAAGCATCTGCCTTCGGCTTAGGTCATGATCCCGGGGTCCTTGGATTGAGCCCTGCTATGAGCTCCCTGCTCAGTGCAGAGTCTGCTTCTCCCTTTCCCTCTGACCCTCCCCTCTGTTCGTGCTCTTTCTCTCTCTCTCAAATGCTCAAATGAATAAATTTTTTTAAGATTTTATTTATTTATTTGACAGAAGGAAAGAGATCACAAGTAGGCAGAGAGGCAGGTAGAGGGAGAGGGGGAAGCAGGCTCCCTGCTGAGCAGAGAGCCCGATGTAGGCCCAATCCCAGAACCCTGAGATCATGACCTGAGCCGAAGGCAGAGGCTTTAACCCACTGAGCCACCCAGACACCCCTCAAATGAATAAATTAAAAAATCTTTTTAAAAAAGCAATAAAAGGAAAAATAGGCTAAGATCATAACTAACTCAAAAAGAATAGATTAAAAACCTACCGTGACACCAACAGTGAACTCTAATATAAACTATGGACTCTGGGTGATAATGATCTGTCAGTGTATGTTCATCATTTGGGACAAATGAACCCACTCTAGTGGGGGATGTTGATAGTGAGAGGCATTACATATATGTGGGGGCAGGGATATATGGGGAATTTCTTCCTTTCAATTTCACTGTGAGCCTAAAACTGCTCTAAAAAATAAAGTCTAAGGGGGCCTGAGTGGCTCAGTCAGTTGGGTGTCTGACTCTTGGTTTCAGCTCAGGTCATGATTTCAGAGTCATAGGACTGAGGTCCACCTAAAGCTCTGCACTCAGCAGAGTTTGCTGGAGAGTCTTTCCCCTTTTCCTTCTCCCTATTCCCCTATTCCTTAATCACTCCCGCCTCCCTGCCACCGTGCTCTCCCTCTCTCTTTCTCTCTAAAATAATCTTTTTTTTAAAAAAAGTCTATTAATAAAACCATTCTACCTCATAATTAGCAAAGAAATACACATATGGCAACATGCTTTTTCTACCAAATTATTAAACATTTAGTTTTTAAGAGCTCTCTATTTGCGAAGTGGCAGGGCCACTGACTCTGGTATAAACTAGTAAGGATTTCTGGAGGCAATTCAGCAGTATATTTTAAAAGCTTTAAAATTCCTTTTCTGGTATTAGTCTCAAGAAAATTAAGAAGCCATGTGACCATTTACTCAAAAGACCTTTCATTAACATTTACAATATTAGAAGTAAGAAAACAAGAAGTGATTGATAAAATATAGTTCTCTAAATAGGATAATAAATTTAAATATTATAGAAGTATAGCTATTGCCAAGGAAAAGAATTTCACGATATATTGTGGGGAGTTATACAAAAACTACAAAAAAAGTATGGGTTTAAAAAACAACTTTTAAAATTATATGTATATAGATTTAGGTAATGCAAAAAGGCACCAATGAACTAAGACTTTATTTTTTTATATAATGGAAAAGTGATATTGAAATTTACTATCAATTTTTTAGCTTCAGTAAAGATATTTCTCTTTTGATTGTTCTGGATGGAACAACTTTTGGAAGCTCTTTTAATTATTAGAATCACTTAGGTAGTAATGGCTAACGTTAATTGAGCCTTCACTATGTACCAAGAACAATGTTAAACAATATTCGTACATATAGTCCCCATAACTACATATGAGAAAGGTACAATTGTCATCAGCCCTGTTTTATTGATGGGGACAGCAGTAGGGTAAATTTCACAAAGTCATCAGCCCATAAATGACAGAGCAGAGCTTTAAACGTGAGCTATCTGGATTCAGTGGTTGTTATGTAATCATTATGCTACCCATCTTCCTTAGCAGAAAGGTTGCTGCAAGACCAGTACCTAGTCAGTATTCAGAGGGAAAAATGATAATTAGGTATATTTGGCAAGGCAAGGCCCACCTCTTAGATGCTCTTGATGGGTGAAGCAGATGGGCCCCCTCCTCCCAGGTATTCAATGATATCCACAAATTTACATAGAAGTTGAGATGATTTCTAGAAGAAAAAGGATCTATGTCAAAATTCAATTCATTTTGTGATTCAAATATCTGCTCTTTTGAAGCAGGGGTGGGCCCTGGCTGAGACCTGATTAAAAGAAAGAACAACTGGAATCTGGAAAAAAGCCTAGGAAGCTACAGCAAGCAGGTCTGGACTTAGGGTCTTCTCTCAACACTTGACCTAGGCCATCAGAAGAGACTTGGTTTTGCCAACAGCATAAAGCCAATCCCTGGTCCAGTCCCTTGAGTACCTAGAAGTATACACTGAGAAGAAAAAAAATAATAAAAACCCTCTAGGGCTTACCAATTTGGGAGAGGCATGTACATAACTGAACTTAGCACCCAGGAAAGGTGCCTCCTTCTCCAGTACACCAAGTAATGTTGTGCGGAGTAAGTAGAGTGAGGTGAATGGGGCATGCCAAGGTTCTGCATCAAGGCGAGATGCGTGAGAGGACTCCTTCACCTTGAGTCAAAAATGTTGGAATTCTTGGCCAATCCCATGAAACATTAAGATGCAAGGAAAGACAAGGGTTCTATAACTTGGGCATATGGAGGATTGGAAGTTCATGATTTTAATATTAGAGGAGACATGGCCCCAGTTTGATGTCAGAGACTAGTCAGTCTTGAAGACATCTGATTTATGTGGAGATTTGTGTTTGTGAGTTGAGAAGGGGGAGAGGTGTGTATAAAAAAACCTTATGAAAAAATAAACACCAGTACATTAAGCATAGCTCTTTTTGGGTAGGTGGGGTTCTCGTTACTTGAAATGTTCGTCTATATTTTCTTATACTCAGTTTTCAACAACAAAAAAGCAACTTTATTTTAGGGAAAAAAACCTCTAAAATTCCAGTTAATGTTGATCTTGCTGATATTTATTTTTTTCCCATGATATTTAATGAAAGCATGCACATTGTAACTTATACCATCTCCAAAATGAACACATTTTCATTTGTCCTTTGACAAGATGCACAATTGCAATGATCTTTTCTTTTTCAGCTCAGATGAATGTCTCCATTCAATTTATATGATAGAAAATTCACAAAATTTTCTATAAGAGAAATGTGTTTGGAGATTAAACATAAAATATTGTTCAAGTCATTAAAGTTTTATTATTTGGAGTTGGTGTTTTACTCTCAAATTGGCAACAAAATGAAAAGATTAAATCAGATTTGTTAGACAATACTATTAAATGCTGGGTTGCAAAATGACCTATAGCTTTCTCAAGACATTAAGTTGCTGGCAAATAACCAAGTTCCTGTGTAGGCAAGGCGATGAATTTAAATGAGAGAACTTTTATTCATGATACAATTTAGTGATGTGGCCTTCTTTCCTTTACTCTCAAAGAAAAATGTGAGAGGGATTTTAACATTCATCTATCAATTGTAAATGCAGTGAACTTCTGTTATCTCCAAGTTTTCTCTGCCGTGCCTACTGGGTAGAGGAAATACCATAGTGCATTCACTGACAGCACTCTTATTTCTCCCTTAACCACATAACTCTTAAGACTTGATGTGCCCTACGATATCACTGCATTGGCAGCTGATTAGTGGAATCCATGGGATTTAGTGATACACTCAGAATTACCACGGTAGCAGGGTCCGAAGGAGGAAATCACAGAATGTAGACATTTTGCAACCAAAGGGACTTGAAAAATCAACTAACTCACATATGTCATTTTACAATTGAAGAAACAACTGGAGGCCTAGAGAGATCAAGGGTAACAAAGCTAATGATAAGCAATGACAAGACTAGAATGCAGATCTTTTGTTTCCTAAACTAGTACATCTTTTTTTAAGCCAAGTTTAACAATGTACAAAGAAGGTTGCACCTTAGTTTCAATTTATTTTGGATTCAAAGGTGTTAAGAACCATTCTTTATTCTCTCAAGATTCAATATTGAATCATTTTTTAAAAAAAATTCCTGGTATGTATTTTCATTCATTCATACATACATTCACTCATTCAATAATTTTAGGTTCTCCTCATGTGCCAGGCATTATATTAATTATATAATTATGTAATGGGCCAGGGTTGTGCAGAGAAAGAGAACCAACAGGATGTATGCATATAGAGAGTTTTAATGAACTGGTTCACCTGATTGTGGAGGCTTAGCAAGCCCCACATCTGATGAGTAGGCCAACAGACTGGAGATGAAGGGAGGAATTGCAAATTGGGTCTACAGGCAGTCTGCTGGCAGAATTCCTTCTTGCCCTGGGAGGTCAATCTTTATTCTAGTAAGGCCTTCAGCAGATTGCCTATAACTCATCCGTATATCGAGAGTGCTTTACTCAAGATCCATAGATTTAAATGCCAATCCCACCCATAAAAACCACCTTTACAGAAATATTCAGAATAATGTTTGAACTAATATCTGGGCATCATGGCCCAGTCAAGTTGATACATTAAATTAACTATCATAAGCAAGGCCACAATTAGATCAAGAGACGTCTTTAAACTGAAATCAGGTTTACCTTTAAATTACAAGAACAAGTTTCTGGTTCCTTTATTACTGATGCTGCCTGACTGGATGACTCGTTGGTACACTCATTCTCTTGGGACCACCAACACCAAAAGGGATTCATTAGTCACTTTTATGTGCACAGAAGAGTTGTAAAGAACTGTAAATTTTCTTTAATGTGTCTTACCACAAAAGTCCAGGAAAATCCAGGGACCCATGGAAATTGGTATATGGAGACATAACGCTCAGATCCTCCATTCGAAACAGGAAGGGGAAATTATAATCCAGTAGACTTTGTGTAAAATACCTTCCCAATGGCAGGTAAAGTGACTTACTCTTTACTCCCTGTAACAGACCTAGTTTTTGTATGGAAATTAGACGTCATTTCCTGAGAGCATTGCTATTTAGTACCATCCAAAAGGCCTGAAAGTATAAGACAAAGAACCCAGTAGTACTCTTGATAAGATGTGAGGGGGAGGAAGGGAAGACCAAGGCTGAAGCTTTTCTTTGAATAGCCTTGGTTTGTTTGACCTATAGGGAGGCATGGCCACTTTGTCAGACCTTCTGTGGATACAAAGCAACCACACCTCAGATGAAAAACTACTGGATAGCAGGGTAAAAAAGATATGTATTTCTTTGCTTCAGCCTCCATTCACATAAGGAAGGAAAAGTGTGGGAGTCTAATGTCAAACCCAAATACTCCATTATACCAGGTGAATTATGCAAGTTCCTTCAGAAGAGGTAGTTATGTACAAAATATGAATTGCACATCTCTCTAAACTACCTTTAGCCTACTGAGGCAAAAATTTGACTTTAAGTCCCAAGTAATGAATCATATTTATTTTTAGAATATGAACATATGAAATATAAACTATATACTAAACTATATCTTTCAAGATGTTTCTAGACTTTCAGAAATTCTGATTAAATACAGATCAGTATCTGGTTTCATACCCTGCTAAGAATAATCTCACCCATTGGTTTGAAGAGCACAGCAGGTCACGCTGGTCAATATACTCCCTCAAGCAACATAAGAGAGTATCATTATTCCCACTAAATTCTTCTGATTGTTTTCTTTCCTTTATTTTTTTTTATTGGTTGTTAATTACTTTTTTTTCTTTTTTTTTTTATAACAAATAATGCATGATTTGCCCCAGGGTACATGTCTGTAAATCACCAGGCTTACACACTTCACAGCACTTATCATAGCCCATACCCTCCCCAATGTCCATAACCCAGCCACCCTATCCTACCCGCCTACCCCCCAGGGACCCTGGATTTAGGAGTCTTCTATGATTTGTCTCCTTCCTGATACCATCATGTTTCATTTCCCTCCTCCACCCCTCACAATCCCCCCCTTACCTCTCACATTCTTCATATCACAGAGATCATATGATAATTCTCTTTCTCTGATTGACTTAATTCGCTTAGCATAATACCCTCTAGTTCCATCCACCTCACTGCACATGGCAAGATTTCATTTCTCTTGATGGCTGCATAGTATTCCATTGTGTATATATACCACATCTCCTTTATTCATTCACCTGTTGATGGACATCTAGGTTCTTTCCACAGTTTGGCTATTGTGGACATTGCTTCTATAAACATTTGGGTGCATGTGACCCTTCGGATCACTACATTTGTATGTTTAGGGTAAATACCCAGTAGTGCAATTGCTGGGTCATGGGGTGGCTCTATTTTCAACTTTTTGAGGAACCTCCATACTGTTTTCCAGAGTACCTGTACCAGCTTATATTTCCACCAACAGTGTAGAGGGTTCCCCTTTCTCCGCATCCTCGCCAACATCTGTTGTTCCCTGACTTGATAATTTTAGCCATTCTGACTAGTGTGAGGTGGTATCTCACTGTGGTTTTGATTTGTATTTCTTTGATGCCGAGTGGTGTTGAGCACTTTTTCATGTATCTGTTGGCCATTTGGATATCCTCTTTACTGAAATGTCTGTTCATATATTCTGCCCATTTCTTCATTGGATTATTTGTTCTTTGGGTGTTGAGTTTGAGAAGTTCTTTATAGATTTTGGATACTAGCCCTTTATCTGATATGTCATTTGTGAATATCTTCTCCCATTCTGTCAGTTGTCTTTTGGTTTTGTTGACTGTTTCCTTTGCTGTGCAAAAGCTTTTGATCTTGATGAAGTCCCAATCATTCATTTTTGCCCTTGCTTCCCTTGCCTTTGGCTATGTTTCTAGGAAGAAGTTGCTGTGGCTAAGGTCGAAGAGGTTGCTGCCTGTGTTCTCCTCCAGGATTTTGATGGAGTCTTGTCTCACATTGAAGTCTTTGATACATTTTGATTCTATTTTTGTGTGTGGTGTAAGGAAACGGTCCAGATTCATTCTTTTGCATGTGGCTGTCCAGTTTTCCCAACACCATTTGTTGAAGAGACTGTCTTCTTTCCATTGGATATTCTATCCTGCCTTGTCGAAGATTAGTTGACCATAAAGTTGGGGGTCCATTTCTGGGTGCTCTATTCTGCACATTGATCTATGTGTCTGTATTTGTGCCAGTACCACACGTCTTGATGATTACAGCTTTGTAATAGAGCTTGAAGTCTGGAATTGTCAGGCTGCTAACTTTGGTTTTCTTTGTAAACATTCCTCTGGCTATCTGCAGTCTTGCAGTCTAAATTTTAGGATTATTTGTTCCATTTACTTGAAATATATTGATGGTATTTTGATAGGGATTGCATTAAATGTGTAGATTGCTTTAGGTAGCATAGACATTTTCACAATATTTGTTCTTCCAATCCATGAGCATGGAACGTTTTTCCATTTCTTTATGTCTTCCTCAATTTCTTTCATGAGCACTTTGTAGTTTTATGAGTACAGATTCTTTGCCTCTTTGGTTAGGTTTATTCCTAGGTATCTTAATCTTATGGTTTTGGGTGTAAATGTAAGTGGGATTGACTCCTTAATTTCTCTTTCTTCTGTCTTGCTGTTGGTGCATAGAAATGCAACTGATTTCTCTTCATTGATTTTTATATCCAGACACTTGACTGAATTCCTGTGTGAGTTCTAGCAATCTTGGAGTGGGGTCTTTTGGGTTTTCCACAAAAAGTATCATATCATCTGCAAAGAGTGAGAGTTTGACTTCTTCTTTGCCAATTTGGATGCCTTTTATTTCTTTTTGTTGTCTGATTGCTGATTGCTGACTTCCAGTACTATGTTGAAAGGCAGTGGAGATAGTAGGCATCCCTGCCGTGTTCCTGATCTCAGGAGGAAAGCTTCCAGTTTTTCCTCATTGAGAATGATCCCCGCTGTGGGTTTTTCATAGATGGCTCTGATGATGTTGAGGAATGTGCCCTCTATGCCTACACTGTGAAGAGTTTTGATCAGGAAAGGTTGTTGTACTTTGTCAAATGCTTTTTCAACATCAATTGAGAGTATCATATGGTTCTTATTCTTTCTTTTATTAATATATTGTATCACATTGATTGATTTGTGAATGTTGAACCAGCCTTGCAGCCCAGGAATGAATCCCACTTGGTCATGGTGGATAATCCTTTTAATGTACTGTTGGATCCTATTGGCTAGTATTTTGGTGAGAATTTTTACATCCATGTTCATCAAGAATATTGGTCTGTAATTCTGCTTTTTGATGGGGCCTTTGGCTTTGGGATCAAGGTAATGCTGGCCTCATAAAATGAGTTTGGAAGTTTCCCTTCCATTTCTATTTTTTGGAACCATTTCAGGAATATAGGTATTAATTCTTCTTTAAACGTTTGGTAGAATTCCCCTGGGAAGCCATCTGGCCCTGGGCTCTAGTTTATTGGGAGATTTTCGATGACCTCAATCTCCTTACTGGTGATGGGTCTGTTCATGTTTTCTATTTCTTCCTGGTTCAGTTTTGGTTTATGTGTCTCTAGGAATGCATCCATTTCTTCCACATTGTCTAATTTGCTACCATATATTTGCTCATAATATGTTCTTATAATTGTATTTCTTTGGTGTTGGTTGTGATTTCTCCTCTTTCTTTCATGATTTTATTAATTTGGGTCCTTTCTCTTTTCTTTTTGGTAAGTGTGGTCAGGGGTTTATCAATCTAATTCTTTCAAAGAACCAGTTCCTAGTTTCATTGATTTGTTCTACTGTTCTTTTGGTTTCTATTTCATTGATTTCTTCTCAGATCTTTATTTCTCTTCGCCTGCTGGGTTTAAGCTTTCTTTGCTATTCTTTCTCCAGCTCCTTTAGGTATAGGGTTATTAGGTTGTGTATTTAAGATCTTTCTTGTTTCTTGAGAAAGGCTTATATTGCTGTATACTTTCCGCTCAGGACCACCTTTGCTGTGTCCCAAAGATTTGGAACTGTTGTTCCAAATTTCATTTTCATTTGTTTCCATGAATTTTAAAATTTTTCTTTAATTTCCTGGTTAACCCATTCATTCTTTAGTAGGATGCTCTTTAGCCTCCACGTATTTGAGTTCTTTCCAACTTTCCTCTTGTGATTGAGTTCTAGGTACATGGCATTGTGGTCTGAAAATATGCAGGGCATGAGCCCAATCTTTTGGTACTGGTTGAGACCTGATTTGTGTCCCAGGATGTGATCTATTCTGGAGAATGTTCCATGTCCACTAGAGAAGAAAGTGTATTCTGTTGCTTTGAAATGGAATGTTCTGAATATATCTGTGATGTCCATCTGGTCCAGTGTGTCATTTAGAGCCCTTATTTCCTTGTTGATCTTTTGTTTAGATGATCTGTCCATTTTGGTGAGGGGGGTATTAAAGTTCTTACTATTATTGTATTATTGTTGATGTGTTTCTTTGATTTTGTTGGTTTATATAATTGGCTGCTCCCATGTTAGGGGCATAGATATTTACAAATGTTAGATCTTCATGTTGGACAGTCCCTTTAAGTATGATAAAGGGATACTATGAGGATCCTTCCTCATCTCTTATTATAGTCTTTGGCTTAAAATCTAATTTATCTGATATAGGAATTGCCACCCCAGCTTTCTTTTGATGTCCATTAGCATGGTAAATGGTTTTCCACCCCCTCACTTTAAATCTGGAGGTGCATTTGGGTCTAAAATGAATTTCTTGTAGACAGCATATCGATGGGTCTTGTTTTTTTATCCATTCTGATACTCTGTGTCTTTTGATTGGGGCATTTAGCCCATTTACATCAGGGTAACTACTGACAGATATGAATTTGGTGCCATTGTATTGCCTGTAAGGTGACTGTTACTATATATTGTCTCTGATCCTTTCTGATCTATGTTCCTTTTAGGCTCTCTCTTTGCTTAGAGGACTCCTTTCAATATTTCCTGTAGGGCTGGTTTGGTGTTTGCAAATTCTTTTAGTTTTTGTTTTCCTGGAAGCTTTTATCTCTCCATCTATTTTCAATGACAGCCTAGGTGGATATAGTATTCTTGGCTGCATATTTTTCTCATTTAGTGCTCTGAATATATCATGCCAGACCTTTCCGGCCTTCCAGATCTCTGTTGGATAGGTCTGCTGCCAATCTAACATTTCTGCCTTTGTATGTTATACAAACTTGTCCCGAGTTGCTTTCAAGATTTTCTCTTTGTCACTAAGACTCGTAAGTTTTACTATTACATGATGGGGTGTAGACCTATTTTTATTGATTTTGAGGGTGGTTCTCTGTGCCTCCTAGATTTTAATGCTTGTTCCCTTCGCTAAGTTAGGGAAATTCTCTACAATAATTTGCTCCAATATACCTTCTGCCCCTCTCTTTATTCTTCTGGGATCCCAATTATTTTAATATTGCTGCATCTTATCACTTATCTCTCAAATTCTCCCCTTGTGGTCCAGTAGTTTGTTGTCTCTTTTTCTCAGTTTCTTTATTCTCCATCATTTGGTGTTCTATATCACTAATTCTCTCTTCTGCCTCATTTATCCTAGCAGTAAGAGCCTACATTTTTTATTGTACCTCATTAATAGCTTTTTTATTTCAATTTGGTTAGATTTTAGTTCTTTTGTTTCTCCAGAAAGCGATTTTATTTCTCCAGAAAGGGTTTCTCTAACATCTTCCATGCTTTTTTCAAGCCCAGCTAGCACCTTGATAATTGTCATTTTTAACTCTAGTTCTGACATATTACTAATGTCCGTATTGATTAGTCCCTAGCCGTCGGTACTGTCTCTTGTTCTTTTATTTTGTGGTGAGTTTTTCTGCCTTGTCATTATCAAGATAAATATAGATGAATGAGAGAACAAAATACTAAAAGGGTAGCAACGACCCCAGAAAAATATATACTAACCAAATCAGAAGAGAGCCAGACCTGGGGCTGAAGAAAAAGGGGGGGAGGAAGAAGAAGAAAAATGAAATAAAATAAAAAAGAAAAAATATATAGATATTAGACTTGTGATTAGAACAGAGCCCCACACCTGATTTTGTGTGTTTTTTGGTCTGTTAGAAGAAACTACCTCCCAAAATTTTAAAGAAAGAAAAACTTATAAATATACAAAAATAAGGGTAAACACTATGAAGGGATGGAATATGGATGTAAAGATGAAAATTTAAAAAGATTCTAAAAAAGGGATTTATAAGAGGTTGGTTGAAAAAAGAAAAAACAAAAAGAAAAAAGAGGAAAGAATGTGATCAGGCTGGAGACTAGAATCAAGCCATATGCTAGATTTAGGGTATATTTTGATCTATGAGAAGAAATCGTATCCCAAAATTTTAAAGAAAAAAAAAAACCTATATGAATACAAAAAATAAGGTTAAATACAATGAGGAGATAAAATATGAATGTTAACAGTGAAAATTAGAAAAGATTTATAAGAAGTTATTGATAAGATACTAGTTGAAAACGTTAAAATAAGAAAGAAGAAAAATAAAATAAATAAGAAAAAATAAAATTAAAAAAATTTAACTCTGAATCGTGGGGGGTGAAAAAAGCCATGAATTCTATGTGTTGCTTTTTCCTAACTCTGGAGTTCCGCAGTTTCCATTGATCAATGAACTTGTTCTTGGCTGGATATTCTTGCTGATCTTCTGGGGTAGGGGCCTGTTGCAGTGATTCTCAAATGTCTTTGCCTGAGGCGGAATTGCACTGCTCTTGCCAGGGGCCTGGCCAAGCAATCTGCTCGGGTTTGCTCTCAGGGGCTTTTGTTCCCTGAACACTTTCTGTACAGCTTTGGAGGATGGGAATGAAAATGGCGGCCTCCTAATCTCTGGCCTGTAGGAGCCAAGTGCTCAGGGCCCCGCTCCTCAGTGCACCCTCAGAGAAAAGCAATCACTCCCATTTCCCTGGTCTCTGGCTGCACTCTGAGCTCAGCCACCTGTGACGGAGCGTTTCTATCTCTGGTGCATGACCCCATTTGGAGTCTCCAAACCCAGCAGATTCCTGCAGTGTGCTCCTGCATGCTCCTCCTGAAAGAGGATGGAAGGGATCTCTCCGGATCTGCCCCTTGTGGGGTCCCTGCTCCAAGAGCAGTGGCCTGACTGAAATCAGATCATGGTTTAAGATAATCCTGAGCTGAGAGCCCACTGCTTGGCTCCATCTCTACTGTTGGCTTCCCCGCTCTGATACCTGGGAGCTCTGCCACTCTCAGACACCCTTGGTTTTTCTGTGACCCCACAGATCCTGAAACCACACTGTCCCTGCAAGGGTTAAACTCCCCGCTTAGCCTCTGGAGTGATGTCTCTCAGCGGAGCAGACTTCTAAAGAAGTTCTGATTTTGTGCTCCGCTGCTCGCCGAGAGCTGTCCCCTCTCCCATGGTCTACCTTCCTGTTGCTTTGGATTCACTTTTCCACATGTCCTACACCTCTGGAAAGTGGTCAATTTTCTATTCCTAGAGTTGCTTTTCTTCTTCTCTTTTATCTCCTGTTGAGTTTGTAGGTGTTCAGAATAGTTTGATAACTATCTAGCTGAACTTCTGGAATCTGATACAATCTGAGCCTCCTACTCTTCTGCCATCTTGCTCCAACCAGTCTTTTGGTTATTTTCAAGTTTATCAGAACCAAGATAGCTTAACTGCCATATTATCACTTTGAGCAGTAGCAGTTTAATAAAATAACAGTTAGTTAAAAAAATAAAATACCAGTTAGTTCTTCAAAGTGACTTGTTGAAATTGTTTATCTTTCTTGATGATCTCCATTCATGAATAAAGAGACACTTGAGGATAACAAGATGTTTTAAGTGCGAAAGATATCAAAAGGAATAACAAACTGTAAAACCATCAAAACTCAGAAAAAAGTTCCCAAATTAGTCTGAAAAATTGAATGCCTCAAACATCAGCTGGTGAGCCTTGGAAAAATATTTATTTCTATTAGTAAATCTTTCTGTAATTATCAGTTTTTGGTAAGGATATCTATTTTGTCAGAAGCAAGCCCATTTTTATATAATCAATTTTAATACATTCAATCAGTATGTTTTTATCACAATTCATTCCCACTGACATAAAAATGTCCTCCAAAATTTCCTTTTTTGGGGAGGTCTTATGGCACAAGTTCTCAGAAATAATAGGATTTGTTTTCACTTTATTCCTGGAAGTTTAATCAGAGCCATCTTGAATTAATATTTCTTATTTGAACTTGAATAAAGATAATGGAATTCTAAAAGTATGTACACATTGTCCATATATATCCATTAATAGAAGAAATTCTATTAGCATAGAAATCTTTAACAGTTTAAGAAATATTCAATTACTGACTAAAATATCAATGATTATAATTCAGGCTCAGTAGTTAAAGATGATCATGAAAAACATTTTAAAGGATTCTGTTCAAAGAACAATGTGTATAAATGCAAAGGAAAGTTTAACTATGTGTGTAACAAAAGATGCAGCCATTTAAAATTAATTTTGAGATTCCAATCTCACAAATAGTGATTGGAACAATGTTTTTAGTTTAATTTCAGATACAAATGAATTGAGCTAAACTAAAACTTCATTTCAGCCAATGTTAAATAAATTAATAAAGAAAAATTTCCATAAAGTTTGTATCTTTTTAAATATTTTTGAATAAAAAAACTACTTATAACTAATTAAATGAGAGAATCTGAGATAAAGCTAGAAGTTCTGGTGTGCAAGATTTGACATTAATATCACTTTAGTAACTGTGGAACAAGACTTAAAATTTTCCTCTGTGACTCAAGAGTGTCACTAGAGAATCGTCCTAGAAATTAAAATACCATGTGCCTAATCTAGATATCATCATGCTCTCATCTTTTTCCAATCTACACTGCATAGTTAAGTAGTCCTTCAAAAAGTATAAGTACATTTAAATGTGTTTAAGTCTTGCATTCTTAACACACACACACTCTTCTCTCTCCCACAACCTGACAATCCTCTTCAACTAGTGCCCTTAAAAGCCAGATTCACAGTTGTTTATATCTAACAAATTTACCTCTTATTTTCTCCTCATCTCAATGCCCTCTGAATCCTGCCTCACATTTTAATCACAATTCTTATCAATTTTTACCCACTTCTTTGTTTCTAAATTCAAGAAAATGGTTTGATTTGTCAATGTCTGACATCGCTGACCACTTTCTCCTAGAAAAACATTTGACTTCCATGAAAATATAGTCTACTGGATTATCCCATCTATCCAGTTACTTATTAGCCTCACTGATACACTTTTATGTCTCATATCTGTATTTTATTTTACTTTATGCTTAATAAACATTTATTGAAAAATACCATCTCATACTCATCTGCTAGAGGGAACTTCATGGAGAACTATGTAGCATCCACTAAATAACAGGTTTAACCTAAATTTAAAAAGCAATGGCCATGGCTTGGGGTGGGGGGGCACAAGAGCTATTGTGCCCTGGGTGTGGGCATCTAGGGCTTGGCTACTGGGAAGCTGAATCAGACCTGCAGGTGACGACCCCAAGCCCCAGAGCCTGGCCAATGCACCTGTGCTTCTCCTGGGGTACCCAGTGACTCAGAGGGAGCCCCTGGCCCTCAAGGGTGGCAGGAGCAGCAGCAGAGGCATGAGGCCCTTTTGGGACAGGCTGGATCCTTGACCCGAGGTGGCCTCTGCCTAAGTCTATGGCTTTCTCTCCTCAGCTCCTGGAGCTCTCTCTCTGCTGACAGAGTGGTCCTCCAGCTCTTCTGACCTCCCTCCTCCACATAAGGACCTCCTCTCTGTGAGAGGGGTTGGTTCTCTGCCAGGTCCTTGGCCGGCTTCTTATAGAGGCTGCAGATGTGATGGGTGGCATTCTACTCCTGCATGCCTTGGGAAGCTGCTTCTCCATTTCCACACAGTGTGTTTCCTCCTCAGCCCACTTTCTCTCCAGTTATAGGACATACTCTTCACAAATCTCAGGCTGTATTTGGAGCTTCGATGGGAGCTTCTGAATCTCATGTTCCAGGTGGGCATTTTCAATGTGCAAAGACACTTCCTGAACTTGGAGGTATGTTATTTGTCCTGTGAGCACCGCAACCCTCTGATTTTCCTCCATCAGTTCCCTGGACAGCTCTTCTTTCTCTGTGTCGGGACTGTCCAAGGGCACGTGGAAGTCACCGTGGTCAGTGGTGCCCTGCTGACAGGTGGACAGAGCCATCACCAGTCTCTGCCTTCCTGCTCCCGTCTTCTTCTGAGCCCCCACCCTCTGTGTGACATCCCATGAGTTCCAACACATGCAGCATTTTCAGCATTGTCTGGGCCAGGGTCTGGAGTTGCCCTCTGTCCTTGCTGGTAGCCTGTTGCCCTCCTGGATTCTGGAGCACCTGCCTTCCTTTCTCCTCTGCCTTTGCCTCAATTCTACATCTGCAGTTAGCTAGTGGTTTCTTGGACCAGTGGGTCTGGATGTCCCTGCATATCAGGGCTGTCACTGGGGTTATCTGTTGTTCTCCTCCCAGAGGGTTCTCCATGATGCTCCCAAGACAGGCTTTCCATCATTCACCTGGGAAAGGTGAGCAGGCTGGCCTCTCTGACCTTCCTTAAGCAGTTGCATCATGTGCTCCACTGAAGACCAGCTGGGATTTCCATTCAGGATGGCCACAGCGAGGGTTTTTAATGTGGGAGGACTGGCCTCACCACAGGTGGCATGAGGGCTTCATAGTCTTGCTTCTCTGGTCTCATCTCCTCCATGCCTTTCTCAGACACTTCACCCGGGCACATAACTCCTGAGTAGTCCCTATCCTCTCATTAAACCATGCTGACTAGTTACTATAAACACTACCACCACAGTGCACACCAGGATCTCCCAGTGACACCCAGAGACTCCTGGCACATGTCACACATTCGTACATTACCAGGAAAGCAGTCCAGGAGAACTGCTCCAGGACTGGTTGGAGAGCCATTTGGGTGGCCATCAGCTGGCCCTCTGTGTCTCTGAAGAGCCTCCAAGCTTTGCCTCTGATTGCCAGTGTCCTCTGGGCCACAGGTACTCAGAACCCCAAGGAGGGTTCCATCTCCAATATAAACCAGCACCCGGCAACTGGGGCTAACATCAGTTGCACTGGGGGAAGAGGCAGCTGGGTTCTAGAAGACCCTGCTGCCTTCCTCTGCTCTGCTCAATGCACAGAAAGGGAGACTATTTACATAGTGCATGGGGGATATTCGCCAGCTGACTGCAGCCTTGAGCTCAGGTCTCTCTTGGTTCACCTGGCCCTACAGCACACCTGAAGGGCCATACCATTTCTTTATTCCACACATGTGTGTTGGGCACAGGGGGACCTGTCCCTGAGTGAGGTTCATTGCCTCCGATTCACACAAGTCTGATCTTGCTACAAAGGTCCCAAGGATCTGACCCTCTGCGACTCCATCTATCCTAGTCTTTGGCCGAGGCTCGGGGTGGGGGTTGTGGAGGGCAGGTGCTCTAAACTGAAGGGTGTCTCCCACCAAACAAGAGGTACCAAGAGCTTATATTTCCAGTTGTGACAACAGTGGACCTGGCAGGGTCTGAGATTTTCATGGATATCAGCGCAGCCTGCCTCCCACATTTAATCCATGTTTCCCAGAAGGGCCAATCTACTTTTCTGAGGGTGACACTGATGTGGCCCTGCCGTTCTCAGCTTTCTCTTCTCAAGATGTGTCTGGGAAACAGTCTCAATTCACCGAGTCATCTTTGGAAGTGGCCTCTGCATAGTCTTTCTTTGCCTGAACTTGCCGCCTCTCTTTTGGTCATGTCTGTATTTTAGATCCTGAAGTATTTCACAGTTTTTCCCTTCTCACTTTACACTATGTTAGTCATAGTTTTTATCATATGCTGATCAATTCCAAATTAACATTCTAGAATAGACATCTTCTGCTCTCCAGATTCATGTGTCCAATTAAAGCCTCACCAACATCTCACATGAAACATTCCCAAAATATCATCTTCTGACAAATAATTCTGTTCCTCCTCTTGTGTTGCCCATCTCAAGGCAATATAAAAGCAAAAGCTCAAAACGTGATTGTCATCTTTTAATTTCCCTTTCCATCAGCCCGATACACTTTCCCTGCCCCCCGACATAAATCCCATTCTCTCAATACTCCCTATCTCTTTTCCATGCTTTCTTTTTCCCAAAGCACTTTTCATAACCTAATATACTAAATATTTTACTGATCCATCTTGTCTATTGTCTGTTTGCTCTAAGATATAAATTCTTTGATTTGGTCTTGCACACAGCAAGATGAACTAGTAGTATCTGCATGTAGTAAACTCTATAAAGTCCTTGTCAGCACTACTTCTATTTACTTTTATTGTTTTATTACCTGATTATCAGATGTTTTTCCTACCCCTTTGAGTATGTAGTAATTTTCTTATTGAACACTCAACCCTGTGGATAATATACATTAGAGGTTCTGCATGATTTGTCTTCTTGTCCAGATGGTTGAGTTTTATCATGGCAGTTATGTTACTGCAGATACATCTTATCCTATTGAGACCTGGTTTTAGGCTTTGTTAGGATATTCTATTCTCATTTACTTTCACTCATAAGACATAATACTTATTCCTACAGTGTGCTTCCTAGGCTCCAATTAGTGTCTAGGGGTTTCATCAGGGAGCACCCACTCTGGGTAGGCTTGCAGTCCAATATATCTTGCACTGAAATGTCTCCTTAGCTCTCTTCCAGACCTTTTGGAATTTTAACCCACACATGTAGAGTCCAGGAGTTGACCAAGGACCTGAGAAGAACTTCCACTCAAATTTCTTGAGTTTCTTCCCTGCAGGTCTCCCATATTTGATGTCCTAAACCCAAATATCAGCCAACAGAACAGCCACCAACACATCCTTCATTTGGCAAAACTGATGCTCTCCAATTGAGTTCTCTCTCCCTACATGAGAGTCTGGACAATGGCCTTCGACAGGAACTGTGTGAATCTCAAGCTGACCTCATGCGTTTCCCCTTTCCCAAGCATTGTGGCCCAACACCGAGCTGCTATGTGATACCTGCAGATACTATTTTACTCATTTTATCCCCCTTTCATAGTCATTTAATATATAACTCCAGCTACTCCATAATGTTCAGACACAGAAATCCAACAAATATTTTTTAAATGAATCAATCACTGAGTCCTACTGATTTTATCTTCTTCATATTCCTTGAATCCATCTTTTCTTCTTCCTTAGTGCTTCCCTCTTAGGTTCTGCCACCATTGCCTCTATCCTACCTTACTAGTCCAGCACTCTGACCTCCTTGCTTCCAGTTCTGCACCACTCCAAATCCAAATCATTTGCCACACTGCAGTCAGTGTTTCATTTTGTTTGGTTTTGATTTTTATTATTTTAAAGATTTTATTTATTTGAGAGAGAGAGAGAGTGAGAAAACACAAGCCGCAGAGGCAGAGGGAGATGTGGGCTCCCTGCTGAGCAGAGAGCCCGATTTGGGACTCAGTCCCAGGACCCTGTGATGATGCCCTGAGCTGAAGGCAGATGATTAACTGACTGAGCCATCCAGGTTCCCCTGTTTCATTTGTTTTTTAATGTTAATATTGTATGTTACTGCTTTTTGGAAACCCTCCAATTTACTCTCAGGCTCAAACTCAAATTCTTTGTGTTCCTCTGCAGCCTCATCTCTCCCTGCTCCTCCCTTCTTCTCCCCTCCCCTTAGAAACATATTATAAGTTATTTTCAGGTCCTGGACATTTATGGTTCTCTCTCATCTCTAGGCACCTGCACAGGCTGCTTTACTCTGTTGGAAACAGTCCCATATTCTGCCTAATTCCAGTCATCTACTCACATGTTATGTCTTCTAGGACGTCCTCAGTGATGTCCCTGGGTTGGATTAGGTGCCCACCTGTGTTCATTTTGCACTCCATACTTTCCCCAATCATCACCTGCATTGTGCAGTTTTATAATTATCCGTTTACTTTTCTGTATCCCCACCAGACCATAAGCTTCTTTGAGGCAAGCCCCATGTGTTATGCATTGTTTTGTCCTATTTACTAGATCATTGAATAAAAATTTATTGAATTAATGTATATTAATTTTTAGCAACTTGCCTGACAAGAATATATTCCTTCTTGGGGTGCCTGGGTGGCTCAGTCATTAAGCGTGTGCCTTCAGCTCGAGTCATGATCCCAGGGTCCTGGGATTGAGCCCCGCGTTAGGCTCTCTGCTCCGCAGGAAACGTGCTTCTCCCTCTCCCACTTCCCCTACTTGTGTACCCTCTCTCGCTGTGTCTCATTCTGTCAAATAAATAAATAAAATCTTTAAAAAAAAGAATATATTTCTTCTCAACCAATTATATGTTCCCATTCTATGCAAAAAACAAATAAATACATAAATGCACCTACCCCAAGAGTGAGTAAAACAGAAGTCAAGGGGCACATGTTAATAAGACTAGGACACTAAAGTGATACAAAACAGAATGAAAAGCTTTGGTCACATCTATGTCAGGTATCCAATATATTAAAACCTCTATATTTTGGTTTTGTGTTATAAAAATAAAGTAAACACAATTTTAAAGAATTATCCACTCAAGTTTTAAAACAACCACTATAGGAGTTCTTCATAGATCTTAGATATCAGACCTTTGTCTGTAGTGTCATTTGTGAATATCTTCTCCCATTCTGTTGGTTAAAATAGAGCTACCCTATGACCCTGCAATTGCACTACTGGGTATTTATCCCAAAGAAGCAGATGCAGTACAAAGAAGGGCCACATGTACCCCAATGTTCATAGCAGCAATAGCCACAATCGCCAAACTGTGGAAAGAACCAAAATGCCCTTCAACAGATGAATGGATAAAGAAGATATGGTACATACATACAATGGAGTATTATGCCTCCATCAGAAAGGATGAATATCCAACTTTTGTATCCACATGGACGGGACTGGAAAAGATCATGCAGAGTGAAATAAGTCAAACAGAGAGAGTCAATTATCTTATGGTCCCACTTACGTGTGGAACATAAGGAAAAACTTGGAGGACATTGTGAGAAGGAAAGGAAGGGTGAATGGGGGGAAATCAAAGGGGGCAATGAACCATGAGAGACTGTGGACTCTGAGCAACAAACTGAGGATTTTGGAGGGGAGGGGATGGGGAGGTTGGGCGAGCCTGGTGGTGGGTATTGAGGAGGGCACGTACTGCATGGAGCACTGGCTGTGGTGAATGAACAATTAATCTTATAACACTGAAAAAATAAAATAAACATATTTTGGGGAAAAAAACACAACCATTATAGGATCTACAATTATGCTGATTCCTAGTATCTTACAATCATTGCACAATAGTTAGAAAGGAGAGTTTAGAACCAGCTCATCATCTTCATTTAACAGATGAAGAGCAGGGTTTGAAGAAAACAAAGTGGCCTGAGTTCCCACAGTTAGTTGGATGGTAACACTATGATTCAAGTTTCCTGTGCTCCCTCGACCATCATCAAATTTTATTCTGTAAGAAAGAAACATAGACCATCACCAACATGTACTAATGTCCTGGTATGTGTGAAGGGAAATAACTCCCTCACCGCCCCCCACATTCATCTCTTATCTGAGGAACCCAGTTATTGAACTACGAAAAGAGTAACCGCAAACACACTAGAGGAACTGAAGATTGGGTGGGGTCAGATAAAAGGGCCTCCCTTGAGGTGTCAAAGACTATGATAACATGACCCCTTGCTGTCAATTTATAGTTAGTTCATAATCTAAAACTAAATAACATGGCTATTTAATCCCAAGCTTTCTAACAAGTCTCTGTTCCTTAGGAAAGAGTTTCTTACCCAGTTTCTGTTGGATTTAATGAATAACATATGCAGCAAAGATATGTCCAAATGAAACTGACAAGAAAAATCATTGACTTCTTTCCATTGGGTATTAATACTGAAAGCCACAGATGATAATAGTAACTCCTATTTTTTGAACATGTTCAACAAGTGCTTTTCAGTGGTCTTAAATCCTTTTTTGGAATGAGGTGGGGTAACTTAGAAATAAAAAAACAAATGAGTTTTGTTTTATTTGTAATAAATAACTGACCAAAACTGAATGTTAGCGGACACAATCTGGGAATCAGTTATATTTCAATAACATTACATATTATTAAGATTCAGGGATTTAGATGCTAAAATTGTTGATTAGAAAGTCTCATATCATAGCATTAATGTTATTATTTTGAAAAAATTCTGATTAATAAGTTGAGTTATTATACAAATCATTTCTGGTCCTGCTGTACACCATCCCAGGAGGACGGAAAGTGTTTATAAAAGTGGTCTTATTTTTTTCTCCCAACACAGCTATAAGCAGCATTGAATTAAATTAATCTACATTCCATAAACAAGGGCAGGTAAGTATTTGAGTTTCACACTCCTTATCTAGCATTAGAAAACCATTTAGCACTATCCTCCGGAAAGAAGGAGAATCACAGATTAAGCCCATAGAATCAACCTAGTTCGGAAGGCAGATATTAACTTGAAATTAACAGGACTACCGGCACAGGGCTCTGTCCAATGCACAGTTGCATTTATTAAGTACTTTTGATGTGCAAAAACTAATTGCTTTAAAAGCATTAGCTCATTCAGTCTGTCACTATTCCCATTTTGTAGATGAGGAAACAGAGATACACAGAGTTTATTTGCTTTAATAGCTCAAGATTTAAAGCAAATAAGTAGTAGCCTGGAAGTCTGGAAGCCTGGAAGTCTGACTCCAGAATCTTCAGTCTTAATAACTAACCTGGTCTACTGGCACACACCCTACCTTTCTATTTTACCTCACGACTGTTGCCTCAATGAGAGAACAAGCTCTTCCTCAATTCCCATTTGATCTTTGCCTTCTCCAACAAGCACCAATAAAGCAGCTGAAAATTTTTATTTTATTAAAATGAGTTCACTTAGGGTAGTAAGGATTTTAAAACTCAAGGCTAGCAATTAAGCTAGTAGGGACCTCACAGGAAATGTTTATTTGTCCCCAGAGAGTCATTACAGCCCTCCTAGCTTAGGAAAGTGATACAGTATATGCTTTTGAGGATTCAACATAACCCATATGTCAGCTGTCCCAGCCAGTGTTCACCAGAGAATTCCATGGATCTAAGGTCTGGTGCTCATGTTTTAAAGGTTCCTAAAGAATATTAACATTAGGACAATGCCAAAAAACAAGTTCCAAATACTTTAGCGCAGATGCATGACCTTCACCCACTCCACAAAGCTCAGGAGTTATTTTGTCAGCCACTGATCAAAGGAAGCAGCAGGAGGCGAAGCAAACACGAGACAGGACGCGGGCAGCGTCCTCCACTCAAGCACTCCCCAGGGTTGAGCCTCGCTAGGAACAGACGGCACATCAGCTTTCGGCTGTAGGAGTCCAACGAATGGAGGGCTCCTGAAAGGCAAAGCCCCGAAAACATCAAGCTGAAAATAAGATCCTGATTTTGCATGACGATGTCCTCATTCGGGTGTACACGGCTGTAAGAGATATCTGACTCCCGCGAAGGTCCTGGCAACTTGCTTCCAAACACGAATGGGGTGAAGCACAAAACTCATGTGACTTCTCAAGTGTGCTTAGCTCTGAACAGATAAAACCGCTTCACTTGGAATCATGGGGGAGGAAGAGGGAAAGGCATCTGCAAACCATGAAGCTTATTAAACAAATTTGTTTCCCAAGTACTTGAGGTGCTCTCAGTCCTAATTAATGTCTCTTGCAAATGCACCCTCATAGCTAACTCTCACTTTCCTAATCTAAGCCATATGTTCCCTCTATCGTTTTAAGGATATAAATGGAAATCACTGGTGCCTTTTCACTGAATATTTCTGTTACAAAAACGTTCTTTCCAGGCTGATGCTCTGTGCTGAGATCAGTGAGTGAGAAAATCCCTCTCTGGAAACGATTTTCCACTTTTTTTTTCTTTTCTTATTGCCCATATGCAGAGGTGAGGCCTTATGTGTGATTTTTAAATGTTGTATTAAGTCTCCGCCTGAACTGGAAGCAAACTTCTCCAATGGTACAACTTTCCACATAAAGAACAGGTAAACTGAAAGGGTAGCTGAATCCAGTAGGAAACCCATAGAATTGACATACAGTGATCACATCTCTTCATATGGAGAGAGGTTTATAGTTTACAGTGAGGCTTAGAAAATAGCTTGTGCTTTTTCAGAAGCTAATAGCTTAACTCAAATTCCTTAACCTTCTCCAGCTACCGTTCTGTTTCTAGTTTAAGAAGCACTCTTTTTGTACATGACGATAGCCCAGGAAAATGTACATATGTGCAAGATTTCAGAGTCAGAGACCCAGTGATGACCCACCCAGTCGAGTGGTCAGTGAGCCTTGCTGTGTATCCCAGACACCTGGTGAAGGACTGGTTCTTCCCCAGAGAGATTACACTTCGACTGACCTGATGTAGACAGGCAAGTTATTTTACAAAAGCACTCCCAGTGATTTCTATCCATGGCCAAGCTTGAGACGCACCAATCTTGTTTTGATCCATCTCTTTTGGCACCAGCAATACTAAATTTTTTCTTCGATATCCATAGACACGTGTTCGTGGCAGAGACACGACTATAACCTCAGGCTCTAGACCTCCACGCCTGTGGATTTTCCTCTATATTAGATACCTCTTAGAATCTGCGCTTTAAAACAAAACAAAACAAAACAAAACCAAAAAAACAAACCAGAATCCATTTGCAGACAGAAATATTTTTAAAAACAGAACAAAACCTAGAACCACTCTCTACTCTCCCCTTTCCAAAGGCCTCTTCCCTATCTTCTATTTTTCTATTAATATAATCTCTCCGGAATGCCAACTCCAAGTTAACAGGTGTCCACTATATAACTCCAGAATCAAAATGAAAATATGACTAAAGCATTCCAGGATTGCCCAAAAAGTACTGCTTTTAACAGTGCAACACACAAAAAAAATGACTCCTATTTGCTCTCGGATTAAATCATAAAAGTAGCAGCCAAGGAAGCCCTCTGTGCCAAGCCCTGTACTCTGACCATTTGATCTAGATCAACTCATTGCATCCTCAGAACAACTTGATGAGGTCAGTATATTATCATTCCCATTTTGTGGAAAGGAAAAATGAGCCATCAAAATACAAGGTTTTCCCCCAATCCCCTCAACTTAATAAACTGTGCACAGCTAGGAACTGGTAGTCAGTTGAGTCTCAAAAAATCACAATGTGAAACTATCCTTCAAAAGTAGCTTTCCATACATGATCATGATAAAACAGTATTTCCAAAGCATTTGAAAGAGAACATTTACTCATCTCTCATATGATCTCATTTAAACATTACAAGATCAATTAGCATCACCATTTGGTTGGAGAGAAACCACGCCTTAGGGAACACCGACCGTCCTCACGGGTAGTGGGTGGCTAAACCCAAATTTGAGCCTTTGTTTGTGACGTGTGCGGTGTTGCACTCAATCCACCACACTGCTTTAAGCAGAAGATGGTTTTGTGGCTCTAATGAGCATTTCAAACGATCAGTGCTGCTAGGAAATAGTATAAAACTGACTATAAACAGCCAAAAAATAAATGCCTTGCTGTTCAGATTAAACTGTTGATTATACTGAAATTCATGGGTTCGCTAAGAAGCAAAATAAATTGCAGCAAATCTCCCCAAAGATTTTGTTGTGCATCCTTTTATTTTTATTCACATCATCTGTGTTTACTGAGCTGCAGTAAAGGATGCATGGGCTATTTTTATTCAGAGAAAGGCGATAGCACCAGCCAAGCAGAAGGACCCATCCATGACCAGAATGCAATAGCCTTCATTATCTTCCAACTCACTCCTAAATGACTCACGGAGAGCTGGCAGATGGTGTTTTCTCTCACCCCTTGCCTTGCACTTATTTAATTATTTTAACTTACTTTTTGTTCTGCTACCATGATGCCTAATAGGCAGATAGATTTCCGAGTTGGCTTCTTCTTTTAATATTGACTGGTCCCTCTGGAAAATGTCTCAACCTCTAAATTCCAGATCAAGTGAGGGTAGAGAATAAGAATAACCAAAAACATTATTACTAATAATACCTACTGGACACATATACTCTGCCAGATACTGAGCCAGTGAATTCGTATGTGCCTTCCTCATTTAATCATCCACTGACTCACACATGAGGGTGCTGAGGGTTAGCGAGGTTAAGAAACCTAGTCTGGGTGAAAGAGCTAGTAGGTGGTGGAGGCAGAGAATCCAAACCAAGTCCTTACTCTCCATCTTTACACAACACTCACATAGTAGTGGTTATAAGCTCTAGCACTGTGGGGGAAGAAACCAATAGGGTAAAATGATAAGGAAACTCACAAAGTTAGTGTCCAACTGGTTAGAGAGAGATGAGGGAGTAAATAAGGCATCATAGAACTGGACTTCCTGAACACTTGGAGAGGCACTTCCCTCACCCCCTGGACAGCGGCAGGAAGTGGGCTCAGGGGGCGGCCTCCAGCAATCCGCTCCTCCAGGATCGGCTTGAACCTCAGAGCGCCACCTCGCCCACAGCTTCACCCTGTCTGGGCCAGTCTGCATCCTGTGACTGAGCCAGGCAGGGGCCCAAAAGCATGACCTATGTAACTATGACATCAGTTCCATGTCAGGATTCTAGAAGATTATGTCCAATACATTTTCAAATATACTCCTCAACAGTCAAATCCTATGTTACAGATGGAATCAATTCTGCATAGAAAATGCTGACTGATACACAATGTAGAATTATCAGAATCAGCCTTCATTCCTCAGAACTTTTCAACTCTTTAGGGACCTTCCCATCCATTATGCCTGTTCTAAGTGCCATTTTACTTTCTGCTACTGTTAACTGGGTCCTATTAAAGAGGTAATGATAACTAAGCCATCTCAAGAGAATTTGCATATTTTAAAGGCTCTTTTGGAACCCAAGAAAACTTTCTAGACCCCACAGAATGAAGCAAACATATTGGAATAAAAGACAAAGGCTCACGTTTGGGGATAAAGGGCTTTCTGTCACTCTCAGTTGAAAAGCCAGCTTCAGGTCCTGTAGCTAGACTTGTAGAGGAAGCATGTGTTAAAGAGGAGGTGAGAGAAAGCCAAACACATGCTCCCTCCCTCTTTCTAGTCACCTTCCTCAATAGAGAATAAGGATGAGTTGGTATGTCTCCATGAACTTGATAATAGTTTCAGATGGAACACTAGTCTTCATCTCTTATCAATGGAAAACATTTGAGTGTTTTTCAGACTGTTAAGCCTGCAAGACAGGTAAATTTACTTAGGAAGGAAGGAAGGAAGGAAGGAAGGAAGGAAGGAAGGAAGGAAGGAGGGAAGGAAGGAGGAAGGGAAGGGAGGGAGGGAGGGAGGAAAGAGCTTAATCTTGATTAACTCTTAGAAATGTATAGATACAGGATCCTGGAGAATTTAACAATTATTGCATTATATAAACATGCCAGTTACATGGGTAATAACTGATATTAAAAAGTATAATAAAGAATCAGTGATAGATATCAAAAAGCGAGAAGAGAATAAACATGTTTGGTTGTAATCTTACAAGAAATCACTCACTTTTTAAATTGTATGTATGTTTTTTGTGTGTTTTTTTTTTTTTTTTGTAATGCTTCACGAATTTGTGTGTCATCCTTGCACAGGGGCCATGCTAATCTTTGTATCATTCCAATGTATTTTATTTTAAATAGTCACAAGGGGCACCTGGTGACTCAGTAGTTTAAGTGTTTGCCTTTGGCTCAGGTCATGATCCCAGGGTCCTGGAATTGAACCCCACACTGGGCTCCCAGCTCGAGAGAGTTTGCCTCTCCCTCTCCCTCCGCCTCACCCCACCTCTGGTTGTGTGTTCACTCACTCTCTCAAATAAATAAATAAAATCTTAAAAAAAAAAAAAACAAAAACCAACTAGTCACAAGTCATGGAGCTAGCTATTGACCAAGTCCTAAAACTTAAGCAAATAAAAAGAAATATATATTTGGAACTGATATGCTCTGTTTTTCTTAAACATAAAAATTTCATAAATTACTTTTAAATCATTCCAATTTTCTTTCATTTTCCGAATACTGAACTTGTGTTAGCATTGTCTTCACTCTGTCAACTTACTTGCCTTAAAACTAATCTAGAAATCTACAATTTAAGCAACCCTTAGATAAAATGGGTTAAAGATACATGTTTTAATAAAACACTGTATGTTGTGACTGAAAGCAACAATTTTTTTCTAAGAAAATGTCCACAAAATCCTGTTTTGGACCTAGGTGCCTCTATTCAAGGATGGAAGCTGATTAAGGGCCTTCTGCAGCACAACATGGGCCCCACTCCCCAGGAATCCTGAGCCCTCCATTCCTACTGCCTTTGACACTAAGGCTGATCCACAGGGAAGGTGTTAGTCCCCTCGGCTGCTCTTGTCACAGGAGTGCACTGACCAGTGGTACTAACAACAGTGGAATACATTCTGCAGTTTCTATCTCCTTCTAGTTAATGTTACCAGTCTCAAATTTTCCAAATGCAAAAGCATGTTGCAAATAAGGTAGGAAAGCCAGGCTGACAGATAAAGGCACAATACCTCCAAAGGCGAATAGTCATTAGAATCATCATTTTTACATGCCTTATTTTAATTATTTAACACTTTTATTTCTCAACGTGGATGACTACCCTCTTCATCAGGAAAACTATAGATATAGCTAAGTCTATGTCTTACTTTGATTTCGACTGTTTGAAGTCCCCCCAAAGTTATACTATTCTAATAACTGAACACGTCTTGAGAGCCAATCTCAATATGAAAGGTGAAATTATAGGTAATTCAACTTACTCTACCAAAGATGGGACTTTAAAAAGTAAATTGTGGTTGGAGATTTTAAAATGATAATAATAACGAGGCTTGAGGCTTACATGTGAGCCCATTCTCTGTGTTATAAATTCCTTAGCTGTGCATATGCTGGATGTGAACATGAAATAACCAATCAAAACCTACCTTGTGTTCCCAATTGTACCAGTTCTCCAATGACAGTAGAACAATCTGCTGCTATATAGTGGGGGTGGGGGTCGACCATGTCCCTCACCTATGCGTTGGGGCAATTGGCTTAGGAATGTTCATCTACTGAGGCATGTAAGTTTGGTCAAGTGATTTAGCTTCTCTGAGCTTTGGTTTTCTTGAACGTAAAATGGAGACACTATCTTCCCTTCTTTAGGGCTATAGGAAAAAGTAAACAAGAAATATACACCAGCTGCCAGGCACAAGGCTTGGTAAATGGTGAATGCTTACAATAGTTAATAACTGCAGTTGCAATGATAATTTTTTTTTAAATCTTATTTATTTCCTTGACAGAGAGAGATCACAAGTAGGCAGAGAGGCAGGCAGAGAGAGAGGGGGAAGCAGGCTCCCTGCTGAGCAGAGAGCCCGATGCGGGACTCGATCCCAGGACCCTGAGATCATGACCCGAGCCGAAGGCAGGGGCCCCAACCCACTGAGCCACCCAGATGCCCCGCAATGATAATTTAAAAAAAAAAAAAAAAACATTGGTAGTAGTTATTCCAAGAAGAGACCAACTGGAAAAATATGTTATAATATTTATACGTTCCCCAGTGTCTCTGAATTCCTGTCAGTGAGGCAGTTATCTGCATCTCATAGCTTTTCCTGGTGTAATATACCCATGTATGGGAAAGGAATAAATAAGGGAGGAATACCCTTGGCCTACACTCCAGATCACGGGCCTAAGCAAATAATCAATCATCCAAAAGGAAAAATTTCAGGATCCAAAGTATCCACCAATCCTTAAACTTTTCCATCACTGGTGACTTGGGGCAGGACAAATAAAAATTTGGTTCCTCAAATATTTGGTGAAAGATATAGTCCACTTACAATGCACCAGGCACAAGATACAGGAGAGAAGAGATGAGTAGGGCCCCTTTCCTTTCCATTGAGGAGCTTCAGTGTAATGGAAGAAAGATGGGCATGTAGACAGTTAAGGGATCAAGAAAAGAAGCCAGAAATTGAAAACCCAAGAAGAAAACACTGACTGGGAGCAGCAATCCAAAAAGCCAGAGGAATCTGGAGCTGGTAGATGGAAGCCAAACACAACTGCTTCTACCATTGCCTGTTTTTCCATTTGTGTTCAGGATTCCCTGGTCATTCCTTACATTCCCCCCCTCTTTTTTAAAAAATTTTATTTATTTATTTGAAAGAGTTGAAAGAGAGAGAGTTCACAAGTATGCAGAGAGACAAGCAGAGAGAAGCAGGTTCCCTGCTGAGCAGAGAGCCAGATGTGGGGCTCAATCCCAGGACCCTGAAATCATGAGCTGAGTTGAAGGCAGAGGCTTTAACCCACTGACCCACCCAGGTGCCCTATGTTTCCCTTTTTAAAGTATCCTTCATGAGGTGAAGAATACAGCACATTTGCTCAATGGCTATATGAAGTACAATTAATAACACAAAAATTGGAACAATCAGTCTGTGCTAACAACTCAGATTAGTTCTAATATTTCATAGGAGAGTATAGAGGCTAAATCTCACATTCCTTTTTTAAGATAGAGACATACTTTCTAAGTATACCCTAAGACACATTTTCTACATTTGAATTGAATGAGGATTCATGCATATTACAAATGCTAAATATAACTTTTTAAACACCAGTATACTGAGAAAGTTTGGAAAAGTCATTGAAGGGATTATCATAAAGAAATCTTATCAGAATTTTCCTTAGCTGATAAAAGTAGAGCTTCCTGTAAATATAGTTACCACAACCCCCTTATGGGCCAGTTCCAGCCTCCTTTCAGGAAGGAGGCTGCCCCAAAGAACCTTCCATACTTTCACACTGAAACTCCCTCACACACACACATCACACACTGATGTATGAATCTTCACCTCTGGTTGTCGTGCTAGTTACTCACTACTGAGTTCTCCCACTGGCATAATAAACTCTTCTCTTGTTAAACTGTCTATTGACAATTCATGGGTCCCACGACCAAAACCTAAATTAGAACCATTCACTTTGTGACATGAAATGAGGGGAAAAAATTCTTCCCCTTTGCTCTATCGGCAACCTATCACAGATCTGAGAATGACACTTTAAACAATTTTTTTTTATGGTTTATATTCATTTGTCTTGATTTTTTTCCAAAGTTTATGGCGTTTGTAAGTTTTGTAATAGGGTCAGATGCCTCTCCTCTATTTAAGGACCACATCAGCATGCCTCTACTATATCTTGTTAATTTTTGCAAGATGTTAAAAAATAATAGAATTTTTGCTTAATACAAATGTTTGTGTTTAATATGATTTTTTTTGCTAAGTATGCCTGAATTATAATTTGAAATGCACTGAACCAAGTAAAAACTATTTTACAGGAGGATGCCGTCTCCATCAAAGTCAAGTACATCTAGAAACAAAGAATGAAGTGTGATAGAAGGGTGTTATGTGATCTTGGTTTCACGGACTCAAATTGTGAGAATCATATATAAATTGCGGTGCTCACCACACCCAGAACAGTGATGTTTCCGTAGTAACCGATACACTTACAAAGAAACATGAGTGATGTAGAAAAAAGAAAAAGAAACTAGAGTAAAAAATAGAAGTAACTGACCCTGACTATATGATGACAACAAGAAAAACACTAAGGCAGGTCACGTCAAGATGGTGTTTTATCTCAGAAAAATATTAGAAACTTAGAAGATTCTTAGATGAGAGCCATGTCTTCTGTTCCTTTTGAATCTTTTTATAGACTGAAACAAAGAGGCACTCAAATACTTGACTGAGAGAGAGAGAGAGAGAGAGAGAGAGAGAGAAAGAGAGAAAAGAAAGCAAGTCCAGAGGAAAGGAGGGGAAAAATGAGAACATCCAAGAAAACAAGCCCTTCTTTACCATCAGATCAAGAGTCATCCAAACAAGAGAGCAAATATCAGTGATTCCCTTTACCATCAAATCTTGGACATTATGTTAAAGGGGGAAACGGCCTTATTAAAGCCTATGATTACAGGTGTTCGCAAATGCCCATCAAATCGGCCTGAACTCTGGTTGCCCCTGTGATAATAAAGGCTCAGCCTGAAGGTGAATTATTTTCATAAGTTTGAGTTTAGTTCATTCAGCCAGTTTTGAAGAAGTTTTAGAGAAGAGAAAAATATATGTTTTCATCTCTGGTGGCATTTTATACTCAAATAAGTCAAAAGTGACTATTCTATCAATAACTTAAGTACTGAAAAAAAATGCATGATTTTAACGATTCATACACTTAAAAACACATGGACATTTTACAGCATGTTTGTAGGTATTTTGGTTTCTCAAATGTGACCTTTGGGGTTTGATTTCATTTTATATTTTCTGTTCTAAGCTTATCTATCTTTAAGCTTCCAACAGTAATTAAAAATTAAGCTGGCCATATTGGAGAGGTTAATTTACTTGTGTTGCAGATTGAAACAGAAATAACTCGTGCTATATTTACAAAGCAGTGTACCTCTATAAACCTTAATGCTTTCTGAAAACATCACCGAGAAGTCCAAATTTTGAATTATTGTAGTGACTGCATAGAAACAAACTCTGCTTCTGGGACCTGAATGTTGTACACACATCCCTGGGATCTTATTAATGTACACATTCTGATCTACACGCTAAGGTCTAGGACTCACCATTTCAGTCACTCAGGTGAGACTGAAGCTGCTGGTCAGCAGGCCACATTTTGAGTAATGAGGCTTTAGAGGACTAGACTTTTTCATTAAGTATTTCCCACTTTCTTCCCTTACAATTTGAGATTGATTCATTTAGAATTTTAACCTTTTAGACTAGCTAAGTGTTCCATCCCTCTATATTCCTTAGTACATAAAGAGAACTGGACATCCAGAATTTCCTTAGAAATCTGGACGAATTTCTCACTCTAAAAGGTTGATTTGGATGTTTTTCTCTCTTTGGTAGAGCTAGAGAGTCCTGATTATTTTAAGTCCAACTGCTGCAACAAATTTTGCTACATGTACAAAATGTGCTGATGTGAAAATCTAAAAGAAATAGTCAACGATACAGAAGATATCTCCAAACCTGACCAACAATAACATTTTGAGCAACATATGGAGGAACAGGAAGCTGTAATGAGTTTCTTTTAGCCCAAAATGCAACCACAAACATATCTCATACTGTTATTGGAAGAACAGAATCAATGTCCTCCATATGAGCCTACAAAAAAGACGCCATTAAAATACCATCAGAAGCCATAAATTGAAAAATGGCGCAGACTAAAGAGTGTAATGATACAGGCAGGACACAAACAGGAAGCCAGGAGATCTTCAGGGAGATCTTCCATGGCTTCTGCTCTATTAAAAAAATATACCCACACACATGGAAGTAGTTTCTGGTGATTTTATATGTTCAGGTTTTTTTGTTTCCTATTTATACATATGCTTTCGGTGTAACCTCAAGCAGGTAACCAGCCAATTCAATCTTGTTACCAACCTACCCACCTAATGAATTACTATTTGATTAATCTTATTCACCTGATAAATGTGTTACAGTTTTTAATGAATTACAGATGCTTAATGAGCAGAATACTTTATAAGGAAAGAGTAGAATATATGCAGACTTATTAGCTTTCATAATAAAATAGAATGGAATTTCAGGAGCTAAGTGGAATACACAGATTTGACAGCAACAGAAATTATAATGTTTTTCAATAGTTGGAAGTTCAGCTTCTTCTACTACAGCTATACTAACTTACCTGAGTTTAGCTTTGTTAAAAGCTAGTGTGGACACTAAAATACTGTTATTAACCACAACTTCCTTTTTTCTTAATTTGTCTCATAACCATGTCTCTTAAGACAGAGGGAAAAGATGGTACATGAGTGACTAGATACATTAATGTGAGTTAAAAAAGCAAATTAGGTGGGGTTTCAGGTGGGGTTTCGGGTTCTTTTCAAAACATTAGTTCATACACATTGGACCCACCAAAGACTCTAAATTACTGTAAGAATATAATTTTACTTAATGTGCTCAAAATGTTTCAAAGGATAGTCATGAATACATTATTTGTACCCACAAGCAGGATACAATGCCTTTAAATGATCTGATTCCTATATTAAATTGGCAAATACTCAAGCATTAAACAATTCCCCAAAGTCCCAGAACTCTGATAGGCATCACAACTTCCTCTGATATCAGAAGGTAGATTAGTCTTTTTCATTTGCTATGTGACTGAGGGTAAAAACAAATATCCCTCATCCATAGGGTTGTATAACTTCCATTTTAGAGAACGGACTCCCTCCCTAGAAAAGATGAATGAATTTCTTTCACATTTGTTCCCACTATCTTAACTATCCATGCCCTTGTGAGGATATCACACCTTATTCAGCAAGGCATTTCACTAAATTCAGAATGGAACTTTACATTTTAATGGCCAATACCAGAATTTCTTTTAAGAAATTTCTTTTTTCTTTTATAGTTCAACATTTTTTTTAAAAGATTTTATTTGAGAGAGAGCGAGTGAGATAGAATGAGTATAAGTTGGGAGAGGTGCAAAGGAAGAGCGAGAAGCAGGCTCCCTGCTGAGCAGGTAGCCCAATGTGGGGCTTGATCCCAGGATGCTGGGATCACAACATGAGCCCAAGGCAGATGCTTAACCAACTGAGCCATGCAGGTGCCCCAGTTCAACATTTTCAATTCTGTATAATGCATTTGTACTTACAGCTCTAGAAACTGACCCACATGATGCTAGATATAGTCCCAAGATTCTAACAGAAACACATTTTCCTTTAATGTAAATAAGAAGGAAAACATTTGATGAACTTTACGCCTTTCAATGCATGTAATCAGTCTTTTCAAAAATTATTTTAAGTCTTAAATTTTACAAATAAAGGATACATACAGTTCCTCAGACTTGATATGGTCTTGATCTATAAACAATTAGTGATCATAGGTCTAAAAACCTGTCCTTTCAGTATCACTGAAAGTATCACTTGGAAAGCCCATAGATCACTCTTACTCTAACCCAGAGACTGCATCCAAAATCCCATGGGCCACATTGAGCTTAAAAATAGATTTGGCATCAACACTACTTTTCAGTTTAGTTTGGCTTTTATAATTTGGTATTTTGAAGGCTTTTAGATGGGGCCTGACTTTGCCACCTTACTTCACTTCTCCCTTTTCCCTACTGTTTAACATTCCATCAAATCCACTCATTTTTGTTATCTGTCTGATCTCTGCTCTAGTCCCTGAACTGTGAGCCAATGTCAAGGGAAAACCTCGAAATAAAACACCATCCACTGCGACATCTTCACATGGAGGGAAAATGCCCCAATTCTTTTTCCTTGCACCATGACTGGTAAGTATCCTTTCATTTCACACAATAGCAAGCCAAAATTTGAAATGCGAGGAATACTCAGCACAAACCAGTTTTGGCAGCATCTCAGCCACTCCTGTGACTCTGAACATCCTGGAAAACTCTGCTGATCTGTATGCTGCTCAGCTTGGTGTCCGGTCAGCTTTGCAACATTATCTTGCACAATTGAATGAAAATGTGACATATTCCCTGTTGCCTAACCCCCATCCTCTCAACCCCTCAGATGGTGGAATTTTCCATTAGAAAGAGAGAAGAGAGAGTATAGTACTTGAAGGGGGGAAATACTGTTTTTTGTCCTCCTTCTTCTGTCCACTATAATACAAAGCTTTGCTCCTCCTCTCGGGAAAATATAAGGCTGGCTGCCAGTCAGTTTGACAGAAGGAGATCAGTGCAGCGGAAAATTGGATAACAGAATAAAATCTATGGGGCCACAGGAATCCCGTCAAAACCAGCTCGTCCTGTCAAAACCTAGACAAGTGACAAGGGCAAATATAGAATGTTATTTATATTTAAATATTTCTAATGATATCATAATTATACTTCTGCCTCTGTTAGGCAGCCATTTTCCTGTGAGCCACCATTCTGCAAACCAAATGCTGTATGTTGGAGAAAATCTACATAAGAATCAGACAGCTTCAATCAGACACCTAGGAAAATCCTATAAACTTCTCAAATAGCTATTTCTAAAGGACAGAAAATAACAATTTATTTTTTCAAAGACATTTTTCTTGGAGTACAATCGTTGAATTCAATAAAAACAAATTATTCCTAGTTCTTTGGGAATGGGAAAACCAAGCTATCTAGCAGGCAGCTAACAGATTAATTTCACTTAAAGTTAGGCCTGGTATTTTGGAAAATGTCCTATTTTCCTTCTCTAGAATGTGTCATATTGGGTCATTCTATAGATGAAGTTATTGATGGCCTTAATTTGTGAAACTTCACAATAAGTTCAATAAACTAAAATGTAAATTGCCAAGAGATATAAATTTCTTACTTCAAAAAAATTAGGGAAAAGTTTTGATATAGATATTCTAAGTCAATATTCATTATAATTAATTCTATTATTAAAACATTTTAGAGTACTATCTTAATATACTATGAGTCATACCAAAGAATTTGGTACCATGAGGGAGGGCATTTTTAAAGATATACTCTACATTAAATACAATTCATATTAGACTTTCATAGAGCTTTAAGTCTAAGATGCCTAAGCCCTTACTGCTCATCTTTAATATGTATATACTTTTTCTCTTTTGTAGACCCAACCAACAAAAAGCAAAGAGGGACTGTCAGCATGCAAACTCAGTAATTTATATAAAAAATATAGTTATTGCTCATAATATACAAGACAACATGCCAAGTGCTGGGGAAAAAGCAAAGATAAAGGAGTATTCAGGTACAACCATATGCCATCTAAAATGTACATTCTGATACTACAGAGAATGGAGCAGTTGAGGAGCCTCTATCTGCGTGTTATTTCCCATCTAAACACCTCTGTAAGGCTCCCAACTGTCAGAACCCATTTTACTGAAAACATTTTCATGTTTCCCCTGCTGCTAACTTCTTCCACTCCATTTTAAAAGACTCCCTGACTCTTGCTAATATGTTCTCATTCTTGCTTTCTCTTGCTTCTCTTCCTTTGCCCGCATTGTCTTTGACCTCTCCCTCTCTTACCGTTTCAGATTTAGCTAAAGTATCATTTTACCTTGAAATCTTTGACTAACCCAAAGGACTGTTTAGCATGTGTACGACAATGACAATGTTCTAAGGGTTTAACATACGTAACATAACATACATTATTCAGCCCAGCTTCGTAGGGAAGTAGTACTCTGTTTGAGAGATGCAAAAAGCTCAGAGCAGTTAAGTCATCTGCCTCAAGATACACAGTAAAAAAGTAGCAGAGTCCAGATTCATGCCCCATCTGTCTGATCCAGACACCTGTGTACTTGAGGAATTACTCTGTTATTTTGTTACCTTTCTAATACCTTCCTATCTGAACTCATGTTTTAGATAGTAGCAAACGATTCAGTACCTAATAGTTCCTGTGTTCATATATACCACTCTGGCCTCTTCAGTTAGACTATAAAAGCAGAGAAGTTTATTTATCCAACACTCCAGTCTAATACCAGGCATTTCACTTGTTGATGGATTGAATCTAGTTAATCTACAGCATTTTAATACATCAGAGAGAAAGCTATGCTTCTCAGATGATTACTATTTGGTCACTGGTTTGCATTATCTGTAGTTCTAGCCACCCTGGAACTATTTGCCTAGCAGTCCACTATAAACTGTGAAGTTCCAAAAGAATATCTTAATTCAGCAAGTCTTTATTGAGTGACAATTGTGTGATAATGTTTTGCCCAGCACCTGGGGGAAAATAATAAAAAGGCTTAAGACAGTCTCTACTCTTAAGACCCTTATTATTGGGATGCCTGGCTGGCTCAGTTGGTTAAGCAGCTGCCTTTGGCTCAGGTCATGATCCCAGGGTTCTGGGATCGAGTCCCACAGCAGGTTCCTTGCTCAGCAGGGAGCCTGCTTCTCCCTCTGCCTCTGCCTGCCACTCTGCCTGTTTGTGCTCTCTCTCTTTCTGACAAATAAATAAATAAAATCTCTTTAAAAATTATTAAAATAAAAAAGACCCTTATTATCTTGTTGGAGAGAGACTTTATATTAAATTATATACATATATAATATTTATTAAGTATATGTTACTTACAATGTATACATCAGTATACATTAAGCATACGTTAAGTATATGTTACATATTAAGTATATGTTAAAGTATAAGTATATGTTAATACATTAAGTATATGTTACAATATTTATTAAGTATATGTTACATATGTTATATGTTAAGCATGTTACATAATTAAGTTATATGTAAGTATATTTTACATTAAATATGCTATATATGTATACAAGTTAACACAAAAAACATGAATTTATACATAAAATACGCTTTAGTACAGTGCCTAGTAAGAGCTTAAATAATCTATTAAGGAGAGGGAGTAGAGGGATGGATGAAATAGGTGAAGGGCATTAAGAGTTACAATCTCCCAGTTGTAAAATAAAAAAGACATGGTAATATAATGTACAGCATAAGGAATACAGTCAATAATATTATATCAACTTTGTATGGTGACAGATGGTAACCAGAGCCATTGCAGTGATTTTGTAAGGTACACAAATACCAAATCACTATGTTTTACACCTGAAACTAATACAACATTGTATGTCAGTTATTCTTTTTTTTTTAAAGATTTTTTTTTTTTATTCATTTAACAGAGAGAGAACACAAGCAGGCAGAGAGGCAGGCAGAGGCAGAGAGAGGAGCAGGCTCCCTGCGGAGCAAGGAGCCCAATGCAGGACTCGATCCCAAGACGCTGGGATCATGACCTGAGCCAAAGGCAGTTGCTTAACCAACTGAGCCACCCAGGTGTCCCTGTATGTCAGTTATTCTTAAAGTATCCATCCAGTCACAGCAAATGGAAGATAGCGGGCAAATTTAATCTACAATTATCCACAATAAATGGTTATAATTTATCACCACAGACACTGTTCAACAAATATTTAATATGTTTCTAAATAGAACTTAGAGTCTGCCAAAGTCAATGCTGAGAAGGAAGTATAGAAAACATAACAAATTGGACTTTTTCTTATGGAGCCCTCTCTCCTGAAAAATGTTTCATGGACTAAATCCTTGGGATGAGCTTCTTCCAATACCATTTTTTTCTCCTTAAAAGTGGAATACGGGAAAAAAGGATGTTTTTGTACATCCAGCTTAGATGCACTCTGGCTATGATTTTATTCTAGTATTAACATCATTAATAAATCTTTTTTACAATTATTTTCCTTGTATGAATTTGTATACATCAGCTTAGGGTTAGGTAAATTAAACGGAAAAATATCATTGCTAGGTCTAGTATCAGAAACTAGATGTGGTTCTTTGATTCTTTGACTTGTTTAATGGATTACAATGAGGCATCAGCTAAGGGCTGGTAATTTAAATTATAAGCAGAGGGTTCAAAGCTGTGGCTAATTCATTACTCACACATCTCTAGTTGAGGTAGTAATTTAAAGTCATGTGTGTCGCATTAATTGTAATCTTGTTTCCAAATGACAAGATAAATATCTCAAGGAACATAATGTATTATGGTCATAGGTCAAACCAAATGAATGTCTAAAATAGATTAGCACTAAGTGCATGCAATATGTCATGTTTATAAATTTTAAAAAGGATAAATTATATTAGCATTTAGCAGATTGTTCATTACACATCATCAATGTTTAGCTTTAAGTGCATTAATACTTTATTCAGTTACAGCATTCTCTGAAAATACCACACACAGAGCTGCTACAAAATCTCTTACTGAAAATCTACTACTTGAAGAAAAAAAAAATACAGAATAGGTTAATCCATACCCTCTCCCACCAAGATTTGATTGCTTTGTTTCACATATGTGTGAAATAGATACATTTTGGCCCTGAAGCGGCTCAAACAAGGGCAATGCTCTAATTGGCAAAAGAAGAAAATTGCCAAAATGCCAGGTCCTTACCGACTTGCATGTATAGCTCTGCTTTTAATTTAAGCCTGTCCATCAGTTGGCACTGGGTTAGAACCTCAAAAACTGTCCTAGAGTAGAAAACCCAGTAACACATGGCAAAAAAAGGACAGAATAAGGATTCAGGCTGTTGGTGAAATTATAAAATAGACCGTTGGTTTTCAGATTTGAGCTGAAATTTAACTCTTATGATTACAGAATGAACTAACCAGTTTTTCTATCTCTACAAGCCATGACATCACTGGGGATTTATCTAACTCTCTCATCACCTCCACAAGTCATTATACACCGCTATCTCAGCTTCATGTTACTGGGGTGAATATTTTGGGAGAAATCACTTAAGGTAGAATGAGGACACTGAAGAAGGAGCAGCAAAACAACTAAACACAGCTTACAGAAATATTTCTTTAGCTAGCACAGGTGTCTTTGTGGTTTTACAGTTTGCGTATATGTTTTTCATTAAATCTGAGCATCTTTAAAGCAAGCGAGGCAGCCCCCAGCCCATCAATGGCTTCCTCTAGTCTTTCTTTATACAAACCATCCTACACCAGTGTTAACTACAGGCAGTGGAGTTTGCAATAGGTAGCTGCTGCTCCAATCAAAATAGGACATTGTCTTGCTGAGTGGAGTCGGCACGGAACTAACATGGTCAGGACAGTAGAGGGGATTTTTAGGGTCTGGGGAAGGGAAGAGAAGGGGATAAAATGGCAGCTGAGACTAATGGCAAGGAGAGGAACTTTGAGGATGCAAACCAAACTAATCATATGAAGGTTCTGGTGGACTCTGTGCAAAGGGAATCCTGCCCTCTATACAGAAGTTTTAGTAAAATATTAGTACCTCACAAATGTATTATAAAATTGGGTATGTTCTGAAGAACCAACCAAGTTCTGAGTGTCTTAGTACAAGGCAAGGACTGAGTATATCTTAAACTACATTTGGGCTAACACAAAGGAGTATTGGGGATTCTTTCTCCATCTAAGTTATTACATGAGAGTTTCCTGCCACACAGCTAAGAAAGCAACCTGCATTTAACTGGCAGAAAGGTGCTGGGTCCATGATCAAGGCTCAGTCAGTCAGATGTTGCTGCAGGCTTTTGGAAGCTCGAGAGGGTGAAGGAGAAAGACAGTGACATTCGGAACTTATTTACAGTTCAGTGTATCCCAGGCAAACATTTAGTCATAAATGACATTTTTCAAATAGTCCAGAAAATTCAGAATGGATCTTTTATTCTTTTCCAACAAAGACCAAAACAATTTTTTAAATTCCAGTATAGATAACATACAGCATATTAGTTTCAGGTGTACAATATAGTGATTCTGTAATGCTATACTTTACCCAGTGCTCATCATGATACATGTACTCTTAATCCCCTTCTCCTATTTCATGTATCCCCCCGCTCACCTCTGCTCTGGTAACCATCAGTTTGTTCTCTATACTTAAGAATGTTCTTTGCTTAGTCTCTTTTTGTTTGTTTCTTAAATTTCACATGAGTGAAATCACTCAGTATTTGTCTTTCTCACACTTATTTTACTTAGCATTATACTCCCCAGATCCACCCATGTTGTTGCAAATGGCAGGACTTTATTCTTTTTTATGACTGAGTAATACTCCATTGTATATATACATATACCACATCTTTATCCATTCATATGTCCATGGACACTTAGGCTGCTTCCATAACTTGGCTATTGTAAATAATGCTTCAGTAAACATAGGGGAGCACATGTCTTTTTGAATTAGTGTTTTTATATTCTTTGGGTAAATACTCAGTAGCATAATTATGGGATATTTCCACAGTGGCTGTACCAGTTTGCATTCCCACCAACAGAGCAAGAGGGTTCCTTTTTCTCCATAACCCCATCAATACTTGTTGTTTCTTGTGTTTTTGATTTTAGCCATTCTGACAGGTGTGAGGTGATATCTCATTGTGGTTTTGATTTGCATTTCTCTGATGATTAGTGATGCTGAGCATCTTTTCATGTGTCAGCCATCTGTATGTCTAATTTGGAGAAATGTGTGTTTCTGTCTTCTGTGCATTTTTTAATTGGATTATTTGGTTTTTTGATGGTGAGTTGTATAAGCTCTTTATATATTTTGGATACTAACCCTTTATTGGACAGGTGATTTACAAAGATCTTCTCCCATTCCATAGGTTATCTTTTAGATTTGTTGATTATTCCTTTGCTGTGCAGAAGCTTTTTATTTTGATATGGTCCCAATAGTTTATTTTTGCTTTCGTTTGCTTTGCTTCAGGAGACATATCTAGAAAAATTGTTGCTATGGCTAACATCAAAGAAATTACTGCTTGTGTTCTTTTCTAGGATTTTTATGGTTTCAGGTCTCACATTTAGGTCCTTAATCCATTTTGAGTTTATTTTTGTGTATGGTGTAAGAAAATGGTCCAGTTTCATTCTTTTTCACATAGCTATCCAGTTTTCCCACAACTGAGACCACAATAATTTTTAAAACTTCTTAAGCTTATTTAGAATCTATGTCAATTTCAATTAAATTTATTTATTATTTATTAATATAACTGGATTTATTAATGTGCAGTACAGTGGATTTGTTTTGCGAGTTCAAATCCCAATTTACTAACTATGTGACAGTGGACTGGTCACTTCCCTGTACTTCAATTTCTTTATTTACAACCTCAACCAGTAAAGGCAAAGTGGGGGTGACTGGTGTAATGGAGAGCAGAGTCAAAGCAGCAGTTGGGATAGTCTGAGTCACGCCAACCTATGGTGTTGATTAGTATTAGCTAAGACTGCCAACCAGGCAGCCCCAGACTGGGTAGCTCGCACAACAGAAAGCTATTTCTCACATGTGTAGGTTGGAAGTCTAAGATGAATGTGTTAGCAGGTTCGGTTCCTCCCGAGGCCTACCCTCCTTGACTGGCAGATGGTTTTTTCTCTGTGCTTGCACGTCCCTGATGGCTCTTCCTCTTCTTAAAAGGACATCAACCATAATGTATTAGGGCCCCCACATGTATGACCTCATTTAACCTTAATTATTTCTTTGGGGCCCCATCTCCAAAAATAGTCACACTGGAGGCTAGGGCTGCAACATAACTGGTTTTGGGGAGACACAATTCAGTCTATAGTAGGTATTAAGAGTGTCTACTTCATAGGGTTGCTAGGAGAATGACATGAGTCATTAGTTGTAAAGCATTTAGAACAGTGGCTGGTATATAGTAGGACCATGCAAATATTTATTAAGTGATTTTGAAAGAAATTTAGACTTTTTAAATCTGAGTTAATTTCCTCATCTCTGAAATGAGATGCCTTCTCTCTTTTCCAGATGAGAATCAGGCATGTATATTAGTAACCTATTTCTGTATAACAAATTATCCTAAAATTTAGCAATTAAAAAAAAAAACATTTATTATGTCACACAGTTTCTGTGGGACATGAATTCAGGAGTAGCTTAGCTGGGCCATTCCGGCTTAATCTCTCACCAAGCTGTAATCAAGGCATCAACTGAATCTTAACTGTGACTGGAGGATCCACTTCCAAGATGGTTTACACACATGGCTGACTAGTTGGTTCTGTTTTTGGCAGGAGGCCTCAGTTCCTCACCACATATACTTCTCCAAAAGGAGAAGTGAGTAAGTGCCCTCAGAAGATGGCAGCTGGCTTCCTCTGATGCAAGTGCTCCAAGAGAGAACAAGGCAGAGATGACATTATCTTTTATGATCTGGCCTCAGAATTGACATATCATTACTTCTTCTATATTCTATTGGTCACAGAGATCAACACTAATACAACGTTGGGATGCGGGGTAGGGAGGAACTACACAAAAAGATGAATACCAAATAGTAATCATCAATAAGAGCTCATCTTAGAAAATGGCTACCATACTTGGCCAATCAGATTCTCCTGCCAGAATTTTTGAAGCCCATAGAAATAAAACAAGGACACTGTGGCAGTCACCTTACCTACAGCTCAGCACAAATATCAAATGGGGACAGCACCAGTTATAGTATCTGAAGCAAAACTGCCATGGTGTGTTCTGGACTGTTTTCCACTGTCTAACTTATTTTGGATTCTTGTTCTCTAATCCTATTTCCCAATCTCCCAATTGATTCTGTGACCTGCCCAGTATTTTTTCAGTGATTTGTTTTTTAATCTGATAGTCAGTTGGCTTCTACTGTTTGTAACCAAGAACCCTGACTGATAAAATTTAGAAATCTTCCTCACTGTCTTCTGCTACCATTAATGCTCCTTCTCCCTCAAATCCCATATCCCAGGTCACGTGCTATTTCCCCAAGGAAGACTTCTTGGAGCCCTCAGGTCAGAACAGGGCAGAAAACATGAGTCTCGTGTTCTTTGCTGTGTACCCCACATCACATGACAATCTCTCAAAAAATGAAGAATAAAAGTCCAATATAAACTTTTTGCTGTCTTGACAGTCTTTGTGAGAAAGCTGTCATCCTTCGATCATCCATTTTAGTTTGAACTGAGAATGACATTGTCTTCATTTATTTTTACATTTTTCCGATGTATTTATTCTATTTTTAAATTGAAGTTTTCAAAGCTCAGTTTAATGTTGCCATCCTCTGTGCCCCCAAGGAGTCCGGATGAATGTACATTTTATTCAGTAAATGATTTCCCTATAGAAAGTTAACATAAAAGTTTGCTTTATGAACATGGAATTTGAAAATGAAGGGAACTAATTATTTGATTTGATTGTTCAATGGTGTCTGGCTAAGGAAACTTGACTAAGAATGGAGATACTCCTGCCAAGATGTCTGATGGATCCATGAGCCAGCATTCCCTCTGCAGGAATAAGTGCCAACACTTGACTCTCCACTCTCTGGCCCCCATTTTTCTCTGCTGACTAACAACCCTTCCCCTCTTCCACTTGTTTTACTCTTTCGTTAGTTATGTTACTAAAACCCACACCAACATTTGATGGTATGGGAATAATTTATTTTATAGATAATTTTAAGCCTGATCAGATTTGGAAGCTAGAAAGAAGAAGAAGGAGTAGAATTCTTAGGAATAACTCCCTTAAGTTTTGGGTTTTGTTTTTGTGGGTTTTTTTTTTTAATTAATCTGGTAAAGTCAATGTGGCCTGTATTACCAGCTTGAGGTATAATGAATATCATAAATCTTTTTAAAATTCAAATTACTCATTCAATCACTCATAGGACCATTTTAAAAGGAAATCCAATGGCTACATCTTGAAACCTCTCCCTTTAACCAAGTTGTCAAGAACTGTGGATGCCTGTGTAACCCAAAGGGGTCATCCGTTTCTTAGGTATTTGTTGTTAGCAGAATTAACAAAGGAAGGAAAGTGGGTTAAGAGAGAGATGGAGGGAGGGACAGATGGAAAGAGAAATACTACAGGAGGAGGAAAGAAGGCAGGCACTCAAGCTGTCTGACCAGTTTCATGCCAGCCCCAGCAATCAATTGTCATTTCTGTTGTCACTGCCATACAAACTTATTGCACTTAATAGATCTAGTCTAGTGCATCATTTTGAGCCTTTCTACCCTCAGCAGTGTCTGCCGCACATCCTGCAGTCCACCACGCACTGGCTTCCGAAGTTCCAGGTCTCCTTTTACCCTTTCAGGTGAGGGCCATTGTTTTCACAGTGCACCCATTGTGACAGAGAGATCTTCTAGCCTTCTAGACTGTTACGGAATGAATCTTCCTTCATGATTTCCTACAACTCACTAGTCAAATATCTGTCTTCCTTCAGGGCAAATCTTCCTTCAGAGACACGGGAACTTATTTGAAATCATTTCAATCTATCTGATGTTCTGGTAGGTGGTCTCCACTGGAATGGGGAGATTCTTTTTCCCCCTGAGAAGTATTTGACAGTGCAAATTTACTTCAGTTTTCCCCAAACTTGCATTGCAAAGGTTCTTTGGAGAAAACTTTGTCAAGCCACAAAGTATTCTGATACATATTTCTGAATCAATGGGTTCCTACTTCTTCCATCTGAATAAGAAGAGAACTTCCAGAAACTCTTCTCAGAATTAAGAAAAACAGTTCCAAATTGACCCTTCATAAGTCACCTAGCAAAAAATCTGCTTGCACTTTCTTTCACCAACCAAGACACAAAAAATTGTTCTATCTTGCTGGGTATATCACATACCTCTATGTCCAGGAATGTATATAGCCCATAGTTTTTAAGCTATAGATAATGGCAACATTTAGCATAGTTACCTTTGGTAATAGTACACAAATTTTTGTCCAAATATCAGTCTGTTCTAGATGCAGTCTACCTATTTGCAGTCAACTGACCCACCCCCCCACTCGCATGGTTACAGAGGTAAGCATATATCATAAGTCTAAACTAATTCTCTTTCCCTGGACACAGTAATTAAGGGATGGGTCCATGGCTCAATATGAGCCTACAAGAACCAAGTTTTTGCTCTACTCTTGAAGAAGAGAAGCTCTCTTTCCTATTAGATGAGACACAGAACCACTACAAAAGAGCCTGTTTTAAAATGGAGTCAACCCAGAAGAAACATAACTAGAAATAAATACTGGTCATAGCAGATATAGAATACTCAGTTCATGAAACAATAAACTTCCTTTCTGGATGAGGTTTTTTGGTTTGGGATTTCTGTTGCTTTCTCTCAAAAGATTCTCCTCTGATACCTATGAACCAATTAGCATATCAGAGGGTTTAAGCTGGTGATGAACTGGGTAGAAGGAAAAGGGTGGGGAAGCGTATTTTCCTTTTCTCTTTCAATTCGTGCCTCTTGTAACCACTAACAACAGGAAGTACAGTTTAATTGGAAATGGGCTAACATACTTCTAAGAATAATCATCTAAGGCTAACTGCCTGGGTAGTTTTGAAGTCAGATAAATTGGCTCTCTTGTTATAAAGTGCCATCTCTCCTGATTAGTACTTGATTAAACAACAACAACAAAAATAACCTCTTAGAACTGAAATATCAACAGCTTCCTGGATTCCATTTTTCTTTGCAAGATAATGAGCGCAGCACACTGTTTAGCATGTTTTTAATTGGATGAATATCAGATATACAATGTTTTTCTATCGTTGATGCCTTGTGTGCTAAGAATTTCATTATATCTCAGAATTACCACATAAGATTTTCTTTGTATTTGTCACAAACATATTCCTACACACAGAGATAATTGCCACAACTTCACCATATATGTTAAGGTTTTCTCTTTTCTTTATGTTTAATTTTCTTTAGAAGTATCCACTTGAGGGGCACCTGGGAGGCTCAGTTGGTTAAGCAACTGACTCATGATTTTGGCTCAGGTTATGATCACAGGGTTGGGATACTGAGCTCTGCCTCAGGTTCCAGACTGCTTAAGATTCAATCTCCCCCTCTTCCTCTGCCCCTCTCACCCCTGCTTACCGTGTATACTGTGAATGAATGAATTAATGAATGAATCCACTTGAAGTCGCAGAGCATTTAGCTTGGTTTAAAGATCTTGCTTTTGATCATGATTTGTCCTTTTTTGAAACAGATTTTTTTCTGGAACAGAGGAAAATCTGAGTGCATTTTATTTCACCATTAAGTCCTAACCAGTTACCGATGGCACACTCCATGTAGTTTTGTAAGAAAAGAGAAAGAAAACTGAAAAATGTGCTCCCTGCCCTCCAGAAGTGTATAAACCCTCCAGCAGTTACAAAATGGGCAGAGTGATAATATTTTAGTACAGTTTACACAGCAAAATACAAACTAATGTAATACAGAATCATTAAGTGATGAGAAAATATTTGGTAAAGAAGCTCTTAATAAATATTTGTTGTCTCATCAGAGAGAAATTAGTCAGCAAAGTCTTCTTAAATGTCATCAATACCTAGAGTCACAGAGCACCCCGCATCAATGACTTTTATCATTCATTTATGTTGTTTATGTTTTAGATGATTTTTTTAGATGCTCATAGTCCTTCTGGTTTTATTTAGTCTATTTTGGATGCAATCCATTGTGCAGAATTATTATCCTTGGCTCACAACTCTATCATTGATTCATTTGGGGGCCACGATTAGGTTGTTTCCAATGTAGCACTATCAAAAACATCTACTCATGTTTCCTGGTACATATGACTGTATACACATAAGGGAGTAGAATTACTGAGTCAAACGGCATGCAATACTCTAATTTACAAGGGAAGGTCAGAAATAATTATTACAAGAAACTATTTTCCCTTTATATTCCTACCAGCAATGAATGAGAAATCGAGTTGATCCATGTCCTCCCCAACACTTGATATTATAGGACCGCTTAATTTTTTGTAGTCTACTTTGTATAAAATGGTAGCTCACTGTGGTCTCGTTGTCCTAATTAAACCTAGGTTGACCATCTCTTCCTATATTTTGTGGTAATATATGAATCTTTTTTTCCTCCTTTTCTGACTATTAAAATCCTTAACATTATAGGTATAGATAAAGAAAAGAAAATAGCAAATACAGATTCTAACAAGTCCCACTTAAAAGTCACTCATATTCTTTGCTTTGAGGGGAATATATGAAAGAAAACTTATACTTTGGCCTTGTAAGGAAATAACTCCCAACTATCATTCACCTTATATTGCATTAGGCATCTTTGCATTAGAACTCCTCCATTTCTCAGCTTTTCCCACACATCACCTCATTCCTATAGCTCCAGAATTCCAATCACATCAAAAGAAGAAAATGTGGATAGAAAAGGCCCCTTTCACACAAAATGACTCTGAGTGACTGAAAGGCTCATGAGTTCTGGTCATGGTCTGAAGACTGGTTGGCTGGCCAGGAACACAAAAGTCTCCAGTCAGGTCACCCTGGACCTTCCTCTGATGGCCACATTGGGATTACCTGTAGTGGGAGACTACAGAAAACCACTTCGAATCAAAGTAGAACTGGAATATATGTAACAGTCAGAGGGCCAAGCAACGTTTGCTTTAAGCACATGACTATAATACCGATTATAGTCACACTCTTACTTTTTCAATTTTCAAATGTGAAAGAAAGATAATGATTGCACAAAACTTCTTGCTTCACTGGCTGTCTGACACTTGTTGAAAAGCACAGTGAAATTCTGGAAATACTGTATAGGTATAAAGACAAACCAAAAATAATAAATTAACATGAACAGTAAAAACATTTTTTTAAGATTTTATTTATTTGAGAAAGAGAGAGCATGAGTCGGGGTGGGGGGAGGAAGCAGAGGGAGAAGCAGACTCCCCACTGAGCAGAGAGCCTGATGTAGGGCTCCATCCCAGGACCCCAAGATCATGACCTGAGCCAAAGGCAGATGCTTAACTGACTGAGCCACCCAGGTGCCCCTAAAAATAATTTTTAAGAGGTAAAAGAAATATTTATATATTCAAGCCATATTCAAAATCTCTAAACCATTTTATTATCATGGGGTTTTTTTTTTTCCTTAAATGAGAGCAAGAAATTACAAAATTTCAGAATTCAGAGTTTCCAAAAAAGGCTTAAGAGATGGAGGAAGTCCAATTGTAATGGTCTTCACTTTGCATCCACAGACTGTCGTCTTAATCGATTCTGGCTGCTATAACAAAATACAAGAGACTGAATAACTTCTAGATCATAAGATTATTTCTCACAGTTCTTGAGGCTGGGAAGCCCAAGACCTCCATGTCAGCATTCTTATGCTCTGATGAAGGCTCACTTCCTGGTTCATAGCCTGTGCCTTCTCATAATTTCCTCAGATGGAGGAAGGGCTAGAGATTCCCCTTGGAGTCACTTTCATAAGGCACTAATCCCATGCATGCATGCAGGCTCCACCTTCGTGGCTTAAGAACCCTTCAAAGGCACCACCTGCTAATACCATCACATTGGACATTAGGGTTTCACCATGAAAATATGAGAGGGACACAAACATTCAGTCCAAGGCAACTATATTTCTCCGATATTTTCTTCTTCAACATTCTAGTATTTTCAGAATGGGTAGATATTTAAATTTACATTTTGTTACCTCTGGACAAATTGAGTCAGAAAATAAGGCAAATTTCCAAAAGCCACAAGGGAATCCCCTTGTTAGCCCCACTAACAAACCAAGAAGTCACATCTCCCAAATCCTACTGACCTACAATCAAGCAAACTTCTTCCTGCTCTTCTTACAATAAATGACTGAAAACACACAAACAACAACAAGTATAATTCTAATGATACACCAATTCATTTTTTTTTAAAAGAAAAGAATTAAAAAAGAAAAGAATTATAAAAGTACTATGTGATCAGCCATTTTATTCTTTGTATATATATATAAAAAATCTATGAAAAGCTTATGAAACCAATTACCAGCCACCTAAACTCTTTCTGTGTGTCCTTAGAAAAAAATCCCAGATGTCACAATTGTCACACCTACTTGTTAAATTGGAGAAATTCTTGAACCACAGTAAGCAGATGCTGGAACAGATGGAAAGTTTCTTTTTGGGCTGAGAAAAAGAAATTTCCAATTAAGAAATGCCTGGACACTATTTTGTCTCCCTTCTAGTTGACTGAACTATGAGATTTCCTTATGTCACAGTTTAGAATTCGAACAAAAAAAATCTTTCTTTTTCTTTTAATATTCTTTGTTTCATGTATCCATAAGCATTAGCTTAAAATCTGCTCACTTTCATGTCCTCCTTATAAAATTACTATAGTGCTTTCCAAAAAAAATGGAAAATTAATATTTTCATGTAATATTTATATTTAACACTCTATCCTTATGCAGTTTGGGTCAAGTTTGCCTCATAGGTTTTCTACTCACTTACAACTTTATACAGTATCTATTATGTACCTAACAGTTGTTTCCTTCAGTATGTTATCTCCAACCTACCCCAAAAGAAGCATTACAAAATGCAAAATAGACTCTTTGCACAGATATGGAAGCAGATGTCATTCCAGTCCCTCAAATGCAATCTCCAACTAACAGTTATCTTCCCTGGTATCTTTCTGGAGGAAAGATGAGCTGGTTCATTCTTGAACCATCCCATCTACCTGGCAGCTGCTTTTTTGACAGGTCCTTTGGCCTGGCCTGATGCTTCTTGTGAGCCCTTTTATGCTTTGCTACTGGCATGATCCCAAAATCTTTCCTCCCCAGTTTACCACTAACCTAAAGATACACAGAGCAGCCTTCTTACAAGGTCTGTGGCATTGGGGCACCTGGGTGGCTCCCTCAGTTAAGCCTCTGACTCTTGATTATTGACCCAAGTCATGATCTCAGGGTTGTGAGATCAGGCCCCGCATTAGGCTCCACACTTTGAGATTCTCTCTCTCTCTCCCTCTTCCTAGGCCCCTCCCCCTGCTTGCATGCTCTTTCTCTAAAATAAATACATTAATAAAATCTTTTTTTAAAAAAAGGGGGGGTCTGTGGCATTTAAATGCCCCCAGCCATTTAAATGAGCTTAATTTTTAAGTGCAGTTTTACTTCCATAGCAAAATCCATAGCAAAATTGAGCAGAAAGTACAGAAAGTTCTTTTATATCCCTGCTATCACACACACACACACACACACAACCCCTTCTACTGTCCACACCCAGCACCACAGTGGAATGTCTGTTAAAATCAATGAACCTACAATGACACATCATTATCTTCCAAATCCCAAATTTATATTAGGGTTCACTCTTGCTGTTATACATTCTATGGATTTCGACAAATGCATAATGACATGTATCCACTATTGTCTCACTGTCCTAAAACCCCTCAGTATTCTGCTAATTCTTCCCTCCTTCCCCCAACCCTTGGAAACCACTGAACTTTTTACCATTTCCATAGTTTTGTCTTTTCCAGAATGTCATATAGCTGAAATCATACAGTATGTAGCCTTTTCAGTTTGATTTTTTTCACTTTGCAATATAAATTTAAGGTTCTTCCATGTCTTTTCATGGCTTGATAGCTCATTTCTTTTTAGCACTGAAGAATATTCCACTGTCTGGGTTTACCACAGTTTATTTATCCATTCACCTCCCAGCGGACAACATGGTTGCTTCCAGATTTGGGTCATTATGAATAAAGCTGCTATAAACATTGCCGTACAGGCTTTTGTGTGGACATAAGTTTTTAGTTCATTAAGGTAAATACCAAGAAGTACAACTGCTAGATCATATGGTAAGAATATGTTTAGTTTTATAAGAAACTGCCAAACTGTCTTCCAAAGTGGCTGTACCATTTCACATTTCCACCAGCAATGAATCAGAGTTCCTGTTTGCTCCACATTCTGGCCAGCCTTTGATGTTGTCAGTGTTTTGAATTTTCGCCATTCTAATAAGTATATAGTAGTATCCCATTGTTGTTTTAATTTCTAATTCCCTAATGCCATAAGACGTTGAACATCTGTTTGTATGCATATTTGCCATTTGTAGATCTTTAGTGAAGTATCTGTTCAGATCTCCTGCTCATTTTTGAACCAGGTTGTTTATTTTCTTATTGTTGAGTTTTAAGAGTTCTTTGTATACTATGGATACTAGTCCTTTATGAGATGCGTCTTTTGCAAATATTTTCTCCCAGTCTATCTTCTCGCTCTCTTAACATTGTCTTTTGCAGAAAATTTTATTTTAATGAAGTCCAATTTATCAATTACTTCTTTTACGCATCCTGCCATGTGCTGTATCCACAAAAGTCGTCACCACACTCAAGGCTGTATAGATTTTCCTATAGTATCCTCTAGGAGTGTTATAGTTTTACATTTTACGTTTAGGTCTAGGACCCATTTTGAGTTAATGTCTATGAAGGATGAAAGGTCTCTGTCTAGACTCATTTTTCTGCATGTTCATGTCCAGTTGTTCCAGCACCCTTAGTCATTTTTTTCAATGACTGCATTTCTAGCTTCCCTCACCTACCAAAGTCCATGTTTATTCTTTATTGCAAAATAGTTTTCCTATTGTTCATCTCCTCAGTTCTTCTGGAGGGCCTCTTTTTTTTAATATTTATTTATTTATTTGACAGAGAGAGACATAGCAAGAGAGGAAACACAAGCAGGGGGAGTGGGAGAGGGAGAAAGCAGGCCTCTTACCAAGCAGGGAGCCCTATGCAGGGCTCAATCCCAGGACACTGGGATCATGATCTGAGCCGAAGGCAGATGCTTAATGACTAAGCCACCCAGGCGCTCCTAGAGGGCCTCATTTTTATAATAACTCACTGATCCAAAGAAGTAAGAGACTCCCTTACTGCATGTCCTCCATTAGAACATGTTAGGGAACATGTGGATAGGAGGGAAGTGGTCATTGGCTTTGCCATAATTTCATTATACAGATAAAACAGACCCAATACTATTGTATAAAGAATTAATAAATTATTGTGGTTGACAGCTTTCCCATTTTCATCTTTTATTTTTCAAAGCTTTGCAAAATAAAACCACAGTCTTGATAATTAAACCCTGATTTAAAAATTTAACACATGAGATTACTGTGCCATATAAATGGCATACTGTACCATGGCACAGTATATATATAGAGAGAGACAGAGCGAGAGAGAGAGAAGATATATATATCTTCTCTCTCTCTATATATATATATGATGTCTCTATACATATATATGGTCTCTATATCTTACACTTAAGTACTATTTGCCAATATTTAATAAACCCTCTTAATTATCACATTTCAAGTGTTACTCTTCTATCTGATTCTGGCATTTCTCAGCATTGTGTTTTCTAAGATACGGTTTAAATAAGTCAACACAGTGTAGGAACCAGTTTAATAAGTGATAAAGTACCTTCTTCCTGCTTGCTTTCCAAATTTGAGAGAGCATTTTAAAGAATAATTAATACATTTCTTCCACCATGTAAGAAAAGATTTCAGAGGCCAATTATTGACATTTGTTTGCAGGGTATAGTAGAAAAGTCCCTTAAGAAATGCTATATCATCCCTATCCTTGATGAGGACATGAGGTATATGAGGAAAGACAAAGTAGTGAGAGGCACTAGTAAGGGGCCACCACAGTGTAAGTGAACCTTCAGCAATGCGAGGAGAGCATTAAAGCAAAGTGGTTATAAGAGAGTTGAGCGTTACACAACAATAGTCTTTTTCTTGGAATTCCAATTGCATCTGGGCCCATTCATTTTGGATAAATGAAGTTCCACTAATGTTCCTTAGAGTCTTTTTTTTTTTTAAGATTTTATTTATTTGAGATAGAGACAGTGAGAGAGAGCATGAGAGGGGAGAAGGTCAGAGGGAGAAGCAGACTCCCTGTGGAGCCGGGAGCCCAATGTGGGACTCGATCCCAGGACTCCGGGATCATGACCTGAGCTGAAGGCAGTCGCTTAACCAACTGAGCCACCCAGGCGCCCGTTCCTTAGAGTCTTTAGTTTCAAGTTTCTATAAAAATAGGCCTTAATGGATTTTGAAATTAGGAATATTTTACAGACACTAATACCTAATGAAATAGAAATAATGATTCCTCATTCTTGTTTCAGTCTTATTTGCACAGGCCTTTGAACTATTGAAAAGAAGTATTTATAAAATTTATAAAGATACTCCTCATATCCTGGAGTAAACTTGCTGTTCTGTTCTCTTGCCTACTATGAAAGCAGGTAAATAAAAACAGAGAAATTGAATGAATTTTTAGAAATAAAAGAAACGAAATATACACAGGCAGGCATTCTAATCTAGAAACTACTTCCTTTCTACAAAACTTCTTAAAATAGAGGGATTTGCCAGTTCTAAAAAAAGACACATGTCTAAAATTCAAAAATGAGGGTCACATATAAATATCAACATGTAATTTTCCTCTAACAATTTAAACAATAAATTGCTAAGACTCTATAAGACTGACTAAATTAAGACTTAGTACCAAAAGAAAAGATTAAAGAAAACTTTAATCTTATTACAGAATTAGGCTTTACATATTTATCCTTTTTTCCCTTTAAATTCTGTTTAATTTTATATATAATTTGTGGATTTTTGGCTATTTGTCAATAATGCCCTTATTTCCTCAAATAAATGATGTAATGATATCACGAATTTTTTCTGAACTAAAGTTTTATGGTAAAACTGCTATTACCTCTTTATGTTGTTCATTGCTTTTCTTCAGAAAACAAGTATGAAAGCTAAATACCTCCATTACGAGCTAACAAAACAGGATCACTTTTTAAACTTGTGCCCAATGCTGCATTTGGGGCCTCTTTTGCAAATGTGTGATTACATTTTCATGCAGTTGAAGCAATAACAATTTCTTCTCCAAATTACTTTGTATTCCCACAACCAACTGGATGTTAGGGTGTAAAACAAAAGTTTACTGAGCTTTGACAAGGCTGTCCTACTCAGAGACAAGGCTGCTTCATATTGAAAGGCGTGCCTCTCTCCATTTTGTCCCTGCAAACAAAGAGCTCCTGGATTTTTAGCAGCCACGATGAGAAACAAGTAAAGACTGGTGAGTCATTGTTCAAGTCAGCAGCCCAGCTGAGGAGTTGGCCATTGACAGCTGGACTGATGGAATATTATGAGTCGTCAAAGGAAGCCCACGAGAACCATATGGAGTGACACACCAACACTCTTAATATGCCCATCAGAAACTCCCACAGCTGATGGCGTTCACACAGCTGTAGGTTATTAGAAAGGAGCCTTAAATGAAGGAGGGAACCCTCTTTAGGGTCATTCACTATCATAATAATGTTAACTAAAATCTGCTGGTGGTGAAGCAACTTCATAGGAGCAATATATCAGTGTTTTTTGACATCTGACAAAAGCTATAGGGAGTTCTATCTTTTGTGTGTCTTGAGAAATTAATTTTATGTCTGAGTTTTATAGAGATCTCCAAGGACTAATAAATGTGGCTTTTTACCTGACTTGTACAGCTCTTAAAATTTCAAAATATGCCTTTATTAAATACATAAAATTCCATTTGAACTACATGTTAAAAAAAAAAAAGCTAAAAAAAACAAACACTGAGAGTCTCTAAATAATCTCTTGAATGCCTCAAGTGAATAATCAGATAAATTTATAATATATAACCAGCATGAAGGTTTTGGAATTCTATCCTGAGTAGCCATGATGCCATTTGAAATGAAGATACAGGATAGGTGTACTTTCCTGAAGATTATTTCTTTAACATTATAGATTTTATTACTTATTAGTAAAACTCAACCATTAAGTAAAAAGTAGCTTCAGGAAAAATCCAACATATAGGTGTCATTCTACAGTGGAGAAGCAAGGATACTTTCCCATTTGAATTTCAAGTATGCCAGTGTTCAGAAAAATATTACGATAAAATAAGGATCACATAGTCTAAGAACAATCGATGACTCTATTGTTCCCTTAACAAACACTTAGTAAGAAGCTGTTATGTGTGAGAGCCTGAGACCTCAGTAACTACTAACTGTGGCTCAATTTAAGAGCTTGTGTTTCTGGATGTGGCTAAGAGAAAGGAAGTCCAATGTGAAGCCAAATGTACTGGCTTCTGCATCAAACCAACAAGGGAATACCAAAGAATCACTCATAGCTCATTTTAAGATAATAATCAGACTTTTCTCATATGTGTAGATGCTCTACTCAACAAGGTTAATATTGTTAAATCAATAAAGCATTTAATCTAAAAGCACAACCAAGAAACCTATTAAATAAAAGAAAAAAAGTTTGTTAAGTTTTCCTTTTCAATGATAATGCTTCTCTACAAGTAAGTAGCACAGAACTAGGACCAATCCTAATAGGAAGTGTTACTTTGAGGCAATACCATCCTCTCCCTTTACTGCACTCAGTTGTCACCCTTCATCCACAGACCACCACACGTAGCATTCATGTGGACAAGGTGCCGAGAGGGGAAGATTTAGCTGCTGACACTCTGCTGAGCGAATGTCTAGGAACCACATTTGGGGCTGCTGGGCGCAAAGGGACTCCCAATCCCAGACCCCTGCGTTGATTCCCCTTCTTCACTTGCGTTTTAAGCTTTTCCATTTCCAAATTTCTGACCTGTTTTGTATTGTCTTATGATGTGGTCGGTCAGGGAGAGCCACGTGAGGAGATAGAGGAGAGACTCAAGAAGACGAAGTTGATTTTACTCACATGTTCTAGAGACAGAGGCACGACAGGGAAATACACCGGGGTGGTCAGGAAGCAGAAGACACGAGTGCAGGCACACCTGGGGCCTCAGCCTTTATTGGGGTTTCTGTGGAAAAAGCAAGCCAGGGCAGGTAAACAGTTTAGGATTGGCGAGTTTGAATAGTTTCAGCAGGCTTGGACTACAGGCATGGTTTTCCAGTTGCTCAGTACCCGGCCTTGGGATGATGAAGGCAGAGAACTATTGCTGCTGAGGGTGTAGGAGCCAGACAGAGGAGGTCTGGCTCACGGTTGGGGTTGTTTGGTTTGCATCTCAAAGGTCTGCCCTAGCTGGGCTCTGGACTAGCTCTGAAGAATTAGCTAGCCCCAAGGGGGGGCAGGCAGTCTCTCCCCAGCCAGAAGGATTTTTGTTAAGATGTCAAAACATCATAATCTAATACAGTAATTAAATATATATACATAAAAATATAACACGTTGCTTTAGAATAAACTCAAATAAGAAAAGAGAAACCTAGGTGCCAGGGTGGCTCAGTGGGTTAAAGCCTCTGCCTTCAGCTTAGGTCATGATCTCAGGGTCCTGGGGTCAAGCCCCGCATCGGGCTCTCTGCTCAATAAGGAGCCTGCTTCTCTCTCTCTGTGTCTGCCTCTCTGCCTACTTGTGATCTCTCTCCTCTCTGTCAAATAAATAAATAAAATCTTTTAAAAAATAAATTAAATAAATAAAAAAAAGAAAGAGAAACCTTACATTAGTTTATCTTGACACGAAGTGGTAAATAATGGCCATTTATGTATCCTGACTTCCAGGGTGCTTTAAGAAGACTGACATTTATTTGTTCCCCATCTCCATTTCTTTAAACAGCGACTTTTATGATCATTAAGTCAGCAGAAAAGCCAAGTAAAGACTCGGAAGTTCCATGGTCTTAGCTTCACTTGCTTTCTCACTTTTGAGCTGTATTTCAGAAACCCCAATTTTCCTTCCTTCCTCTTATACTACGGGAGACTTGGATATGTGATATTTGTTTCTACCTAAAAGAGAGCACAGTGCCACAACCAATTCTTTTAACATACACAGGTTTAGCACAAAAGCTTCTCTGGCGGAGACTCGGGCTTTTCTGGAGAAGACAGAGCAAGGAATTTTTGAGGTCCACTTTGGTGAGGCTCCAGATACTGGGCTTTGTTCGGTCTTGAGGTTGATGCCTAAATGCGTGAAACACTGCTCAAGGCTGCAGAAGAAGGGACTCGCTAAAAACTGTTTCATGTAAAAGGATGAGAAGACCCACAGGAAATCAATTATGTCCACTAACTCCAAATGATAAAATCCTGGGAAGATTTGCTATCTAGCTGCTGCATGGCTAGGTGGACACATATCTTTGGTTGGCCTGATTCCCTGCTGGTTTACATCTGTTTTTCCAGGGGCATTTGAATAAGCACTCTTTGGTTTTCAAAGGTGTCCTGATAGTGTTAGTTCCGATTCCAGCTCCACTGTGTTCTAGGGATACTGAAGCAAGTTTCTTGATGTCAATCAGATTTATCATGTGGAAAAGGTCGCAGTGGTACCCACCTCACAGGATGCCTGTGCGAACTGTGTTAATGCCTGTGATGTGCTTAGAATAGTGTCTGGTACTTAGCAAGGACTCAATCATAGCTATGATTTTACATCATGGCATATATTTTATGAATCAAGAATTATTATGTAGTGGTTTCCTATATTTTGGAATCATCAGTGGTTACCTGCCTATAAATATACAGGAAATAAGTATGAGATTTGGTCTCTAGAGAGAATACACATTCTCACAGTGTATAATGTATAATTTTTTGGCCAGCGGTAAGGAAAAAAGTATGGATTTTTTTTCAAGTTTTTATTTAAATTCCAGTTGGTTAACATACAGTGGAATATTAGTTTCAAGAGTAGAATTTAGTGATCCATCACTTACATAAAACACCTGGTGCTCATCACAAGTGCCATCCTAAATCCCCAACACCTACTTAGCCTATCCCCAGCGCACCTCCCCTCCAGCAACCATCAGTTTGTTGCCTAAAGAGTTCGTTTTCTGGTTTGCCTCTTCCCCCCATCCCTTCCTGCCATGTTCATCTGTTTTGTTTCTTAAATTCCACATGAGTGAGATCATTTGGTATTTGTCTTTCTCTGACTGACTTGTTTTGCTTCACATTATACTCTCTAGCTCCATCTATATCATTGCAAATGACAAAATTTCATTCTTTTCTGTGGCTGAGTAATATTCTCATAATAAAATATAAAATAATAAAATATATGTGTGTGTGTGTACACATATATATAGGTTGTATTCTTTTAAGTTGGAGTTTTGTAGATAAAAAATGTAGAGTACACTACTGAATACTAAGATGCATTTTTTCTTTTACTAATTCTCAATTCAGAAAATAGCTTGTAATCGATGTATATAAAAACTTTGGTATTTCCTATTCCACAAATTTGTTTTGGAATCTTGAGATTTAGAATCATGAAAATAATGGAAATATATTTGGAAGTATATGCATGCATGCTTATATATGTATATATTTATTATATCTGTATATATATATCAAATATCACCTTTCCTTATGTGTGTGCATATTTGTGTGCAAAGTGGCTTAATTCATAGATATTGATACATTTGACCATATTAAAATGAAAAGACATTGAAAGAAAGGGAAAGGACAAGTCTCAAAATGGGAGACAATACTTGCAACACATGTAACTGAAGGTGACAGGCATAAATGTGTATGTAAAAGGCATACACATCAATAAAAAAATAGATAAAAGGGGAAAAGTCAGGAATAAGTATTGCATACATAATCAACACTTCTGACCAATAAACAGATGAAGCTGACCCATGTCATGAAGAATCCTGACAATATATATTAGATCACAATGCAGTATCATTTTTTTTAAAGATTTTATTTATTTATTTGACAGAGAGAGAGAGAGAGAGAGATCACAGGTAGGCAGAGAGGCAGGCAGAGAGAGAAGGGGAAGCAGGCTCCCCACCGAGCCAAGAGCCCAATGCGGGGCTCGATCCCAGGATCCTGAGATCATGACCTGACCCGAAGGCAGAGGCTTAACCCACGGAGCCACCCAGGCACCCCTGCAATATCATTTTTCAAAATATGCAGCAAAAATAAGAAGTCTGACAATACCAAGTGTTAGAGAATAAAACTGTCCTCAGCTTTATGAAAATAATTTATAAAGTTTCAGACCTCATAGATTCAAATGTTTGTATACCCAATGACCAGAACGTGCCTTCCAAGACACATACACAAGGTAAGTGTTTACATGTGTGGACCAGTCACTGACATGAGAGATCTCTTACACCACAGTTCTAAACAGCAAAAGCTTCGAAAATTCCAAATGTCCACTCATAGGAAAATGGATCAATTCTGGTATATGGTAGTGTGGTATATGTTTGTGTGAAAACATAATTGAAAAATGAATGAATTACAGATACAACAAGGATGAACAACACATACACACTGAAAAGTCAACAAAACCAGGCAGTGCATTGAACAAATATATGCATATCTTTTGGCTTATGTATATACGGTAAAACTATTTTAATAGGGATATTAAATAAATATGGGATATTATTTACCTCTGAGGCAAGTGAAGGGGGTCAGAAAAGAGTGTACATATAAACTTGAGAAAAACATAATATTCTGGTTCTTGGGTTAGCTTATAGGCTCACAGGCATCTTTATATTATTAAAACAAATAAAAGAAGGTCTTGCTTATTCAAACAATGATAGTATATCCCCGACCATGCATAATGATTAACTCAATTCTAAGCATCTGGGGTCCAGAAAAGATGGCGATTGGTTTAAAAGATTAGTGGTGAAAAGGTTATCTGCTTTTACAGACTTTTCTTGTTGTATTTTGTGTCCTACTAAGTATCTTACGAGAGTCACTCCACACGTTATTACTTTGTCTTTTTGTAATAAATGCCAAAAATAGAGTTTTATGGAACAGAAAAACATTTCCTTTCACGTTTTACAAAATCTACTGTGGTGATCGCTGCTTGGCAGGCAGTGGAGAGTAGAGCTGATGTCTTCAAAGATTCACCAACTGTTTGGGCAACTTAATTGAGACAGCAGAAAAAGCAAACAGATTTATTTTAAAAAAAACAACAAACTAGAGAAACCTATTTGCTTTTCTTCTCTTCTTTCCAATCACCTTTATTTGGTAGATCTTTGTGTCTGCACACGCCCTGAGCTCCGTGTTCCTAGTGATAGGTACAGATCAGGTAGAGGTGAATCAAGTCCATAGTCCAATTTTAAAATATGAATCTGCCTTTCCTTTTCATCTCCCAAGTTTTTATTTAAATTCCAATTAGTTAGCATAAGGTATGATATTAGTTTCTGGTGTAGAATTTGGTGATTTATCACTTATGTACACCACCTGCTGCTCAATACAAGCGCCCTCCTGCATACCCTGCTGTAGGCACCATCGGAGAGAAAAGTATGTGGCACAACATGGTATTAAAAAATAATCAAGAAGAAAACTTTTGTAATTTATTCATCTTCTAATTATTACAATCTACGTTTGGAATAAAATGTTACAGCTAAAGCACAGCTTTAGATCTGCACTTGGTAATTTAAAGTTTAAAATTCGCTATTGGGGGGCACCTGGGTGGCTCAACGGGTTAAAGCCTCTGCCTACGGCTCAGGTCATGATTTCAGGGTCCTAGGATGGAGCCCCGCGTCGGGCTCTCTGCTCAGTGGGGAGCCTGCTTCCCCCTCTACCTCTGCCTGCTTCTCTGCCTACTTGTGATATCTCTGTCAAATAAATAAATAAAATCTTTAAAAAAAAATTCATTATTGGGATCAACTGAATTCCTGGCAACTGAACAAGAATATACAATCTAGAGGTGTAGTAAATGTCAATAAAATATCATAGGCAGATCAATATATAGAATACAAGGACATAAAACCCTGAATTGAGACAACCTAACAAAAACCATTCCTAAATATCTAATTATTCACTCTACATAGAATGGTCTTGACTGATTCCAGAAATGAAAAGGCAGCCCTTTCCTTCTCTCAGAACTTTAAGGCTATGACAACAGACTTGGCATTTGATCAAAATCTCCAAATTGGTGATGTGGGAAGTTCAGCTGAGGAGCACGTGTTCATCTGTTTCCTCACATGGTTTCTCCTGCTTTTCGCCAGAGAGCTTTCTAGTTCAAGAGGCGCTGGGAGTGGGATACAATGAGTAAGAAAGGGGCAAAGACCTATCTGTCACTCCTTCCTTCATACATACATATTTATTCTGTGTCTCCTACATGCCACGTGCCGCAGTGGACGCTGGAGAGCAATGCCCAGCGAGGACGGCAAGGCCCCCGCCCTGTTGCCGCTTCCAGTCCTATGGGGGCTGCTGCCCAGTGAAGACAAAATGTAGATCGTGGAGAGATGTGGGCTATGACAGAAGCATCTATAATACTTGCAACAATCTAAACTTTAAGAATCCACAAACACCAGGGCATCTGGGGGGCTCAGTTGGCTAAGCATCTAACTCATGCTTTCACCTCAGGTCATGATCTCCCAGGTTGTAGGACTGAACCCTGTGTTGGGGTCCACACACAGTGGGGAGTCTGCTTGAGGATTCTCTCCCTCTGCCCTTCCCCCCCTCTTGGTCTTTTTTTCTGTCAAATGAATAAGTAAATCCTTTTATTTTTAAATCCACCAACAGTCTGAAATTGAAGTGTTCTGTGTAAGAGTAAACCAAATGTCTATACATTAGGATCACCTAGGATTTTTTTTTCTTTTTTTGAGAGAGAGAGAGAGAGAGAGAGAGAGAGAGAGAGGGTGCACACATGAGGGTAGAGGAAGGAGAGAGAGAATCCCAAGCAGGCTCCATGCAGAGCTTGGGGTTCAGTCTAGCAACCCTGAGATCACAACCCAAGCCTAAGAGTCAGACCAGCTCTTAACCCACTGAACCACCCTAGTGTCCCACCCAGGATCTTTATACAATTGCAAAGCCAGGGGCACGCTCCAGACAACTTAAATGATAAGCTCTGGGGATGGAACACAGGCATTGGCAGTTTTTTAAGTTCCCCAGGTGACACTAATGTGTAGACAAGTTTGGGAATCATCTGAATTAGAAACAGGAAGATAAATAAAGACAAACTGGAAATAACCTCTGTGTAAAGGACCTGGTATCATCTTCAGGTTACAAACTCAGAGGAAAAAAAAACAAAAGTGTTTGTTTTTCTATTAATGACCACAATTTCTCCTTTAAGCCCCCAGTTGCACAAGGTGGCTCAAGTTTCTCTCTCTTCTTCCTTTTGTTCTCTCTCCACTGGAACTAGAGAATTATCAAGTACCAAAGCAGGAGGGAGGGGTTAGAAGTGATGAGCTTCCATCTCATCTCCAGCTAATCTCTACCTATGTTGGCTCCACTGAGTCCCCTCAACACGTGGCTTCTCCATGTCAGTTTCTGAGACCCGCGGGCAGCTGCCCTGTCCCACCCACAGGGGCCCTCGGGCTCCTGGCCATGCCGCAGATATTCTGCTCTGGCCCACTTCATCATGATGTTTGCAGGGCAGGGTAGCCTTTAAAAATAGTGTAGAAAGGAACCATTGAGAATGAAGAGCACTGTTTAATAATATAGCAGAATAAATCTTGATGCTTTTTTTCTCCTTATTCTTCACTGAATATGCCAAGAAATTTGTACATTTATTAAAATGTGCTTCGCTTGTACTGTATCCATGTTATCTTCAACCCTCCACTTCTCTCCTGTACTGTTTTATTAGCCACTTGTCCATTTTGTCAGAGTTGATTTTTTTAAATTAAAAATATAATCCATAAATCTACTTAACTGAATGCACAAAACTCCAATACTGTGTGATATACTAAAGGCTACCAAGCTAGGAGGAAGGCTGTCTCTCCACCTTAGAGAATTCTCTTAGGAAACCTCATGAATCACCTGTGACTCAGAACTGGCCAATAAGGCAACAGGGCCCATTCTTCTTTAAGAGTAAATTTTTCTAAATACAAGTTAACCCCATTTAAAGATGAATACTGACCAGTATCTGTCTTGAAATATTTCTTTTGTTCTCATATGAATCTCTATTTTGCAAACTCATCTCAGGATTGTGTTTCCAGCATCCGCGATAAAATTGAAGGGAGAGCCTGTATTTATGGTTGGTGAAATTGTTCTTGATTTATGATTTTATGTTATATTTATTAAATCTCTCAGAAAACCAAATACTTCAGAAGACACATACTTAGTTCCTATTAGATCTCTAGATCATATTTCATTAAAGATGCAACAATCTACTGGAATATACCAGATCATTTTTGTTAGGTAAGGAAATATTTAACATAAAACAATACAGCAGTTCAGCAAAAGTTTTACCAAGTATGCTTAACACCAGGTAAAAGGTATTTGCAGATTTGGAGAAATATTAGAAGGAAACAAGAAATCAAATTAATGATTATGTGTAAGGAAACTGGAAAACGGGCATTTTTCTTTTAGATTTCCTTGAATCTTTTAGTAATTATTCTAACACTCCCTATTTTTAATAGTTTCTTGATGTTTATTATGTATGATATAAACTACAAACCTGCTCACTACAATATAGTTTAGGGCCTGTCCTTGGTTTGGGTTTCTTAGAGTATAACCAAAAACCCCCAACCAATTTAGTCAATAGCACAAGAATTACGACACTCCTAAGCATCAGCTCTGTGAAGAAGTTCTGCTTTCTACCCAGGCTTTCCTACGTCTGAAAGGTAAGAGTTTACTATAGTTGGTTTATTTTTAAATTGCACAGTGGTAGTAAGGAATGCCAAAGCATTTATCATTCATCAATAAAAAGTGTGCTCAGGCTGAGTGCTTTTAAATATGCATGACTAAGTTCCCAGTGGTTGTTTATTCGCTTAGTGGCAGCCTGCCTCACTGCCTGTTATCTGATCAGTAAAAGCAGTTCAGACCTCAACACTAGACGAGCAGGGAAAGTTTAGGTTCAGAACACTAATCCTGAAGGCGGAGTTCTGTCTGGTGCCTGAAAGAGGAATTAAAAGAATTAAATTAAAAGTTCTAGGTGAGAACAAGAATGAGCAAATCCGTTGCCTTTTTATTGAGAAAGGAATCAGAGCATCATCCTGGCCGAGACCCAATGTCCACCTACCAGATGATCTTCTTGCACAGGGAGGCTTCTCCTCCTTAAAGTAGGCAGATTCCAGCTCACCTTTTGTGCCACAAAGGTGAGTATGTGCAGACATTGTGGATGTGGTACCTGGGCACTGGGCGGAAGGAGAAGACTGAAGGGACCCACTTTCTTTTGATAAGAAGCAGATGGACTGAAAGTTTTGAATTGAAACAAAAATATCCAAATACAGACACTCTTTCTCCCATCTCTTGGTAAATTCAAAATCAGATTCATTGAGCTTCAGCTATAGTTGGGTGCTATGTGCAAAGACTGTGGAGTTCTAGAGATAGTCTTATCTCATGAGTCTTAGAATCGGGTAGAAACAACTAATGGGCAAGGCAGAGTTAAGGAATGGGCCACATAAGAGAGGACTCAAGGTTTGTAAGAAACGAAGGTGCCTGGCTGAGAGGAGGAGGAAGTAGTTTTAGGGGATATAGAATTTGAGGTGGGTTTCCATGATAGGTAAGACTTCAATAGATTGGATGTTAAGAATACTTTCCTGATAAGAACTATAAGTGCCTGGGTGGCTCAGTGGGTTAAGGCCTCTGCCTTCAACTTGGGTCATGATCTCGGGGTCCTGGGATCAAGCCCCACATCAGGCTCTCTGCTCAGCAGGGATCCTGCTCCCCGCCCCCTCTGCCTGCCTCTCTGCCTACTTGTGATCTTTCTCTCTCTGTGTCAAATAAATAAAATCTTTAAAAAAAAAAAAAAAGAACTATAAGGACAAAGGCAAAGAGGCAAGACCATGGAGGTCATGATGGGAAAAAAGAGAGGGCATGGAACATAAAGTCTATATGGGGGAGAAAAATATACTAGAGACAGCTCATTCAGACCATGAGCTGAATTTAGCTACCTGATGACTTGTTTGTCCTGGTATTTTGTTCTCTGAAGAGAGAGAGAGAGTGTGTGCGTGTGTTTTATTTGAATAAGCAATCAGTATTTAAATAACAGGAGGTTGAACATAAAACTCTAAATGTTTAGCTTCTCTTGAAAAAATCTGAAGTTCTGGCAGCAATGCTGGGCTTTCATTCCCACATATCAGTGGAGATGAGAGGTGGACCTCTGAACAGGGTGGAAACTCTGTCAATGGCCACAGCTCCTATCACTTCCTAGTGCCTCTGAAAATGTCAGTTACCATTTATTATTATGATTGGGTGCCTTCTTGTTTGTAGTAAAGACAAAACTTTTTCTTAAACCTTGCTTTACATATGTCTGATGCCTATAGATATTTGAGCTGTTTTTACCTCCACCATAAAAGAAAACATTGAACATCAGCTTGAAGCATTTTTTCTTCATTTGGTAGCCAATGGCAAAGCTTTGAAGTCTTTTGAGGATTTAAGTGGATGAATGGCCTGTGTCTTAAGAAGCTTACTCTATGAAAGGAAAATAAAAGTAACTGAAGAGGGAAAATCGAGGTGGCGAAAAACAACAAGAAGCCAATTCATCAATCAAGTAAGAGGTAAAGAGAGTTGGAGTTTGGTGGCAGGAGTGGCAATGGGAAAAAAGACACATGTCAGAGATACTGCAAAGATAGGAGCAAGCAACTGACTGCATTGGAGGAGGAAATGAAGAAAAATCAAGCAATTGAAAAGAGACTGTAAAAAGAGAACAGTGATATGAATATCGCCAAAAAATTCTGGATTCAGCATAGCCTGACAGTCACTGGGTGCAGAGTTAGGCACCAAAATTCTCAGGGAAACAACACACCTGCTCTTAACTTCCAGGTGGCCTCTTTTTTGTTGTTGTTGTTAATCTGTTTCCATGTATATGACTGGTAGACTTATCTCCAGTAGTGTCTACTAACCTCGTGTTACATCACTCGATAGAGAGGACGGGTGACAGACAGGGGAGATGGTGGATTGTGTGTAGTACTGCCCGAAATTAAAAGGATTTTGTCAAAAGATCTTACCCTAGGTTAATTAGAGATTCAGTAGACTCCTGAATTAGTAAATTTAACCTTTGCATTTCTAATCTCCCACAAAAGTCCGTAATACTCAGACAAAAGAGAAAATTGGCTACTGAGTAGGCCCAGCTAAGTATCAGCATTTTATCTCAACATGGCTCTCTTGATAGGTGAACAAACCATTTCCAACTTCTCTTCCCCAAGATATTTAACCCTAGAGCTGGAAATAGAAGCAAAGAAGCCAATGAAAGCAGGCTCTAGTGAAAGGTGATCTGCAAGTTTGGAGTGTTCAATTCAGCAATGACTTAGGGTCTTGGATTAATACAAACATTTCAAGAGAAGCAAGTTAAAGCAACCGAAGAGCAGTCTTCACCTATATTCCAGTCAGAGTACAAATTAGTCACTTAGCAAGAGAAAAAACTTTATTAAAAGTTGAAAAGATTGTTAAAATGTGGTAAGTTGTATATAAAAGTTCACTTGTTAATTTAGGAAATCAAGAGATGTCATATGTCAAGGGCATACAGTAATGGTTGGTTATGGGCATGTCTTTTTATAGGGTCTATAGGAAAGAAATACTCTCTAGACCATTAGGCAGGGAAATAGGAATTTAAGTTTTAGGTCCTATGGAACAACCTACTTCTGCAACTGGTCACATAATTAGCCGTGGCAATTATGTCACTGAATCAGCCCAGGCCACAGTTCACTTAAGGTATAAGAAAAGGAGGTGAAAGGGTTCAACTAAATAACCTCTAGTTTTGAGAACTTTCCAGGTCTGACAATTTATTACACTCTTTACAAATGGATTCTCCAAGTGTTATTCTTCCCTTTTTTGGGTGGGGGGCATGTCTCTAAATTGTATGTTTGGGATGAGTAAAAGAGCTTCTTTTATCGGCTTCACAGAAAATCTTGAATTTTGCCAACTGCCTCCAGAACTAGTTTCCAGAATAACCGATAAAATGGAGCCATTGGATGAAGGCAATTTTCCAAGCCTTCTCGACAGGGTAGCCTAGAGATCACTTCCGAGAAACAAGATATGTTTTTGGAGAATTTCTAACTGGCCAAGAGAATTATAAGGTACTCTTTTAGCTTCTCCCTGCACGCAGTCCAGGTAGACCCTGAACCTCCTACTAGTTCCTCACCAAAGGCCGGCATCTACCTGCACTTGGCTGGGTTCGTCAAATTCCCTTAAGAAAGAGGCAGTGGTGCAGAGTTTCTCCAAAACAAAACTCAAAAGTGCCTCAAATTAGGATATATATAATCTGTTTTAATGGTTCGATTATAGTTCTTGACCAAACCTTGTTAGAGGGAGGGCAGCACGGGTTATGGGGCCCAGTCTCTAGCTTCCTCACACATTATCTGGATTTAGCTGGGACAGGTCTACATAAAATAAAATCACCAGAACTCTGTTTCCTCAAAAGATACATTGATTATTCTTTTCTGCCAAAATTCTGTTCATCTTCATATACAGCAAAGTGATTTGTATTAAGAAAAAAGGTATTTCTCAACAATATTTTTATAATAATTTTTATAACTTTAAAGCTGAAGAATTTATTTTGAAATATTTGACCTCAACCAAAGTTTGACTGATTTTTTAATATATGTTCACAGGGCAAACTCTGTTCCATTGTAGCTTTTACTACAAAAATGTTCCCAGTCTGCAAAACTCCAAACTGAAACCATCAATACCAGACTCAGAAATCCGTTGCACTGGCTGAATCTGACGCTAAAACAGAAATACGTTCAAAACACAAAACATTTCATCAGCTCGAGATGGGCAAGGACCCCTTAGAGAGATCACAATGCATGCCAAACAGATCATAGTGAGAATATTTGGAATATCGAGAATTTATAAGACAGAGTTATATTATTTCTGACAATTTCATGGTATGTGCATTTCACAAGTTCTAATGATTCTTCCTCGAATAAAATCCTTACAATGAAACTGGATAATTAGAGTTACTCCCAGCCTCTTTGCCTGGGTCACATAGTACATGGAATTTTTAGTGTCTGAAAATACTGGTGCTACTAAATACTTCCTTCAAAATCAGAGCCTTCTCATTTTAATACTAATCAAACTAAACCATTTGGAAGCACCCTGACTTCTCTTGCTTCTGTAGCTTATTATATTCATTACCTTACTTCAATCAGGTTCTGGATGACTTGTTTCTATTCTAGGTAGAGCCTGTGTAAGAATGGTTTAATCATACTAATAAGGATTGGCCTGATTCTCCCATCCCAATGCTCATGTAACTTCCATAGAGTCAAAATCCCTTTCAAAGTGCCTTCATCTTAAAAATTCATGTGCTGTCCATATGGGAATATCTGTATACCTTTAAGATTGGAGGGGTTTTTTTTGCTATTATTATCTTCTCAAAACAAATAGAACAAACAGTGCATGCATGCCCATCTTTTTCAGACAAGAAATCTCCATAAAGTACTTAATGGGCCAACTGGAAAATGTTCTAACAATAGTCTTCCCTGGTTTTTCAATTTATTACAGGTGGATAATCTCTGAAAAACCCAAGACGATGAACAGATTGAATCACTTTTAACAATTTGAGTCTTGAATGAATTCCAAAGTGCTTAGAGTCAAGCTGTTTTTCCTTTAACTAATACCTCAAATAAAGATTAAATAATTTTTCTTTGAAAATTGGCCCAAAGTACCAGAAAATTGTATGCTTTGGAAAACCACATTGATTATAAAATGAACTCTTGAGCATTATAATTACTCTGATATTTTAATTGGTGTTGGCATAAATTTGGGGGCAAAAGAGTGTCTCTTCTAATTTTTCTTTGGTATGCTGAAGTTCTCTAAAAGAGACACAACTATAAATTCAGTACCAATCAACGTTTTAGACTGAACTTGCCATCAACTGAAAACAAAGGTCAGGAAAGCAAAGGTATGCATATGCTTTAAAAAATGGCATATAGTCCATTATTATAATGCATATAACAAATTAAACCACAATATAAAGCTTGACCAACTAGTGTGTAATCTCTAATTGAGATTTAATTTCAGCAAACCTGAAAACCATCTCTTTTTCTAAATATGTATATTTAGATGTCTTCAAATTTTGCTTTGGATTTCCATTGTTAGTGAGCCTAGCCAAAACTACCTCTTACTTCCTTGACTTAAATATGGCAAATACTAAGGAGAAAGATCGATTACTGATTCTGGACATAAATGAAATAGCATTAGCAATAATGCCTAGTAGATTTATCTTAGTGTATGAAGAAAATGTACTTTTTATAGTCATCTTGTGTCAAGAAAAAGCCTTCAATCAAGCCATCTCATTCCACCTTATGCACAGGAAATATTTATCGTCATCATCACAAGGGTCAATGAACAGTGTAGAAACCACATTCTGAGGTTAAATGAGCACAGACCTTACCATCACTTTCAGGCTAACAAATTCTGGCCAAATTTACATTGATTCTGGAAGAATACAAGCCATCAAGAAGGCGGCCTAAGGATAATTTAGCCTAGCAGTTACTTTGGAATTTGAACATTAGAAAAAAAATAAAATAAAATTTGGCACCTGTGCTGTATAAAATGCACAGCTACATAAGAAAATCTCATCTTTTTGTAAAAACTTCTGTTTCCCCAGTTGCACGGCTTGAAAGTGAATCTGCGTACCAGAAGGTTGTTCAGGATTATGAAACTTAATGCATTTTACCACAAGCAAATATAAACATTTTCCAGGAAAGCACAAGGCAAGAGACATGAAAGACCATATGTTTTCAATGCTCTCCATGTCAAAACAATAGCAGTCTCCAGAAAATAACTGCTAGTCATATTGAATTATTTCACCAGATATCCTCCAGAAGTTACTTGGAAGAGAGTACAGGGCACTCCATGTACCATGTAATGGATAAAAATAGATTTCCCCAGACCAAACATATTACATTCTTGAATTATTTTATTGGCCATAAGACTTTATAAGATTCTGGAGTTTTATTGCTTATGGGTTAGTGGCAAAGGTAAAAATGAGATAAGAGAAAACAGAGACTTAATTCTCTGGAAAATGGTTCTCAGCAAGCTGTGTAAACTCCTTTTCAATAAACTATTATTTTTAAGACACAAAAACAAACAGGGCATTTTCTTGTCCTAGAGGCTACAATGATTTTCTTTCTCCTGCTGAGAGTCTACAACCTTTAACAGGTGCCTGCCGATCTTGCCATGTTCCATCTTGAAGGTCAAACACACATACAGAGATTGAAAACAAATCAGACTGGGAGAGGAGGGGCTGAGGTAAAAGTTCTGTAAGCCCTTCCTGTCCTGACATCCCCCAGCCTACCTTTTAACCTGCATCAAAGTACTGCTTGGGTAACTGGATGGAGGGCACCACACATGATGTGTTCAGCCGCTCATCCTTCCTCACACGGCTCTAGAAATGGCCTCTTGCATTGCAAACCATTTTCTAAATAATGATACCAAAAACTTGTGGAATGAGTTCTCAGAACAAAATCTCTATTATCAAAGGAGAAAGCCATACCCTAGAAATAGTCACCCATACTGAAGAGAGGGAAAGAGGAGGGAAAGCAAAATGGAAGGATTCCTCACTCGTGGATTATTTGTCCTTTCCAGAATTTCCTTCCTAATCTTTTTATATTTTGAAGGCACACAATTTACTTCCTAAGTCTTCTACTTAGCGAAGACCCTATGTCCCAGACCCTCTGTGAGATCCCTACTGCACCTTACCTCATCTCGTCTTTTCAGCAACCTCTTGTATACCCTGACACACTGAACAGACTAAATAATTTGCAGAGCCCGGCACAAAATGAAAATGTGGGGTCTATAGTTCAAAAAGCAGGTACGAAATGTCATCACAGACAAAGAAAAAGACTTTACCTTTCATTCATGGTCGATCTCTCTGGGTGTTTGCTTTTTGTTTTTTTTCCCTATCCCTCCCTCCCTCCCTCCCTTCCCTCCCACTCTTCCTTCTTTCTTTCCCTCTCTTCTTTTCCTCTCTCCCTTCTTTCTTCCCTCCCTCCCTTCTTTCTTCCCTCCCTCCCTTCCTTCTCTCCTCTCCTCCCCTCCCCTTTCCTTCCCTTCCCCTCCCTCCCTTGCTTCCTTCCTTCCTTCCTTCCTTCCTTTTCTTTAATCCCTCCCCCTTCTGTCCTTCTTGCTTGCTTGCTTGCTATTCAGTGTTAGCTCCCCTGGGCTGAGGAATGATCTGGCAAGCGCAGCAGCTTACAGAGCCAGGGCCTCACCCATCACATGGAGCATGCACACACCTGTATGTGGACAGCTCATCAGCTGCCATGTGTCCCTTCGTACCAGCCATCCTACACACACATGGTGTCTCAGTTGCAGATAGGAGTATTGAACCAGGCATGTTTCCTCTTACAAGCTCAGCACCCCAGCCCAAGAGAGATGGGTTATACTAGTTACTTGGATTGGGAGTGGGTAATAGGCTCAGCCCTGTATGCAATGCACCAAGCGCAGCTCTCCTCTCCTGTGGGATGGGCAAGAGCCTTTCTTCACCTGTTACCAGGACCCTGCAGAAGGAGGAGGACCTGGGAGGCCAGTCAGGGTCCAGGGGGCAAAGGAACCAGAAGCTAAGAGCCACCTTGGGGTGGCAAGGAGTCAGCTAGGAGACCCCAGTCCTTCTCCATTGTCATATCCAGCTTCACTTATAAATCACAAAATCAAGATAAAATAACTAAGAATTTTAGAATGGTGATGATAGGACCTGAAATCAAGTGGGAGACCCTGCTGAATGTGGAGCTCTGTGTTACTGCACTGGTCATGTGCCCATGAAACCAGCCCTGAGGACCACCAGCCATCCCCTCACTCTAAGAACCCCACCACCCCACTGAAGGCATGGGGTTTCTTAGACAAAATATAGCAGATACATATATCCACCAGGGGAAGAAAAGAAACATTTTTTTCTTTTTTTACAAACGAGGAGAGTGATGGTGAGAGAGCTTAAGTGACACCCAATGATGACACTCCCCATGGTTTGCATGTGGTGGATGTGGGTCTAAAACCAGTGTCCGGGGCCTTTCTATTATGTGGAGCTGCCACGTAGCTAAGAAGGAGAAATGCATGATGAACACTGCCTCCTAAACATCTTGATACCTGAAATGTTATAACCCTACTTAGACTATCGACTTTTAGGGAAAAAGTAAGCAAACAACCTGACGCTTTTAGTAGATGTTCGTGAAATATCCTCCTTTCGTGTGTTACGGTTTTAATGTGAATGCAACATGTATTAGAAAAGCAAGAGTATCCTGGAAGCTGGCCATCATTAACTTGTTAATGACTCACATATGGTATAATTTATAAGTGATGTTATCTCACTAATTTATACTTTAGAAAGAAGACATATCTAATTGTAATCTTATTCTTATGATAGTTTCAAAATGCATTGAAATTTAATCCTTTAATGGTCTTAAAATGCACATGCATGTCATTACATAAGCTAATGTATTTTAGATAACTTTTTGCTTTATTCTTTAAACTAATATCAATCAAAACATCAAAAACATATTATAGAAAATTTGAAATATAAGGAAAAGAAAACAGATCACCCATAAACTTTCTAGCCTCACACAACCACAGTTTCAATTGTGGCATATTTTCCTCCTAATGTTGTGATATAAGCCACAATACGCAATCATACCACAGTGCTTTGTTTATATAAAAGGAAAAATCTAATACCAAAAATAAGACCCAGCTCTCCGCTCCTGTGGTATGGGCAACACATGATTTTATTATTTTACCTAAAGACAGAGACATGGACTAAATCTTTTTAAGGATTCTTTCTATATTAGAACTGAAATTATAACTTAATTTGAAAAATACCAAAGAGGGGCGCCTGGGTGGCTCAGTTGGTTAAGTGACTGCCTTCAGCCTCAGGTCATGATCCTGGAGTCCCGGGATCGAGTCCCACATCAGGCTCCCTGCTCTGAGAGGAACCTGCTTCTCCCTCTGACCTATCGCCTTTCATTCTCTCTCTCTGTCTCAATTAAATGAAATAAATCTTTAAAAAAAAAAAAAAGAAAGAAAAATACCAAAGAGAAAAAAAAGTAAAAATCTCCCAAAGTTCACCTAAGAAGTAAAATTTTCTCCCTATTCCACCCATCTACCTCTATCCCCTAGACTTAATGACTCTTAAAGTTTTAATGACTCATAAAGTTTGGTGTACATCTTGCCCCAAATTTTCCAAATCTACATAGACATATATAGATGTACATGAATATACACATGAATTGTTATAAAATCTGTATCATACTACAATCTGGTCATAACTTTATTTGTATATTCAACAGGTTATAACCTAACCTGGTACTAAAATGTTAAATCACAGTTTTGACCTGCTTATGTTTATTGATGTCTATCTAAATAAGTAAAGCCTAAAGGTCTAATATATTTTCAAGTCAGAAAATAACATTTTTCACACTGACCTATCTAGAGGGATTTTTTAACATAAAGACTCATATTAACTCATCATCTACAGGGCATCC
>CM052810.1:128116038-128150580 GCA_028533885.1 Nasua narica | reverse complement strand
AGCTGAATGGATAAAGAAGAAGTGGTATATATATTCAATGGAATACTATGCAGCCATCAAGAGAAATCCTTCCCATCAATCTTGCCTTGCCAATGAAATCTTGCCATTTGCAACAGCGTGGATGGAACTAGAGAGTATTATGCTAAGCGAAATAAGTCATCAGAGAAAGACAATTATCACATGATCGCTCTGATACAAAGAATTTGAGAGGCAGGGCAGGTGGTTATGGGGGTGGGTGGGAAAGAGAAATGAAACAAGATGGGATGGGGAAGGAGACAAACCGTAAGAGACTCCTAAACTCATGAAACAAACTAAAGGTTGCTGGGAGGTGGAGGGGTAGGGATATGGACATGGGGGAGGGTATGTGCTATGGCAAATGCTGTGAAATGTGTAAGCCTGATGATTCACAGACATGTACCCTGGGGTAAATAATACATTATATGTTAATAAAAAACTAAAAAAAAAAAAAAAACTACAATGAGATATCACCTCACACCTGTCTGAATGTAAAAATCAACAACACAAGAAAAAATACATATTGGTGAGGATGTGGAAAAAGGGAAACCCTTTTGCACTATTGGTGGGAATGCAAAGTGGTGTAGCACTCTGAAAAAATGGTATGGAGTTTCCTAAAAAAGTTAAAAATAGGACTAGCCTATGATCCAGCAAATTGCACTATTAGGTATTAGTAATACAGTAATTCAAAAGGGATACATGCATCCCAATGTTTATCATAGCATTATCTACAATGGCTAAATTATGGAAACAGCCCATATGTCCATCAATTAATGAATGGATAAAGAAGGTGTGGTATACACACACACACACACACACACACATGCACACACATACACACACACACTGGAATATTATTCACCCATAAAAAAGAATGAATTCTTGCTCTTTGCAATGACATGGATGGAGCTAGAGTGTATAATGCTAAATGAAATAAGTCAGTCACAGAAAGACAAATACCATATGATTTCACTCATACGTAGAGTTTAAGCAACAAAGAAAATAAGCAAAAGGGAAAAAAGAGAGAGAGAGAAGCAAACCAAGAAACAGACTCTTAACTATAGAGAACAAATTGGTGGTTACCAGGAGTGAGGTGGATGGGGGGATGGGTTAAATAGGTAATGGAGAAAAGGAATGTACCCGTGATGAGCACAGAGTGATAAATGGAAGTACTGAATCACTATATTGTACACTTGACACTCATATTACACTGTTAACTAACTGGAATGTAAAAAAAAAATTTTTTTTTAATAGAAATGGGCAAAGAACTTGAAAAAATAAAGAATTCCAAGGTAACTGAATATTGGGATTATTTTATATTTCTTTACTTGCCTATAAATAAACAAATATGATTTACACAGGGATGTTCATACCACAATAATTTTGAACATGATATCATCAGGAGATTTAAAGCACTATATTCTGAGAACCTCTTCTGCAACATTTGAACTAGAGTGACCCTGTTACTTCTCAGAGGAAAATGGTGTTTCTCTGTGAAAGCCTAGGTGCAGTTTGTTTTTTTTTTTTTTATCTTTTAATGTAGAGTGGTGGCATAAATTCTGGTCAATGAACATGTCCCAGACGGATATTAAACTCTGCTCCCTCCAGGATTCAAGCTTGATTGGGCATATTAGGGATCTGTAGGCACCCTCCTTCCTAGCCTGAGGGACTAAGAATCTTCTCAGTAAAAACCCAAAGAGAAAAGACAGTATAGCTATGTTTTGTTTAAGAACAGTATGTCAGTTTGAGTGGAGAAAAGTTTCAAAGTATAGCATGCATTCAACAATCATTTGCTGATCCTTTATTTTGTGTCATATGTTATGAAAGATGCCAGGCATACAAAGATAAATAGGACCCATTTCTGCCCTAAGAACTTCATAGTCCAGAGTACTGGGAAGGCTACAATGTGTCATATCATCATATTTTTTGTGGGGGTTAGAAGCAAGCCAAGTGTGCTGTGAGAACGCTAGGAGCAGATTGAAAGTCGAGGATGCTTTCCTATAGGAAGTCACCTCTGATCTGAATCTTGAAACAGAATCAAGAGTTATCCAGGCAAAAATAAGTAAGAAGAGCATCTCCAGCAGAGGAAACAAAATGTGGCAGAGAGAAAAAATCGTTTATACCATGGGATTGCCCTCTGTGTTGGGGTCATCAATTCACATAAGAGGTTAATAATCAGAAAAAAACATAAACAGTAAAGAGAACTGTTTCTTGAAATCTCCATGGATTATCAAGAACACAAAGTGTTAACTTCATCAGTCCAGTTGTTTCTGCAGCAACAGGAACACAGTGCCCTGAATATCCTTGAGGGATTAATGGGTGTCAATAGTGATCTTAATGTTTTTAGCTGCCATTAATAGCAAGTATGTAAAGAATTTGGCCTTGCTCAAAGAGAAGGATTGGCCTTTGGTAGGTAACCTCAGATTCTGAGAGACCATCTCTCTTGATAGGACTGTCTTTGTTTATTTTCGGACCTCAGATCATGCTGGATAGTCTAACAAAGTGATTTAGGGTGGAAAAGGGCCACACCCAACTGCCTTTAGGGTTGGGGGGGTGACCATGTCTGAACAACCAACAATACAATCGAGGGCAGAAGGTGCTTTTGGTCATGCCCAGATGGCCTGGAAACTAGAGACTGAGATCAACCACAGGGCCATCAATCATGGCCTCATGATGGAGCCCACAGTAGACATTCTGAACACCAAGGCTCAGGTGGGCTTCCCTGATTTGTAACACTTTCGGTATACGGTCACACACTGATAGCAAGAGGATAAGGCATCCTGAGTCCAGAGGGAGAGAACAACAGAAGCTCTGTGTTTGGTGCTTCTTATAGATTCTGCCCTATGGGCTTCTTCCTTTGACTGATTTTAATCTGTATCTTTTTCTTCTCTTACATAAGATATAATCATAATAGTTTTCAGTGAATTCTTGGTACCCTTCTAGTAAGTTATCAAACCTGAAGGAAACCCCTAAGTTTATAGTTTGTGTCAGAAGTGAGGGTAGTATCTTGTGGGAACTGTTTCTTCTAACTTATATCACACCAAAATTCTCACAAAGTCTAAGAGTTAAAGCAAAGCAGAGAAAGAGAAAAGAAAATGAGACACCATTTATGGAGAGTAAATGAAACATCCACTGAGAATTTCCAAATAATTTGGCAGAAAACTGACGAGGGCGAAAATTCCCTCTGAGTAGGTAATGGTGTGGCTGGAAATTACTTTAGAAACTATTGCTATAATTGTATTTTAACCATTTATCTAGTCTAGTCTGAGAAATACAGCGTCCACATAACTGTGAACATTTTATTTCCTGTCATGACCAAATAAGCTCCTCTCAGGTAAACCTTCTATAGATAGGAATACAAAAATCTGCATAAAACAAAAAATAAAACTATTTGAAGGCTCTGGAGAGTGAACAAAAATAAGCTGGTTAGTGAAGAGGATTCAACACTTAGATGAAGGAAATGGCATGATATGCTTCCTATTTTTTTAAACAGATTTTTTTGTTTTTTGTTTTTTAAACCCAAATGCAGGCTGCTGCTATGAGGCATATATATGGGATGGCTAAAACTCAGATAGAAAGGAATGCATGGTCTTAAGACTTAAACCACAGGACAAACTTTAGGACAATTACAACTGCTAGAAAGTGGGGATGGATTAAGAGAGAAAGTCCTCACTTCATATAGGGGAACTACAATTCAAATCTTAGCAGAGACACTAGAACCTAGGAACACTGACATCCTTCCTCCTTCATGAGTTGAAGGGAAAATAATTGGTCACCCTAGAATTGTACGTCTAGTGAAAATATCTTCAAGAATGAAGGCAAAGAATTCTTTCAAGAATGGGTGGCTCAGTTGGTTAAGCATCTTTCGCTTAGGTCATGGTCCCAGGATCCTGGGATAGAGCCCCATGTAGTAGGGTTCCCTGCTCAGCGGGAAGCCTGCTTCTCTCTCTCTGTCTATATCTCTCTCTCTCCTTTCTCTCCCTTTTTGCCCTGCTTGTGCTCTCTCACTTTCTCTGTCAAATAAATAAATAAAATCTTTAAAAAAAAGAGAATGAAGACAAGATATATATGGGGAATGCATGCCAATGAATGTCATGTAAGTACAGAATTATTTGCTGCTTTATCTCTGCTTGATTCCCACAGAAAATTTGTTTCCAAACTTGCCTCAAAAACTGGCGATTTATAACTGTTTACATAAAGCATCCTCTACCACACAGTATTGTAAGGTTTACCTGCTGGTTTATCCATTGTGTCAACATGTTTATAAGCCTTATAGGATTGGGGATCTACCTTTTATATCTTTTTAATATCTGCCATGATTATGCCATTGCCTTTATGTGAGACACATCACTACCCTCAGCTGTGTTCTAATATCCCACCAGCAAGAAAGCTGATAATACTTCCCCTTAAAGAGTAGGGCAAGAAAAGGCTTGGGATTTCTTCAGTATCTTCAGAGCCTTATGCAGAAGGATATCAGAATGTTGTTTACAGCAATGTTAAAAAAATTAAATTGTTTGGCACCCAAATGTAAACACAGAGCTTTAAATTTATATCAAGTCATGCAAATATAGTGTATTTAGATAAAATGATACCCTAAATAATCCCAATGTCCTAGACAAGTTCAATATGACGCTAAAAAATCAATATAAACTTAGCTATATCCATTTTTTCTTTCCCTTTCCTAAGTCTACCAAGTTAAAAAAAATTTTTTTTGAGAACTCTGATACAGAGACATTTTGTTTTCTCTTGGCACAAATATTAATCCTTTATGAAACAAAAATACTAAGTGTTGTTTATGCCTGGAATATTTGCTAAGACTCTTGAAGACTATTTTCCTTTCTTAAACATCTGGTGGTCAAACCAGAAATGCTAACCGACTCCCAATTTTGAGAAGCAAAGTAAGCAGAAATCTTTTCACAATGATGCTTGTTTCTGTTTCGGGGAATCTCCATTAGCATTTCTGGTGGGAGTTAGGACTGCAGGATTGAGAAAGCCATATGGAGAATTCTGTTAACTGCAAAGGGCTCAACCAAATAATGTTTGAGGAGCTTCAAGTTTGTGGCTCGGTTTTCTACATCAACCTTCTCATGTTACGTTCACTAGTCTTAACCCTGATGTGAACTCTATAAAATTGAAGAGTCATTTGAAATCAGCATTTTCCCACCATGTAAGAATTCTGTAATCACAAACCACACACTACAATTGATGTGTTTGCAAAGCTTCCCTCATATTGGTCATTTTCATCCTTGTAAGTCTCACTGCCCTAAGTGATTCAAGAAATAGCCCCTCACTTCTGGTTTGAGAACATCAAATTATTTTTTCTTGTTTTAGAATTTTTGAATCTATGCTCTGTTTTTGAAACTCCAGTTATATATTACAAAGTAGTTCAGTGTGACCGCTGGAATTGAAACAATGTAAGTAAATATTGTAACACTTAAAAGCTGCTTCTTGCTGCTCTGATCAACCCCTCCCTCCTTTCCGGAGTCACCAGACAATGTATTTTATGCTTACCCAATATCAGCTACCCCAGTAAATCTTCCATATACCTCAGACTCACAATTCTAAGATGGTATTATTTTTCCCATTTAACGTTAAAAAAACGAAGACTTAGAAATAAAGCACATTTAGGTTGTGTAGCTAGTAAGGGCAAACCTAAGATCTGAAACATTACATTACTTACACTACGCCGCTCCCTACTGTCTCTCTTTTAATAGAATGAGGTAATATAGAATATTCAAATTCTGGGTATATGTGTCATAAACTATATAACTATGTATGTTTATACAATTGTAATTATACATTATAATCATACATTTGAAGTATATAATTATATGTATAGTATACTCCTATAATATATATAATAATATACTGTATGTTATACTGTGAATCACACTGGATAAGTATTAAAAATTATATCAAATTAGATTAGAAATTATATAAGATATTTAACATTAGAAATTATCTAAAATATATTTAATCCAATACATACATTACATATGCAATGCTTATATAATTATAGCATCTGACATCTAAAAAATTTATGTATTTGTAATAATCTGAAAGTGTGAAGTCTTGAGAATCAAGGTGTTCTATAGATATAACTGAATGGGAGTCAGTACATTTTAGTCCTATCTCATACTTTGAAAACATCCTTGTACCAGATCTGAGTAGCACCTCAAATTATGATTGCTTCTCCCCACAAGTCGGTCTGACTAATAACAGCCCTGTTAATTATGCCACTCTAGAAAAACTACAACTATTTCAGTCAAGAGTAGACGTGGCAATAATCTTTGTTAAAGAAGCTTGTATTGATTACAATGAAAAGATAGAATAAGATTTTATTTATAGGGATGCCTGGGTGGCGCAGTTGGTTGGGCAACTGCCTTTGGCTCAGGTCATGATCCCGGCGTCTTGGGATCGAGTCCCGCATCGGGCTCCTTGCTCCGCAGGGAGCCTGCTCCTCTCTCTCTGCTTCTGCCTGCCTCTCTGCCTGCTTGTGTTCTCTCTCTGTTAAATGAATAAATAAAATCTTTAAAAAAAAAAAGATTTTATTTATAAGACTAGTCATTTTATCAAAGACAATGTTAAGCTATGGTTTGGTAACACAGAAATATGATAACTATGCTGGCAAACATATGGCTAATTTTTTTATGTCGAGGGAGATCTAACAGTATCACCCAGAAGAGTACACAGCAAATAATATGTATTCTCTATGAATAGTTATTTCCTGTGCTGTACTGGTCGTTAAGTATTTTCATAGTAACCCTGGTGGCATAATATATACAGCTCGAATTTCCTGTGCTTGTGTGGTAGAGATAAAGTTTTAATAAATGGCCCTAACACTCCTATTTTAGGCATCTGGTTTAGAAATAATAGCATATCTTTCCTTTGTGGCCCCTTTAATTAATTTTTAATCTACATCAGCTTAATTTATATTTGGGCTGGATAAACTTGTTTCTGCCCAGATAAAAGTATACAGTCTAATGGAACATAGTATTTAAAATAAGGAAGACCAAAGGTTATTTTTTTATTCAAGAACTTTTTATTCCAAAGGACTGAGATCAGCTTTAAAAAGATCATTTGATTTTTAATAGGCATGCACCAGCTTGGATATCCACATACCTGTTTTGACAAATAGGTTTCCATTTTCTGTGACAGCAAAGAAGACTTAAAATGTAAATTTGACAATTTGAAACTTTTATTGGATAAGCTGATGCTTGGTTTTGGTTTCGTATTTTTTAAGCTGAGATCTTAACTTGCCAGAAATGGGCTCTTTTTTCTTATCTTTACCATTTCATAATAGTGTAGTATATATAGCAATGATTTCAAATGGAAATGTTGGTTTCTACTTTGCTTTTTTGTAGAGCAGGTTATTTCACTGGACATGAAAGAAGTGACCCAGGCAGAGTATAAAGGAAGTAAAACTAATAAGCTCTAGTATTAAAAAAAAAAAAGTGTGAAGCCAAGTTAGAAGTGGGTGAGAAAAATGTATACAAAATAAATACAAGGGCAAGCATGAGAAGGTATGCAGGCATTAGTTTACTAATAGGTGTGAATATAACTTAAATGCTTGCAGAAAAAAAGTGTAAAACAGGATGTAAAATAAATTAAGTGCATGTTTACAGCTGTGATTCCTAAAAAAACTCTTGCCAACCAGACTAAGAATCATGGGGCCTTAACAATACTACCTACTTAGAAATAATGTAACTTCCATAGTGATACTAAATAATAGTAGTATTTGAAAGGTTATACACATCCACATTGGGTTCCTAAAAGCAGCCTAGAGTTTCTAGTAGGCCATTTTGATATCCTAGAACTCTGCTCCGTTTGACTTACAGTTGAACCACAAAAAATTACACCACAAATTTCACTCTCGAGAGACAGAAAGTATATCTAAATGTGAAGACACAACTTAATTTATAATCTGGAAGGAGTGTGGGACATAGAGTTTTAAATGATGGGTAAATATTTGAAATTTTTGAGTTCGTTTCTTTAGCTTAGATTTGCCTTGATTTTTAAAGTAAGCTGCGGTTAGATAAATTTGCATAATGATTTTAGGTGCTTGCCTCTGAGGTTCTTTTCTACCACGTTAATTAAAACATTTCTGATATATGTTCTTGGTAAAATAAAGATCATGAGATTTGAAATCGGGAAAAGTGGGTTTAGTTCTGGCCAAACTCTAACAAATCATTTATTTTATTTGAATCTAAGTTTCTTGGGGCTAGTAACATTCCTCAAAAGTATTGAATAAGTTAGTCAGATGATAATACTATTTAATTTTTTAAAAATTTTTTGACATATTTTCCAAAAGATTTATTTATTTGAGAGAGAGAGAGTTTAGAGAGAGTACAAATGTGAGCAGGGGGATGGGCAGAGGGAGAAAGAGAAAATCCTGAAGCAGATTTCCCTATGAGTACAGAGGGGCTAGATCCCAGGGCCCGGGATCATGAACTGAGCCAAAATCAAGAGTCGGCAGTTTAACCCACTGAACCACCCAGGTGCCCAATTAATTGCTATTAAAAAAAACCCCACGAAAACAGAAAAAGAAAGAAAGAAAAGAATAGGCACTAGGTTTGGTGCTTTACTATTGTAATTCATTTAACCCTCATAATTCCCAGGGAAAGGGTTCTTCAGATTTCACTTTCCTGATGAGAAATGAAGGCATAAAGAGATAACTAATCAGCCTCAGCTCACACAGGTGGTGGGTGTGGTAGCCACAAATTAAACCCAAGCCTGTTTTATTTTTTTTTTTTTAAAGATTTTATTTATTTATTTATTAGGAAAGAGAGAGAGTGAGAGAGAGCAGGTCAGAGTGAGAAGCGGACTCCCCGTGGAGCTGGGAGCCCGATGTGGGACTCGATCCCGGGACTCCAGGACCATGACCTGAGCCGAAGGCAGTCCCTCAACCAACTGCGCCACCCAGGGGCCCCAAGCCTGTTTTATTTCAAAGACCATGCTCTTTTCACTATGCTGCCTTACCTAAAGGATATCATGGCATTTTGTGAATTAAAGAACTTCATTAAATGTTATAATTGAATACAAGGGTTAGTGATTAGAATTATTTATCACCTAATCAATGAACCCTTTGCTTCATATTTTGAGCATGATGTGATAATACACTGTAGCCATTTTTTCTTTCCACTTTCTATCTTGGTTGAAATGTAAAAGAAAGCTCAGAAAGAAATCTGCGAGTTATTTCCTTCCCTTTAGGGCCTACAGTCAGACTATGTTTCCCAGCGTCCAGATCAGTTATAGTGGGCAATGTATTTAAAGTTCCAGATGATGACCTGTGAGCAGAAGTAATGCACAGAGCCTCCAGGGCTGGCCCACAACACCTTCCATTTTTCTTTCTTCCCTTAGTAGCTGTTCCAATGCCAGATATCCGGGAGAGGATTCCAAAGCCCTTGGGGAGGGTGGGACCACTAGACAAAAGGAATTATGTCCTTAAATAACTACATGAATTAGAGCTTCTACTCTACCCAGACCGTGCCATCCACACTGCACTGGAACTTGAACAATAAACCTCTGCTGGTGAAGCCACTCAGATCTGGGAGTCATTCACCAGAGCGGTTAGTCTGCCCAGACTCATACAAGAGTATACCTAAGAAAGGGCTTATTAAACCGAACCGGTGGCCCATTTAGCTCAGGCACCTGACCTGCCTTTGCACAGGGGCCATTACATAACAATGATGTAGTAATAATAACAGCAGCTACCATTCTATAAAGTACTTGCTCTGCACTAAGCTTATGTTTAAGGGGTAAATACAAGCCACTACCTCAGCTTTACATGTATTATTTTATTAAATCCTCACCCTATCGCATAGGCACTATTCATTATTTTCACTTGACAAGAAAAAGAAGATTCTAATTTCATTTGAGTAACTTGCTCAAACTCTAATATGATTCCAAGTCTATATCCATTGTACAGGAAGGTTCTATTGGCCTGGAGTCTTTAAACAGTCTAACCACAATATATCTTTATAAGTTTACCTCCAGGGGCACCTGGGTGGCTCAGTGGGTTAAAGCCTCTGCCTTCGGCTCAGGTCATGATCTCAGGGTCCTGGGATCAAGCCCCGCATCGGGCTCTCTGCTCAGCAGGGAGCCTGCTTCGCCCTCTCTCTGCCTGCCTCTCTGCCTCCTTGTGATCTCTATCTCTGTGTCAAATAAATAAATAAAATCTTAAAAATTTTTTTTTTAAAAATAAGTTTACCTCCACATTTATACAATGTTGTTTTAATACTGTCTCAGTTGGAACCACCAATATTTGGACCATTCCAACACTAATTGCTTTAGGTTTTCAAGCTTCTTGCTTGGAGCTATAAGGAGTGACCCCTCATTCTCTACAATTCATTGGCTTTCTGGATGCAAAAACATCCAAAATATAGATAACAAAGGTTTCAAATTTTCATTTTTAAAATGTTTTTGTAAAAATACTTTGGTTGACTTCAAAGAGCTTTTCTAATAACTTCCAGGATTTCCTCTCGGTCCTGAAAGAATATTGAGTCCATTTTGACCACCACCACCAACAACAACAAAATCATCTGCAGGATGTCCATTAGTTCAGAAATCAAGTTCTAATTATTCTCCATAAAGACAGCCTAACACTTATGTGTATCAAAGTTACTAGCCATATTCTGCTCATTCTCAGAGTCTGCAGTTTTTTTCTTCTCTCAGATTTTCCTGGCCAGAAAAGACTATCATATACAAATTTGAACATTCACTCTGCCTGCTTTACTCCAGTACTCAGAAAAACAACATCACCATCACTAATCTATAATGGACACTAGTGGTAGTGCTTCATACTTAAAGTAAAATCATTTCTTTCTTTTTTAAAGCCAGTCGCCAACCACTGACAAAATAGCTTCTCCAACATATGTAGAGGCTTTTTGTGCCTGCACAAAACCAGAGGAATGATGGGGAGAGAGAATGAGACAGCTGGGGAATATTTTGGTATTACCATTAAAATGGGTAGTGAAAGCTGCTGAATTTTAGATGTTTATCTCATGTAATTTAAGGCTCTCTGTAAATTGGTTTGTTCATAATGAAAAACACTGTTAGTAACAAGATTCATATTTGCTTTTAGGCAATCATTATTATTAATTTTTTTAAAAGATTTTATTTATTTATTTATTTATTTATTAGGAAAGAGAGAGAGTGAGAGAGAGCATGAGAAGGGAGAAGGTTAGAGTGAGAAGCGGACTCCCCATGGAGCTGGGAGCCCGATGTGGGACTCGATCCCGGGACTCCGGGATCATGACCTGAGCCGAAGGCAGTTGCTCAACCAACTGAGCCACCCACGCGCCCTCATTATTATTAATTTTTAGCCATAGGATAGCTTACAACTCTTTATGGTCAGTAAAAAAGTTTACTATCTTAGACTCTTCTACCTTACGTTTACCATTCTGTACATTTATCTTTTCTAGCCCTTCAAAATGAATGTTAGAAACATAAATGACAAGGGTATATGGGTGGCTCAGTCCACTGAGCGTCTGACTCTTGGTTTTGGCTCAAGTCATGATCTCAAGGTGTTGAGATCGAGCCCTGTGTCAGACTCTGGCTTGAGCGTGGAGCCTGCTTGAGATTCTCCCTCTCCCTCTCCTTCTGCCCCTTCCCCTACTTGTACTCTCTATCTCTAAAATAAATAAAATCTTAAAATAAATGACATCTGACAAAAAGTAAAAACTGGATTACCAAATCAATTAAATTAGTGACCTCTAAATAAGCTCCCCAAATCAAGATTTAGCCTCTGAAACAGCCATTCTCCAGCAATAATTGTTAAGGCATTTTTCACCTATGTGTCCCCAAGGAGCACAGTGTCCACTTTTCCCTGATTGCAGGTGAAGGCTGGGAGGAAAATCTCATTACTTTCCCTATGACTGTGTTCTCTCCCTGCCCCATCCTCCATAAGCTTCTCTATCCACAGAGAAGAACAAAATTATCATGCAAAAAGAACAGGGCCATTTTTCAATTCCTCTCTTAATTTTCTGAAGATCTGTGAGGAGATTCTAGATTGTCCTAGAAAGTAAGAGTTCTCTCGGTTTTACACACCATTTCCCTCAATTCCATCCTCCACAGAGACGGCAGGATAACCTATCTGACTTACTTACGTAAGTTGCAGGTTGAAAACTTTAAATGCTTTTCCCCTTCCCCTTCCAAGCTAAGTCTCAGCATTTTCACACAGCACCCACATTCTTCCACAATCTACTCCTGGCCTACTGATCTAGTCTTCCCACCTCAGATTCTGCATCAACAATACAGAACTAACACAGCAGACAGTTTGTCCCTTCCGGGCTTGGTTTATAGGTTTTTCACCCTTCATGGTGCCTAACTCCTCAAGGTCAGACAATTCAATGGCACCTCCCCAGGAATCCTCCTCCTCCCCCCGCCCCCCGCCGCTCAACTGCATGTGCCTACACTCCTCTCCCTTAGATGTCATAATAAGCTGTGCCTCATACCATCACTCCCTATGCCATGTTACATTTTAATTATTTGTGTATGAATCTGTCTTCATCATTACACCGTCATCTGGAGGGCAGAGACTGTGTCTTTTATTTTTAAACCTCAATGTCTTAGCCAATGTTCTGGCACACAGCAATTATTTCACCAATGAAAAAAACTAAATGTATTCACAGTAAGGTCATCTGAACCATCCAAATTTAACTCAATCTGCTAATATGTATGTCTGCCTCAAATCTGGTCTTACAGCTTTCCTTTTCACTGACCAACTCTTTTAAGCTGTGTATGTTGTTTTTGTTTTTTGTTTGTTTGTTTTTGTTTTTGTTTTTAATTATCTACTATTCTGCTTCTTTGAGGGTTTAGTTTTGTTTTGATTTTGTTTTTGTACCTTATCAAACATTGTCTGGGGTTGTTTTTTGTTTTTAAGTTCTCATAGAGTATTATGTGGTTAGTTGGTAATGCAGTAGAGTGGTTGGCAAAAATTACACCACAACTTATTTTTTTTAACAATTGTCCTTAAGTAGCTATAAATGCTATGGTGTCTTGATAACTGTCATTTAACCAACTTAAAAGTATTTCAAAGCATGTGTATCCACACCCATTTTGACCACCTGTAGATTCAAAATCGGTATCAGTTTACAAATTAGTTTTATTGATTATTGGTTTTGATTGTTAGTCAATGAGTATTTCAAATTTCTGCATTCTTAAAATGGAGGGTTCCGTCACCTTCCTTTCTGCAACCTCAAATTTTCATAACAAATTTTGCTGCAATTAAGGTATATAGATAAATACAACGAAGGGCAGAACATTTGGATTTGTTTATAATGCAGTGGAATGAAAAGGTACTTGACTTAGTGATTAAATTACCGTCAAATATGGCTTCTTTTGAAAGTTATTAACATCTAAAATTTTTCACCTTCCAAAGTGCCATATAAAAGCCATGCAAATATTACTCCACAAGGCATACAAAACATACAAATAAAACAGGAAAAAAACTTCCACTGTACATACACAGTACGTATATATACTATAAAAAGAAATTGACAGTAGTGACTTAAAGAAACAGGGCCTCAATTTTAATGTTGGTACACTAGCAATATGCAAAAATCGAAGTAAGACATAATACCAAATTATATTTCTATAGTATTACTTAAATAATATAATAAAATGTACTACACTAAGATGTTAATATCTCTCTTTGAGTATATGAAATATAGGCTTTTTTTCTTCTTCCTAATTTTCTGGATTTTCCAGTTTTCCAAAATAGAGATCTGTTCAAATTGAAAAAATTACTTCTGCTCAAAAAAAAAAAAAAAAAAAAAAGAATGGGGCACCTGGGTGGCTCAGTGGGTTAAGCCTCTGCCTTCGGCTCAGGTCATGATCTCAGGGTCCTGGGATCAAACCCCACATCGGGCTCCCTGCTCAGTAGGGAGCCTGCTTCCTCCTCTCTGCCTGCTTCTCTGCCAACTTGTGATCTCTCTCTGTCAAATAAATAAATAAAATCTTTTAAAAACAAAGAAATGAATAAGGATAGTATTTTTACCTTTCCAAAATTCACACCTTTAATTATAATCTCTACTAATTTGTAGCTTTTAGCGCATTTTCACATTTAATATGTCATTTGATTCTCTCAAGAAAAGAGAATCCTACAAATGAGTAAAGTTAGCCTCAGAAATTAAGAGAAATATCTTAAGATTGCCCAGCTATTAAGTGGCAGGGACACTTTAAATTTTATTTATTTATTTTTGAGAGATTGAGAGAGAGAGAGAGAGTGAGCATATGAGTAGGGGAAAAGAGATTCCCAAGCAGGCTGCACACCCAGCTCAGTGCAGAGCCCAACACAGAGCTTGATCTCATGACCCTGAGACCATGACCTGAGCTGAAACTAAGAGTCAGATGCTTAACCCACTGAGCCACCCAGGCGCCCCCAAGTGTCAGGGACACTTCTTAAATTCTGATTGTATTTTGAGTACTTCCTATTTTGTTGAAAGGGGCAATGAATTGTGAAGAAGGTCATAGCAGGAGGGGTTATCAGGAAGAAAACCAAGAACTAACATTGACTGAGTGTGGACTACAAGCCCCACTGTGTTAAAGGGCTGAACAGCGACTGGCCTTTAATCTTCTATGACGTACTTAATATTACCACCACCGTTCTACGAATGGGGAAACTGAAGAGCAGGAGGCCAAATAAGCTGGTCAAAGTCACAGACAGGTAAGTGGCAGAGCCAGGATTCAAACCCACGCATTCTGACACATTCTGACACATTCTGACTCAAGCGCTTCTCTAGCCTGTTGCCAGCGTAAGCGCAGCAGTCACCAACAGAACTCGCTGAGTGTCAGGGTTCTTTGAGACACCTGAATGGTTAGGAATTAATCCATTTTTAATCAGTTCAGCAAACTACAATCTTTTAAAACTCATCATTTAAAAAAAGTATTAGTTTTAGTTGCTTTTTAATAGGTGAGGGGAAAGCAAAGGATTCAATAGCAAAATGTATCAGTGCTTCAACAACCTTCTTTAAACCCTGACCTTTATGGGAGAAAAAACTGATTTTGTTGCATGAAAATACAAATCAGCTGGTTATATTAATCATGAACCAGATTCAATAGCAGAATCGACAATAACAGAATAACTACCAGATTTTGAGGTTACAACACAGGAACCACTTCAACCCTTCCCATTTACTTATACACCTAACATCCAGGCTTTGGTTTTCTTCTCTCTCAGAGCTGTAGCTGTCACCATTTTAAATGGGAGGGCAGAGAAATGTATAGACGTACATGTCTGTGTGTGTGTGTGTGTGTGTGTAACAAATATACATTGACAGACAGAGAGGGACTTTTTAGGGGACTTTTTATTTGTCAGAGAGAGAGCACAAGCAGGAAGAGCTGCAGGCAGAGGGAGAAGCAGGATCCCTGTTGATCAAGGAGCCCGATGTGGGACTTGAACCCAGGACCCTGGGATCATGACCTGAGCCAAAGACAAACACTTAACTGACGGTGCCACCCAGGCATCCCAAGAATTTTTTTTAATCTTCGAGTTCTATAAGATTAGATATGAATTTAACCACTTAGCCATTCCAGATTATATTTCTGGGTTCCTACTGGGTATAAACCAAGTGAATATAAATCATTATCTATTGCATTCACACTTGACCACAGTATACCCAATAAGAACAAGCACAGAACAGTGCAACTAGATTCTAATGCAAACAGGAAGCCTCGGGTTTATTTTATTTCCTTTAGATGTCTACATGGAATTTAGTGAATCAATTATTAAATATTAGTGTCACTCATGGAGGTAGATAATCTACTGGCTTTACCTTTCTAAATATTACCTATTCACTTCCTTTGTCTGCACTGATTTTTCACAGATAGACACACAAGATAAATTGCCTGGCTAGGTTTTAAACTCTTTACCTTTAGGCATTTTCTTTGCTGTTCCTTTTCTTTCTTTCTTTCTTTCTTTCTTTTTTTTTTTTTTTAATCCTTGCAAATTTAGACACCATAGAAAACTGTTATTTGCCTCATAATGGCCTCTTCAGCATGTTTCACAGTCTTTTTGTGGAGAATAATGACATAATGATAGTGTTCTCAGACCTATATTTTCTACTTGATAAACTAGCAATTATATGATTAAAGCATTTTTAGAAACTCACATTAAGTATATGATACCCTAGAAACCAGTCCATCATGTAATTACACAGTCAGAAGAGAAATAATTTACATAACTAAAAACCATCTGAAACAGTATTCATGACCAGTATGTAATATTTTCCAGCAGATTAAATATTATAAAAATATTAATTTAATTATAATATACCTTTAATGTTAGGATTATCAATTCTGAATTTTATAAATTGTGTTTAAACTTTCATTTTCTGTCCTACGTGAAAGGAAGCTATGCCAAACTTTGCTGAAAACAAGTGTTAATGTGCTGGATACATTAGGACCAACACAGAAAAGCCTTATGATTTCTCTTCACAGATCACATACCTATAGAGAACAGAGAAAGGCAGGCAATGTCTAGTTATTCAAGCTCTATGAGGAACATCAATTTTGCCTAGGACTTTTTTTTTTATTAAAGATTTTATTTATTTGACAAGAGAGTAAGAGATCACAAGTAGGCAGAGAGGGCGGCGGGGGAAAAAGGGGACTGAGCTCCCCGCTGAGCAGAGAGCCCTATGGATGAGGGGTTCCATCCCAGGAGCCTGAGATCATGACCTGGGCTGAAGGCAGAGGCTTTAACCCACTGAGCCACCCAGGCGCCCAGCCCAGGACTTTTCTTACATCTATCTTATAGGAACATTTGACTAGATCTTTCTGATTTTTTTTTTTTGAATGTCAGATCATTACACCTACATTGTGATGAGTTAGAGGAGACACAAATACATCCATTATCATTTTGAGAAAACAGGAAAGATATTTAGTGAGTACCCAAGAGATTCAAACACCATAAACTGGGAGGACCCATCCTTAAAACAGAATGTCTCTTTTCACTTTTCTGATCAATTTCTGGAAGAACCAGTTACCTTGCTTTCCCGGAGTTCGTTTAGGAAAACAACAAATAAAATTCAGAAGATTATCCTGAAACCTAATCCTTCGAAGAAATAGTTTCATACATCCAATCATAGGAATGAGTATTGCCGAAAAAGTAAGTCAAAGTAAGGGTGCCAAACCATGTGTATTATGTTGACACTTGTGTGTTTAAGAAAAACAATATATTATTATCACCGTAAATATGCACAAGAAACCTGTGACAGGATTACCTTGTTCGTGTCCATGGCAGAAAAAGATGTGTGTGAATTAAACATATAGGCAGGAAGCCAAGGATGACTTTTCATGTGTTTTTGTATACCTTCTTATTTTTGAATCATCTGAACGCATTATGTACTAAAAAAGTATGTTAATCTTTAAAAAACGAAAAAAAAGAATAAAAGGTCTTCTTGATCCGTGCGTAAGAAATGTAAACCAAGTGTGTTCTTAGCTGTGATGCCAGCTGAGTTTTAGGAGCAAAAAGGCAGCAAAATTAGATGCCTTTTCTTACTGGGTTATTCCACCACCACTACCAGCCCTCAATGACACCGGTCTCTGGGTTTCCTAACTCAAAAGAAGTTAGAAAACACACCACATTCTATGTTTGATTTTATTTATTTATTTGAGAGAGAGAGAGATCAAGAGAGCACAAGCAGGGGAGCGGCAGAGGGAGAAGGAGAAGCAGACTCCCCTCTGATCAGACACGGGACTTGATCCCAGGACTCTGAGATCATGACCTGAGCTGAAGGCGGACACTTAACAGACGGAACCACCCAGGTGCCCCCACATTTTATGTTAATGATAGCAACACAGCAGAATCAGACCACCACAAGGCATTTGAGTGTCCATGCTTGATGATCAGAAAATCATAAATACTGTTGACAGTTTCGGAGAGACATGATGAAGAAACCAGCCACGACGAACAACTAATCGCCACCATCCTATATAAAGCTTAACCTTGACCCTCGACAATGTATTAGGGATACCCATTCGCAAAAACTCTGCTACCTAAAGCACCACAAAGGACTGGAAGTAAAAACAAAGGCGGCAATGAAGGACATATACCATAACAACATTGCTGATCTGACCAAACTTATGTGCAGTTATCTGGTTTTTCCAGATCTGCACTTCCTGAGACATTCACTTCGCAACTGAGAACTCATCGACTCTGATGTTAGGACATGAAAAAAAAGAATTGTTAATTTGTGTAAGAATATAAATGACCAAGATACCATCTGACACTGGCATGAGGCTTTACAGAACCTCATGGCCCTATCATAACTCAGGGAATTCGGTAGGCTGGGGATCAGGAACTATCCAGTGGGTGAAGGGCTGGTTTCAGGGCTGGTAAGTGGCAGACCTAGAACTCCCTGCCAGGTCTTCTGAGCTCCCGTTCACTGCTCCGACACACCTCAGTCTTCTCAGCCTCTAGGTTTTCTCCTTTCCCACACAGCAAAGGCTTTTTGCACAGTTGGGGAAAGTAAGACACATAATAAAGTTTACTGTTCTGCTGAGGAAGGAGTCCAAAAGCATTTTTGTTGGTTGGTTGGTTGGTCTCTCCTGAAATTTCTTTATAAAGGTCAAAACAGTTAAAAAGGAACTGCAGTATTTTGCAAAATGAAACACACATTGATTGCAACATTTGAGCTTTCAACTCAGAACTTCAGAACATCGTGTCCTGTAATTTTGATTACAGATAACCAAATGTAGCTACAGATACAACTCCTGGCTGACCTTGTCAATTTACATCTAAGGATGCTTTAATGAAAAAATACTGAAATGTTTCTTTATTCTATTTCTGCTGGCTCGTAAAATTTCTGTCTTCCTAGCAACCATGGGAGATGATGTGGTAGCTTATCCATATAATACACTATAGAAAAGAATCAAAACTTCAGGGGAAATCTAAATCATATTATATTTTCGGCTATTCAAACAAGAAAAAAAAATACAACCTTGAAGAAGTCTGTTCTGAGTTTATCTGCCCTGCACTTTGGTATATGCTGGTAGAATTTCACTGCACCCTCCAAGGCCTTCAAAGTAAAATCTTTGGAGGTCTTCAGGTCAAGCAGGCTACCCTGTTGTCACTAACTTCCTGTGTTAACGTTACACTGAAGATTTGGTGTAAACAAATCATTTGGTGTAAACAGAGCAAGATTAAAAAGGGAGCTCTTTAAAAATAAGACTTTCAGAAAAGCAAAAACAATAAATATTACATTAAAAGTATCATCATTTGTGCCTTGATAATACAACCTATCATAAAAATGCCATTTTAATTGTTTTACCATATATTTAAACGTTTTGTATTCATTGTAATTCCCAGCAGCTAACAATAAGAAAATAGTGTCAAGCTCAGCTTGAAACCATTTTTTACTAGAAATCATGATACTAATGAGCACTAAGGAAAATGTTGCTAATCATACTTCCATTGCAGTCTTATAAAGTAATGACTAACACTTACGTATAAAGTATATATAAAGTAAATGTGTGTGTTTAACTTGACAGGTCAACTTTTTTGATAAAAAACAAAACATTTCAATAAAAACAAAACAAAACTTTTTCATAAAAGAAGCCATGTCTAATGAATTTTACTTAAATTTTACCGAGAGATGAAACAGAATAGAACACAATGCAGCCAAGTGTGTCAGCATATGCTGACTAGCATGCAGGTCCTGTCAATGGAAACATGTGTCACAGAAGCTGATTATCCTGTGATCTGGGGGTAACCAAGAGGGATATCTCTGTGATAAGGAGCCTGTGTGCTGATCTTGGAGTCAGAAGATGGGGAGTGCAGCCCTGATCTAGCCATCTGCTCTATGCTTGAGAGTCGAATTCTCACCCTCACATCTTTAAAATGGAGACCAAAATTCCTATTTTAGGCAGTATTTGGGAGAATTAAATTCAGCATGTAAATGAAAATACGTAATAAACTGTAAAAATGGCACATAAATGTAAGGCATCATATTATGAATAATACCTGAATTTTAACACCAAGGACAATATAAGATTATAGTGTACAGATTAAAACAATACCAAAATTGTTAAAAGTGAGTAAACAGAATAAAATAGGCTATCATTTTAATTTTTATTCATGTTTTTTAAAATTAATAATACAGATGATATTCATATTGGGAAAGGAGTAAAACATCTGCACTTTTTTTTTAAGATTGATTGATTTGAGAAAGAGAGTGCGGTGGGGAGGGGCAGAGGGAGAGAGAGAATCTCAAGCAGACTGCTCACCGAGCATGAAGCCCAACCCAGAGCGAGATCTCTTGACCCCAAGATCACGACCTGGGCTGAAACCACGAGTTAAATGCTTAACTGAGTCAGCCTGCTTATTCTTAAAGATAGGTTTCATCCCAGGCACTGCACTTATTCTTAAAGGTAAGTTTCCATCTCCTACTCCTACTTCTTAGGCAAAACACAAAATGTCCATCTTCTACTTGCTCAACAAAACACACTGATGTTAGTAATGTTATTTTTAATAAGGCAGTATAGGAGTTGGGTCTTTGAGTCCTATAGACCTCTCGAATCCTTCTAATTCTGTGACTGTGGGTACGTTACTTAACAGGTTTCAGTTTCTTCACTTGTGAAAAGCAGATAATAGTACCAAAGCCTCAGAAGACTTATGAATATAAATGAGTTATCAAAGGTTTAGAGTTTAGCACACTGTCTGACACCTAGTAATAACTCAATAAATGTTTTTTGTTACAATATGATCACATATTTCCTCCCATAGGTATTTCAGACATACTCACCGCTTTTCAAACTCTATTTGTAAACACTAAGGAGGTAAGAACGTACCCCAGATTCATCTTCTTTCAGAGTGGGGGCACTTGCCCTTTAAAGTCTTTTCAGATGAAATCTAAGTGATCCTGCTTTCCAATGCAGCCGGTAAACTTGATAACCAAAATCAATTCACCAAGAAAAGCTCTAAAACACTTTAATAGCTTAATAGCCATATTTTTTAGTCTTAAACCATCACAACAGACTTGGTAAAGGTTTATTCTTGTCATGTGGCTTCATTTCTTCATTCTTCGTTCACTCAAAAAAAAAAAAGGTATCCTGGAGCCCTCCGTCACATTCCAGGCACTGTATTTGGTAGTGGGATACAAAATCACGCAAAATTCACACAAAAATTCATGCAAAGTCACACAAAAATAATTTCTGCCTTCCTGTCTTAAGAAAGATGGATATTAATCCAATTCACTCTTTAAAATGAATATAAAATTACAACTATAAAATGTCCTGAAGAGGACAAAAAATCTAGTGGTTGTGGGAGTCTGACATTAAAGGGAAAGGAACAAATTACGTCCATGGGGAAAGCTTCCCTGAGGAAATGAAAATTGAGTTACTATCAGAAGAAAGAGTGGAGTTAAGAGGATAAGCAGTGTAAGCTACTAATGCACTGCAAGTTTAAGAATCTGGGTATGGGTAGAGGGAATGTGGCCCCTTTGGGGCCTGAGGGAAACAGGGGAGACTAGACTTCAGAGAAGGAGAAGCATGGAGTGGATGGCAGGAGGCTGGGGACTGAGCCGGGCCCTGAAAGTCATGATAAGAAACAAAGGAAAACCACTGAGGAATTTTAAGCCTGGGTATGTGGTTGGTTTTGAGAGGAAGAGTTTGATAGGATCCAATATGAATTATGTGTGTGAACAGTTTAGAGGGGGTCAGAGCAGTTGTGGAGAACCATTTACGTGACTGTTGCTGGGGTTCAAGAAAGAGAATGTGAAAGCTTAGATTAAGGCAGCTGAGCTCGATGTGTTTACAAGTGATAAAAGAAGAGTTTGGTTTTCCAGAAAACATACATTCTTCTCTGACTGCATAGTCACGTTTTTCATGTAAAGACATATGTCTTTTGAAATCTTCCAGAGATTCCAAGTAAAGGCTAATGGTGGGTAAAGGTTTTTTTTTTTACAGACATTTGAGTTCAATGAGGGAAGTATCAAAATGCCCATTTCTAAATAATCAGTACCATCTCCTTTTGGTGAAAGCCAAAGTATTACTGTAAAACACGTACTGAAAATGAACCAAAGGAAGTAATTTCCATTGAAATGCTCTTTTTAGCATGAAAACGCCATTGGTAAACACTCACTTATGAAAAACAGAGATCAAAGAGCAGTAATACCTTTGAACTAAAGCTGAAAGAAAGACAAACACATCCAAGAAAGGGAGAGGATCATAGGAAACAGATCCAGTAGTAATAATTCTAAAATAGTCAATGGCATCATCTTCGGAATCTGCCAGAAGACTATTTGCTGCCTTAGGAAAAATAGCACCCATATTTTAGCCACTAAGCAACCATACCTAAGACATAAAGGTAATATATACAATAGCCACCGCACCTTCATAGTATCTCACACCCACTGAATGAATGCAGAACACACACACACACGCTAGCACACAAATAGCACTGAAATGTATGAAGCTCACACATATCAAAGGATTAAGCAGAAAAACAAAAAGGACAGCCCAAAACTATCTTCATTCTGCAACACAGACACGCAGGAACATCCATTACAATTTTCTCTAAGATAAATTGTATCTTTCAACTAAGAGGGGGGAACAAATGAAATCATTGGCAGCCTAGTTCTCCCTGAGTAGAAGTGAGACATTAATTTAGATCATTGTGCACATTGAAAAGTTACTGCACTGCAGGGATTTCGAATTCCATAATGCAGAATCAGAACTCTGTTTGGGTGTCACTTGGCTGCCAGCATCCACGGGTGAGCGGTATAACACTCCTCTGTCATGTAGCTCATGTGAGAAAAGAATTTTGCTGTTCCAAGAAATGGCACTCATCTTGGAGAACTTCCCAGTTACACAAAAGAGCGTAATTCCCACATTATCCCCAGGCGTACTGTCTAGGATGATAACTCTATGATAGCTTTGTGTGTAAATTATATACACAGTTCTACTAATGAAAGGCATGCAGTACTGTTTTTTGGTGATGGCAGTACAGACATACAAAATCAATTTGTTTTTCAATTTTTAAAAGTGACACCTGAGCTATCTCTAAAACTCAAACGAGACTGTGAGATTAGATGGTAGATAGGGTAATTGCACTATGATTATCTAACAGATCAAAACTAGAGTTGGCAAACAATGTCGAAAGTGCAGACTTACCAACCACCACATACCCGGTTTACTTCAGTACTTCAGTTTTAAGTCCTTCAAACTTTTCACTTCATATTAATCTCAGTTTTTCATCAGTGCATCATCGCTACACTCTCACATTTGGGCTTAATGCGAATTTACAGAAAAAGAGACCAGAAGTTTTAAAAAAAAAGGTGAATATTTTTTGGGGCCCCTGGGTGGCGCAGTTGGTTGAGCGACTGCCTTCAGCTCAGGTCATGATCCCGGAGTCCCGGAATCGAGTCCCACATCGGGCTCCCAGCTCCACGGGGAGTCCGCTTCTCACTCTGACCTTCTCCCCTCTCATGCTCTCTCTCACTCTCTCTCTCTCAAATAAATAAATAAAATCTTTAAAAATAAATAAATAAATAAATAAAAGGTGAATATTTTTATATTTATTGTCTATTTGGTGACAAAACTCAATATATAGTGCACAGTGTGCACCAGATATGTGATAACCTGGAAGATGAGACAGTGTTCTTTTCCTTTAGGACCTCATACCTCTTTTACTAAGAAGTCCAAAATATGAAAGCTTCTGTGTACTAGTTATCAATACAATTTGGAAGATTTATTTTCTTATACTAAATTCAATCATTTAGGAGATTAGAACTGAGATTAGAAAATTGAGGTAGGCATAAGAACACTTTGTATTTGTTGAAATTTTACTGTATATGCAAGTTACGCACATATGTACACTTAATGACAATCTTGTCACTGGATCATTATGATCTTTTTGTTTTTGTTTTTTTTTAAAGGTTTTATTCATTTGACACAGAGATAGAGAGTACAAGTAGGCAGCAAGCAGAGGGAGTGGGAGAAGCAGGCTCTCCGCTGAGCAGGGAGCCTGATGTGGGGCTTAATCCCAGGACCCTGGGATCATGACCTGAGCCAAAGACAGCCACCCAACCTACTGAGCCACCGAGGTGCCCCTGATCTTCATTTTAAAGATGATGAAACCAAGGTGTACACAAGTTATAACACAAGATCACAGATCTAATAAGTTCAGTGTGAATTCAAACCAACATGATCTGATTCCCCAGTGCTCTCTCATTCATTTCTGTATACCGCTTCATTTTAACATTTACGATAACATTGAGCATTAGTGTCTCAGCTGTTCTTATTTAAGTATAGTCAACACACAGTGTTACATGAGTTTCAGGTGTACAACATAGTGATTCTACATGTCTGTATGTTATATGCCGACCACAAGTGTAGCTACCATCTGTCACCATATAACACTATTACAATACCATTGACAAGAGTCTCAAGTTTTGCTTAATTTCATTGCTCGATTTGGAAGCTTTTTTTCAATCCATTCTCCTTTCACTGTATCTAGAAGATCTTAATGGAGAAAATTAACCAAGGGTTTTTCTGGGTTATTTCATTGTAGTTGAATATAGGACCATGCTGCTCTCTCAAACTCTTCTTCTATTGCTTTCAGGCTAAAAGTAAATTACTTAGCACCTGTTACAGGCCAAGCTGTGTTATGAGCTTTATGAGTAAGGATATGGTCCTTGCTGTATACTTACAGGAAAAACAAAATAAAGACTTAGTGATTGATACTGTAAAGAGTGCAGGCTGCTAAGGAAGTAATGGCCAGCAGGGGGCTCAGGTGAGGCCTCCTGTAAGAAGTGTTGTAATATTAGGCCTCCATCAGAAAGGATGAATACCCAACTTTTGTATCAACATGGACGGGACTGGAAGAGATTATGCTGAGTGAAATAAGTCAAGCAGAGAGAGTCAATTATCATATGGTTTCACTTACGTGTGGAGCATAAGGAAAAACATGGAGGACATTGGGAGAAGGAAAGGAAAAGTGAATTGGGGGAAATCGGAGGGGGAGACAAATCATGAGAGACTGGACTCTAAGCAATAAACTGAGGGTTTTGGAGGGGAGGTGGCTGGGGGGTTAGGTGAGCCTGGTGGTGGGTATTAAGGAGGGCACGTATTGCATGGAGCACCAGGTGTGGTGCATAATCAGTAAATCTTGAAACGCTGAAAAAATAAAAAGTGTTGGGAACAGTCACCTGAAACCTTAAGGAGTATCTGGACCAGCTTCAGTCTTTATTTCTTCCACTTCGCCCTATCTTCCAGAATGTGGCTTTTCTCCATACTGTTCAACTGAACCAGCATTCTCATTGGACTCCTACCATCACCTAATTTCCAAATAGAAGCTAAGCTCTCCTGAACTCTCTTCCTTTTAAATTCATGATTTAAATTACTTCCTCACCGTTTTATGTTGATTTTCTATAGCACAGATAATGTTAATATATGTTTGCATGTAGAACATATAATGTAGGGAAACCTGGGTGGCTCAGTCCATTTAAGGTCTGCCTTTGGCTCAAGTCATGATCCCAAAGTCCTGGGCTTGAGTGCTGCATCAGGCTCCCTGCTCAATGGGGAGCCTGCTTCTCAGTCTGTCTGCTGCTCCCTCTGCTTGTGCACACCGCTCTCTTTTTCTCTCTCTCCCTTTATCTCTGACAAATAAAAATAAAATAAAATAAAATGGGTTTTTAAAACCCATTGTATGGGTTTTAAAAAAACCCATATAATGTAGTATATTAACTGTATATGACATTAACAAAAAATTATAAATTTAAAATGTTTAAAATTATATACCCATCTTTAAAAAGTTGTCTGCTAAGTTATAGGATACGTTTTTGTATTATGTGTGGAATTAACATATGTTGATTTTTTAAAGAGAAAATAGATTACCTATGCTTGGAAATAATGATAAAGAGGGAATTACAAAGAATAATAAATAAGTGTTCATACTCAAAATGCCACTGATCCCCAGGTCTTGCTTTTGATCTATAAAGGGACAGAGACATTCATCTTCTTTGACTGGACTGGAGCCAGAGGAAACAGTGGCATTTTTTCCACAATTACTAATATTGAGGGATATGCTTCTGTCTTCTCAGATAATATACTTCATATAGAAACTATTATGGCTTTCCAACAGCGCCACCACTCAAAAGTATTGGAAAAATGAGTGAAACTCTAGACTGCATGGGATAAAAGAACAAAATGTTTATTTTCTCACAAAGAGAAAAATACAAGTATTTCATGAAGTTAGTTGAAAAAAGACTTTGAAGCTGGGAAGGAATAAATGTATCTTTCTGAGATTACATTTATAGAATTTACTACAGAAAATGTAATCATAAGACTGATGTGAGTTAAAATTGCATCAGCTTCTTAAATTTGTCATCCTTGTAGATTCAAGAACACTCAGAATTATGAATGTTAGCGGTTCATTAAAAGGTCATGAAATATATTCTATATATGAATACATTTAATCTTTCTCTCCTTGCCTCCTATCTTCCTTCTTAGTGAGGTAGGAGCTGATAGGAGAGTGATAGGACTGTACTGGCCCAGCCCAATGCACAGTATTGTCGTGTTGGAGCCCAAAAGGGACTAGGAGGTGACTAGAAGGAGTGGGAAATGGTGGTCACCAGCCTGGAGTACAGTTGGAGCCTGAGAAGTTAAGGAAGTTACTGTTTAGGGGGTAGCGGTAGTGAGATTATGAAGGTAGGAGATTTTACATACAGGGGAGATCATATTAGTATAGTGAGCCAGGTTTCTCACTATACATACAATTTCCATATGGAAAGGGAGAACACTGAAATGAACTTCATGGTATTGGACTAGAATTGGAGTATCAGTGCAAACTCAAGTTTTTTAATAGTCACTGACAGATACGAAAATACAAAATAAATGTACATACATAATAATTTATTATATATTATAATAAATATATATCTGCATATATTCCCTAATAGTTTCAACTAGGAGAACCTGGGAGCATTGACACTCCAGCAACAATAAACACATCTAACATCCAGATGTTGGTTTCTAAATACCATCCTTTATAAAAGGAAGCAGAGGTACTTGGAGAAAAAGCTAATTCTAGGGCCAGGGCAAAGAAAGTACAAGATGTGCCTCCTTGTGCCAGAAAGTAAGAAAGTCCTCAGTGAATAAAATGAATATGCTACAAATACATAGAAACCAGATTAGACCCCCACTGGCCAAATCTGGGACAAAATAATCATCAAAATAAGTAACATTAGTAAATGATAAATCATTGAATAAAATAAGAACCCATGAATTCATACTAATAAAAATAGATAAATGATTAAATGGGGAAAACAAAGATTTTTCTTATGGTAGACTACAACTAATAAAGGCAGAATAAATGATAGAATTAGAAAAGCACCATTTGTCAATCATCATTACAGTAATTCAGTAAAGAAACATGAATGAGGGGCATCTGGGTGGCTCAGTGGTTTAAACAACTGCCTTCAGCTCAGGTCATGATCCCAGAGTCCCGGGATCAAACCCCTCTTCTGGCTCCCTGTTCAGCAGGGAGTCTGCTTTTCCCTCTCCCTCTGCCTCTCCCCCTGCTTGTGCTCGTTCTCTCTCTCTCTCTGTCAAATAAATAAATAAAATCCTAAAAAACAAACATGAATAAATGCTAAAACCAGGGAAAGAGAGAGTTCAATAAAGAATGAGATATTTGCATAGTTTCAAATTATCTCCATACAGATAGTGATTAAATTATGAAAGGAAATGAGTTAACTTCACACCAGAGAAAACTAACAAACACAACTTCAACTAACAGATCAAAGTTGCATCACCAGTACTGAGATAAATGTGAAGCAGTGGGCTATACAATATCCTGTAATAGGGTACAAAAACAGAGCATCCCTTCTGTGATATTCACACCAAAATTGCATAAGCTAGGGGTGCCTGGGTGGCTCAGTCAGTTAAGCATCCAACTCTTGACTTCGGTTCAGGTCCTGATCTCAGGGTCCTGGGATTGAGCCTCCTGCTGGCCTCAGTGCTCAGCGGGGAGTCTTGTTGAGACTCCTTCTCTCCATAACCCTCCTCCTGGCCCCACTCATGCTCTTTATCTCTAAAATAATCTTTTTTTTAATTGTATAATCTAAATCTAATATTGAGAAACATCAGACATACTCAACTGGAAAACAGTCTACAAAAGAGGTGACCTGCGTTTAGGTTACAAAAATGAAGGAATCACTAAAGAACTCTTCCAGACAGGAACTTCAAGAATCGTGACATCTAAATACATCATATGATCCTACATTGGATTCTCTTGAAACAATTGGTGAAACTTGAATAGGTTCTGTGGACTAAATGATAGTAATGTATCAGTGTTAATTTCTTGACATTGATGGTTATACTGTGATAATACAGGAGAATATTCTTGTTTACCTGAATTGCACACTAAGGTGTTTGGGGGTGATGCCACAACATGGTGTCAACTTACTCTCAGAAAGGTTCTTTGTATTGGACTTGTAACTTTTTATTAAATTCCATATTATTTCAAAATAAACTTACACATCCCCATATTTATGTGTGTATATATGTAGATATAGCTACACACACACACACACACATACAGACACACACACACACATACACACACACACAGGAAATACTTGAGTCAATTTTCTACCAGTCTTTTTCTTTCTCTCATAAATATTTGCACTTAACATGGGGGAAAAATGTATTACTTTCTCACAACTAAACTTGTGGATACATACGTATGCTGACTTAGAATAAAAAACATTTTGCATTAATTTCTGTCATTTGCTAAAAACATTTTCCATTCTGAAGAAAAGTTTTATCCACAAAAGAAGGCCAGACAAATACTAATATAGAAATATATGGATATTCTTATTATTTTATTTGGCATATACTTTTCTATAAGGCACAAATAGGTATTTCTTCTGTTTGAGCAAGGAAGAGTGGCCACTGAAAACTGAGAGAAAGCTCCACAGCTTCGGGAAAAGAGGAATTTCCTCAAAGATAAAACTGCTAATCGTTGCAGAGGTCATGCACAATGATCAGACAGAAAGAGAGCCCAAAATGTACTTTGAAGTGATGGGTAAGCCAAAATATGCCAGAAAAGAGTTATCTGTGGGAATTCTATTGTTGTCAGGAATAAGAATTTTCTAAATGACCCTAATGTTTAAAAATCAAAGGACCCAGAGACACCTGGGTGGCTCGGTAGGTAAAACCTCTGCCTTCAGCTCAAGTCATGACTCTGGAGTTCTGGGATTGAGCCCCAAGTCAGGCTCCCTGCTCAGCAGAGAGCCTGCTTCTCCCTCTGCCTGCCGCTCCTACCCCCACTCATGCTCTCTCTTGCTCAAATAAATAAATAAAATCTTTTAAAAATTAAAATAAAAGGGCCCATATGCATATTCTTGCCATTTTCTCTTCCACTGACTTCACTCAAGCTTCGGTCTCGGCCATTTTACCCAAACTGCTATTTCCAAGACCACCAAGGACCCCCATATTGCCTTATGCATTGGTTAGTGTTCAGCTTCTACTCACTGATTTTATCAGCAAAATTTTACAATGGTGATCACCTCTTCCTCCTTTCTTCACCTTGCTTTCATGTCAAAACTAATCTTCCATTTCATCTATTTAGATGACCTTGCAAACTTGGAATACCCCAGAGCTCAAACCTTAGATACCCTCTCTATCTGCATTATTTTTTTAAGTGATCTCATTCAGTCCCATAGCTCTCGATACAATCTATTCAGGCTGGACACCTCCCTTGGTTCCAAATTCTGACTAAAAAACTGCTGATTTAAAATCTATTAAACATCCAGGCGAGGGGGTGCCTGGGTGGCTCAGTCCTTAAGTGTCTGCCTTCAGCTCAGGTCATGATCTCAGGGTCCTGAGATCGAGTCCCACTTCAGGCTCCCTACTCCTTGGGAAGCCTGCTTCTCCCTCTCCTACCGCCCCTGCTTATGTTCTCTCTCTCACTGTCTCTCTCTCTCTCTCTGTCAAATAAATAAATAAAATCTTAAAAAACAAAACAAAAACAAAACAACAACGACAAAAACATCCAGGCAAGTTATCTCCACTTGAATATGTCTGGACTCCTGAGCCTCCCCTCTGAGAGCTGCTCTTCTGTCTTCCCATCTCTGTTAATGGCAAATCCACGTTGCTAGTTGATCAAAACAAAATATCTTGGAGTCATTCTTGCCTTGCCCTTTCTTTCATACCCATATCAAAACTAGTGCAAATCCTGTCAGCTCTACCTTCAAAATATACCCAGAAGCTCACTGCATTTGATGACCTTCTCTGCTGCCTTCCAGGCTCAAGCCACCTTCATCTTGCCCAGAACACTAAAATAGCCTCTTAAGTGGTCTCACTGCTTCAACCTTGGCCCCTAGAGTCTATTTTCAACACAGAGGCCAAAATGATCCTTTAAAATTCATCATATGATATCACTGCTCTGGTGAAAACCTTCTAATGGCCTCTTATTTCAAGAGTAAAGGCCAAAGTACTTGCAATGCTGTATAAAGCCTACACCATCTATTATTCTGTATTTTTGTTTTTTTACTTCACCTTACATTTCCTTCTACTTGCTCACTCTACTCTAGCCCCTCTGACCTCCTTGCTGCATCTGGCATATTTCTGGCTCAGAGCACGTGCTATTTCCTCTAACAGGAAAGCTCTTGTTCAGACACCTACATGGAGCCTTCCCTTACCTCTCTCCATCTTTTCTGTGATGCCTTCCCTGACTATCCTATTTAGAATTGCAGTTCTTCCCATCTCAAACCATTCCAGGCTCTAGAATTCCCCCTTCCTGCTGTATTTTCTAACTCCAATATTCTCTAACATGCTACATCACTTCCTTATTTGTTTTGTTTCATGTTTATCTCCCTGCTAGAATATAAACCATAAACACATATTTTTATCTTTTAGCTTACTACCCACATATCTAACACTAAAAGCCTGGCACATGGTACTCACTCCATAGATATTTATGAATGGATGAAACTTCACAGGAAAACAAGAAACTAAAGTAGGTCACCCTGCAGCTAGAACTTGATGGACAATGTGGTAAGGTAGGAAAGAGAGAAAAGAGAAACTACAACCTTATATAGCATTGATACCAACCTCAACTTGGCGGTAAGGTCAGCCCACCCAACTGTAGCTGTATGAACGCTTCTTGGGCATCAAGGTATCTCAGAGTGAAGAAAGATTAAACCCTAGTTACTTCTAATCTAGTCAGTGCGATCTGGTATGTACGAAAAGGAAGAAAGGGCCAAGAACTTAGATCATGAACTTTGGCAAACCAGGGTCTACACAGAATTTCAGATATTAAAAGTTAACAATAATCACCACATAGGCTGATGTTGGCTTAAAAACTGTGCTTTTAGCAATTCTAAATATCACAGGATTGTGGGACTAGTAATTAGCTAATGTTAGCTACTTAAGATTTGGCAAGTAACAGAATCTTAATAATTTTTATACATAAGAATAGCATTTCTAATATAAGAGCTCTCTTGGGAGAATGAGAGCAGTGCTTTTCAACATATACAGAATAAAACCTGATCTCTCAGACGTATCTTTTGTCCTTCATAGTCCTTATATTTTCCTGAAGATTCTTTGTAGATATTTGGAAAAAGACTTCAAGAACTCCAGGTTGTCTGGCAGTAGGACTGAGCAACAAAAAGCTCATACTATGAAGGCAAGTATTAGTTTTGTGACTTTGAGGGAATAATATAATCTTCCTGAATTTTATTTCCCATCTATAATATGGAAATAATAAAGGTAACTTTTTCACTGGATTATGAAAGTTAAATGAGATTTAGTAACTATTACATAAACGTTAACTGTACTACAGCCATTGGACCATATAGTAGATTTAAATATAGAAATAATATAATGGGGACACCTGGATGTCTCAGCCGGTTAAGCATCCAACTCGTGATTTTGGTTCAGGTCATGATTTCAGGGTCATGAGATCAAGCCCCGTGACAGGTTCCATGCTCAGCAGAGTCTGCTCTAGATTCTCTCTCGCTCGTTCCATCTGCCCCTCCCACCACTCATGCTCCCTCTCTAAAACAAATAATCTTTTAAAAAAATAATATAATGATTAGGATTCACCTAGGTGAGTAAATATGACATAATTTGTGTGTGTTTGTATTGTATGTTCCAAAATCTTTTTTGCCCCTTTCTTCCACTTTCCCATTCATTCTTCCCTGAATATCCTTCCCATTTTCACATATTTATAGTATTCACATATATACTCTACCCTCTGATTTTATTCTTCAGGAAATGATCTCGTAAATGAAAATCTAAAAAGCCTAATTTTTTCCCAAATTACTAACTCTTTTTTTTTAAGACTTTATTTTTTTGACAGAGAGAGAGATCAAAAGTAGGCAGAGAGGCAGGCGGGGGGGGGGGGAAGCAGGCTTCCTGCTGAGCAGAGAGCCCGATGTGGGGCTTGATCCCAGGACCCTGAGATCGTGACCTGAGCTGAAGGCAGAGGATTTAACCCACTGAGCCACCCAGGTGCCCCACCAAATTACTAACTCTTATAAAAATTATTTCTAATGTGGGGAAAAAGTAGCAACAATAGTTTTTCTAGCACCAGGAAACCACAGCAAATGTGATTTCAACTTAACCATTTTCTTCAATTGATCAGCAAAATATTGAATACCTGCTATGTGACAGGCAGTGTTAAGTAGTGGGTATACAGTAGTGAGCAAAGAGATATGGTTTAGACCTCCCAAAGTTTACAATCTAGTAGAAACAGACGTAAAATATGTTAATAAATAGCTAAATAATTAAGAGAATATAAGTGCAAGGTGATCAAGTTCCATGAAGATAACCAGCAGGGAATGATGATAGAAAACAAAGTACTTAAATGGAAAAGTTAGCGGAAGCTTGTCTGAGAGTTATTGTTAGGTCAAGACATGAAAAATGAAAGAGTATCAGTCGTACCACAAAACTAAGGAAAAAACATTCTACATGGTGGCAAGGCTCTAAGGTAGGAAAGAGTTTGGAGTTTTCTAGAAAGTAAAGATGCTAGTGTGGCTGGAGCATAGTTAAGAAGAATGTGAATAGTTCAAGGTAAAGTTGGTCAAATCTTTTCTACCTTGTAGAACACTATAAGGAGCTTGGGTTTTTATTTTATGTACAATGAGGACTTTAAAGGATTTTTAAAAGTGTGATTTGACTTAGTTTACAGTTTTTAAAGTTCACAACAATGCTATATAATGAACAATTATGGTGGGATAAAAAAGGAAGCAAAGAGGAAACATGGAGATCAGTTAGGAGACTATTACAAGAAACTCACTGAAAGATGACTGTATCCTCACCTGCGATGACATAGTAGAGATGATGAGAAATGAATGGACTGAAGGTATACTATGGAGGTGTAATCTATGCCTTGCTGGAGGATTGATTGGGTGCTGGTCATGAAGAAGGAGAAATTAAAAATGACTTCTAGGTTTTAAGTTTGAGCAACTTGTGGTTGGTGGTATCACATACTGAGATGGGAAAAGAGGAGTTTTCATGGAAAGTAGAGTTCTCATTTGGATACGTTAAGTTTAAGACAACTGTGAATCATCCAAGGAGAGAGATCCAAACGAGCTAGAAAAGACTTCCACACACAGCCAAAATAGTCAGAACAACAAAATAACCTAACAAATACATAAAAGAACTGTTTTCAAGACCCCTGATATCAAGCAACAGGAGAGTAATCCCTAAGATACAAGAAATAAATGAGGTAAGTCTTAAAATGATCTCACTTAAAGCCCCGAGAGAGTTCCCACAGGTGGTAGAGGGAAGGGAAATCTGGTAGATGCCCTGAGTGGAGCAAATGGAGCTGAGAGTCCAGGAAAATCAAGAAGGCTAGAGTTCACAGGACAAAAAACCAGAGAATAGAGAGCTGCACTGAGAGAGAACCCTGGAAATCTACAGAGAATTCCTTTATTCAGTAGAGTACTGACCATCACATGCATTTGAGGAAACTACCTGTGCACTGAGAAAGAACCATCTGAAAGGCTGAGAGGTAATTTAACTTAGAGTTTACATGGGCTGGGAATAGTCCTGTACACAACAGCCAGACTGGAAAATCTAATCATTTATGGGGCATTGGGTAAGTACTCAGAAGTATCTTGCTATAGTAATGGTCATTGCCCTAAACACTGCTCTGATTCCACCTAATAAATCTTTAAAGATTTAAAAGAATCAAATGGTTTCCAAATAAAGCTCAAAATTATTTATAGGAATAAAAAATATCTAACATAAACGAGGTGAGATTTACAATGCCTGCCATCAATTCAAAAATTACCAGGCATGCAAAATATCAGGAAAGACTGATCCATTATAAGGAAAAAAAAAATGAATCAAAACCAATCAATGAAACTGACCTAAAAATGACACAAATGATAGAATTAGCAATGAAGAAAATTAAATTCCAGGACAAACAAAAACTGAAGGAATTTGCAAACACCAAACCAGCCCTACAGGAAATACTGAAAGGGGTCCTCTAAGCAAAGAGAGAGCCTAAAAGGAACAGAGACCAGAAAAGAGGAGAGACAATATGCAGTTAACAGTCACCATACAGGCAAT
>CM052810.1:128065044-128115538 GCA_028533885.1 Nasua narica | reverse complement strand
TGGTATATATATTCAATGGAATACTATGCAGCCATCAAGAGAAACGAAATCTTGCCATTTGCAATGACGTGGATGGAACTAGAGGATATTATGCTAAGAGAAATAAGTCAGTCATAGAAAGACAATTATCACATGATCGCTCTGATATGAAGAATTTGAGAGTCAGGACAGGGGGTTATGGGGGGTTGGGGAAGAGAAATGAAACAAGATGGGATGGGGAAGGAGACAAACCATAAGAGACTCCTAAACTCACGAAACAAACTAAGGGTTGCTGGGAGGTGGGGGTGGGGTAGGGATATGGACATTGGGGAGGGTATGTGGTATGGCAAATGCTGTGAAATGTGTAAGCCTGATGATTCACAGACCTGTATCCTGGGGTAAATAATACATTATATGTTAATAAAAAATTTTTTTAAAAAATCCAAAATAAATAAATAAATATATATGTGCATCTAAAAAAAAAAGAAAAGAAAATTAAATGATTATTATGGAATTGTTTTTCCATATTTTCAAAAAACTCAAGGGGAGACATGTAAGATACAATAAAAGACAAAACTTCTGGAGATGAAAACTATAATGTCTGTGATGAAAAATATATTGAATTGTATGATCAGGCGGTTAGCCTTTACAGAAGAAAAGGCGTAGTGGACTGAAAGATATGGCAACTAATAAGAATTATCAAAATGAAGGAATGAGAAAAAAAGAGCATCACAAAATAAACAGAGTTTCACTGAGGTCATTCTAAAAATCACATGGAAATGAAAAGACCTAGAAAAGCCAAAACAACTTTGGGGGGAAAATGTTCTAAGAGTAACACTACCTGATTCAATATGGATATAAGCTGCATTAATGAAAGTAGGGTAGTATTGACATGAAAATAAATAGGTCAATGAAACAGAATAGAGTCCAGAAATAGACCTACCCATAGACAGACAGCTGGTTTTGTTTTGTTTTGTTTACAAAGGTGAAAAGCCATCTCCTTTGGGAAAGGATGATCTTTCAAAAAGTGGTCACATCCATATGTAGAAACTTGATATCCATATGCAGAAAAATGAACTTTGATCCATACCTTATACCAAAAAAAAATTTTTTTTTAAAACAGACCCTACACTTAAATGTAGAGCATAGCATTATAAAACTTCTGGAAGCAAATACAGGAGAAAATTGTTGTGACTCTGGTTCAGGCAAATATTTTTCAAACATGACACCAAAAATATGGTACAGAGAAGAGAAGACCAGTCAATTGTCCTTTATCAAAATTAAAGACATATGCTCATGAAAAAAGACACTCTTGAGAATGAAAACACAAGCCACAGACCAGGGAAAAGTATTTGCAAATCATATATCTGGTAATGGACTTGTATCTCAGTAAGAATCAACCCAATTAAAAAATAAGCAAAAGATGTAAACAGATACTTAACCAAAAGTCATATACATGTAGGAAATAAACACAGAAAAGACACTCAACATCACATGTTATTAGGAATATGCAAATTAAAACTACAGTGAGATAACAGTACACATATATTAGATTTAAAATTAAAACACTGACCATACCAAGTGTTGACAAGTATGAGGAATAACGAGAGCTCTCATACCCTGGTGGTGGGTGTGACCACCCACTAATGGTACAACCACATTAGAAATCAGTTTGGCCACTTCCTCAATTTTTAACATATACCTACCATGTGATCTATCCATTCCATTCCTCAGTATTTACCTAAAATCCATTAAAATATATGTCCATACATGGGCGCCTGGGTGGCTCAGTTGGTTGAGCGACTACCTTCGGCTCAAGTCATGATTCTTAGTTCCGGGATCGAGTCCCACATCGGGCTCCCGGCTCCACGGGGAGTCTGCTTCTTCCTTTAACCTTCTCTCCTCTCATGCTCTCTCTCACTCTCTCTGTCTCTCAAATAAATAAATAAAATCTTTTAAAAAAAAATATATGTCCATACAAAGGCTTATGAAAATATTTATAGCAGTTTTACTTGTAATAGCTAAAAATTGGAACAACTCAAATACGCATCAGCAGGTGAACTGATATTCATACAATGGAATACCAGTATAATGGAATACTACCGTTCAGCAGTAAAAAGGAATCAACTATTGGTAAATGCAGCAACATGGATAAATCAGAGTAATCAGGATGAGTGAAAAAAGGCCATATTAAAAAAAAAAAAAGATTAAAAAATTTACTTCAAACAGCTGTTTAAATTAACCTTGTTTATTTGTGTTTTGTCATTTTAAAGCTATAGCCCTGAAACCTTTTAAATGTTAAAGGAAAATTCCACTGTTTATACCAAATCACTGCATTTGTATAAAATTCTAGAATATGTAAACCACAACACAGTGACAAAACAGGTTTTTGGTCACCTGGGGACTAGTGAGGAGGTGGGGAAAAGGCATGAGGAGGCTTTTGGGGTGATTATAGTCACTGTTTTATTTGTGGTGATGGTTTCATGGGCACATACGTATGTCAAAACTTACCAAATTGTACATTTTAAATACGGGCCACTTATTGCATGCCCATTATTTCTTGATTAAGCTGTTAGAAGAAAAAGGAGATGCAGGAGGGCAGGGAGGAAAAGGAGGTAGACCACAAGTTTGGGGAAGTGGTGTTTGCTCCAGATATAGACATGGTAGTCATCAGAGTGTAGAAATACAAAATTCCCAAATCTTGGGAAGGAATGAAGCCACACAGGGAAAGAGTACTCAGAAGAGAGATGGAGACTGAAGATACCGCCTTAAGAAAAACCAAAATTTAGATGTTTAGGAGGAAGAAGTTCATTACAAACTCTTTTTTTCTTAAGTTGCTTAAATCCAGCCAATATCAAGTTTGAAGCATCTCATCATCATTGTATTCAGTACAGGCTGAACCAGTAGGAATATAGATTTATTTAAGAGAGTTTATAACTTAACCATTATTATGTCCTTTTATACATGTTCCTTTTCATTAGTCCCTAGTATTTAACATGACTATTATTGATCTTAATTTACACAAGTTATCTTTTGGTTTTCCCCCAATGTTATTTTCAGAAGTTCCATTTGAAACTCTCCATTATAGAGAAAATATTTTCTTATATTTCTATGATATAAGCTAGCATATTTTTAAAGGATTTATTTATTTATTTTGAGAGAGAGAGAGAGAGAGAGTGCACACACACAGAGGGGGAGTGGCAGAGGGAGAAAGAGAATATTAAGCAGACTCCACACTGAGCGCAGAGTTCTACTCGGGGCTCTGTCTCACGACTCTTGAGATCATGACCTGAGCTGCAAAGATGAGTCAGGGCTGTAACCAACTGTGCCACCCAGGCGCCCCTGGAACAAGCTAGCATATTCTGAAGAAAAAATGCATTTTAATTTAATGTTAAACTAAGAGCATTATACTTGTCATGTATCATCAACAGAATACTGATACAAAGTATTCACAGAAACGGGAAGTGTGAACATTGTCATTTTAACTGATATTCATAAGTATCAGTGTACCCTAAATTAAGCTCATTAGAGTTCATAAATAAATAAATTTTGTGTTTAAGCTTAATATAATTTATTTCAAGTGAGTTAAATTAACTTTGTCCATTTTATTCATTTCTATTTTGTTATATTAAAGCGATAGCCCTGACACCTTCTAGATGAAATCCTCATATTTTTATCAGAATTGGAATTTTATTTCCAGGAACAAAAAAATCCAATACACCTCTTCCCTCAGTCTTCTCTCTAGCTCAGCCTATTCACACTGCTTCTTCCTCCTCATTACCAGATATTTCTGCGGATGTTGCTTGTGCCTCGGCTTCACTTCCCAGTCCTTTCAGCTCTTCTGACACTGCTCTTTCGAAGCCCCGGTGAAGTCTCAGGCGCCAGCTTCCCTGATCTTGCTTCTGTTCTCCCTGCTCTCCGGTTCCTAAGCTTGCTACAACACTTGACACTACAGATGGCTCCAATCTTCTCACAACTCCCTTTTCGTACTTCTGGGATCCCACCTCTCTGTGCTGGCTATTCCTTTTCAGTTTCTGAGTCTTTCCTTCTCAGCTTAAATTTTGAATTGGTAGGCTGCCATTTTCTACCCTTTTCTTTATCTTCCCTCTTCCTGGACAATCTTATCCCCGTCCATGTTTTTCCCTCCAGCTTCATAAGTTATGTGCATTTCCATGAAAGAAAGACTGTTCTCTCTCTTGGAGCCAGAAACACCCTTGCCCACCTCAGCTGCTTGGCTAATTCTTACCGGATCTGGAAGATGCAGATCAAGACTATATGTTGTTTTTAGTGGCTTAGAAGTCATGTCCACTCAACAATAAGCCAGTCTGTTAGCAAAGGATAAAGTGCACCAAATATAGTTCCCCTACTATCTGAAAGTAGAGTGTTCCCATGAAAATTTTGTAAGCGAGAATGGAGAAAGGCAAAGATGCAATTACCACTAATTTATAGGGAAAAGACTTTGAGCATTCCCAGACCCCCAAAAATAACCTCTCTTAAGCCACATCTTGCTAATGGAAGCAGAAAACAAATCTAGATAAAGCCAGATACTCTTAGACACAGTTCAAAGCTATGATGGCTTGACACCAAGATGCTGGGTGTGGTTCCCGGGGAAGCATGGCTGGGTCGCTCTTGCAGCTGGGGTAAACACTGCCTCGATCTACTGCGCCTCACTCACTGCAAAACAAATGCTGAATGCTATTTTTGCTTTTTGCCTTTTTTTTTTTTTTTGTAAAAGCAACAATTCCTTTCGGCTTTCTCTCAATGGAAACAGGTACCAACGCTGATCTTAAGTAAAAGCAAAGTGGCACAAAGAGACCGTCCAAAAGGGGAAATACCTGTAACTATGTCATAATCACGGACAACCAGACAATCTGTTCCAATTTCTAACACATCTACTTGAGGGGTGGTTTTCAGAAAAACAAACAAAAGCAAATATAAACTAGTGGTTGTTGGTTACGGAACAGTACATAAAAATCGTGGGGGAAAGCTCTAGAAAGTAAAATACAAGAAAGGATTTGAACTTTCCTCTTGGCCAAGAGCCAGGGCTCATTCTACACGACCTTATAGACATCCTGTCTAGTTGAAAGTAAACAAAAGTAAATGAAGGTAGAATTTGCAACCAGAGGGTACAGCATTATGCTGAAACCCAGAGAAGCTCTTTCCTCATATTAGGGACTCTTCATAGTCCTAGATGAAGCCAACTTAACATGCTGACTCTTGCAGCATCATCCGCCCTGGACAAGGCCCAGATAGATCTACAATGAGATTCATTTTATTGGTTAGGGAACCCAGAGGATTTGCAAAGACTTTATTCACGTAGATGCCACTAATGGAAGAATGTGTCTCATTGTCACAAAAGCAAACTGCTCTTCATTTCTATATAAAATTATTCACTGAAGAAATTTGTCATCAAAATCACAGTTTATGAGTAATAAAGTGTATATAATTTCTATCCATGTGTTCCATAATCATGTAAAATTAGCCTGCATAAAGTAATTATTTTTTTCATTTCCTAGGAATACTTTATTTGCATTTTCTAAGTAAATTTCTAGTGTTTATAGCCACCTTTATGTGAAATTATATATTGACCTCAATCTTTCAATTTTCATCAGAATATTCCATGTTTGCATTTGGTAAAGAGAAAGTGTGTGTGTGTGTGTGTGTGTGTGTGTGTGTGTGCACAGAAAGAGAATATAAAAGAGAAAGGAATTAGGAGATGGTACAGAAATTAAACATTTATGCAAATTAATTTCATAATAAAATGTGTGGATCATAAAATAAAATATTAAAAGTTTTACTCCACTCAGTAAGTTTTCGTTATGAATTTTTTAAATGCTTATTTTCAAGATCTCCATATTCACAAGTAAAAATACTTGCATATTGCTCATTATGTTCCCGGTAACCTGCCTACTTTTATTTTTTTGGTTTCATGATTTTCATATCTGAATTACATTAAAACATTTAGTGAGATGTCCAAATGAAATTATTTTCAACCTATTTCTTAGCACTTCCTATTGTTTATAGAGTAGCAGATAACATCAGTACATATTATAGTTAAAAGAAAAACATTCTGTTTGTTATTCTTTGGTGACACTTTTCTGGAAATGAATTAGATTCATGTAGTTTTAACATGAGAACATAAAATTATAAATCTTAGAAGAGACTAGAAATATGGAGTAGATAGGTTAATGACATTTATAAAGAACATTATCTTAAACAGCTGTCCATTAATATGCTTCTGAGCGTATTGCTTGGGAGATACATTTATAATACAGGGAAGAGCCCACTAAGGATTTTATTTCAATTACTGTGAAGATTCTCCAGGGTGACTCTAGGTGTTCAAGATGAAAGGCCATTGTAGTTAGTCAATACATTTTCTACTACTAATTTTCTCTACTATTTTCTCTACTAATAAGATTGAAGTACATTATTTAATTGTTTTAGGTTCCAAGATCTTAAAAAGGGTAAAGATGTTAGACTTTACAATTAAGTAAAACCCTAGGGTGCTGGAGGGTTCGCTCTATAGAAACATGTCTTGTCAGGAGTCATGGAGCTGATGTCTAGCATCTATATTGACTTTTATCAGAACACAACTGGAATGACTGTAGCATGACAATACTGAAAGTGAGCTTCTCAGCTAATTAACACATGTAAACTTCTTCCATAATTCTAATGGCACGGGCTTTCAACATGGCTTTCTTATTCAAGTCTAGTCATGAATCTTGAAAAGGACACAGCAAAACCCCCCACTCCTTTCTTCCCCGCCCCCTATAGGAACAGCTTTTCAGAGGAGTTAACTTAAAGCAACAGAAGGTGAAAGATCATGAGACCACAGAAAAAGCAGTACTCTCACCTACTGCCCTTTATATACTGCTGATTTCCTCCAACATTGCTTAAACAACAACAAAAAAAAAAAGTGAAAAGGGTATTTCCATTTTTTGACTTATTGACGTATTTCTTTTGAGCTTTGCCAGTTCACACAATCAAGAGACTTCTGTCCTAAGTAAGTTACTTGTCAAATCCTAGCATTTGTAGTAAAAGAAAACAATTACTAATAACTGCAATTTGTTGCTGGTTGATGATTATTAAGCATGCATGCTTGAAATTATATGATGTTAGTCTACCACCCCCTACGTCTCCTCTTCATATTATGCACTTCTTTTTTTTGAGAAAAAGAAAGAGTTGGGTTTTATAAATATGTTGATGGAAAAAATTGCTCAAGAAAACCTACAACTCAGAAAAATATTCTTAGGAATTTTTTCTCAACTTCAGGATTTAAACATCTTTTTCTCCTCTCAGAAAAATAATTTTTGAACTAACTTTAAAATGTCCAAAATGGCTTGTGGCATGTGTTGGCCCAGTTTCTTTTTGTACTAGGATAATTTTTGATGTTTTTCTCACGTTATACCATTGATGTTCATCTTTAAGACAGTAATAAGCTAGAAACTCTGTAAAGACAGAAGTAGTAGCACACTTATATTATAGCAAAACCATTTGTGTCTTCTAAAATCAGTCACTATGAAATATTATCCTGCCTTCAGGGAGCCTAAGTTTAGAATTTGCATCCCTAAATTATTATATTTAAAGTGAAGACAAAAAAAGTAATAAAGTGAAGACAAATGGATGAATGTAAACTGCCATCCAATGTCTGTGAAAAAGGGACACAATCCCATCCTTAGACCTGGTAGAAAACACAATCAGACTAACGAATATAAAGCTCAGATGATTGAACCCCATGATAAAGGGGATATATTCTTACTTGAAAATATGGTTGTTGTTTTTTTCTGGTCATTAATTATACTGTTAATGATTTAAACCATCTATTTTGCCTCTGCTTTCTTGTATTGCTAAGGTAATGCTGCTTTATTTTCAAAATGTTTACCATTTCTACTTGATGTTTTTTCCCCAAAATTTCTGAGAGCTCCGTAGAGTTCTCTATATGTACGCAAAGGTATGCAAAGCACATTGTCATTAATCAGTGTTGTCATCCTCCCAGGTACACTTCCCTGGCTCAGGAGCCTGATGGGCCCTAGAGAACATAAAAAGCCCAAGCAGTCAGGAATCAATTTCATAGTGTTTCTTCAGAACCCCCGAAAGGTGATAGGTAACAGTTACAGAGCATCAAAGACTCCTTGCATGAAAAACAAAAGTAAAGTATCTTTCTGAGGAAATGCAAGATTTCAAGTGATAGGCAAAGGCAAGACTTGAGTACACTTCCCAGAACCTCTACCAGAACCACAACACTGACTCCCAAAGGAGAATATTTAACTGGAGTGAATGAGCCAGCCACCTGGAGTCAGAGCCTGGCACTAAGTCAAGGTGGGAGTGGGGGTTAGAAGGATGTGACTGAAGCCGGTGTGAAGCTATATCCCACACTGGCAATCATTTTCTTTGCCTTTCCTCCAACTTTTAGCCTTCTGGCTCCCTTTCTACATCCTGCTCAACAATCATCCTGTACACTCTTCCCTAGATAATCAACATTTACAACCTGGCGAGTGTATTTCTGTACCCATTCTCATGAAATTGTGGATAGATGGAAGGTTTGATCACTGCTTGGGGCCACATTATATACACATTTCTGTACCTGCACTTCTTCCTTAATATATTTTAGAAACCCCTCAATGACACAACTCTAATTCATTCTTCTCAGGAGTTGGGTAATACTTCATGTTGTTGATATGTCACAATTCATCCGACCTTACCTTTTATGTGTTTGTTCATTGGCTACTACAAAAAATTCATTCAGGCAACATGTGTATATTAAATGCCCTCTAATACCATCTGACCTCTAGGAACAGCAGTGAACAAAGTCCTCATCCTCACAGAACATTCATTCTAGAAGAGGGCACGAACAACGATTTATTATGTAACATAATGTGATATTTTTATAAAGCTAAATAAGGATACAGAAGATTAGAGGAAATTACTTATTACTTTAAACGCGGTGGTCAGGGAAAACCACTCTGAGATAACTGACCAGAAACCTGAAAGATTTGAAAGTGTCAACAAGGAGAAGAGCAAGAGCAATCAAATAGAACAGCACCAAGTCTCTGAAAGGAGAGCATGTGCAGAGTGACTGAGAATGGAACAGCATGGAGGGTCTGAAGGGAGGGCATGCGCTGAGTGACTGAGGACAAACGGCAATGCCATTGTGACTGATGCGCAATAAGCATGAGGATGGAGGCAGGCAAAGCCATCAGGAAGACACGGCACCTGGGGCCCGGATGCTGTAGGGCGTGGTAGGCTGTGGTAGGCTTTAGAAAATGCCACAATAAACGTCACAGATCTTGCTAGATTGGTTTCCGAACAGGTTGTCACAATTGACATTTTTACAAGCTGTCCATAAGTATATGGCTCCCTGATACCAAGTGCAATTTTCTAACTTTGTTACTTTAATTTTCATTTCCTTGTCTGCTAGGGAAGTTGAGCATTTGCTTATTTATGTTTGACAAAAATGTAAAGAGTCCTTACTATGTGACATGCACTGTTGTTAACACTTTATATGAATTATCTCATTGAACAACCCAGTGTGGTAGAAACCATTAGTTTACAGATGAGGAAACTAAGGCAGAAGGCAGTTAAGTAACTTGCCTAAGGTCTCATAACTAGGTAGTAGTGGGTTAGGATTTAAATGTAGGCAGCTCGGGTCTAGAGTACACACAGCTGTTCGCCAAGCATTTGAGTTTGCTACTCTATAAAATCTGCTGATAACCTGAAAGGGTATTAGAAAAAGAAAATATTTGTATAGAAAAGCTATACACATGCAGGCTCTTCTCCTTAGCTTATCATGTCTGTCAAACCTGAAGAGAGGTCTGGATATTAGATCCACTGGTGAGAAACAGGATAGTTTCACTATGTGAACGACAGTATCATCTGAGATTGAGAATAAAAATGAGATCCTGGTGTCATCTCAGGTCTACTGGCCTCTGCAGTAATAGATACCAGGACCAGAACTGGAGGCTTTAAATTGGCACAAATATAACACAAAGCTCTTGGTCAGGAGAGGTTACTATGAGGCCCAACACATATCAACACAAGATATATTGTTTAGGTTGGTAGGAAATAGTCTTTTAAATAAGCCAAAATGCTGACTTTCAAGTGTAAGGATAATTAAATAGTTTATAGCAATAAAAAGGTGTAAAATGTGTAAATAACAACACTGAAAGGACCCTGTTGTAATTATCACTGTCCAGTCTTTACGCAGAACCTCTGGATTTCTTTCTCACTTGATCTACCTTACATCGTATGAGGGAGGAAAGGGGAAAAGTGGAAGCAGCTTGGAGAAAGCACAACAGCCCTGAAGCTCAATGGGAGACAGGGTCTTGAAGAACACAAACCGCAAACACCTACCAAGTCTATGTTCCTTTTTCGTGAAATAGAAGCTTTCAGGATCCCTTAGTAATCTAATACTGACAATTTGGAAAAAAGAAACAATTTCAAACACTGAAACACAGCATTTTAAATAAGTATCAAACCCCCATTTAAAATAGCCACGTACTCCGTGTTCACCAAAAGGAGAGTAAGAAAAATCTTAGACATGGTCTTGAATCCACCCCAAATTTACAACTCCTGACGGGGGAAGAAAAGAGGATCCCTGCTGAGCAACAGGCCTATATCTCTGTGGATCACTTTATTAGTTTAAATTTGTACTTTAGGCTTAAAGATAGACTTTCACAATGAAACAGAAAGAAGAAATAAAACATCAGTTATATTTTCTGGTGCTATCATTTGACTTGTAAAACTCTAATCATCTTCCATGAAAAAAATTTCTTCTTGTCTAGACAACATAACCTGCTTCCTTCTCAGATAGGGCACATGGGACCCCGGGCTCTGTCTCATTTCACTCACACCATCTTTGATTCCACCAAACTCAGGGCTGTAAGTCCCTTCCACACCCCAACTAGGGAACCCTGCAAATTGGTGCTTATCATTCTCGAGCCAGTGCTTTCACCAGATTCTGTTTTGAAAAGCATTTGTTCCTGTTTTGTTTTGTTTTAGCTTACCTTGTGAAGTCTCATCCCTGTGACATCTGAGAGTGGCTTTGGGTGTAGGCTAACTAGAAAAAAGAAAGCAAGTAGTGGTTAGGGAGGTGGCTTTCTGGGGAGCAGACAGGTTGAGCAATCTAACACAGAACGTGCTAAGTTCAGGTCAGCCACCAATTAGTAAAACTGAGAAGTCAACGGTAGTGTAACACCAGGCGGATAAGTGTTCCCACTACATCCACACGTGGAGTAGTGAAGCATTCTGACTGCGTAATTTTAACCACAGAGTTCTGCTTTTTAAAAATATTTCCTCCAGCTTACCAAGACATTTTATAATAGACTGTATTTTTGAGAAAGGGAACGCTTCTTCCTTTAAGATCTATTATCCAGGAACCACTCCATGCATCTCTTAGAATGCATCGCTACTATGTCTTGTAAGTACCTTCGGGAAAGGATCCATCTCATATTTCTTTGCCTTCCTCACAATACTAACACGACGTGTTCCTAGGGGTTGAAGATACACACGCATATGTCGTTTACTTATCTGTTCATCCCCTCATCCATTTATTCACTCATCTAATTTATTAGATATATGTATATTAAGCTTTTCTTCTTCATGCCCTGAGGATACAACCACAAATAAGACATAGTCCCTGCCCTGGAGGTCATAAAATCTGGCTAGGGAAAGAAAACTCAGTAAGTAACTGTGACTAGCATGTGAGAGGATAATAAAAGTTAATATAGAATATATTGGGTCTCAGGCGCCTGAGTGGCTCAGTGGGTTAAAGTCTCTGCCTTTGACTCAGGTCATGGTCCCAGGTTCCTGGGATTGAGCCCCGCATCAGGCTCTCTGCTCGGCAGGGAGCCTGCTTCTCCCTCTCTCTCTGCCTGCCTCTCTGCCTACTTGTGATCTCTCTCTCTCTCTGTCAAATGAATGAATGAATGAATAAATAAATAAATAAGAATATACTGGGCCTCAATGGGGAGATGGGCAATCTAACTGGGGCTGAAAGAATTGATCAAAGGAGATCTTTGAACTGTAAGAACATCACATGGGCATTTCCCATGCAAGGAAATGCATTCCCCACTGGAAGCCCAGCATATGCAAAGATCCAGGGGCACAATATAGTACAGTATGTGCTGAGAACTGCAGCCAGTTCTATATTGATGGAGTACTGAGGATCCTGACCAGGGATGACACAGAGACATTAACAAGATGTTTTTTAACTTCAGGAGGCATTTCTCTCACAATAAAAATAAATGGCAATCATATCCATGTAATATCTCTTCAGAATATTTTAAAGATTGATCACTTGAAAGAGAATTGTTAACAAAATCTATCAAGGTGCTTTCAATAATATATATAACTCATGCTGAAGAAGAAAAAAAGGATATTAACAGAGTTTCACCGTGGTGAATGTTCTAAATGCTAACTTGTGAAACAGAAAGAGATTTTAAAATACTAATCCCTTTTGAAGAAACTATCCACTCTCTTTTCATTTAACACAATGACTTAGACCTAAGAGAGAATTACAGCAGCTTTAATAGTAGTATCTGGCACATGGTAGATACTCAATGAATAGATGTTAATGGAAGTACCACATATGGCTGCAATTACCAAATAAAGAAACGCTTTGTGTACTGACCCTGGGTCTCTGGCTGTACTTTTACTGCTTCTTTGATAAGCAGTCTTTTTCCCCTGGGATCCCTAGAGGTGCATTCACTAGGTCTTTTTTTGGTCCCTGCTCCTAACATTCCATCTGCCCCACAAAGAGCTGAAGATACTTGAAAATGTGGTCTCTAGGTACATCTGGGAAGCTTTGGAGGAAATAGTCCTTGAGTTATCGGCCTTTGACATGGAAACCAAGGGAGCAGAGTTGCAGTTACCTCAAAGGCAGTTCAAACTGTGCAAATCTAAAAAGGAAAAGCAAGGTCTCTGGGAAGCAGACAAACCATTTCTTCTGTGCTCTGATCTTTACTGTTGGGATGCTGCATGGTTGGGCGGGGGGCGGGTGAAGAAAGGACCCTGAAGGAAGTGGAGGAGAAGATGAGAACAGTTAGGGAACAGGGTACTATAATGGAAGGCAGTCTGATGGAACGGTGCCAATTCTCAGGCCAGACCCTGATGCCATTTCAAACCACAGAAATGCCCCTCTAGACACACCTGCCTCTCCTTAATTTATCACTTCTTGGTGTGCTGCCAAGCACTCCCCCTCCCTTCTGGTCCTCTTTAGAACCCCCTTTCCTTAGACTCCTCTCATCTCTTTGTTCAGCAACTACCCCACTACCCTCCTTTCATAAAAATGGATCCCTTAGAAAAAATGAGGAGGATGGGATTTTGGAGACCACCCAATGCAAACCCCTCATTTTACATTTGAAGAATGGAAAAGACATTTGAAGACAGGATAAGTCTAGCTTCTCCTCAAAAACTGTATTTCTGGCATGTAGCAGAAATGAACATCTGTCTCCTGACCACCTCCCACCCCCACCAAATTCAGGGCCATTCCACCATAAAAGGTTATCACTGCTCCTACCAGCTTGTTAGTGGATGATGTGGGCTTTGATGTAGGCATCACACACTAAACCTGGACTCTGTCCTCTTAGTAACCCTTTCCGACAAATCACCCATTGGTATTGAGTCCTTTTTTTGCCCATGCTCTATGCTTCTGTTCCATTTTCATTACTCAAATACTTTACACGCCAGCCTCAGTTGCCCTGCCCTTTCATGTATCAATCTATCTCAATGCTACTACAGTATTCCTTCCCTCCTCTGAACTCATAACCCCTCACATCTGAAATTTATTTTGGGAGCATTTATTTACTTCCTTGATTAAGCTCTTGAATTGCTATTTGACTTACTTTTATCTTTTCTCTTGCCTAGAAAATAATCTTTTTTTTAGGGAGGAGAGAGGCTAAGGGTGGGAAGAGGGAGAGGAGAATCCCCAGCAGGCTCCATGCCCAGCGGTGAGCTGACGTGGCGGGGCTTGATCTCATGCCCTGAGATCATGACCTGAGCCAAAATCAAGAGGTAGACGCTTAACCAACTGAGCCACCCAGGTGCTCCCAGAAAATAATCATCTTGAAAGTAGAAACCACATTTTATTTATTTCTGTATTTACCCATCAGCTAAGATTATACAGTGCACAGGACAAAAATTTGCGAACTATTTGCACAATGAGTAGACCCTACTAACAGAATGGATGCTTTAACGAAAGAAGGTTTTAATTAAAAATATATATATATTTCTTAGCATGTAACCTTCAAATACTCTGTAAATCTTGCTATATAGCTAGCTTGGACCATACCAAGAAGAAAAATGGGCCAGGCAAAGCTGTAAAGATTCTTTAGTCCTAACCTGTCTTTGTGGATTAAAAGAAGAGGGAGGAAAAAGAGCTTCATTCAGTTTATTCAAATTAGACGGATATGCCTAACTTGGTGATGTTGAAAGTCCTACCCAGCTCTTAAACTCTTAAGTACTACAATCTATGCCAATCACTGGAATTTGGAATACTTACATTTATGGCAGTCTTCAAAGTGTTTTCCCAAAATTATACTGCAAATCTTATTTTAAAAAAATGATTTATTTTAGAAACAGAGAGCGAGCGAGCTTGCATGCACTCGGGGGCTGAGGGGTAGGGGAGTGGTGTCGTGGGAGTGTCTATAGGGGGAGGGACAGAGAGAAAGAGTCCCAAGCAGATTCTTCCCTGAGCCCAACCAGCACTCAATCTCAAGACCCTGAGATCACAACTTGAGCAGAAACCAAGACTGTGGGGCTTAACAGACTTCGCCACCCAGGTGTCCCCACCCACCAACTCTGCACTCCACTGTGAATCTAAGCAAATAACCTCATCCTTCAGCCCTTTCCTTGATGAACCTCTGTCTTATTCCTGAGAAAATATGGGAGAATGCGGTCTAAACTATGGGTTTTGGTTTGTTTGCTCACTTTAAGTCAAGATTGGAGGTCCAGGTGCAAGTATGCTCCAGGAAATTACCTTGGAACTCGGAATGTTTTTCTTCTCTAATTAACAATACATAGAAAGTAGAGCCTAAAACATTATAGGTAAAATAAAAAATAGGTAAATTATAGATAAGATAAATTTTACTATTTAGACTGAGGACAAAGCTACTACCATTTCAATTTTATATATGGAAATTTGAATACCAAATTACAAATAAACATTTGGAACAAAATCTGTTCATATATTAGGGAATGTTTCCGGCTACATTTTATCCAGTAAAATCAATGTTCTTGAACTTATTTTTCTAAATAGAATGTGGTTATACATTTGAGTGTCTCTCTAGTCTTTCCTTAATTGGGCTCATAAAGAAGGGACGGATCTTCACATCTCATCTCTTTCCAATTTCTTTGCAAAATGTTTTTGTTTCCTTGGAAAGAAATCAACTACCATACAGCGCCTAATACATGCTACCTCTCTGGAACAATTTCACTTCCATACACCAAAATTTTAAACCTTAAAGTATTAATTTTAATTGAAGCTTTAGTTATTTATATTCATTTTGAATTGAAACAAAACTTGTTCACTTAGTTCAGTTTAAACTAAATTACCTCAACTGGAAACAAATAATATTTTTATTAGTTTAATAGCTTGCCCTTACCTAGAATTGGATCTTAAATAAAAAAAAAGTGGCTGGTATATTTCCTACACACATCTCTATATGAAAGTGCAACAACACAGGTTTTCTTTTAATTCAACAAACTATCAAGCATCAGTTTACATGTAGGAACACACACCAACCTAATGTCAGAGGCCAGTGAGGTTAAAATAGATTTTTCTACTCTCAGGCAAGCTTCACCATTTGCTAGGGCATATCTGGTATATTTATCCATATTACTCAGATGGAATATCAGCAAAAATTTGACTCAATTCTTTAGTGCAAAATTTCCAGGAAGCATTATAATAGTAGCATGACATAGAAGTGTTCATTCAGTCTTTGGAGACAGATAGGAATTTGAATTCTGGCTCTATCCCCTATTGGCTGTGTGATTTGGAATAAATTAACCTCTCTAAGCCACAGTGTCTTCATCTGTAAAATAATACCTACCTTTGGTACGTTCAGCCACCAGAGTTGATACTGGTTAATAAATAATTGAAGCACTTCCTTATATTGGTGAATGGCTACTGCCCAAATCCCGCCAATCCTAGTACCCGACTCCCTACACCAGGATCCTCGGGATCTCCCCCAAATTCAGGAACCAAAGGGTCAAAACCTCACCAGGCAGATAGGCTTCTGGGATTCTACTCTAGTGCTGCTATTCTGATTGGTCGGTGCCCTTGCTCTACTGACTGTAACACATAAAATAATAAACATAAAATACTTCACAGTTACTCTTAAGATTTAGCGGGAGAGCAATGCTTAACATTTAGCAGGGATCTGTGTTCTATGCCATCAACTGTTCTACCTATACTCAACCTCACAGTGCTGAATGTGTCTGCTGAGGCTTATCAAGAAAATCTCTCACTTCATAAGATCAGAGAAGCTTTCCCCCCAAATTACCTCTTCCTTTCTTGATCGCTGGTAATTCTGACTCACATGTCTTTAGTATGCATGTATTTAGTAATCTTAAAATGCAGGAGAAATAAACGATTTCTAAAGTACATGAAAATGGGTTAGTAAATGGACTTTGGTGACTTTCAAGATGACTTTTTTTGACCTTCATAACAATTACATTAGTGAAAATCTCTGCTTTGTTTCTACGTGTGTATGGTTTGTTTGACATTATAGAATCACATACACACAATATTAAGGAAAAAATAAGGTTTGTAATTTGGTTTAACTCTGAAGTAGAATCCAAATAATTTTAATTTCCTTGTTTCAGGCAAAGAAATGTTCAGTTCTCAGAAGAAATCATAAAATACATTTTTTGACCCAACATGACAAATGAAGAAAATGGCTAATTCAGAAAAACCAACACATAAGAACTATATAGTTTTTTGACTTTGAAATGACCAAGTTTAAAAAAAGTAAACAGATGCATTGCCGAGATGTTTTTTTCTTTCCCCAGTTTGCTGCTCATCCCTCTAGTGGGGAATGATAATGTGACTGTGCATCCCTACGTATTCCTCCTCAAAAGTAACCTGTGAGCATTGGGTTAGAAGCATTTCTGCTCCTCTCTATTGCTCTTAGCCTGATAGGGCATAATTAGCATAGAATACTTGGTAGGGCAAAGAGCAGGTAGCTTGCCAATCGGATTTACTACTGAAACAGTGGGTGTTGCCACTTCTAGCCATTTGCGACAGTACTGTCAGGAATTAACTCATGGCATCAGCCATGTTGCTATTTGGCGGTGGAAACCTAGTAGGTCATCAGTTTATGCCCCCACCCTCCAGACAAGTGGCAGGTGGAGCACCACTGGCCCCCGCTAGTGCCATAAGCTGGAGGCTCTGGCCCGTAGATGAGACTTTACAGGGTTTTGTTTTTTTTAATTCATCAGGCCATATGCTGCCAGGCTCTCATGCAAATAGACAAAATTACAAATAATAAAAGAGAACCAACTGTTTTAGTGGCTGGCTGTTTTGTCACTATTGCCATCGATGTGAGAGGCCAGTTAATGAAAGAGGAGTTTTGGACTCCCAGTGACATCAACCTAAAGGGATGGATACTTCGAAATCCAAGCTTCATTCAAACCATGTTAAACCTCTGCCCTAGGGTAACTCAGCGCCAGTGTCTATTTGGCTGAAAAGCAGGGGAGCCTGGCCTTCCAGCTGGCCTAGAGATTGGGCAAGCTTCTCTAACGCTCCGTGCAGCTGAGACCCATCGTCCACTCATGTGAGAAGGGAGAAAAGGTTAAGTTTCATTTAGGTTGGGTTAAGTCGGGGCTCCTGAGTTTATCAGATTCAGACACACTTAGAATAAGCAGCTTTTGAAATAAAAAAGATTAGTCAAGGCAATTTTCTGTTTTAAAATTACAAGAAAATTAGCATTTATAAAAGCTGGTTGGAAATCCCTAACTTTTTAGTATCAAAGACTGCAAGAAAAGCTCTCCAAGCAGATTTAAACTCTTCCCCTGAAATACTTGCATTTAAAATTAAAATGTTGCTAAACTTTTGTATAATTTCTGCTATTTCTAGATTCATAATTATTACCAAGTTTCCAGTCTGTACAAATGGAGGATTTCACACCCTTGATAGCATTCACACATTTATTTCCCATTTTAAGGCAGTAAACTCCCAACCAAAAAATGAAGTAGACGGACTCTGAATTCACATCTATATATGTATATTTAAAGTGACTCTATTTTAGAACTGTTGTGCTAACGTTCATTTGCACCTCTATTGGGTCACTTTGAAGCCATAATTTGCACCTTTCTAAAGACAATTCAGAATCAGTTGTACTTAATTAATATGCAACGGGTTGCCATTCAAGAATTGTCAAAATGCAAGTCCGAGGGAATACACGTGTGTGATACCGGCTGAAGTTTGTGATAAGAGTCTCTTGTTCGACTCCTGCTACACAGCAAGGATGTACCGCCGGGTCTGTTTGCCCGCAGTGACTGAGGCACAGCAAAGGTCTTGCAGGCAAAAAAAAGGCAAATTATTTTCCTTCCTTTTTCCCGACCACGCCACCAAAACCTGTGTTCCTTAGTATGTCACTGGTTTTGTTCTTACCTCATGGCTAATTTGTAATCTCCAGTGCTCAATTTGTAAACTAAAGTGTAATCTCAATCAATCAGGAATGGTTCCCAGATCTACTGAGGAGGCGAATCATAATCAGAGGTTGCAAAGGTTTGTCTCCAACAAAGTGTCATAAACACATTTTTATCAAAATCTGACAGCTCTTCCACGAGGAAAAAATGTTAGTTCATAGATTAAATGAACACTGTGAGAAAAATTATTTCATGTTGTGTATAAACACCAAGGACAATGAAAGATAATGCTCCGTTTCACTGTTCAAAAGAGAGTGATTACGGAGTCCTAGAATGGGAGTAATAGACTTGATTGTCATTGCTACTCAGAATCCTGTATTCCAACACAACTGACATTTTTTTTCTCATTCAAAAGGATTCACTGCCCTGGGAGGCAAGGCCCATGGTGTAATGTCTCACAAAGAAAGGTCTATCTTTGCCACAAATTCAAAGCTTAGAAAACAGCAACCATATTGACCTTAACTTGAACATATGTAGAAGCAAGATGTAATTCAGCCAGTTCATGAAGGATAAACGACAAGGTTTTCCAATGTTTTCATGTTATGAGAGATTGCATAAGTGAAGTATGGAAGAACAGGTGATGTTCTAATAGCTTGGTAGGAAATTACAAGATGTGCTACTTTCCACAATGAATTCTGGGTTAGAAGGGGAACCCTCCTACACTGTTGGTGGGAATGCAAGCTGGTACAACCACTCTGGAAAACAGTATGGAGGTTCCTCAAAATGTTGAAAATAGAGCTACCCTATGACCCAGCAATCGCACTACTGGGTATTTACCCTCAAGATACAAATGTAGTGATCCAAAGGGTCACATGCACCCGAATGTTTATAGCAGCAATGTCCACAATAGCCAAACTATGGAAAGAACCTAGATGTCCATCAACAGATGAATGGATCAAGAAGATGTGGTGTATATGTACAATGGAATACTATGAAGCCATCAAGAGAAACGAAATCTTGCCATTTGCAACGACGTGGATGGAACTAGAGGGTATTATGCTAAGAGAAATAAGTCAGTCAGAGAAAGACAATTCACATGATCGCTCTGATATGAAGAATTTGAGAGGCAGGGCAAGGGGTCTTGGGGGTGTTGGGAAGAGAAATGAAACAAGATGGGATGGAGAAGGAGACAAACCATAAGAGACTCCTAAACTCACAAAACAAACTATGGGTGGCTGGGAGGTATCCTTGAGTAGGGTTATGGACATTGGGGAGGGTATGTGCTATGGCAAATGCTGTGAAATGTGTAAGCCTGATGATTCCCAGACATGTACTCTGGGGCACATAATATATGTTAATAAATAAATAAATTTAAAAATTCCTCTCACACATGAAAATGCATCGCTCCAACAGGCAAATTTATTTACATGATGCAAAAATGTACCTAGACATTACTATGTACTCAGGTATGACAGCTAATCATAAATTTTAGGAACAAATTGGCTAATTAAATTTAGTTGCTTAAAAAAAAAAACAAGCACATAAACAACTTACTGATGAAAATCCCACTTTTGATTAGCTAAAGCGATAAGGCCGTAAATAAATAAAACGCAGGTGGTTTATATATATATATATATATATATATATGTATGTATGTATATATACACACACATGAAGCAAAACATTCAATCATATCCTTGAGTGATTATTTTACATAAATGGTAGTTTCAACCACATCTTTATCCCACTGAACTCCAAGTGAAGTTGTTTTAAGGAGTAAAGAGGCTCTATTCTGGGGACAGGGCTGAATCATGTACTCATTCATTCACTCAACAGATAGTTCTTGTACTCCCCATGTGGCAGGCACTCAGTTTTTCTAAGCACTGGGCATCAATATGTGATCAAGAGAGTCTCCAGCCTCATGGAGAGGCAAACCCCAAATAGGAAAATAAACAAATAAGCAAGATAATTAGAGGCTGTGGTAAAAGCTATAAAGAAAATGAATAGGTTATATAATCTAGAATAACTGACTGAAAAGAGCCATTTCAGATAGCTGAAGATGATTCTTTCCCTGGTGTAAATAGTGTAGTATCATTTACTTATGACATACTCAGAGACACACAAAATCACAGAGCCAAATCCTTTCAGAGCTAACGAGGGCCTTAGAGATTGTTCAACGTTACTCCCTCATTCTATACAATAAAATCAAAGTTCAGGTGTGCTATCTGACTTACTCAATGACATGACCCATGACTTTAGCTGAATAATTAGCTTTCACTGGTAAAGAGTAAAGGGAAAAGTTTTGTTGGTACACACTGACTAATTATTCCATGTTGGTGAGACATATATCTAGGTGGCATAACTAAATCCGCTTATCAATCTAGTTACGAGAAGAAACTATGTAAATAATGATCTTCACCTAATTAGAATGTTTCATAATTCTTATATGGCATGTGGACCTGAATAATTGACATCAAGTTTCCAAGGGTTTTATCCCCTCATAATGTTTCTTTTCCTTCATGTGTGATCTAAAAAGACTCTATTCCTTAAAAACGAGATACATGATAGTTGCATAGAAGATATTAGCAACAAAACGCTCCCCTAAGCTTTGTAAGAAAGATCAACACAATACTAAAATCTACAGGGCTAGATCAGATCTTAAAGTCTATTTAATAAATAATCATCATCATCATCTCAATCTTCACATATTTTCACTAGAACACCCATCCCGTCACAAACACGTATTACAAAGCCATTGGGTACTTAACATGGTACCAAGATCCAGGACAGAAAAAAAGAGACATGTTCTTTATCCTTCAGCAGTTCATAGCGTAAATGTACACACACACAAACACACACACACACACCAAAATGGATCAGCTTGCTTGAAAAATGAAAGCAGCAATGGTCCTCAGCAGCCAGCTCTTTCTTCACAGTGTCTCACTCACAAACATTTTCTTCTGAAAATGTCCCATTAGTAAATTCTCAGACATGAAGGTATTAATAGTTCCCAGGGTTAGAGTGCTCTCTGGCTAGCTTGTCTCCCAGATTTCTGAGGGCCATATTAAGGAATACACCAAAGAAGTACACATGAGAAATTATAACAGACTAATTTGCTTCTACCATTAACATAAACGCCGTATATTTAAACTATAATGGACAGAGGCAGTTGAGCGCAAGAAGTGCCCCCCGCATCAGAATGGTTTCATTAACTAGGAAATTTGTCCCACCAGGCTAAAGAAATCCACTATAGATTATTCCGTCATCTTGTGGCCAATATCACTATTATGTGCGTCCAGCTCAGTACCACATCCCTAACTGCAGATGAGCCGCCATTGGGAGTGTGATTGCTCATGCAGAGGCTTGCATGTGAAGGTCTAAAATGGCCCATTACATCAGGTGGTTCGGAGGCATTTCACAATCCTGACTTCCAGAACAAGCATAGATAATTAATAAGGCTGACAGAGCCCATTATTTTTACACTCAAGTGCATCACATTAAATTAACAGACAGAGGCCACATGATGTGTGACATTTTTTCCATCGATAATCATTTACATGGTGCCACTTTTGCTACCACATTTTTCTCTTTCACTGGCTGAACTCCAACAGCCAGTTGCAATGAGGCCATTCTATCAGCACCCAGTTTTTTGTTCTGTTGTGTTTTGATTTTCCTTGACTGGGAAAGCTATTTTGAGTCATTCTCGCTGGTGGGACTTTGACATGGTGGGAAAGAAGCTTGACACCAAATATTAGCATAAAGACAGACAAAATACAGAGCTGACACGGTCTCAGCCAAAGAATGTCCAGGGTAGATAGGGAAAAAATATGGCCTTAGAGTGTCTGTTAACCTTCATATTTTCAGAGATTAGGTATTGTATTTGTTGATTTTAATGAATTACCTCATGTAATGCAGTGATTCTTTGATGAATTAAAAAAAAAAGAGTCTTACTTGCTCTGTACATTTCAATTACATGAAGAATTATAAATTCTTATTCTCATACATAAAAAAGTCTACCTTAGAACTTCTATTATCAAAAAAAAACTTCTATTATCAGTAATGATAGAAATAGTTCACTTGTATATTTAGTTGGCTGTCATTATAGAAATTATAATTGAAGAATACTTGCTAAAATTAAGTAATTCATATGAATTAAATCTTACTGAAGAACAATGAAACCTATTTGGGACAAATGCACTGAAAGATTTATTCAACTGTTTGCTGCCATCACAGTCTCTCTGGAAGGCATTGTGAGGCCAGTGCTGCTACCATTTGGAACTAAGCAAGAATTTTCATACGTAAATATAAAATTGTTCTTCGTAGTTACATGGTCTTTTTTCTTTCCTTTCTCTTTCCTTCCTTCTGTTCACCCTTCCTTCCATCCTTCTTTTGACTTAAGACAGTTAGAAATTCACCACCTAACCCATATATGGCTCCAGATGATCTTCGTAAGTAAAATATCAATCTTAATCTACCTTAAATATTGAAGAACAGCCACCAGCAAAATACTCACCCACCACATAGCTCATATTTGTAGTGCAACATGCCTTCTTATGGAACTCAAAATCATGACACATATAATTAGCTTTTTAAAACTATCCATTTACTAATGCTCAGTATAGCTACTAATTCATTTGATGAAGGGACATTTCTATGGCTATGTAGAGAGTGTTCACCCCAAAACAGAGTCTGTCTAAATTACAATAAAATAATTTCACTTTGAAGATACTATTCCAAATTATTAGATCAATTAATCTTGCAATTTGCTACAAAAATATCACCTGTGGACCTTACCTCCAGCTAGAAAATTCTTCTTCCAAACCCCTACATAGCCACATTTACTTCTCCAGCTTCCTAGGGTTGTAGCTAAAAACTAAAATTCTGGATTTATCAAGTTGTTTTGAGACATTCTACTCAGAGTAAAGAATACCTTCCCACCATTCTGCTGATACATTTGAAACAGCACCATCGAAAATTCTCAAATAGTGTTCTCTGAGCTTTGTAAGGTAATCTTTGTCCGGCACGCTGCTCTAGGCTCTACGTCTCGCTGATTGAGTCTGTCATTTATTGGAGAGCTGCAGGCTTCTCCTTGTCAGCTCAGGTTTGTGTGCAGATAAGTCATGTGTGTAAAGCACATGGAATACCACACTAACAGATGTCCATAAAACATGAGATATGGATGTCATTTTCAAACATCTCAGAAACAAAATCATCTGCTGAGGCGGTCTTAACAGTCTGATAAGCAAATGTAAACTTTTTTGATTGTCATAAGGTTGACTGGAGTCGGCCCCTCAAATTCTTATACCCGAGAATGGAAGGGCCTCTGTGCAGAGGACAGACCTTACATGAGGGTAGAAAGCATGTGGCATAGTATGGTTCAAAAAGATGTACTTGGTTAGGTCATCAGTCCCTCCCTGTATTACCCTTATTGGCCTTTGCCATAATGCTATCTTCATTTTCTAATGTGTTAAAGACCAGAGAGTTTGGGTGGGTGGGGGGCAGGTAACAGGAAGGATGAATGAAGTAGATAAAGGCATTACAGATAAAATTCATTTTCTCATAGTCTTGTGGAGGACCTCGTTTGATTATAAAGATAGACCTCTGTGTAAAGATGTAAACAGTCTCTTCCCCCTGAATAACATCCTCCATTAATTTTGAAGCAAGGCTGCTGATCTCAGTATCTCCTTTGCTCCCATACCTAAGATCTACTAAATTAGATGTATTTTAGAAAAATTGGTATATATAAAATGCTATACCTTGATTTATATCTACTTGTTGACTAACACTGTAATTTTGGGATTCAAAAAACATCAGGCCAAAAAATTAATTTAAACGTCACCTTTGAGAGTATTAGTGGTTACCTCCACAGACTCTGGATAAGAAAGTCCTACTCCCAGGGGCTGCATCACCATTGGCAACCCATCCTTACTTCTAGAGTCTAGAATCTAAACCTTTCTCCTTCCTCCCAGTTTTGAATTTCATATTATCTTATGTTATCAATCTCTACTCCCTATGGGTCATCACAAATTACAGGATCATGAAAGAGCTAGCTTCCAAAACTTCACTTCTTGAATCGTATTCAGATTATATCTAATCCCCTCTGCTATCGCGGAATGTTTGTGTCCCCTCAAAATTCATGTTGAAACCTATTCCCCAGTGTGATGGTATTAGAAGGTAGGGCCTTCGAGAGGTGATGAGGTCATAAGAGCAGAGACGTCATGAATGGGATCAGTGCCCTTATAAAGAGACTCCAGAGAGTCCAGTTGCTCCTTCTGCCCTGTGAGGTTACAGACGACAGAGGTCTATGAACCAGGAAGCAAGCCCACAGCAGTCACCACATCTCCTGGCGCCTTGATCTTGGATTCCCAGCTTTCAGAACTGTGTGAAATAAACTTCTGTTGTTTATAAGCCACCTGGTCTATGATATTCTGTTATAGTAGCCCCACAGAATAAGAAAAGGACCTTAACCTGCCAAAATTTCCCTTCCCTCCTCTTTTAGTAAGACTTGGTGACTCATTCTTATTTCAGCTCCTGTACAAAGCATTCTACACTCCTAGTAGCCAGTGCTTTTAAAACTTCACTTCAAGGCATCTGGGCATCTGGTTAAAATGCAGATTTGGATTCCGCAGATCTGGATGGGGCCTGAGATCTTGCATTTCTCACCAGCTCCTGGGGGATGCCTATGCTACGGATCTGTGGATACGCTTTGAGTAACAAAATTCTCTCCTACGAGGGTATCTACTTCCTCTAAGAAGAGCAGACAGGCACCATGTATGATTTATTCATGTTTATATCTCCAGTGAATCACACTGTACTTGACACATCACAACACTCAATAAATATTTGTTGAGTCAAAGATTGACTGAATGAATAAGTGTGTAACATTCACTCTGGCACTTAGAAAATTCTGCTTAAAATGGAGTATTTTTATATGTCTTTTTCCTTTGGAATTTAGTCGAGGGCAGGTATCACAGTGTACTTGTGTCCTTAAAGGGCTGTACATGCCTTGTGTGTCCACAGAACACAGGCATTGCAATATGGATTATACAGTCATTTGATAAAAAGGAATTGATTGAATGAGTAACTGGCCAAAGAGAGGCGTCAGGTGTAGCCTGCATATGAGGCACCTGGAATGCAGAGGTCATTGGACGAGTCTGTCATACTTATAGAGAAGGCTTCAAGTCCAGCAAAAAGCAGAGAGAGGGGGCAAAAATATGAAAATGAGCAGGCAGGAAAAAAGGTCCTTTGTAGACACAGGCACACTAATGAGAAAAGTGCTTCAGTTAGTTAAAATGCCAAGCCAGTGGTTGATATGCTTGGGAATAAAACCAAGCATTATTACATGGGTAGGCAGATGGTGCATTTTTTTCCTTAATTCAAAGCTTCACTTTTGTAAATAACAATGGAAATTGAACAACTGGCACATACCAAGCTTTGCAGACTGTGTTAAGGGTTTTCAGAAATGAATTTCTTCAACAATTTCTGCCTTTGGAGTATTTAACTGTATACTAACTTGCAGTATTATTTATTCAATATTTCACATCTGTACGTTCTCTTCTCAATCAGGCTACAGCTACCCAGGGGTAGGGACCTTATCTATGCACATGGTGGCCCATGGTGATGCTTGTCCAATTAATAAAATACTTAGAAGAACTTCGAAGGTACACCACTCCGGTTCCAGATATGGATCTAGTATTAAGCGGAAAAGAGCGGGACGGGTCAGGAAATGGAATCTGAGGCATGTAACCTGAGTGGATTTCCAGACTCGAGGGGGACTTCACAGGCATTGGATATAGATTGCTTTGCTTTCTTTCTTTCCTCCTCTCCTTCCCCCTTTCCTTTCCCCTTCCTTTCCCTTCCCTTTCCTTTTTTATTTACATTCCCAGAAGATGAACTTAGAATTCTGCCAGGGACTGGTTCTTAAAAATATCATGTCAGGTAAACAGATGACAAGAGCCTTACCCTGGAGCTTTCCGAAGCACTTCACCAAACATTGACTGCCACCAGATTACAAGTAGGCCAGACACAAAAAACTTCTCAGTTGAGGCAGTGTGTTATTATTTCCTGACTACATTATATTTGTCAGAAAAGTAATTAAGGTGCTGAATCTTAGAAATACACATACATGCAGGCATGCACATAAAGGCTGAGATAGTTATATGGTTCAAAATTTACCTATACTGCCTCAGAGTCATGTTTTAATCTATTAATTACCTATTCTATAATTACTTCATTACACTTTAATTCTTAAAAACGATTCTGGAAGAACAAAGGGGCTTCTCATAGAGTATTTAAAATAGAATGGAATTAGCAATCTGTAACTTAAAATTATACATGACATTTAGCTTCATTTAAAATTAGAGTGCCAGAAGAAGCAGATTTCCATGGCATTTTCATTATGCAGAGAGGTAAACAACAAATAAATAAGCCATACATGAATATGAAATTAACAGCATGATAATTGCTTTACTCCTAGAGTGTATACGATATTAAATCCTCAAATAAACACTTACTTAACCTCATTCTCACATATGCCTACTGCTTTTATCAAAAGCAGACTACCTAGAAAGCACCAACTAAGGCAGCTTCCACAACGAGGTACAAAGTCCACAGAAACGACTGCCGCCCCTGGAAATTTCAGAGTGATTTTTTTGTAAGATCTATCATCAGAGGTATAGTGGAGAACCCATAAAAGCAAGAGGAAATTTTGAAATCGATTAAAAAAAAAAGGCATTTCACATATCACTATTATTTTGCATATGACATCATACTTAACTCCTCTACTAAGTTCTTCAAAGAGCCTCAACCAGATCCCCAGCAGGACCATTCCAGGGAAATGCTACCCCACCTGCTGAGACCAGGCCCAAACTCTCCCTAACACAAGATCCCTGCTGACCTGTTTGACAACATTAATGCATGAAACTGATCAACCTTACTTCTGCTGAATTGTTCCTTCTCTGCAGTAAGCAGAAAACTTTTGTAGTTTCCTTATGGCTCTTAATAACAGCTAAAGCCTATCTTATGCTCTGGGCCCAACCTTGCCCTAACTTTAACCCCGAGGAATGGTTTCTCTAGCTTACTCAGAGCCTGAAACTGACTCATTTATAAAGACGCTTCTGGCACTATTAGAGTTTTCCAGTAAGCAAGAGGGTAAAGGCCCAGTAATAACATTACCTCTCCCTTTACAAGTATGAAACTGCTGAGTTTCATAGGGTTCCAAGTTGTTTGATAGAACTTGAAAAATGGCTTATCATTTTCCATCATGGACTCAAAGGTAAGGTTCGGAAGGGACGTATGGCTTAAATCCACACGACATCGTATTTCCTTGAAGGAAAGGCCAACCACTTCACTGGAAGCCAGTAACTAAAAAATAAAAGAAACAGGAAAAAAAGAAAGAGAGAGAGAGAAGAAAAGAAAAGAAAAGAAAAGAAAAGAAAAGAAAAGAAAAGAAAAGAAAAGAAAAGACAATTATGAAGTCCAAAAGGAAAAAAAAAATCTTGTCTCAAATAAGCATCTTAAAAAAATATTAAGTTCTATTGTCTCAATGATGAAACTGGTATGTCTTTGTTGATCTAAACTTCAATTGGACACAATGGGTAAATTGAAGCCTGAGGCTTCGATGCCATTATCAGAGCCCTCTGTCAGCGAGTGCTTTAACCTAATTACATTTGATGCAGCAAATCAGCAAAGCCACTGCTGGTTATGACCTCTGCCAAGAGCACTAGCGAGCTAGACAAATGGAGCTTAAGATGCTATTAGTTGTTCTGTTGCAAAGTTCCAGATACAACCCGACAGGAGGCTGTTGCAGGGCCTGGGCGTGCATCCTCCAGATGGCATTCTGCATTGGCTTGTGGCAAAGCTCACAGGGATACTGGCACATTTTCTCTGTCAAAATGAAAGTTTTCCAATTACAAGGAGATAATGTGAGGAGATGCAAACTTAATCTCTTGAACAAAAGGTTGCAAGCTGTGTCATAGCCATTTCAGGGGAGAGATTTCAGGATCGTTCAATTGATTTAAACATTACAGATCACAAAATGGGCTGTCTTTCCTAATAAAACCAAAGAATCGGCTTGTAGTTGATTTAATTTCCTCGAACAATGTTGTAACGCTTTCATCAGCTAAGGGAGGCTTCTTTTAAATTAGTGCTCTTCCACTGAATTAGATCTGGTGATTTTTTTTCCCCTAATGTGTTAACAGGTACTAAGAAGCCATTTTTCCTTTTAGTTAAATCCCAAATGCCTTATATGAAGGTTTCCATTGTGATGTTCTAACGGACCACGATTGGACACCAGATCATAGAACTTCGTTAGGAAGACCACACGTGTTAAATAGCAAGACAGCACTATTACCATCAAAACCTGTGACATAATTGAACTAAAATGTTTGCTTCTTCACTGGCTAACCCAGCAAGCTCTAATAAAAGTGATATGTACAACTATCCATAGCTATGGAAATTAAGTGATGGGCCTCGACACTCATCCAAAAATAGCCAACCCATCAAAGCAAGTCAGTAGGAACTTTGTTAGAAGGTTACTTCCTGGGAAGATGTGGATTTGTCACTTGACAAGACACACTGTGACAGAAAGGAGCCACTGTCTCTCTACCTCTACGAATCCATCAGGGACCCAAACAGGATGAGGGCATGCATATGCTGGCTTCCAGCAGAATGTTCCCAGGTAGATACAACCACGCTCCTGTACTGAATCCATGACACAGAATTTCAGCAGAAGATAAATGCAAACGATCAGACAACTCCAATGGAAGCAGAGATCCTTTGATATTTATGCTGGTTTCCTTTGTGTGTGTGTGATTTAAGGGGAACTAACCAAGCCAAAATTTTTAAGCTTCAGAAAATTAAAAGGGACAAGGTAGAGGGTGCCTGGGTGGCTCAGTCGGTTAAAAAGGGGCAAGGTAGACTTTCAAAAATTAAGCTAACCCACACACAGAAGACCCTTTTACATCAAATTCTGAAATCATTTTAAATACACGTTTGACTCATTTAGATGAAGATCAATGTTGAGAGGTTGAATAAAACACCAGATTGCTGTCGATAGGGTAAAACCAGAGTAAGCAGATGCCTTTTGTCGTTTCCATAGGAAGTAGCTAGGAAACTGTCATTTCTTTACTGAAAATTCAGTCAGCTAAATAAAGCAGGATTATAAATTCTAAGTAGTCTCCACTGTAACATTGTAAGATGTGTAAATCAGTCAGAAATATAAGCAAGCCCTTCAAATCACTCAGAAAAACTTAACAGATTCCTACAGAAGAGTTAACATTTTCAAGCAATGAGCATTTTTAAAAAGTCTCAACATTAACATAAAGTGGTCCAGAGCAGCTGTTGTAAAGCTCAACATCAATTTTATGTCGGCTCAACTGCTAAACAGCAATCACAATGACATCCCTTAGGAGGCATTTAAGGGCCCAAGTGGATAGCAATTTAAAAACTGAGCAGGAAATCAAAACTAATTCCACGTCTGTTTACAAAAATACTTCTCCCTATGTTCTCGTACCACCACCTAGTGGTTACATAGCTCTCAATCGGCCCATTAATAAAAACCAAATGGTAACTGTTGGGATATTTTAAAATGAAAAGGAGAAATAAAAGAGGAAGGGAGGGAAAGAAGGAAGGAAGGAAGGAAGGAAGGAAGGAAGGAAGGAAGGAAGGAAGGAAGGAAGGAAGGAAGGAAAAAAAAGAATATGAAAAGAAAAAAGAAATAAAAACAAGTACACATAAAATTTCTAGGTCTTATGATTAACTTCCTCATAAAATTCATAGAATGTTATCAACTAAAACTTAAACATTATTTAAAAAACCATTTTTGCTTTTTGCATTTATCAAGTAAATGGAAATTCTATGGTTGGCTTAACAACTGCCTGTTAAAAAAAAAAAGAAAAGAAAAAAGGTGAGTGAATTTCTAGAGAATTGTCCCACACTATAGAACCTACAGATACACTGGTCTAAGATTATATATTTATTCATGATAGCATCACGGTTGATCAGTAGATTTGCTTGCATAAATTATGGCACATAAAGAATAAAATAGATCTTTATCTTGTCATGGAACAATCGCTTAAGAAGTTGGGTAAGTGGGGGAAAAGCAAGATGTAGAACAATGTTCTTTGAAGACTACCACTTGTATAAAAATATAGGTCTTCGTTAATGAGTATACAATCTCTCTGGAAGTACAGATAAGAAGCCTGAAAAATTACATCTGCAGAGGGGAACTCGGTGAAATGGAAGCCAAGGTGGGAAGGAGACGTTTTGTACTTTAAACCATGTGGATATATTCCCCATTCAAAACTAAATAAATTTTAAACCTAAAAAATAGTACATAATTTAAAGAAACTATCACATGTGGCTTTTTTTTTATCAATAAAACCACCTGTGAAATTTTTCATTTGAAGAAATGTTTGTCCCATTGAATGTGAATGTAAATTTAATGTACCGGTAGCAAAAACTGATTTCTATTTTCTTCTATAAAAGGCAAAGGCTACTATAGTCCAGAGGAGAGAAATTACTTGTAAAGGGTATAAAATTAATGAAATATTACAACCATTTCACTCACAGTTTGACAAGCTCTACAAACCTGGGTTGAGGCATACTCTTGCCAGGAGAGCCAGGAAGTTTGGGGCTCTCCATGCTCTGGGCTAAACTGCATGTCTGGTTAGGAAAATACGCTGGAGGAGCCCTAGTGGTTTGTCAGACGTCTCAAGGTAGAAAAGTGGTGAACGATTAGGAAGTGAAAAGAAGTAGGGAAGGTGTATGAAATCTTCAGTAGGGGAGAACTGAGACCAGGCCCATTAGTACTCAGCTCAACCTCAATCCAAGAACTGTGCCCTTGGAGGCAGCTGTTATCCTCCCAAAGGGACTATGCCGGCAGCTGCAGACAGAGGTAGATGTAACTGGCAGAATAAGGCCCATGGGAAGTTGCTGTGTTAAAATATTCATTTGTTAAATATACACATGAACGTATACTATCATTTCTGTGCTCCTGACTTAGCAGTTCTTTTGTTTTTATGATTCTGGTTGCCTCGCAAAATGAAAATCTCGAAGAAGTCCTGGAGACTGGGAGAAACTGAGGTCACAGGCTGTGAGAAGGGTGGGTTTAGGAGAACAGCAAAGGAAGGAGGCCTAGCACAGGCCAGGGAGAGGCCAGGACATGCTGTTTCTGCCCACTGCCCTCCTAAAAGTGAAATGCATTGGAATGCCTGACTTTTCTTTCATGGCCCATAAAAACTTTCTACTGCTGATACGTCGCTTTTGTTGATACTCATCGTATTCACTAGATTTCAAAGGTCACGATCAGCTTAATTTTACGTGCCAACTGGACGGGGCCGTGAGGTACCCAGATATTTGGTTCAATATTATTCTGTGTAGGTCTGTGAGGGTGTTTCTAGAAGCAGTTAATGGGTAAAGCAAATTACCCTCCCCAGTGTGGGTGGTCCTCATCCAATGACTTGAAGGCCTAATAGAATAAAAGGCTGAGTAAGAAAGAATTTTCTGTGCCTGTCTTTAAGCAGGGACATCAGCTTTCTTCATTCAGACCCAAATTCAGACTGGAAGTTACTGGGAGAAACTTAGCATATCTGACTCTACATTGCTTCTACTTCCCCGGCTGCTGTGACTTTTAGTTTAAAAACTTTTTAGCCCAGCATGTAGGCATGTCACAGATGAGATTTTCAAAAAACAGTCTTTACTCAAAACCTACCTTGCCCAAGGAGAAAAGGAAGTACGTCCAGAAATAACTATGCTATGTTAAGATTTACAGGAACAAGGGCGACTGGGTGGCTCAGTGGGTTAAAACCTCTGCCTTTGGCTCAGGTCATGATCTCAGGGTCCTGGGATTGATAACCGCATCAGGCTCTCTGCTCAGCAGGGAGCCTGCTTCTCCCTCTCTCTGCCTGCCTCTCTGCCTACTTGTGATCTCTCTCTCTCTCTCTCCCCCTCCCTGTCAAATAAATAAATAAAATATTAAAAAGAAGAAAAAAAGATTTACAGGAATGACAAGACCAGATTCCCGTATGCAAAGGTCACCAAGGACCAAGTTGCACAACCTTTCTCAGCTCTCTACAGACAACAGTCACCTTTTGACTCCAACCTCCTCCCTCTTTATGTCCATTTGTGGACATAAAATCAGTTTGGATTTCCTGCAGAGGGCAGGTAGTTCTTTGGGACAACAGTCAGCCATCCCCTCTGTTTGCTAGCTTTCTAAATAAAGTTGCTTTTTTTTTGGCCTCTCAGCTCATTGGCCCGTTGCGCAGTGAGCAGAACAAGTCTGGACTCTGGAGTCAGTTCCAGTTATACCCTGGGCTCTCCTGGGTCGCAGCCCTGCAGTTTGAGACTGTAACTGCACCAGGCCCTGGACTTCTCAGCCTCCATAATCACGTGAATCAATTCCTTCTAATAAACAAACACCTATGTACCTACCTCCAAACCCACACACATGTCCTATTTCTGTTTTTCTGGAGAACTCTAATACAGGTACTTTTGCAGGTGTTAAATTCCATAAAAAGTTCTTAAGTAAATATGTAAAATACTTAGACTTTAAACTACAAATAAATAGTTTCTGGGACTTGGCATGAAATCGGTACTATATCCAGTTGAGGGTAAAAGATACCCTGCTTATATGCATGCTGTAAACCTAACATTTGAAATACTGAAAAGTATTACTGAATGTTTTAGAATATCCAATAATCAGAAGGGACAGAGAGGTTCTGTTCGGGCAAAGGTATGGGGAAGAAGAGCAGTCCAAGAAACAATACCCCAAAGTGAGACATTCTCACCAATCTAGTCCAGCCTCAAAGCTTTTGGACAGAAATATATCAAAAACAAAACAAAAAAACAACAAAAAAACACATCACTGCTTACTACCACAGGTGTGGACACTTGAAAACAACATAACAGATGTAGTTCTCCATTAACTTTACATACTCTTTTCAACATGTTTTTTTAATTTTTAAAAATTATGTTTCTATTTTCAGATGATAGTATATTAAAGTGCAGTTGTATGAAATAATGGAGGAGATACTGTGCACCTTTTACCCAGTTTCCTCTAATAGCAACATATTGCAAAACTGTAGCACAAAATCAAAACCAAGATATTGACAGTCTAGACAGAGAACATTTTCATTACAAAAAGCACCACTCAGGCTACCCTTTCATAGTCACACCCATGGCCCTCCAACCCCCACCGCCTTCGTAACCCCTGGCAACCACTAATTTGTCCTCCATTTCTATAATTTTATCATTTTACGAATGTTACATAAATAGAATCATGCACTATGTAACTTTGGAGGATTGGTTCTCCTTACTTTTTTTTTTTTTTTAAAGATTTTATTTATTATTTGACACAGAGAGAGTAGACAGAAAGGCAGGCAAAGAGAGAGGGGGAAGCAGGCTCCCTGCTGAGCAGAGAGCCGGATGTGGGGCTCATCCCAGGACCCTGAGACCATGACCTAGGTAGAAGGCAGAGGCTTTAACCCACTGAGCCACCCAGGCACCCCTGGTTCTCTTTACTTGACACAATTTTCTGGAGATACATTCAAGTTGTTGTCCATACTCATAGTTCATTCCTTTTTTTTTTTTAATTTAAATTTTTTCAGTGTTCCAAGATTCATTGTTTATGCACCACACCATGCAATACGTGCCCCCCTTAATATCCACCACCAGGCTTACGCATCTCCCCACCCCTCCTCCCCTCCAAAACCCTCAGTTTGTTTCTGAGTCCACAGTCTTTCATGCTTCATCTCTCCCTCTGATTTCCCCCAATTCACTTCTCCTTTCCTTCTCCTAATGTTCTCCATGCTCTTCCTTATGCTCCACACGTATGTGAAACCATATAGTTGACTCTCTGCTTGACTTATCACTAAGCATAATCTCCTCCAGTCTCGTCCATGTTGATACAAAAGTTGGGTATTCATCCTTTCTGATGGAGGCATAATATTCCATTGTATATATGGACCACATCTTCTTTATCCATTTGTCTGTTGAAGGGCATCTTGGCTCCTTCCACAGTTTGGCGATTGTGGCCATTGCTGCTATGAACATTGGAGTACATATGGCCCTTCTTTTCACCACATCTGTATCTGTGGGGTAAATACCCAGTAGTGCAATTGCAGGGTCATAGGGTAGCTCTATTTTTAATTTCTTGAGGAATCTCCACACTGTTTTCCAAAGTGGCTGCACCAACTTGTATTCCCACCAACAGTGTAAAAGGGTTCCCCCTTCTCCACATCCTCACCAACACTTATTGTTTACTGTCTTGTTAATTTCTGGCCTAGACTGGTGTAAGGTGGTACGTCAATGTGGTTTTGGTTTGAATTTCCCTGATGGCTAATGATGATGAACATTTTTTCATGTGTCTGTTAGCCATTTGTTATGTCTTCTTTGGAGAAGTATCTGTTAGCCATTTGTTATGTCTTCTTTGGAGAAGTGTCTGTTCATGTCTTCTGCCCATTTTTTGACATGATTATCTGTTTTTTGAGTGTTGAGTTTGAGGAGTTCTTACTTATATCAGCCCTTTGTCTGTAGTGTCATTTGCGAAAATCTTCTCCCATTCGGTGGGTTGCCTCTTTGTTTTTTTGACTGTTTCCTTTGCTGTGCAGAAGCTTTTTATCTTGATGAAGTCCCAGAAGTTCATTTTCACTTTTGTTTCCTTGGCCTTTGGAGACCTGTCTTAAAAGAAGTTGCTGTGGCTAATGTCGAAGAGGTTACTGCCTATGTTCTCCTCTAGGATTTTGATAGATTCCTGCCTCACATTGAGGTATTTTATCCATTTCAAGTTTATCTTTGTGTATGGTGTAAGAGAATGGTCGAGTTACATTCTTCTATACATTGCTGCCCAATTTTCCCAGCACCATTTTTTGAAGAGACTGTCTTCTTTCCATTGGATATTTTTTCAGTTGCTTCTAGTTTGGGTCCATTACCAATGAAGTTTCTATAACTATGTGTGTACAAGTTTTTGCACAAATATAACTCTTCCTTTCTCTGGGATTAATACCCAGGAGTTCAATTGCTGGGTCATATTGTAGTTGCACATTTGGTTTTTTGCATTACCAAAATTCAACCTGCTTTCCAGAGTGACTGTACCATTTTATATTCCCCCAGCAATGTATGCGTGATTCAGTCTCTCTGACTCCTTGCCATCATTTGATATGGTCACTGTTTTATTTTAGCTGCCCTATTGATGTGTCTAATGACATCTCATTGTGGTTTTAATTTGCATTTCTCAACTAGCTAGAACATCTTTTCCTGTGCTTATTTGCCATTGGTATATCTCTTTAGTGAAATGATTCTTCACACCTTCTGTTCATTTTCATATTGGACTGTTTTAAAGGTTGACTTTTGAGGGTTCTTTATATATTCTTCATATCAGTTATTTGTCAGTTGTGTTTGTAAATACGTTCTCCCAGTCTGTACTTGCCTTTCTATCCTCTTCACAGGGTGTTTCCCAGATTGAAAGTTTTATTTTTGAATTTTGATGAAATCTAATTCTATTTAGGGATTGGGATGTTGCTGCCAAGTTTAAGAACACTTTGCCTAGCTCTAGATCCCCAAGATTTTCTTGTTTTTTTTTTTTTTTTACCTAAAAGTTTTAGAGGTTTGTGGTTTAAGTACATGCTCCAATTTAATTTTTGTGTAAAGTGTTTTGTAAAAATATTTAATTCAAATTTCAATTTTTGGCCTACAGATAGATATTCAGTTGTTCTAGCATCATTTGTTTTTTTTAAATTATCTTTCCTCCATTGAACTACTTGTGCACATTTGTCCAAAACTAGTTGGGCATATTTCTGTGAATCTATTTCTAGGTTCTATTCCTTGGCCACTACCACAGTCTTGATTATTATAGCTACATAATGTCTTGAAATTGGGTACACAAATTCCTCTCACTTTAGTCTCCTTTTTCAAAATGGTTTTAGCTCGGGGCACCTGGGTGTCTCAACTGCCTAAGCAGCTACCTTTGGCTCAGGTCATAATCCTGTAGTCCCAGGATCAAGTCCCTCGTCATGCTCCCTCCTCAGCGGTGAGTCTGCTTCTCCCTTTGACTTTTGCCCTCTTGTGTTCTTTGATTATTGAGTTAAAACACATGTATCAATTTGGAGAGACTGGACGTTTTCTCATTAAGTCTGTCAATCTGTTAGTATGGCATGTCTGCATTTATATAGATCTTTGATTTCTTCCATCAGTGTGGTGTCGTTTTCAGCATACAGATATCCCGTGTTTTGTTAGATTTACGCATTTCTCTCCTTTTGTGAGTGATTTTATGTACTTATTTTTTAAGATTTTATTTGTTTATTTGAATGAGAGAACCAAAGAGAGAGCACAAGCAGGAGGAGTAGCAGAGGGGGAGGGAAAAGCAAGCTCCGGACATGGGGCCAATCCCAGGACCTGAACCAAAGACAGATGCTTAACCGACTGAACCACCCAGGTGCCTGTGATTTTAAATACTATATTTTTAATTTCAATGTCCACGGTCTTATTTGTTAGTACACAGAAATCTATTTATTTTTGTATGTTTGTCTTATACCTTGTGGAAATTACTAAACTTACTAGTTCTAGAGGCTTTTTGTAGATTACTTGGGATTTTCCTCATGAACAATCCTGCCATCTGCAAGTATGGATAGCTTTATTCCTTTCCAACTCACATTCTTTTTTAAATTTCCTTTTCTTATCTTAATGCACAGGCTGGACTAGTTGAATAAGAATGTAAGTGTGGACATCCTTGCTTTACTCTTGGAGGGAAAGTATTCAATCTTTCATCATTAAGAATAATGTTAAGTGTAGGTATTTTATGGGTTTTCTATATCAAGGTAAGGAAGTTCGCCTCTATTTCTCTTTTTCTGAGATTTGTAATCATGAATGGTTGTTACATTTCATCCACTGTTTTTTCTGCATCAATTGATATGTGATTTTCTTTTTCTTCTTTAGTCTGTCAATATAGTGGACTATATTGATTGATTTTCATATATTGAAGCAGGCTTGCATACCTGGAATGAAATCCATTTGGTCATGAATTCTTTTTAGATATTTCTCAATTTCAGTTAAGATTTATTGCTAAGTGGTGCCTGGGTGGCTCAGTGAGTTAAGCCTCTGCCTTCGGCAAGGTCGTGATCTCAGGGTCCTGGGATCTGCCGCATCAGGCTCTCTGCTCAGTGGACAGCCTGCTTCCCCTCCTCTCTCTACCTGCCTCTCTGCCTGCTTGTGATCTCTTTCTGTCAAATAAACAAAATCTTAAAAAAAAAAAAAAAAGATTTATTGCTAAGCATTTTTGTGTCTATATTCATGAGGGATAATAATCTGTAATTTTTTTCTTGTCCTGTCACTGGTTTTAGTGTCAGGTTATTCCTAGCTTTATATAAATAAATTGTAATTACTCCCTTATCACCTCTTTTCTGTATAGAACTGGCATGAATTTTTTCTTTACACATTTGGTAGAATTTTCTCATAAAGGTATCTGGGCCTGGAGATTTTTTTTAGGGGGAGTATTTTAATTATGAATTAAGTTTTCTTAATAGTCATAGGGCTACTCAAGTTATCTATTTCTCATTGGGTGAGTGGTAGTTTGTTTTTTGGGTTTTTTTTTTAATTTGTCCATTTCATTTAACTTGGAAAATTTATGTCTGTAGTGTTACTGATAGTGTTCTGATTGTACTTTTGAGATCTGTAGGGTGTGTAGTGATATCTCTCATTCCATTCCACCTGATATTGATCATTTGTGTCTTTTCTCTATTTTTTTTTTTTTGTCTTTTCTCTATTTTTTTTCTTTTTTTTTTTTTTTTTTTGGTCAGTCTTGCTAGAGGTTTGTAAATGTTATTGGACTTTCCAAGGAACCAGCTATTTTATTTGTATTGATTTTTCTCTTTTCAATACTATTGACTTCTGCTCTTTGCTATTTCCTTTCTTCTTGCTTTGGGTTTATTTTGCTTTTCTTTGGTTTCTTGAGGCGCTTATATCACTGATTTAATACTTTTCCTTTTTTCTAATATATTCTAATATAAATATTTAATGCTATAAACTTTCCTTTCAGCATTGCTTCAGCTGTGTCCCAAAAGTTCTGATATGTTACATGTTTATTTTCACACAGTTTAATGAATTTTTGGAAACACCTCCTAAAACTTCCTCTTTGATGCTTGAATTATTCAGAGGTGTTTTGTTTAGTTTCTGAGTATTTGGAAATGTTCCCATCTCTCTTTTGTTCACTTCTATTTTGATACTCTTGTGGTCAGAGAACACATGCTACATGATTTCAATTCTTTAAAAGCTGATTTTGTTCTGTGGCTCAGGATTTGGTTCATCTTGGTGTATGCCCAATGGCCACTTAAAAAATACGTAGTTTATTGTTATTGTTAGATAGAGTGTTCTGTAAATGTCAGTTAGATGTTATTGGTTGATGGTGTTGTTGAGTTTTTCTTATACCCTTGCTGATATTCTTTCTAGTTCTAAAGTTGGCAAGAAAGGGGGACAGAAGTCTCCAACTCTAACTGGATTTTTCTATCTTTCCTTTCAGTTCTATCAGCTTTTGCTGCACATATTTTGCATCTGCACTGTTTAGTGCATACATATTTAGGATTAGTGTGTTCTCTGGGTAGTCTGTCACATATCATTATAGATTGCTCCTCTCCCTATTTTGTAATGTTCTTTGCTCTGAAGTCTATCTGATGTTAATATAATGACTCCTACTTTTCTTTGATTAACGTTAGCATAATGTATATTTTTCCATCCTTTCACTTTCAACCTGCCTATATAATTATATATCTTAAGTTTCCAAGCTAAATAGTTGGGTCATTTTTTTTTGTTTTTATTTTATTTATTTATTTATTTTTGAGATAGAGGGAGCGTGCAAGCAGCAGGAGGAAGAGGGAGAGAAAGAATCTTAAGTGAGGAACCCAACACTGGGCTCCATCTCATGACCCTGAGATCATGACCTAAGCCACAGCCAAAATCAAGAGTCGGTCGCTTAACCGACTGTGAGGCACCCAGGTGCCCCTCGGGTCATGTTTTTTAATCAACTCTGCCAATCTTTGTCTTTTAATTGGCATAGAGCTTTTATTTAGTGGATTTGTTGATGTGACAAGGTGTAAGTCTGTCATTTTATTTTTTGATCTGTTTTTAATTTCTCACTTTGCCTTTTCTTGCCTTCCTATGAGTTACTTGAACATTTTTTAGAACTTTATTTTGATTCACCTATTTTGTTTTTGGGTGTCTCTCTTAGCACATCATTTTAGGGATCGTTTTAGGTATACATCAGTTACACATAACATCACAGTTTACCATTGTCAACCTCTTACCAGACCAGTTCAAGTGAAATATAAAAAACTTACCTCCCTATAACATCACTTTCTCTTCCTCTGCTTATAATTGCCTTAAACATTTTCTCTGCATACGTTTAAAACCACACCAAATGGTGTTATAATTTTCACAGTAACCCTTAAACGTAAATTAGAAAACATAATAGGAAAACTAAATTCTATATAACTTTTTTTCCTTTTTGGGGGGGGGGATTGGTCTATGGGAAGGCCTCCGAACTAAGAGCATCGGTACCTCTGAAGCAGAAGCCTGGGCATGTAGTATTGAAAGTTAAGTTTGTCCAGCTGGCAATTAGACACGTAGACTCCCACCCCCACCCCGTACAAACCTTCCACTATTCGTGTACCGTAAGTGCTTCCAGGACAACAGCTAAAGAAAGGGTGAGACATCTGTGGAAAACAGGGATACTAAATAAAGTGTTTGCCTAACAACAGTAGTAATAGTCCATTCCTCACCGCCACCCCCAACAGCACCACACTCCACTCTGTACTCAGATGCTGGCAAGCAAGATTATCCTCCCACACTGAAAACTGGAAGATTCTTTCAATTAGTAAACTAAACCCAAAAGAAAAATCCAATCATCACCAATGAAAATCCTGATCATCCTCTAGTGAAACCCATACCAACAAGAAGCACAACCACGCATGGAAAAACCTCCTATCGGCTTTTTAGTGACTGACTCTTAAATATGAACAGTCAAGAAGCATGTGGCATTTAAGGGAAGCTTCTGATGTGAAAGACAGAAACCAAAAAATAAGCGGGAATGGTAGAGTTTTGAAGAATCAGGACAAGGCAGTAAGCATCACAGTGAGAACGCAAGGAAAGAGAGGAGACAGTGCATTCACAAAGAGGATACCAGAAAAATGAACATATAGAGAATAGGAAAAAGCGCTTGAAAATTAAAAAATATAGCAGATATAAAAGATTCAACAACAGGTTGGGAGGTAATGTGGAAGATATCTTTTGGAAAATTAAAAAACAGCTTTCCCATCTGGGCTGCTGACATGCCATCCCAACTGAGGAAGACCTGGAAACTTCAGGGCAGTGTGAGCCACTGCCTCATCGGCAAACATGGGAAGCACCCAGCAGGCCGGGGTAATGTTGGTGGCAGGCGTCACCACAAGGTCAACTTCGATGAATATCACCTGGTTACTTTGGAAAAGCTGGTATGAGTCATTACCACTGAAAGAGGAACCAGAGCATCTGCGCAAATGTCAACCTGGACGAACAAATGTGGACCTCAATCAGCAGAGAGACACAGGTAAATGCTGCCAAAAACAAGCCTGGGGCTGCTCCAATCACCGATGTGGTGCGACCAGGCTACTGCAGAGTTTTAGGAGAGGGATGGCTCCCCAAACAGCTCGTCGTCATGAAGGCCACGTTCTTCAGTAGAAGAGCTGAGAAGATGGGGGGGGGGGGTGTTTTTGTGGAAGGGAGGGGGCGCTGTGTCCTGGTAGCTTGAAGCCCCAAGGAAGGAGGTTCATTAAATGGTAACAAGTGTGTTTCTAAAAAAAGAAAAGGAAAAAAAAGAAAGAAACAAAAACCAGAAAAACCCTAAAATTAAGAAGAAATAAGAAAATAAGAAAATCAAGAGAGGAGTTCCCATATCCATTAGTAAGAATTCCAGAAAACTAATTCAGATAAAATAAACAGGGAAGAAATTATTAAATAATAAGTAGTATATGATTCAGACTGGAATGGAAGACAGAGTTCAGGAGTAGGGATTTTGAGGGAAGAATGGAAACCAATCCGTTAGCTACATGCTAAATTCTAGAAAGAATTTTAGAGATCTATCAAATACTTTGAAAATGAGTTAACAGTAAGAACATAGAAAAGTAAACCATACACAATTAGCGAATTCTCAGGGGAGAAAAGTTGTAGAAAGAAGGAAGTGTAATCATACAATACTATATTGCTTTGCTGTGGAAAACTTAAGCTGCCATTATAATGTAACACCGAATAGGATACTTAAGCCAAACGTGACATGGTCTGGGGAGAATGGAATGAGGGAAACCCGGACAGGGCCTGAGGGAGTGGTGGCAGTAAACTCTATGTTCCACGCTAGAGCATCATGTCAGGAGATAATGTCTCAAACTGGAAAGCCAAGAAATAGCAGTATAAATGTGCTATTGGAAACAGCTCAAAACAGAACAAAAGCGTTAAAAGTGCATGTCTGTGGGAGCTGGGGATCAGGGGGTGTGTAGGGGTAGAACAGAGGCCTGTGAAATTCCCTGTTTAGCTTTGTAGTATTATTTTACCTTAATGATATGTATGCGTTATTTTAACTGAAAACTAATTGGAAAATATAAGTAACAGTAATCCCAATGCATTCTGAAAAAAATGAGCAATGCAGAATGGTACCACCAAAAAGTAAGTCTCTCCCCCTTCCTCACTGCCCAGGATGACAAATCCTCTCCAGCTGTGAAGAATCTGGTGCGGATGTTTCAGGATTTTTTTTTTTTTTCTGCACACACAATGTACATCTAAGTAAAAGCAGCTCAGGGTAAGTGGTTGTAGTGGTTAATTTTATGTGTCAACTTGGTTAGGTCACAGTACCCTGCTATTTGGTTCAACACTATTCTAGATGCTTCTGTGAAGGAATTTGTTGGATAGGCCTAATATTTAAGTCAGTAGACTTTGAATCAAGCAAATAATCCTCCGTAATGTAGGTTGAAGATCTTAAGAGAAAACATTCAATCAGTTGAAGATCTTAAGAGAAAACAGACTGAGATCCCTAGAAAAGGCACTTCCCTCCCTAGGTCTCCAGCCTGCCGGCCTCCTTTGCAAATTTTGCCTTTGCTAGACTCCCTAAAATCATGTGAGCCGATTCCTTAAAATAAACCTTTCTCCTCTTTGATCTTTCTATCTGTGTGTTTCCCTACATCCTATTGGTTCTGTTCCTCTGGAGGACCTAATACTGTAGCGTTTTAAGGATATATTGAGAATGGATGCGAAAGCTGAGAGGAAGGAGTCTGAACTGAGTAATAGAAGATATGCTCTAAGAACGCCTTAGAAAAGGGAAAAGCAAAGATAAACTGGTTAGGTGGCTTTGTGTGATTTCGGTGCAGAGAAATGCATAAAAAGGATCATTAATATGAGGCATGTTTCTTCAAGGATTTAAACCTTAATAGTAATTTCAGAGATGACATGCTGGTGGGTATGCTCACATTCACACAGCTACAATTCTTCGTTCACTCGGGCCAAAGACCGAGGACAAAACTGGAAGAGAAGCTGAAATACTAGAAAGTCTTTAGGAATCAAACGAACTTACTTTCAAATGCCTGGAGACAGAGTAGGTTTCAAATCCTTATTTTGTCTTGAATTTGCTGTACTGTCTTAGAACTGTTTTCCCATTTGGGTTCCTCCTTGTGTTCTCACATATATACAAATGGGGATAATCATACCTCTCTCACATGATTATAGACATGATTAAATAAGAGGATGCTTGTGAATATAAAACCCACATCATGTTGGGCAAGAAGTCATTAACAAGTCATGAATATTAGCTGCTTCTGGGGAGCCCTTTAAAGGACACCACGTCTTAAGTGACTCTTCCCAGCAGAGGGAATTTCATAGCTCTCTTCTCTATGAGAAGAGAGAAAGGAAAGGGGAAGAGGAGGGAGAGAAGGATGGAAGGAGGGAGGGAGAGAGAGAGAGAGGACCCCATCACCCAAAATAAAATGACTGCTGCCTAGAAAAAGAAAGTAGGAAGAGTATACAAGTTAGTGGAGGCAGAGAGCTTGAGGTACAGGAGCAGGTGAGGGGAACAGGAGAAAATACATTTTGTTATATTCTTCATTTGTCATTGTAGGTACAATAAGGTTAATATTTTTTGTAGGACTTGAGTAGCTGGCATCAGAATTTCTCCTCAGGAGAGACTGTCTTTGTTCAGGAAAAAGTCGTACTTGTGTGTTCGTTCCCACCTTGGTGCAGAGCATGGTGTTAGGAGGCAACACGACATGAGGACAGGGAAGCTCAAAGGGAGAGACTTCTTGTTTTTTTCCCCCTCTGGGTGGAATGAGGAAAGGTCAGAGTGAAGGAGGAAGGGGAAACCAGTAAGATGGGAAAAACCCGGGAGGAGGTGAGAGTAGTCAGCAAAGCCCTTGGGTGGTGGCGCAGCCAGAGAGGGAATGCCTGATAGGACTGTGCAACTTTAGGGGATTTGCTTTACTGCTGTAGACAGCAAGATGGAGTCACTCATGTCAGGCAGCAGTGCAAAGCGCCAAAGGCGTTGAGGCTAAGACCAGATATCTCCAAAACCACCCCAGGCTGAAGGTGCCCAGAACAACCCACAGAACCACAAGAGGCCTGCAAAGGCCCCAGACTGATGAAACTCCTTCAAAGAGGGAGAACTTCTGCAGCACACTGTCAGACTCTCCAGATGCAGATCCTTTCACTTCTGACCACATCAGAAAGGCAGCTGCCACTGGAGGCTCTGCCCAAGTGATCTCTGAGCAGAACAGAAGCAGCAGTAAGTGCCAACAGCGGTCTGGAACCAAAGGACAGAACCGAGGCCTCACCTCCATTGCGCACTCGCGGACCCACTTCACATTTGGTTTGTTAACTTCCTAGCCCTTGTCTATCCTGTTTGTTATGTGACTTTGTGTTGAGCTTTGCTTTGTGTGATGGGTAGGAAGCCAATTTAGGTGTGTAGTGAGAGGGGCTCGGGCCGAAGAGCATGAAGCTCTTGACCTCGGGGTTGTGAGTTTGACCCCACGATGGGTGTACAGGTTTCTTGCTTACTTACTAAATAAAAATAAATAGGTATACTGACATGTCATTGAGTTCAAAATATTGAACCTGCTCTACAATTATGTTAACTTTGCCTTGTGATCGAATAAAGCGGATACTGTAAAAAGACAACAACCCACGTGTATGCCTTCACAAATGTGCTAGAGACCAGGGTAATGCAAGTCCCTATCCACACTGTGTTCCCTCTCAAACTTTGTGGGAAGTACGTAAGCTCCTGGATGTTGAGAGGGGCTTCCATCTTACACTGGCACTTTCGTTCTCAGGAGCCTGTATTCTGAAGTCTCTAGACCACTTCAGAGATAGGGCAGTAAATTCAGTAAAAATAACCTATGACAGGGTAACTGTAATTGTTTAATGTTGTAGAGACAAAAGCCAAGTTGTTCAAGTTTTCCAAATTTTCAGCTGTATGTTTTAAGCAGAAACTATTCATTAAATAGAAAATCGGGTTAGTTCTCATTTCTATGAGATTTTACACCAACTCCAGGTAACAATGCTTTCGCTAATACTCTCAAATTAACCAGCATAATCACAAAGAACAAAATGTATTATTTGGGAAAAGTAGGACTTGGGCGCCCCCAGTGAGCAGAGGGGATCTCCTGTGTGTATTGATCAGATGCTCAGTGAAATATCTCCTGAAAAGGACTCCCTGTTAGTACTAAGTATAGTTTTCTGGGCACAACATGTTTTTAGCTGATGGTCTTCAATCAACATCTCACACCTTTAATAACATGGATAGGTGCATCAAATTGTTTTATTGATCACTCTATAAATACAGAAATAATGGAATCCTAGAGCCACAAAGCTGTTCACAGAAACACTTTGCTTTGCTTTTTCTTGGCACTTTTGGTGCCCTATGATACTGCTGAAGAAATCAGAAGCTGGTGGCATGCTGTGCTCCCTAGGGACATATTTTTGCTTCATTGACTGAACATTGTATTGGGGGAGCACTGCACGGCACTGTAGTAGTGCATTAGTTGGGAGGAAAATATTCTTGGCTAATTCCAACAAAAACCACTGCAGATTACAATAACAGAAATTAAAGAATCATGCCATGAAAATTCAACACAATATGATATACCCCTCTCACTAAAATACATAACCTTTCAGCCAGCAAGAGACATCTTTTTAAAGATTTTATTTATTTGAGAGAAAAAGTGAGTGAGAGAGAGCACAAGCAGGGTGAACAGGCAGGAGGAGAGGCAGGGAGAGAGGCAGCTGAGCAGGGAACCAGACCTGGGCTTAATCCCAGGCAGACACTTAACTCAGCCACCCAGGTGCCCCAAAACATCTTTTTAGAAACTGTTGCTATACTGCAGGTATCTTGACTGCAGCAGTGATCATAAGCAAATAAAAAGGAGGACCTTTTTGTCTTCCTATCTATCTCAGAATGTCTATAAGAAAATGAAAGAGGGGCACCTGGGTGGCTCAGTTGGTTAAGCATCTGTCTTCAGCTCAGGTCATGATCTCAGGGTCCTGGGATCAAGCCCCATGTCGGGATCCCTGTTCAGCAGGGAGTTTGCTTCTCCCTCTCCCTCTAACCCATCCCCCACCCTCGTGCTCCCTCTCTCAAATAAAGGAAATCTTAAAACAATGGATGGTAGATAGGCATAAAAGAACATTTCTCAAGGCATGTCCTTTTCTGTTACCCTACGAGGAATGCCTCCAGTCAATGAAACTATATTCCATTAATGGTATATCTACAAACTTTTTTTTTTAAGATTTTATTTATTTATTTGACAGAGAAAGAGATCACAAGTAGGCAGAGAGGGAGGGGGAAGCAGGCTCCCCGCTGAGCAGAAAGCCCGATATGGGGCTCTATCCCAGGAGCCTGAGACCAAGACCTGAGCCGAAGGCAGAGGCTTTAACCCACTGAGCCACCTGGGTGGCTCCTATCTACAAACTTGTTGACCAGTGGTTTTAAATGTTAGTGTACATGAAATCATCTCGGACAGTATTAAAATGCAGATTCTTGGACCACTTGGCAATAATTTCTGTTAGAGGGCCCCTGGGTGGCGCAGTTGGTTGAGCAACTGCCTTCAGCTCAGGTCATGATCCCGGAGTCCCGGGATCGAGTCCCACATCGGGCTCCCAGCTCCACGGGGAGTCCGCTTCTCACTCTGACCTTCTCCCTTCTCACGCTCTCTCTCACTCTCTCTTTCCTAATAAATAAATAAATAAATAAAATCTTTAAAAAAATAATAATAATAATTTCTGTTAGAGTATAGTTGGAATGGGGCCCAAGCAGCCACAGATCCGCTATCCGGCCAGATGAGCTGTGGGACCACACTTTAAGAAACACTGCTTTGGATCTTGGATAACACAGGTCCTATGCTCTCTAAAATGAGAAATGGAAATAATGTTGCTGGGTCTCCCCTCTCCAGCCCAATATCATTCTGGACTTGAGCCAATCTGGGCCCTGAGGCAGTTCATCAGGTCGGAGACAGCATTTGCACTAGGGAAGGAAGGACATCAGTGCTGTATTTTTAGTGATTCGATTGTGTGGATAAGTTTCTCTTCAATTAAATCGTCAGCATTTGATGCAAATTGAGAAAGATGTCTGGTTTCCTGGCATTTCGGTCCATAGGATCATTCTTAGAACTAGGCTCAGTACTAGAAGCCCAAGGAGTGTCCTCTCTAAGGTGGGGTAGCTTGTGTACCTCTTCATTATGGTGTCACAAAAGGCCACTGGCTTAGCAGTTACAAGGCCCTGAGTATGAATCCGGATTCTGCCACTTTAGCGTTGCCACCTTGAGTAAATTCGGCTCAATAAAATCTCTCGCACTGTGGTTTTGTAAGGAATCAGAGAAATCTCATATGGAGATGACAAGGCACAGAAGTAGTGAGTGCTCACCTTCTCTCACTTCCTTTCTTAGTAGCATTTCCTTTCTTGATTGACATTATGACTACATAGTAAGTCTTCCAAACTAGTAGGTTCAGGGGCATTTTTAAAAATCCACCCCTTCAAAAAAAAAAAAAAAAAAATCCACCCCTTCCTCATGTTTCTTATCTAATTAGTCACCAAGTCTCTCAGCTCTCTTCCTGAAACCTCACTGACTGCCACCTGCTCTAGTAGGCCTTTATACTTAATGCCTCCTTTATCCAGAATGTTCTTTCCCTTCCATTCCTCTGTAGGAGAGGGGTTCTCATGCTCTCAGAATGTCACAAAGCCTTTGATCACTCAGGGCTGCAGGGGCTTCCCAAGGGTCACAAGGCAACTGAGTGCCACACAGTGCTACAGTCAAAACTGTGACTCTCTACATGTAGATTCCTCCCTATGATGGAGCTCCTTTCTCATCTGAACCCCTTCTGGAGGGGTTACACAGTGACCTTTTCACACAAGCTCTGGTGGCATACCGAAGGTGATTGTCATCCTTAATGTCTGTCACCAGTACCTGCCTCTGCCCTCTTGAGGCTCCTAGGGCTGTCTGTGCAGAACAACACCTACTACCCGCTTACCACGGGGCTCACCTCTTAGGAAAGACACTTGAATCTCCCCTTGCACAGATCTCTTAGGTCAGATAAACAATGTCATTGTTTCAATTTGAGTAGAGGGCATTTCCTTTGAGTGTGTGTTAACATAAGAAATTAAGATATAAAGATCATCTATGCTAATTAGAAATGGAGCCATCCAGACAACAGGAAATCAAGAGACATTTCCAGAGAAAAAAAGATTTTCTTACCAATACCTGAATTATGTATCTAAGAATGAAAAACATTTCAAATGATTTATCTTGATGCACAGCTACTCTACCACACCACCTGGGTTTCTCCAAATAGTTTCTCAAAGCTAAACGCCAAGAACTATTGTTAGGAAACCGATAAATCCATAAACATTTGTTAAGTAAGTGATGTTCAGAAATCAATACAGAAATGATAGATCTAGGTATTAAAGAGAACAATTACACAAAACATAAAGTGATGATCAAAAAAACCAAAAAACAAAACCCAAGAAGAATTTCGTTGCCTTGGTCTTGCTGCTGCCTGTTCTGGGAACCAAGTTTTGAAGGGGTCGAACGTCCATGATTGCGAGCATAGTCATATACCCAGCAGTGGCCAACTTAAAACTGAAAGAAAAGCAGCATGTGTGAGCACCAGGGAGTGGTCCATCATGTGTGGTCCAGAAGAGCAGTCCTCCACTGGGTTAAACATATTTAGGACTTAGTAATGGTTAAGAGATTTATTCAAACATTTGCCAAATAAAAGACAGCTTCGTGAGGTTACTACAAGAACGCGTTCTGGGACTTGGGTGGAAGCATGGATGCTTCTGCAAATTCATAAGGAGGAATTTCTAGGACACAAGTTACCTACTACTTTATTATTCTTCAGTAGCATTTTTTTTAAGTTCACTCATGGTTGGAAATGCTTATGCGAACTAAAGAAATGAGCCCCCCCTAAGAGGTACAGTTAATCATGAGATTAGAGCAAGGCTAGTCAGAATGTCTGAGAAATAGTGTGCCTTTTCTGGAAATACAGACTCTCAGGAGCGGTTTGATATTGTGTACATCCAAAAACCATAACGGACATTGACTGAGAACCTACTATGTGCCAGGTGAATGTAGAGTTATGTTACACTCTTTACACCCCTTAGCTCATTCGATCCTTATGAAATAAGTACTACTATTATATACATTTTACAGATGAAATTTAAACCACAGAGAGGTCAAGTAATTTACCTAAGGTTAAACAGCTAGCATGAGGTAAAGAGCCCATGTTGTTCACTGCCACACTATATGGCCAATCTTAGCATGTAATACTGAAATTCCTTTTAACTAATCACATTTGTCTACTTCTTATGCAGTAGCTAAATGAGACAAAATCTTGTTAAAAGCTTTAAGGTGACTATCAACTCATTCTTTCTCCTGAGCATAAAGCTAAGGATGTAATTAGTCCAGATAACTGAAATATAGTGTGAAAAATATACCAGAGGAATAGAGAGAAAGGGAAGGTGCTGTCTTGATGAAAATGAGGGCATGGAAGAGCCAACAATGTTCCTAAGGTCTAAAACAAAGTTGTCCTATTAAAACCAAAAAGAAATTAATCCTGAGCAAATGGCCCAGGATAGTATGAATGTAAGACCTGGTTAACATCTTTTTATTTTAAACTCATAAAACTCTTAGAACACTTTGTATCAACAACCCCTTCCCAAATAGCAACAATACTAAATGCAGAAATGAATTTGATGCAAAACGTTTGCTTCTATTTCCTTAATGTCCCATTTCAAGATATGAATGAGCGCCTTTGTAGTAAAAAATCTCCACCCCCTGTCCCACAGGAACCTATGCCAGGGAGTGAGAGACATGTGGCTGGTTGGGCAGAGGATTTGGGACACAGCTAGGTAGGACAGCCTGACTAACGAGAACACACCTCCCTGGAAGAGGAAGAAGAAAACACTCAGGCTGGGTTGGATTGAGAATGGTAGGAAACAACTCCTCAAACAGCTTCAGAAGCACCTGGAACAGTGTGCCTCATTAGCAAGCCTCTCTGATGATGGGCTCACGGGTGGGGGGAGGGGGTGTTCAGTTTTACCAGAAGGAACAAAGCCAAAGCTTCAAGTTCCTAGCACTTAAGTAGAAAATACAGCCCCATCAATTATGCTTCATCCACAAGAATTTATTAAAGGCACAAAAATGTGACAGTCATCAGGTTAGACACTGAATACAGAAAAATGACAAGTCTGTTTCCAAGTCTGTTTACTGTCTGGGAGGAGACAAACAAGATTTTCAACAGTCCCCAGCACGAGGGGGCTGCTGAGTTCACCGGGAATGGAAACAGAAAAGTATAGTTTCATGATTCGCCGGAGAAAGCTGGCTCTGCACGCCTCAGAGAGCTCCCACCTCCATGGAGGAGGCAGCCTTTGTGGGAAGGG
>CM052810.1:127944853-128064944 GCA_028533885.1 Nasua narica | reverse complement strand
ATCTGTTACACAGGAGTGGAGAGGCACCTCGAATAGCAAATAACTGGTAAGTATTTCTTGAGCTACTATCACCATGCTAGGCCCCGGGCATGCAGTGAAGAGAAAGAACGAGCACGGTTCTCGTGCTCGCAGGCATGACGCTTAGATAGGGAAGATCTACAGCCAAATAGATGCACAACGAGAATATATCCTAACTACAGACTGAAGTGATTTCTACTAAGGAAAGAGCCTGGTTACAGGAGAGAATATAACAAAGAAAATTGGCCTAAGTGGTTTGGTGTGGTGGAGAGGGTTTCCCAGGTGAATATCTTTTATAGTAATAGAACAGTAAGTATGTAAGTAACTGAACTATTAGCATTGAAAGTTATTTAAGAAATCCATCCACTATAGTCGATGACCTATAGGTTTCTGTAAGTAAGGAAGGAAAAGAAATGCGATTTGGATTTGTTCTGATTAGCACTGCTAAGCAGACCAGCATCTCACAAGTAATATTTGATGAACCTTATTATTATAGTTTCATATAGCAGTTGTTATGAAACCAGGTTTTCTTAGCTATTTCCAATTGTAGTACCCAGCTGTGGCACAGGATTCTTTATTATTTATCAGTTGTTTCACAAATTGCCAATGAGGAAAGCTAATGTTCTTAAATTCATGCCCACTGAGAGAGATTTCACAAATCACAGCACACTATATAGTTCAAATAGAATGGCTATGTATTAATGAAAGGAGTAAATTTCCCTTAACACGTTTTAAAATGTATTTTTGAACATTATATTTACCATATTTAATCTTTGAAACAAATTAAATTTTGATAACCCTTAAACTGAAGCAATTATTATCAAATATTGCTATGTAAAGTTTAAGGAACTGTAACCATATTTCTCATAATGATGGTGACAGCACATACAAAGATACTGAAGAAAAGAGAGCTGATTAAAATGGAAAGGGAACTGCAAGTTGGAAAATAAAAATCTGAGTAACAGTTTTGTGTTTTAAGTCGTCGCAATAATGATTAAGACTGAAATTCCTTTCCACGTAACTTATTTAAGTTACAAAATTTTTATATTTGCCTTGCCTTTATCCTTTAACTTTAGAATAAGCATTGTTCTAAGGAGATACGACTTACAGCAGTTTCACTACGGATTTCTTTTTTCAATACTTTTAAAATGTTAATTCCTAAAACATTTCTATCGAAGTTTTGAAGAGATTTTGCCAAGAAAAGCCTGAATTATTTAAAACAGTACCATGCCTAACTCCCGCCGAATATCCTTAATATTTTAAGGATTTAAGCAATATTTGTGGATTTTAAGTCATTCGACCCACCACGGCCAGGCAACTGTGACATACATAATTTTGAGGTCCTGTGTCTACTGAAATTCTATTCTTTATCCTCCTACAACTCAGTATGCAAGGCAATAATACAAAACCGTGATCTTACTATGTGTAGCTACGCTTACAAAGACAAAAAGAAAAAGAAAAAAAAAAAAAAAACACCAAACACCAAAACCATCATGAGCGTTTGAACGAGGACATCTCTTAGCTGGCATTTTTTGGGCAAAAACACGAATGCGGGGCTCACCTCGGCAGCACGTCAGGAAGCGCCCACAAGTCGGCACGTCGGCACATGGTGGAGTATCAGGCGCTCCCCCAGAGTCGCAGAGACGACTTGTGAGCCTGTGACCAGCCTGTGAACGCAAGCACTGCGGCTCCAAGTCTGCTCTGGGCCTCACAGGCCAGAAAGTCTAATGCCTGGTCCTCCCTCAGAGTCTCTGTGGGAGGGGCCAGCAACCGCCCCACGTGATTCTTGGTCTCGCTCGAGGGCAAGAACTTCCGGTCTAATGGACGCACCGCTGTGGGCCGGGTTATGGGCCTGGCTGCACACAAACAGGTGAAGGAGTTTGGGTTCCTCCGCCCCGGCAGCATGGACGTCATCTGGGAGCATGTTAGAAATGCAGAATCTCCTGCCCCCGCCCTACGGAATCAGATTCTGTGTTTTATTTGACAATCCATCTCCTACGTTCTCCGGGAGGTTCCAGTCAGCCCTGCTGGCTCTCGAGCTCTAGAGGGCTCCGGGCTTGTTTCATTCTCTCCTGTCAAAATCTCCATTTACCCAACAACTTGCTTTTAGCCAGTGTGGACGGGGTTGCGGAGTGATTCTTCTGGGCTAATGAGCTTTAGTGTATAGTCACTGATAAACTCAAGGTGCTACTGATTCCTGTAATATCAGTAGTAAAAAGAAAAGATTTCCGAGATGATTATATGTTAAGCCAAAGAAGGAACCTCTAATGGTGGGATACTAAGCACAGCGAGAGACCAGTAAAGAAAATAAAGGTTTTGTGGAAGTTGTAGTGTTGATATGCCACAGATCAGAGTGGAGGTAGGCTGAGCGGGTCTTGGTCCTCCTTGGATTCCTTTCCTTTATGTTAAACAAAGAATTCACCCCCATTGGGAATCCAATCATCTCTACTAACCTATCACCTAGGTATATTCCAACTATCTCCTAACTCCAGACCATCATTAGCCCCATATTCACAGTGTTTTAGGCTAGTAAAATTCTAGTGGCTCCCAGAGCCCAAGAATTAACTTAAACTGAGCGTACACCTGGAGTGGGGTGATTTTGCACCAATAAATGCACCACCAGTACTTGGCAGCACCCTGAGAAGTCCTGGAATTGCACATTCTTGCTTCCTCCATCCACCTACCCCATTGCCATATCTGGTAATCCAGGTTTCCAAATGTCACTGCTTATAGGATGGGGCTGGTGGCAGGGAAATACACATAGTTTACATTTTCTACATGATTCTGATACACATGCCCAACTTCTCCAACTGATAATCACCGATCGTTTGTGTTTTATTACTGTCCATGAAGTTTTTATACATAATTCAGTGGTGGCTACTGTTACTACTTGAAACGAGACATACCATAAAAACACAAGTTTTCTTTCACATATGTCAAGTTACTTTACACCTCAATCTGAAATCCACGTATGATTTGATATATACAAATTCTAAATAAAAACAGAGGTCCAAGCATGTAAAATCAACTGCTATTATGCTTTTTAATTTTGAAAATTTCTCTAACTTTACTGTAACACTTTTAATCTTCCACCTTTCAAAATGAAAACACAGACTGAGGAGAGCAACATTTATTAAACACTTCTTCATTGCTATTTAGTTAACACTGACAGTGCACTAAATACTACAGCAAACAGCCTGCTGGGATTTGGACAGTCATTTATTTTCAATTAAAATTCATAGTTAAGTTTGAAAACATGACCCTGTACTTCTGCCAGTTTAAGCTTGATTTCTGATTTAACTGACACAGTTGAAGTAAACAAACCAAATCAAATCTTCTTGAATTTTAATTGTTTACAATATACCTCACTGATATGAAACAAGCCTTTCTGCAATTGAGATCGAAGGAAATCTTTACAAGATGGACAAGAAAGGAGAAATCGCTGTTTCTCTATTTTTAATTATTATAAAAATAATATCACCACATAAAGGGAAAGATTAAATTTACCTACAAATCTACCACCCTAACATCTTCTCTGTGGATTCTTTAAATCTTTATCCATAAACATAATTTTTACATAGTTCTAACCTGCGTATTTACACAATTTGGGGGAAAATCACTATTTAAATACTAATATACAGGATTATATGTAGACTCCTCGTTAAGGAAATTATACAGTGTAAAACCTACACTATGCCCAATAATCCCCAAATACCCAACGGCTTAAAACTTGACGACCAAATTAAAACTGCCTTTCTTTCCTTCTCCACTTGAGTAGAAGAACTAAGATGAGGCTCACATTAATCTGAGTTCATCCTCTCAAAAACAGGACATGTAAATACAGCTGTTATTGTCTTGGTTGTTTAGCACATTGTCTTTGTATAATCTTGCGACAATCTTAAAATTATATCTCTGATATCTCCATACTAACCTAACCAATAACCACAATGATTATTACTCCACTCTTTTTGAACTTGCTTTAGAGGCAAGGTAGTGAATACAACCAGCAGACAAAGGGAATCTGTAGCTAAAGACGCTCCACACCTAAGCACTATTTAGGTAGAGCAGGTTCTATGATCACAGGAACACAAGCCTGGGTCCATGAGACGACTATGTGATCTTGGGCCGATCATTTTGTCCTCGTGCACTTCAGCTTACTCTACTGGAAAATGTGAAATGAATATTTTGCATTCTATCGCTTTGAGGATACAATGGCAAAACAACAATACAAGGGAAGAAATCCTCCGATAAAAGGTACTGGATTAATTAAATAAAAGAATTCATTTTTAAATTAATATTGATTAGGACAAATATAACTTATTCCTAACCTGTATACTGAAAGTTCTCTGTATCATTCTGATTACAAATTATAAATGAATTCACCTTTCCAATGTGTTTCAAGAACAGAACTGGAAAGCACGCTGAACCAGTTTCATTTAGTGACACACTGACATCTAGTGGAGATTTATGGTGCATGATGGGATACGTGCACACCCCAAATGAACTTCACAGTCCTGGTGGGGCAGGAGAGAAGCAAAAGTTCTTTTTGGCCTTTATGCAAAGCATCACGAAAAAATATAAATGAATTTAAAAAGAAACATACACTTTTTGTATATTTATATTTTACTTGTTACCAAATTAAAAACACTGTCCAATTCACAAGATACTGAAAAATTAGGGGATGCTATGAGAGGGTTAGAAAGAACTGGTTAGTGTTGAAGTCATGAGCTATCTCCCAAACCCTCCCTCTGACTCAGTTTAAAAGAGCAAGTGTGTGTTCACCTGCTCTTTTCTTTCTAGAGTGAGTGCAGGGAAGGGTTAGCGAGGAAGGGAAGAAGAGAAGTGATGGGAAGAGAAACGTGGAGAAAGTTAACTTTTCCAAGTTTTTCATCACATCCCTTGTACTAATTTCTGTACCTCTTTGGGTTTAGAATTTTATTAAATCCAGTGGTAAATTTCCTTTAAGCAAACATATGTGTAAGCTTTCTGGCATATCACTAAGAATTTATCTAAACATGCTCATCTAAATATATTGCATTTACTTTGCAAAAATATATAAAATAAAATGTTTCTATTTCCCTGGGCTTTCACAAATGCCTCACACCTTCAGTAAAGTGTGGCTCTGTTTCCTTTCTGTCCTTTCCAAAGGCTACAGGAAATAAATTCTGAGTGGCTTTAAGAGAAAGACAATTTGACACCTGCAAACTTTAACATGTGATTATTTAAATTAAGATCACAAATACTCATTGAAAGATTGTCATAATCTCATTATATCAGCTACAGGACAAGTTACATTTAAATGTTGTCCTGTTTTCCCCCTTTAGTGAATGTGGGAAGGACTGAATGCCCCATCTACACCAGCCTATGTCCTTGTTTCTACCAAGCTTCAGCCACTGGATGGGTACTTCTGTACAGGATTGCTTAATGGCTTCATTATTTCATGAAGCAGGGAAGGTCGAAGAGGAAGAATTCTGGAAGCTAGAATAAAGAATTTTTTTTTTAACTGCTGTGTACTTAGCCTCCGGTTCTGACAGACCCTTCCACCACCACCACACTTCTTCTAAGGGGGGAAAAAAGAGAAAGGAAGAAAGAGAAGAAAAAGAAGGAAGAGAAGGAAAGAAAGGAAAGGAAAGGAAAGGAAAAGAGAAAGAAAAAGAAAAGAAAAGAACAGAACAGAACAGAAAAGAAAAGAAAAGAAAAGAAAAGAAAAGAAAAAAGAGAGGGAGGGAGGGGGAAAGAAGGAAGAAAGAGAAAAAGAAAACAGAAAACATCTTACTTTCGGACTGGAGGAAATAGCATGGAACTAAAAGAAACCTCAAGGGTTAGGAAATGTGTGATTTTTCTCTTGAGAAGAATGTGTATGAATTTGTTCCCACCACACCCTGAATGCTTCTTAATTCTTTAACTCCTTCACTCTTTCATTTATGTCTGGGAATCAAAAGGATCATCTAGGGCCCCTGGGTGGCGCAGTTGGTTGAGCGACTGCCTTCGGCTCAGGTCATGATCCCGGAGTCCCGGGATCGAGTCCCACATCGGGCTCCCAGCTCCATGGGGAAGTCCGCTTCTCACTCTGACCTTCTCTCTCTCACTCTCTCTCTTTCCTAATAAATAAATAAATAAAATCTTTAAAAAAAAAAAAAAAGGATCATCTAGAAATGATTAGACTAGACCAGCTCCCAAATGTAAATTCCTAGAAGAATCTTAAGGCAGCTACATTGCTTAATTATAACCAAACATCTTCTAGTAAATATGAGGTATCCATTATCGGTGTTGTTAAATTTAAAAAGAGAAATATACTCACTTATGTCCTTCTTGGCAATTAATAGTACACTTCAATCTTCAGAGCCGGAAACAAAAACAAACAAAAAAATAACACAAAAAAAGATGTGACACAACCTATTAGCACAAGCAAAAACAATGTTCTAATAGTGAAGCTTCATACTGCACTCAAACATATGATTATCCATACAATTTGCAATTGTCTTGTTTTACTGCCTAGAAAAAGTCTTTCCAGATACCTTATAATGCCCAATGCTTTACCAATTTTTCCCATCACTGTAATATTTCTGTAGTGTTGTTCATTATTTTTTGTTCAATTATATAATTGAGAAAATTCAGGCCCAGAGAAGTTAAAAAAAAAATCCTCCTCAGAGAACAAGACAGTAAGAAAGGAATTTGAAAGCTTACTCTACTATAGGCTGGTGCTTAATTAAACTTATGGCTCTAGAGTTCAGTATCCTAAAGACCCACAGGTCAGAACTGAAATTATTATTGGGTGTTTTACTCACACGCAAACTATTGTGATAAATCAATGACTTCTATTTACTCTAAGTGATAATACAACTAAAATTTGAAATTGTGATCTCCATATTCATTTCTTTCAAGAAAAAGGGTGAAAATATGTCAGGCTCCAAAGCTTGATAATTCATTCTCATATAAGTGTAATACGGATTTCATTTGACGATACAGCTTTATTTGGAAATGATTTTAAAGATTCCTGGGCAGGACCTCAACTCTGGAACTAAGGTTGCTAACCCTACTGTGTTGAATAAGCAGAGTCCAGTGATTTTCAGGGAAGTCATCGGTCATTTTGTGTGTGTGTGGGGGGGTGTCTTTCCGAGTCACTCTCCTAGTTCCATGCTCCCAAAGTATGTGTTTGCTACTATGTAATACACAGGAACTGAGCCTTCCCGACAAGCGCAAAGTTGTAGCTGCTAAAGAAGAGGCAACTTGCTAAGAGATCAGTCCATGGGTATGTAACCTGACACAAATCCCCAGGAGTGGTCAGTGCACAATGTGTGTACAATACATTTAACGTCAGAAAAAGAACTTACAGTAACATTATAGAAGCAATACTAATACTCCCACCACCAGAATCCTCCAGGCTTTGTGGACTTGACTTCCCAAGAAATGTAAAGAAAACAGAGACAAGTCTGATTTACACAATCTGAAGAAACTTTTTATTGATCTCTTTATCCTTCCAGTGTTATGAAAGCAGGCAATACAATATTTTTAACCCAAGATCCAAAGAGTATACCTTTTCCCAAAGCTTAAACGGTCTGGCATTTTTTTCGCAGTACAGGATCCTCTCCTAAATCAACTATCATCGTTCTCATCAACATCATAACCCACAACCAAGTGCAGAATAGGGGTGCTTTTGCTCTTTTTTTTCAGAGATCCCCACTGGCGTGTTATCTTGTGGGCTTCTGGCATCCTATATTTAACACCCAGTGTTCCCCAAAGGATAAGCACAGAGTTACATAAATCCTACTTTGAAAACACATGAAGAAGAAAAAGTACATTTCTAGCTAATCACCAAGAAGGCTCTAACAAGCTGCACATCAAAAGGAATACAAAACGATTTCTAATTTTAAGTAACAAAATATAGGGCTTTAGAGATGTTTCTCATTGCAGTCTTCCAGCCAGGCCTTAAATAAAAAAATGCTGTCTTTGCAACAAGGTGCCTGAGAAGAGGTGTTAACCAGGGGAACAAAAGGAAACCGGGGACAACGACCAACCCGAGATTTCAGAACCTCTGCTCCTTTAAACTCGCGTCCATATCCTTTGGGAAGCTTCCCTTTTGATCTTCACTCACATTAGCCTAGCTAACAGTTAACTTTAAATCTGCAAAGTTTGATATGCCTGTGTTTAAATGTGGCCAAATACTTGTTAATCTTACTGGAAACAAATCACTGTAATGAAAATAAAAACAAGCAGCGCCATATGCCAGACTGACACACAGCGCTTATCCGTTGGTTCTGTACTTACCTGCACCTGTAACGTCATCTGAGGAAGGCGCTTACCGTTAATATATAAATGAAAACACTTCCAAATATTCAAATCCAGCAGGAAAAAAATGTACAAAGTTGCCCACTCATCACTGAATTATTCTGGACCGAACAGAAGGCTCAATTTCAGCCCTGCCAAACGCTCTCAGGCACAGAAGCAATGCACCATCTGTCTTGAAGCACCAAGTATATCAATTCAGATTTAAAATACTGGTGCGCCTCGCCATGTCTCTTCAGCAAGCCCTCTTCTGAGGCTTGAAACTTAACATGGCCTGCAACAAGGTTACAAGCATCAATACTTTGAACTGCTAGTTGTAAAAGAAATTATAAAAATGTCAGAGCATCAGCGAGTTGTAGTCCTACGAGCAGAAAGCCTGGAAGAGGTAGAGAATTAAGGAAGGGTTCTCAATGACTCACTATTGCTATTTCTCAGAAAATATCTTTAAGTGGCAGCTAGCACCACTGCTGTCGGCCAGAGTGGTGGCTCTGGGATTTCACTTTGAAAAGCTGGGACTGAGAAATGGACAGGGCTTCTGTCAGGGGAGCACACTGCTTTTCTGACAGAAAGCAAGGCTTCTAGGAGTTTGCACTTCACTCTGTAAACAATGGGCAACCATTTGAACAAGTCTTAGTAGCAAGGCGTGTCCTGATAAAGAGCTCACTCGGGGGAGATTAAGGTGATACAGGGGTGAAGGAGACAGCCGAGTCCTTGGTATGGAAAAGAGGGCAACTTAAAAGACTCCTAGAGATAAGGGATGACTGTGAGGGAGTGAATAAAACAAGGTCCAAAACAAGTGGCTATCTAAATTTAAATAATATATTAAGATAATAGGGGTGCCTAGGGGGGCGCAGCTGGTTAAGCATCTGACTTTTGATCTCAGTTCAGGTCTTTCTCTAGGGTCGTGAGTTCCAGCCTCACACTGGGCTCCATGCTGTGTGGAGCTTCCTTTAAACAAACAAATAAAATGCAGGCATGAGAACTGGAAAGGAGAACAGAACCCAAAAACATGTCCTCCCGAAATAAGGAAAAAAAGACAGCAACCATTAGCCTGTATAGGATATGTGAAATATTCTAAAGGACATTGAGAAATGAGAGTCATGACCCTATTTAATTTCAGATCATAAACATAGCTTGGTTCAAATGTGCAATAATCACAGCAAAGGTACTGTCTCAGCAAGACTCAATCAGGAAAAAAAACTTAACTTGTAATAATTTGTTAACTCTTGACTCTAAGAAAATTAAGTGGTTGAACCAGTGATGAGTCAGGCCTGACTAGGTTTTCAGAGAAAATAAGTCAAGCTACATCCCCTTTCTTACATCCAGACTTCCTTGGGAAGCAGGAAGTCAGGGCAACAGCAGGAAGGTGAGTCGTAGTTCACTGCCTCTTCGGTTCTCTAGAAATGAAACCTGCTCTTCAAATTCCCTACTTCCTGGGTAAGGGAAGGCTTCATCCAGAGGGATGCAAGCTGGAACTGGGAGTGTCTTACCATGGGACTAGTGTAGACACGTGAGGGTAATAGGAGTTGGTGTTACTATGTCTTTCTTTGACCATCACATCCATAGAGCAGACCCAGGATAAAGAATGCTCAATTTCCTAGAATCATCTGAACAGGCAAGAAGGGATCTTTAATAAACCATTCTGCTGTACCCAATTAAGAAAAGTCTTCTGCATGAACAGACACTTCTCCAAAGAAGACATACAAATGGCTAACAGACACATGAAAAAATGTTCATCATCATTAGCCATCAGAGATTCAAATCAAAACCACACCGAGATACCACCTTACACCAGTTAGAATGGCCAAAATCAACAAGACAGTAAACAACAAATGTTGGAGAGGATGTGGAGAAAGGGGAACCCTCTTACACTGTTGGTACAGCCACTTTGGAAAACAGTGTGGAACTTCCTGAAGAAATTAAAAATAGAGCGACCCTGCAATTGCACTACTGGGTATTTTCCCCAAAGAAGCAGACACAATACAAAGAAGGGCCACATGTACCCCAATGTTCATAACAGCAATGGCCACAATCGCCAAACTGTGTAAAGAACCAGGATGTCCTTCAACAGATGAATAGATAAAAAAGATATGGTTCATATATACAATGGAATATTATGCCTCCATCAGAAAGGATGATTACCACACTTTTGTATCAACATGGACGGGACTGGAAGAGATTATGCTGAGTGAAATATGTCAAGCGGAGAGAGTCGATTACCATATGGTCTCACGTGTGGAGCATAAGGAAAAACATGGAGGACATTGTGAGAAGGAAAGGAAGGGTGAATTGGGGGAAATTGGAGGGGGAGATGAACCATGAGAGACCGTGGACTCTTGAGCAAACTGAGGGTTTTGGAGGGAAGGGGGTAGGGGTTTGGGCGAGCCTGGTGGTGGGTATTGAGGAGGGCACGTATTGCATGGAGCACTGGGTGTGGAACATGAACAATGAATCTTGTAACACCGAAAAAATAAAATAAAAGTATTTGGGGAAAAAAAAGTCTTCTGCAAAATAAATAAAATCTTTAAAAAGGTGTGTGAGGGGGGCATCTGCCTTCGGCTCAGGTCATGATCCCAGGGTCCTGGGATGGAGTCCTGCATCTGGCTCCTTGCTCAGCAGGAAACCTCCTTTCCCTCTTCCACTGTCCCCCTCCACCCCCACCCCCATTCCGCTTGCTCACTCGCTCTCTCTCAAAAATAAATAAAATCTTTAAAAAAAAAAAAAGTCTTCTGGGGCGCCTGGGTGGCTCAGTGGGTTAAAGCCTCTGCCTTCGGCTCAGGTCGGGATCTCAGGGTTCTGGGATCGGGCCCCGCACCAGGCTCCCTGCTCAGCGGAAGCCTGCTTCTCCCTCTCCCTCTGCCTGTCTCTCTGCCTGCTTGTGATCTCTCTCTCTCTCTGTGTCAATAAATAAATAAATAAATAATAAATAATCTAAAAAAAAAGTCTTCTGCCACATCATCTCTCCAAAGCTCTCTACACTTACCCCAGGGCATACTTTTTACTGACTAGACTACGATAAGCTGTTTAAAAGACCCAAGTTTCTTCTGCTTCCAGCATGTATAGCAGTATTAGCTTTCAATAAACACTTAAATTCCTCTAGTTAAACGTGGTGTCAAGGTAGATTCTTCAGTGACAAAAGGAAAATCACTTGAAGGAAAGAAAATATTAAGGTACTTAAGACTGAAACCAACTAAGTTGCGAACAGTACTTGGTGGATAAAAGAGTCATTCCAAATGCTACTGGAATTTTAATTACTTCATTCTTAACATGTTAACTATGAAATTAAAGGCCCATCTAGATAAAAAAGTCACTTAATCATACACTGATCCTTCAGGGCACAGAGGAGTCACACAAACACATGAACTCTCGTCCTGCCATCTCGTTTCGGTCAATAACCACCTCCTACTCCATGGGGCATAAAAGCAACAAGAAGGCTTCCCTCTCCAGCCTGGACCTATCCTCTTGTCCTCTGCCTGTTCTCCTCTTGACCACAGATGGGATGAAATGTCTGAGTTCCCAGCATAGGACAACCGCTTCACTTGTGTGTTAGATCCCATCCCTTCCTGCCTCCCTAGGAAAACTCAAGAATTTTGTGAAGGCCTAGACTGCTGTACATGGGGATACTGTTTCCCAAAGAGCTCTATAGTTAGAAAGAAAGAAATGTCCAAGCCAAATGCAGAGAGCTTTGGAAACACCTGCAGTACACAGTGGAGCAGACGATTTTCTCTAGGACACTGCCTCTCTGCCCCACTCATTTATTTCTTCCTATTTAATCTTTCCCATCAACAATCAGTATTTTCTATCTAAAACAACAACCCCCCCCCCAAAACTCCAACTATTCCCTTTTTCTCGACTTCACCACAAAATCATCAGGCGTCTCCAGTTTCTCTCTTTCCATTACCTTCGGCATCCACTCCAATGGAGCTTTGGTTCTCACACCACAGAACTGCTAATAAAAGTCACTAATGTCTTCTACCCACCAGCTGCTAAATAAAATGGACGCTTCAGTCCTTATCTTATTTGACTTACCAGTTGGGACAGGATCCAGAAGATCTCTCCCATCTCCTCCACAAAACTCCTCACTCCCTTTCCAGGTACCCACAAGCTCCTCGGGTTTCCCTCTTTGATTGCTCCCTCCCGGGTTCCTTGACTGATTCCTCATATCCTGGCTTCCAGCATTGGAGTACCCAGACTGCTTTCTTCTCCAGCAGCCCTCATTTCCTTGATGACCTCATACAGCCTCATAACCGCATCACCTATGTACGCAGGAGTCCCAAATATACATGCCTGGCCTAGAACTACTCCTCAATTTCAGATTTGCATATCTACAGCTCTGACACCTGCATTTGCATACTTGCATAAATGCATAGGCATTTCGAACTTCACCTGTCAAACACTGAGCTGTCAGTTTCCCCCAATCCTGCTCTACCTCCAGGTTCCTCATTTTTGTTAACTGCAACTCCAGCCTTCTAATCTGCTCCTGTGCCAAATGGATTCCTTTTCCACATGACACAGTTAAATGCATCATTAGCCAATCTTGTTAGCTCCACCTTCAACCAGCATCTGATCATTTCTCACCACCTACTATTACCAGCACCTACTACTGCTACCCAGGTAGATGTCATCACAGTCTTTTACCCTGCTCCCTCCCCCTTCCCCTCTACCAATTCTCTTCCCTAACAGTAATCAGAGATTCTAATAAAACATGCCATATCCTATCACTCTGGCTAAAAAATCTTCCTGTCTTACTTAGAAAACTACCCAATGCCCTACAGTGGGCTACAAGACCCTATGGAGTCTGTTTAGCTGTCACAGTCTTGACCTTGCCTTCCACTTTCCCTAGATGCTCCCTCTTCACCTTCCGCAGCCCTTGCTGGTTTTTGCATGCACTGGGCATGATCTCACTGCTGGGTTTTACATTTGCTATTCTTTTTGCCTGGAATACTCTTCCCCCCCACGTGGCTTATCTCTCCCCATCTTCAGCTCCTGACTCACCTTTCTGGTCAGATCTTCTCTGACTATCCATTTTATAACCACAACACAACCTCCTCTTCCTCCCACTCAGCACACTATGACTCTTTTCTTTCCCTGCTTTAGTTTTCTCCATAGCACTTACCGTCTAATACACACACACACACACACACACACATTTTTTTTTAAATTTTTTAAAACTTTTGCCTGGGGCATCTGGGTGGCTCAGTTGGTTAAGCATCTGATTTTGACTCAGGTTGTGATCCCAGGGTGCTGGGATCGAGCCCCGTATCAGGCTCCCTGCTTTTCGGAGAGGCTATTTTCCCCTCTCCCCGTACTGTTCCCCCTGCTTGTGTGCTGTCGAATAAATAAAAAGAATCTTTAAAAAAAAACAAACAAAAACCACACACAAAAAAACTTTCGTCTGTTTCCTTGCAATGGCAAACACCATGAGGAAAGGGATTTTCATGTGCTTTGTTCTCTACTATTCCTAAGCACCTACAATATTTAGGAGAGTTCATAACTAGTAACTTACTAAGTGAAGTGCATTGGATCCTTGATTTCTAGGTGCTCATGATCAAAAAGATGACACACAAAATGTGTCATTAAAAAGAACATCATCTTGGGGCACCTGGAGCTTAATTGGTTGAGCATTTGACTCTTGGGTTTCGGCTCAGGTCTTGATCTCAGGGTCTTGGGGTTGAGTCCCGCATTGGGCTCTGGGGCTCAGTGTGGAGTCTAAGATTCTCTCTCTCCCTCTTGCCCTCCCCCCACACTCCCTCTTTCCAAAATAAATAAATCTAAAAAACAAAACAAAACAAAAAAAACCCATCACCTCACTTGTGTATTTTAAATGACTTTTACCGTCCGGGAGTTGAGTGGCCAGAGAGTTTAGCAGAGGGGGAAAGTGCTTCAAAAACATGATAAAGGAAATCAGCTAAGGGGTGCCAGTAATACACCTGACATATAGCTTTATTCTTCACTCCCTCGTGTTCCTAATAGTTACTTTTCTTCGTCACTTTGTAGATAAAACATGAAATGTTCATATAAAGATGTCAAAACACTGAATTTCAGCTACTAGGGAATCTAATTTTCCTTACAGCCATGGCCCCATAATTGTCAGGACTTCTCTTGGTGCCAATATCTCCTTGGTCTGAAGTGGGCCTGGAGTAATAGGCAGCTAGCCTACCTAAGCTTACTCAGCTAACCTATGAAATACTCTTTTACAATGAGTAAGAAGTTGCTGGAATTACATTTCTGGATTGGGGGAGCTTCTACCCACTCGCCTTTCAAGTATACCTACTGACACTACATGTTACTCAATAACATGGGCCAATAAAAAAAAATAGCCTCTTTGATTCTTTATACTATTCCCTTTCTCACAGAAGATAGAAGTGGGGACACACTTTGTGTGGAGACAAATAAATGAGAAGACAGAGATAATATTTCAATAACCAACTTTCAACACTCCTCAAGGACTGCCCCTCCATACTACTATATAGTATACTCGTTCCTTTCCCCCGAAATATTTATCATAACAGAAATTTTTTCAAAGGCCATAACTTTTCATTTTCTATTAGATTTTCCTAAAAGAATACTGTAAGCATGTACATGTATTCCTTTGTGTCTTTTTTCTTTTTACCAATAAAAGGGAATAGGAGAAATACATCAATTCAAGAAGAGTAGTAACAAGGGAAAATTATGTAAACTCTGTAGGACAAAATGCATTTCGGTATATTTAAGGACTGTAAAATTACAAGAATAAGTTATTCTCCACTTTAAACAAGCAGACATCAAGTAAGTTATGGGAACAACCCATTGCTACTTTAGATATTTCAAGTTAACAGGACTATACCCAACACCGACTACATATTAAGCATTGAATCAGTATGACAGGGAATTAAAGAAGACATGACTGATTTGTTTCATACAGTCTTTGAATAATCTTCTGGAAAACTTACACCTCTGACATGATATTAATTCATTCAGCAAACGTATATCATGTTAGACATTATGCTGAGATACAGAGACAAGGGTATAGATATTATCCTCCAAAAGCTCACTATCCAGAAATATGTGGAAGGTATTAAACTGAATGTAATAAAATGCCAAAACGCACGCTACAAACAGTGGGTACTAAGAGTAGTCTGAAAGACAGTAATTATTTTAAAAGCACCAAATAGTATTAAGTATGTTTAGTATCATATATATTGGGTAAAATTTACCAAATTACTATACCAATATTTTCTTAACTAAATCAGCAGGGACGTCTGTTCAATTTCTCATTCAACAGAAAATGGATACACATTAGCAAAGATGTGTTCTCTGCTAATATGAGGGAAAAGTCTTATCTGCACAGGAAAATAATAAACTAAGGATGTGACAATGTATTCATCTCTGTATACATCACAGTGCCTGAAAGGATCTTTAAGTAGCAAGCACCTAAAATATGTAGAACGAACTGGTGGTCAATTAAGGGATTCTACAGCAAAACCAATCTCCCCCCTCTCCAACAGAAAAGAATAAGAAAAAGAAAAAAGGATTCTTGCTGACAAAGGCTCTTGGCTTGTTCCTGGCACTTGGAAATACGCACGTGCTTAAATTCTTTCTATCATATCTGAGGTTTGTGCACATGGCTTCTCAGAGAAACAGACTAAAAGTACACGACAGTAAAATGCAAAGGTTTCACGGGTGGATTTGGATTTGAGATAAACTTTAGGGATTGGAGGATTTAGGGGAAAAAACTGCTTTTAATGTTCTGTGTTGGGTAGACTGGCATAATCGGCTTTAGCCTTAGTGTATTTCAACATGGTAACCCATAGCTGTGGAAAAGTTAAAGTGAATTTAAATATCTCCAAATACACTCATTGGTAATATCTAGAGTTGTTGACCAATCCCTTTGCTATGCCCTAGTTCTGTTTATTTCTGAATATATCCAGGGCTAGGACTCAGTGCTCTGTTGCCTATCGGAGTTAAATCACTCTTTCTCATATACAATGAAATTAAGGATAAATACTGTCAAAGGATGTTTACACTGTCCGAGTGCCTGAATCTGGGTAATCTCTCGTTTTTTTGTTTTTTAATTTTCAAACTTAGCTTCTGAATGTTTGGTAATGCTAAGAGGATACTTTCACTTAAAAATCTCCTAGGGCTGGGGTGCCTGGGTGGCTCAATGGGTTAAAAATCACCTAGGGCTTTCGTCATATGAGCACAGGAAACCACAAGAAGCTGAGAGCAAGCAGATGGCAAACTAAAACAACAGACCCTGCTCAAAATCCAAGGTATTTCCTTCAGAGAAGTGCTTATGAGTTTATGGAGAGCATCAGGGAGAAAGAGAAGACAGTGAGGACAGTGAGGACAGGGGGCAATATGCACGCACCTCAGACAATCACTTTTCATTCCAAATTAACAACGTTGATTCTGTCCAACAAGGCTCTAATACTAGCCATCACTGCTGGCAATTTGGTTTACAAACCAGTCTCAGAATTTTTTTTTTTTTGAAATTCATTTTATAACCATTTTGAAAGACCTATGTAAAACCACAGACGATCTTTACCCCCCCAAAAGTTGACAAATTAGTTATAAAAAAAATTGATGTTTCAAATATTGCCTACATATCAAAATGTAATTACGAATTATTTTTTATTTGGAAATTACTTGAAAAAACCTAATAATGTATTTAGACATGAAACAAATCCATTTATATACTCTACTCATCTAAAATAAAGAACACTAACTGAAATATGTGGATAATGTAATCATTATAGATTCATTACCTCAGCCTCTTAAAATAATCTGCATTGGTTTTATAAAAACAATGTTTTCATATCATGCCATAATTCTGTCCAAAGACCACAATGTAAATGTCAAGTGAAAATGTGTTAATGTACTGTATTAACATAATTACAACACAAGTTAAAATATAAAGTTATAGGACTGAAACGGACTTAAATTTTACAACACAGTCATTCTTATACTGTTATAATACATTTAGACAAATTGGTGGGCTGACTCTAAGTCCAATACCTCAAAGTTCTTATTAGAACTTTAAGGGTCAATCCAAACTGCAAGTGCCTACACAATTTCATCCCTGTGATTACTTAAGATTTCCTGCTTAAAAAAAAAAAAAGCTACATCTAGATAACTAATACATCTCGTTAGTTTGAAAAAAGTAATTATTAAATGCTTGATATGTATTTATCAATATGAATTTCCTGATGTGGTTATGTGATGTATAACTAAAAAAAAATTAAGATAACATCATTTATCTTATTTTCCCAATTTACAAATGAAAATTAGTGATGTTAAAAGTATTCCTAAGTATCTAAGGCAGAAGATACACATATCTCGTATTCATTGGAATCAGTTAATAAAGCTTTTTTTGTAAGGTTACATTTGAGACTTTCAAACAGAATTTAAAGTAAGAATTTACTAAGATGCAAATTGTACTTTATCCTAGAGAGTCATTCTCAGAAGTTATCAGTCTATGAATATCTGCTGTTACATAGATATAGTCAATATGAACTGCGATGTTACGAACCACAACCTGGTGAAGAATGGAGACTGTATCTCCCCATCCTACTGGCTGCACAATCTGGGCAAGTTACTGAGCCCGTCTGTGCATCAGTTTCACTTGGTCAACCCAACATGGTCAGAGGGTCTCCTCTTCTGAGCTCTGCAGAGGACACTCAGTACAGTAGCTAAGCAATGGCTGGCATGCAGCGGCACGCAGCAGGGCTCCTCTGAGCGCACGGGACCAGAATTCGAGCACCACGGGTTCAATGCAATGCGAAAGGCCATGACTACTCTTGAACACCTACAAAGTGACATTTGGACTTTCACTTATACAATTTGTTCTTAATGGATAAGAAGAAAAAATCCAGTTTCTGGAATACCAAAATTTATATCCAGAGCAAAGTTTCATGGGGGGAAATACCCTATTTGTAGGTGAATGTCTATATAACTGAAAAACAGACCTACAGTTTTTCAGAAATAGAAAATAAGGTAAAAAAAAACCCCACAAAAACAAAAAACAAAATACTCAGGATTTTAAGGGAACCAAATAGTAAGAAATCAAATGACAATTGTTCTTTTTCAGTCCATTTGAAATTGTAACCTGTTTCCTGAAAAGAGAAAGCAGAACAAGGATAACAAATGTCATAGGAATAGAACTACTGAGTCTAAGGGCTAATAAAGAATAGGGAGATAATGAAAATCACACTTTTGTTTCATATGTGAATAAACTAAAACTCAAAGAAGTTAAAGTGTCTTATTCAAGGCCATAAAGGAAGTTTGTGAAAGAGCCAGGAACATTTTCAAGTAACCAGTTCCCTCTTCTCTGTCCCAAGTAAGCATGGGGTATAGCCTACAAAGTAGCAAAAAGGTTGGTGGTAGTAATTAGGGGGATAACAAATAAAGAAAGTCTGATAATAGCATCCCAAACATCGCAATATTCATTAGGATGAAAGCTTTTCTGGCATCAAGAGAGAGGTTCACTACTCTAGGACTCAGAATATATGATACTGGAAGTGGGGGAAAAAAATCACCTTTTGCAGCTCGCCTACATGGAAATCCTCACAGTTTACATAAAGGGTCCCCACTCTCATCACACTGACTTGAACTCCGTTACTGATTATTACCACCTAAAATGGTCAAGGGTCAGAGGTTTTCATAGACCTAAGCCTAAATTCTTCAAAATACTACCTATTTGCTTAATGTTCCTTTGTAATATGCAGAGATGGGATGAGGGAGAAGGAGTTAGTGAAAAATACACATATAAACATAATTTTATTTTTACCCCAATTTAAGACTTCTGTTGAACATTCTCAAGTAGGAAGCCCATTACTCTTAGTGAGGGTATATGCAACTATAAATGTTTTACTTTATTAGCTTAAAGCAATGTATTGTTATGCTAATAACTCCACTGTATAAATTTTAAGATGGTTCGCTAGCTCCATATTTAGGACTGGAGAAGACATTTGCCCCGTATTCCACAACCTTGGCTATGGGACCGGAGAATTACCTCAATAATTATCATAGTCATAGAAAAAAATTAAGCACATTTATACCGTTTACCAAACCTGAATATTGCAAAGTAATTCTCCTATAAGAATCTAGTATTTGATAACTGTAAACAAAAAGAAGGAATTTACATAACCTGTAAAACCCTTAAAATTTAGCTATATTTTCAAATGAGAAATAAATACCACATCTGTACACTAATCCAGAGTTCTGTTCCACCTTTAGGCCAGACAATGTTTTCGGTGTTCAACTCTGCTTCTAGCTATTATCTGCTGGCTAAGTGCCATAATAAGAATAGTAATACACACCATACACCATGAAAATTCAAGACCAGGATTAGAAGCAAAGTAAAAAATGTACCGATGACACAGAAGTACTATTAGATTAAAGTTATTTGACAACACTGTCCAATAGTGGATGGAAATCACCTCTTGGGCAACAAAATGTTCTGTCAGTTAATACCAGATTCCTGAATGACTCACAATTTCACATTATCTTTTGCTTAAATATCATCTTATTGAAGTAGAGCATTGTGTGTTTTGAGATCAATGATTTAAAATCCAGTTTTACATATTTAAGCTCATTATATTCTCTCATTAGCACTTCAAGGAAAAAAATTACACATTTAACAAGATTTCAAATGTTTTCAATTTAACAATTCATTTATTTGTACTGGTCCTTAGTAGTCAATCTTCAGATCCGCATTTTTATTTCATCATCAATCATCTCAGACACACCTTCTAACAAGATTGACTTAAAATATTACGACAGGAAACTATGCCTTCAGGAGCATGTTTATTGTGTTTGAGATGATACATCAGGTGCTCTCTGAGCTACAAAGGGTAAAAGGAAATCCTCTCATTACAAACTGACAAAGGTAAAAGGTAAAACATTTTTCACAACAGCATGAACCACATACTCAGAAATAGATCTGGGTTTAATACAAATGACATAATTCCTAGTCATCTACGGCTACTTTTATAACTTCATACAGATAATGAATTAGGCTAAAATGCACTATAATATTTGGTAGACTTCAGGACCAGTATCCTTAGTACATCACAAAATACATTTTGATATCCCAAAGAAGCAAGACTTGCAAGTAGGCGTTTTAAACATAACTAATCTACAGCTACAAAGTTCTACTCTTGATAGCATTTACCTTTTTGGGGAGTCTCCCAGTCTCCAAAGGATAAAAGCGGAGAGTAGAATCAGTATAACATATACACAGAAGTCCGTATTGTAAAGGCTATAAAGATTTGCAGCACAGTGGGAAGGGGCCCTCTGCTCCTTCACACCGCGTACAAATTCTGTGAATTATGTGGCGTATCTCTTGGTCCACTGTCTGGCTATCCTGTCATGCTCTGCTCTGTTGGTCAAATACTGAGTGGCTATGCTTCCAACCAGAGGATCCGCTGGAAAAGTAGAAAGGACATTAAGAGAGATTATACGGTGTCTTATTACAGTTTTAATACTCTTTTAATTAAAATACTAATTTTTCAGCAGCACCTTCATGTCTAATGGCTAAATTTTCAAGATTAAAATGCTTCAAATAACATAATCATCTGTATACTTTCATATTCAAATTAGAAAAGCCTTTTTAACTAAAAAATACATGTTGATCTAATAAATTTGATTTTTTAATACTACTACTCTTTGCATTTTATTCAGCAATGAAAGTGTGGTTGGTGATTATATTTCTACCTTCTTCTGGATGTTTAAAAATGTGATTTTTAAATAAAAATGCAAATCTTACAATATAGTTTATAGCATTTCTATCTAGATATTATGCACATTCACAAGCATTTAAAAATATTATTATGCATATGTACTTTCCTTCAGTGCCTTGCTCTTTCACATAATGTATCTTGGAGAGCTTTCCCTATCAGTTCATTTAGAGCTGCCTCACCCTTTTTAATTCTCTTGGGCACAGTGTAACTACTGGGTTTACAATAAAAGTAAAAGCCTCTGGTGATTAGTCCAATACATAGAAAAAGTAATTCAACTTTTTAAAAAATGACCACTTGGTAAGATAACATATACAAAATCCCAGGCCCTAAACATCACTCTTTCAAATCAACTATACATGTTAATATGTGGTAATTAAACATTTCTTGAAAATGTTAGAATCATGTTATTAATGACTTTATCTCTGAGTTCATATAATCATAATCTAGTCCAACTCATCAACTATCACTTTAATATCCACTATTACTACTTCTAAAACCTAACTATAATTCAAGAAAGAAGGGAGAACAAGAAGCCATTCATTATTACTAAGTAACCGGTTGCTTTAGAGGACGATGCCGCATGGAAGGAACAAGAAAAGCAGGCACCGGTGCCAGTCATGGCTTTCTTTCTGTTAAACATGGTTTGTACCACTACATAATTTAGAAAAAGTCTATCAACGACAAAAAGAAAGTAATTATAGGTAGCATGCCATTAATAAACTGAAGAAAGTTACTGTGAAACTTCTGGTCTATTCTAAATGAAATGGCTTTGATAATTTCCTTGCAAATGATTCATGCTTATCTTTCCACCAACGGCATTTACTCTCTCAAATCCATAGTTAAGGTAACCAAGAACACACCGGTTTCTGTAGCCTCACTGCGTGTATTAATAAAGGTTTGCTTACCAGGGTTGCAATCTGTCAAAAGAGAACAAATCGACAGCAAAACCTTTGAAATAGTCAAAGCAGGACTCCAGTTGTCTTTAAGGATGTCCAGACAGATGACTCCCTGACTGTTGATGTTGCAGTGATAGATTCTGGTGCGGAAAGTAACCTAAGAGCAGTTCCATTAAAAACAAAGAAAATGAATGCTTTATTACCAACTAAAACTCTCACCAGCAAAAGTAAAGTGCAAAATATCATAGATACTCAATAGAAAATAATTTACTGAAGAGCTAATTAAATACCAAGTTTAAGTAATATCAAAAGTAAATGATTTTATTTGGGACGCCTGGGTTAAGCATCCGACTCGGTCTCAGCTCATGTCTTGATCTCAGGGTAGTGAGTTCAAGCCCCACACTGAATGTGGAGCCTAGTTTAAAAAGGAAAAAAAAAAAAGTAAATGATTTAATTCAATTCAGTTGAGATTTTCTTACCCAGCAGATTAGGAACTATATTAATTTTACACCAAAGTGAGCAACTGTTTTGGTTGGTTTACTCTAAATGAATGATAACAATAATTCTGTGTGTGTATGACCATATATACAATATATACACGCACACATGTGCATACACAGCTCTGTTTAAAGCAGGTGAGAGAGAACAGAAGTGTTTTAGTGTCAAAGGTAAGAAGGAACTTATGAAGAATTTTTTTTACCATAAAACAAAAGCTACATTAGTTTCTTAGTAGAAAAGATCAGTATCAACTCACTTAATGTCCTATCATGTATCAGAAAATATTGGACAAGGATTTAGAGGAAGGTTGATGAAATCACCAGTCTATTTTTCAGCCTTTCATTTCTGCAATTGGTTCAGTGTCTTGTTAGACTAAGACAGTAAAATGAAATAAGCAAGGTCTTAAGGTAATGACTAAAGGAAACTATGTATCTCAGATATATGAAAAAGGGGATAAATCATAGGAACAAATACTGGCAAGTTTCAAAACAATCACAAATACAAACTGGGTGGCTAATTCTTAATTTAGAACAGCTGAGAAAAAAGAAAAAACTGCTCCCCATTTCTTGGAACTAGCAATGTACTATACGATCTCCCAGGAGGAGTCTAAAAAGAAAATATCAAAACCCCTCAAAAGTATACTTCTGAAAAGGATGCATAATTAAAAACAAGAAAGAAACCAGTGGTCTAGCAGGGGAAGAAAAAGAAACTGTACCTCCAGAACCTCTGTGTAACACAGCAGACATATTAGCTTTACAGCTCTTAAAATATGGCTAGTTGAAGTGAGATTGGCTAAAAATGTCTAATACAAACCAGATTTCAAAGACACAGTACCAAAAAGAGAATGTAAAACATCACATTAATAATATTCTTACACTGATTTCATGTTCAAAAGACAATATTATGGAAGTACTGGATGTTATTAAAATTAATTTCACTCTTTTTCTACTTTTTAATGTAGCTCACAGAAAATTTAAAATTACACATGTAGCTTCCATTAGATTTCTGCCAGACACTTCTGCTCTAGAATATGAGAATAATACATGTTTAGATCACCATCGGCTGACTACTCAACAGACATATGCGGTTTATAAACACTTAGTAATCTGAATCCTGTTGGGGTGCCTGGGTGGCTCAGTAGGTTAAGCATGTGCCTTTGGCTTGGGTCATGATCCCAGGGTTCTGGGATCAAATACTGAGCTGGGCTCCCTGCTCAGCAGGGAGTGGCTTCTCCCTCTCCCCCTATTTGCTCTTGGCATGTGCGTGCACACTCTCTCTCTCAAATAAATAAATTTTAAAAACAGCTTAAAAATACTTTTAATCCTTTCAGCTATTAGTAATTGGTGAACAAAAGAGAATTAAAATTTTATTATTCCTCAAGAAGTTCAACACCTTATGTGAACTTCAAAAATAAGCAGAATTGTACAGAAATAATTGTATCTAGCATCAAGATAACAGCAGAGGTATTCTTTCTTTTTCACTTATTCAACTACAGATCTGGATAGTGCTTCGTAATACTGTGTCAGATATCTTAGGCAAGAGGAATGATTCAACATGGAAGCGTTAGAAAATTAAAATACTGAGACTTCAGCAAAAAAAATTAAATGCTAAATTAAAACATAACCACTATATTAACCCAAACAACTAATAAATCATATACAGAATTACAGTTTGAAAGGTTTATGTTAGTCATTTTCTATTTTATATTAAAAGATGCCAAGAAAAATAGAAAAGTCTTTTTCCTTAACAAATCTTCCCTCACAAAAATAATTTTGTAGAAAATAAATCTTGCAAACTTTTTTCTAATTTTGCTACCACATTAAAACCAATTTCAAGAAAAATGAGGCATCTAGAAATAAGTATCACTATTTACCAAAGACAGCCATGACTTTGTTTTTCTATAGTACAAGGAAACTTAACCAATGAATGCAAACTGAGCAGTTAGTGATATACCAGCACTTAACATGTATCATTTTGAATGTGAATACAATTTGTAGTAGTATTAACATGAGGGCTTTGTTCCTTTATTTGAACTAACAAGATATACTTTACATACGTGAGTGCATTCAATAAGACAATCGTTTAAAGATCTTAAATTCTACTTGGATCACATAGTATAGTACTCAAAAGACTAACTCTAGTTGACCGCAAAATACCTCTAGGTGATAAGTCTCTGTACTTTGAGGTAAATACCACTAGGTGGAACTGTTGTTATCTTATTAGATAATGGGAGAAATAATCCTAGATCTAAAAACAAACAAACAAAAAACAAACAAAAAACCCTTAACTTTCACCCTCCTGGCACCCCAACCCAAGCATGCAAGTGAGCACAGGCATTAAATTGCCACGCAGGCATTAAATTGCTACATGTATTTTAAATAGTGTAGGGAACATAAGGAACTATGTTGAAAGGAAAAACATTTCATCATAGTTAAAGGCTTGATAACAACATACTTTTCCCCTGACATGTCAGAAGTCTCTACTAGACCATAATTATGTTCAGGCTTAATATTGGCAGTTTTTACCTGTTGGCTTGACCACTTTATAATGAGAAGTGAGAGGAGGCAACTATCCAGGTAATTGTTATGTTTAAGACTTGAAAAATAATTGTCAATCATTACAAGGTAACCCCTCTCTTATCCATCTAGTTCATACTGAGAGCCAGCTGAGGCATAAGCCACCAGTCACCCTCACTCCCATCACTACATCAAATCTACAGAGGGCACAGAGTAAGTTGATTAAATAATAGTAGTTTCCCTCTTTGCTATGTTTTCCTAGTTTTTGCTGATCTGTAAGGTATTGAGCACAAAATTCAAGTTATTTAATTCTTATTTCTGCAAATTGTCGAACAGGTTTACTTTTTTTTTTTTACCTCAATATGTTTCTAAGGAAAGTACACAGGATATTTTCCCTTATAATATAAATCTAAAATGTATCTGCTTTATTGGTATGCAAAGTGGCATACTTTTATTTAGTTAACCCTCTTCCTGCTGATTATAAAGTTATTTGTATAAGCCAGAAATCAATTTCTTTCAGTTTTAAAACTCTTGGTTACATGAGAGTTTCCATATCAATTCATGAAAAACAATGAAATAAAAATGATTATATCAATACACATTTAACCTCTAGAATTTTGGAAAAGGATAAATATTCAAGAATGGACTTCTAGGTTCTTACCTTTGGTGGCTTAAATGGATAATCAGATGAAAAAGTGATATCCAGAAAAAACACACCACCTTCATATACAGAACCTGGTGGACCAAGTATAGTCGATCTCCATTCATAAATGTTATCTCCTTTAGGCCCAGCACTATTTAAAAGAAATTAAAAATCAATGTGTATATCTGTAAGCAATGAATGTTAACATCTAAAACCAATTAAGTATTACGAGTAAATTAGCAACCTGAAGCAATGAGATAAATATAAAAGAAATAAGCCCCAATGTGTGCATACATATATGTATAAAATTATTTGCAAATATTTCAAATTTACAAAAAAACTGCAAGAACAAAGAACACCAGTATAATCTTACCCAGACCCTTCCTGTTAGCATTTGGACCCATTAACTCTTTTATCTCCTCCCTCCCTTCCCTGCTTTCTCTCTATGTACATGTGTATGTATACACACACACAGACACACCGACACCCACAGTGTTTTTTTTGAGCCATGTGAGAATAAGCTGAATACATCTGGCCCTCTCCCCATAAACACTTAAGTGTGCACATTTCCTAAATTAACCTTCAATATAATCACAATATAGCTACAATTTCAGTAAATTTATCAATAAAACACTTCAACCTATAACCTGCAAAATAATTTTGTCAACTGACCCAGTAATGCCTTTTTAAAAATTTAATTTTCCTCCAGATGCAGAATCTACTCTTGTGATCATCTATGTTCCATATCTTTCGTTTCCTTTAATATGGAATCTTTCCGCCTTTGACTTTTATAACATTAACATTTTGGAAGAATACAGTCATCTTCCTCCCCATCACCTCCTTCTTCTCTTAATAGAATGCTCATCTTTTTGGAGTTATCTGATGTCTCCTCATAATTAGATGCAGACAGTGCATTCCCAACCAAAATAGTATATAAGTGATGTGTTCTCAAGCTACAAAGGTATTCATTTACCTGCCCCTAATTGGTGATGTTAATTTTTATCACCTAGATCAAGTGCTTTTGATTTTCCTACTGCTTACTATTTTTTCCCTGCAACCAATAAATAACATTTGGATAGACACTTAAAGACCATGCAAATATTCTGCTCTTCATCAAAATTTCTCCCCTAGATTTAACATCCAAGCTTGGCTGAACTAAATAAACTATACTGTGATGATGATAAAATCATGGTTTTTTCAACTTCAGTATTTCCTCCATATATACCAGGTAGCCCTAGATCCCTCTCTTTTCCCATTTGTATGAATCTATGTATTACTGGTGTGGTCTCATGAATTTTTTTTCCCTTAATGTTTGATAGAATTCATTGCTGCCGTTAGTTGTTTTTGATGCCAAATTTGGCCAGTGGGAGCCCCTTCCCAATGGCCCTTCTATTCTTGTGATAGGCTGCTGTGATGTTAGGAGTACTTCCTTACTTTCTGCCATAACTAGATGTCCCAGGATTCCAGCTTTGGAATCAGCCATTTCTTCAGGGAGCCCTGGTTCCTTTTAGTCTCGCATTTAGAGAATGTTAGAAACCAAAGTCTGAATGTTAGGTGCTATTAAGTCCCAGGTACATTGCACTGTGCTTAACAATCCATCATTTCACTTATAAAATTTGAAACAAGAAAGATAATTCAAATACAATCTAGCCTCACAATTATTTGCTGGTAAGGCACATCTAATACCCCTTAAATTCTCTTCCGATTCACCCTCAGACTTCCTTTTTTCCCTAACCTTTACCATCATGAATTATCTTGACTTACTGAACTAAAGTATAATATATATATACACATAGCATTTCTCCTTTAAAAGTAACCACTAGTTTAGAAATGATCTGCATGTTTTATTTAAAATAAGGGCAAACCAGAATTGATAAATCACCCACATTAATCACAACAGGACTTTCAAGTACAGTTAAGATAATTTAACTGTATCTTATTAATTCTGTAAAACAAGCTGTGAATTGTAACATTAGGTAAGTGACACTATCAATAATCAAATGTGTCTTCCGAAAAAATAGTTCATACAGAAAGGGTGTAGAAAATTTGATGGTATAATCAAAATGTTTGCAGCATGTTTTAAATACCTATTTAAGGCAGGTATATGAACAATAAAACTATTGTGGCCTATTTAGGGAAAAAAAATTTTTTTTTTTCAGGGAAAAACATTTTTCAAAGTAAATGCTGTTTTATATGTTTCAAGTATACACAGCCACTGAAACTGTTTTGTCATCATTTGAGAATCAGGTATATTCCCTAAGTGAATTTTTATTGTAACTAAAAACATCAAACTGAGTACTAATTTTTTTGTAAACAAACAAAAAAGGTTTAACCTGATTCAAAAGCACTTTCTTTTCCAAGTTAATTTTTCTATTGGTGACTTAAGGTAATCATTATATGATGAAATTATAGTGTCAAAGACTTCTGTGGTATGGCTGTTTCACTAAAATATTTCTAAACTATACATGTCACACAGTGGGGAGGTAATAGCAAAATTAGTTAAGGTTTATTCCGTCCTTATTATAAGGCAGGCATTGTTCAAAGCATCATAGTGCATAACTCATTTAATTCTCCTTACAAATCCACGAAGTAAGTACTATTAGTACATTCCTATTTTTAGATGAGGAAACAAGGGTTTAGAGAGTTAATTAAATAACTTTCCATATGTCCCATAGCCAGAAAATGACTCAGAGAGAACTTAGACAAAGTCTGTGAACCAGTTTGTATAGTCCTCAATGGTTTGTTATATTTTCTCTTATTAATTTCAGTGCTACTACATCTAATTTAATCTCCAAATTCTGCTAATATACTTATTTGTGTAAGAACCCAAGGGGCCCTGCTATCCAAACAAAACAAAAACCCCCAAACTAATATCCTCAGTGATATTTCTTAGTTCTTAGCAGAGCTATGCTATGCTTCAGATGATATATACAAGTTAAGCTGGAGATTACTGTATTTTAATGAATCATAGAATTTCAGACTGAAAAGATCTGGTAGAAGCCAACCCCCCCCCCCTCCAACCCTTTATTACTTGAAAAAGCCAAGGCACAGAAAGTAAATGATGCATCTTAAATCCCCTCTGCCAGTTGGCAGAAGAACTGGGATTCCTACACCAAATTCGTACTGGTTCTTAAGTTTGCTTTCTTCTCACTTATGCTGTTTTGCCATAGGACAAAGGATATGTTTATTGTAGCAGAATATTAAATGTGACTTTGCTTGTTGTCTTAGGAGAGACTGAGCTCGCCCGAAGCTTATGGTAATACGATCTTTTACTATTCCAAGAATACTAAGCCTAAAATGAGTGAGGGCTAAAATCCAGCCGTTTTTTGACTGTTTTGTTTAGAATAAGGAGTGTTTTTCCTTCTCACAAAGGTGCCATCTGCAAATCAAGATATTCTTGAGGGTGGAGGGGTGGTAGGAGGTGAGATGTTGGATGCAAAAGTTGACTCCATTAGAATTCAAGCAAAGCATTTTACAGGCTAGCCTCTGACCTGCCACTGAGGCTTCGCAGCTGAGTAGAAAATGAGTGATAAATGCTAACAATCTCAAGACAGGTGCTATTCGTACCTTTTCACTAGTTCACATTCTCTTTCTCTTTTATATAGCAGTTCCACATGCCATCCTAGATCATTTGTTTCTCCCTCTCTGGTGAATCATGTTCACAAGAGTATCACAATACTATTTCCCCAATCTTTTTTTAAAAAACAAACCTCTATTACTCTATGCCTTCCAGGTCCCATCTCAATGATCTCTTAGCAGGCTTTTACTCCTCTTCTCTACACTGAAAGAATATTCATCAAAGGTCACCAACGACCTCACAGGAGACCCAAAGCTTATTTCTCAATCTTCATCTTCTTTGACTGGCCCAGCAACATTAGACACAGTTCATCACTTCTTCCTCCTTGATATAACTCATCTATTTTGTTCCTAGAGTAACATACTTACTGGTTTTCCTCCTAATTTGTCCGGTCCTTCCTTCTCAACCACTAAGTGCGGTTCCTTATCTCCTTAACCTATCAATACAGCCAGTCTTTCAGAACTCAGTGCTTGGACTTCTCTGTTGTATTCCCTCTTTTGCTGACCTCATGCAGTTTTACAACTTCCAACAGCACCAGTAGGCTCTCAATTCCCAAATCTCTATCTCTAGCCCAGATTTTTTATCCCGAGTTCCACAGCTATACATCTAAATACCTACTAAACAGTTTTTATTTTGAAATCTAATATTTTGAACCTAATAATTTTGAAAAGTGCCTCATATTTAACATGTCCCAAAGTAAGTTCCTGAACTCCTCCTATAATCTTCCCTATTTCATTTATTTTTAATTTTTTAAAGATTTTATTTATTTATTTGACAGAGAGTGAGAGATCACAAGTAGGCAGAGAGACAGGCAGAGAGAGAGAGAGAAGAGGAAGCAGGCTCCCTGCCAAGCAGAGAGCCTGAAGTGGGGCGCGATCCCAGGACCCTGAGATCATGACCTGAACCGAAGGCAGAGGCTCTAACCCACTGAGCCACCCAGGCGCCCCTTCCGTATTTCACTTAATGCCAACTCCATTCTTCTAGTTTCTCAGGGCAAAAACAAAGACCTCATCTTTGACAACACTAACCCACATCCAGTATTTCAACAAATCCTGTTGATTTTCTCTCCAAAACAAACTCAAAATTCTACTACTTCTCCCTACTCCTACCATCTCGACCTTGATTCAAAACACTAGAATCCGGGGCACCTGGGTGGCTCAGTGGGTTAAAGCCTCTGCCTTCGGCTCAGGTCATGATCTCTAGGTCCTGGGGCCGAGCCCCGCATCGGGCTGGCTCTCTGCTTGGCCGGGAGCCTGCTTCCCCCTCTCTCTCTGCCTGCCTTTCTGCCTACTTGTGATCTCTCTCTCTCTCTCTCTCTGTCAAATAAATAAATAAAATCTTTAAAAAAAAAAAAAAAAGGATGCTTTAAAAAAAAAAAAAACACTAGAATCCTCTCCTGGTTAGTTACAATAGCCTCTCTGCTTCCACCTTTGACCCTATTCCCACCATGGTAGTCCATTGGCAAATGACAATTAGGCAAAGCAATAGTTAGTAAATCAGATCATGTAAGTCTGGTCAAAACTTTCCAAAGGCTAACCCTCCTATTCTGTGTTCAAGTCAAAGCCTTATGAGACCCAGAGTGCACTGTATAATTTGTTGCCACCACCACTACCATCGTCCTTCTTATCTGTTTCTCTCTTCCTTGTCCAACTGGCTGTAGCAACCTGTTTCTCCAACACACAATGTACACTTCCACTGCAGGGCTTCTGCAAGATGTCGCTCTGCCTGGAATGCTGTTCTTCACGATGGCAATACGGTTTGGGTTCATCACCTTCTGCAGGTCTTGACTAAAAAGTCACCTTTTCAGTGAGGCCTTTCCTGGCCACTTTATCTAAAAATATCACACACGATCACCACACATTTTATGTATTCCTTTCTATTTTTTTCTCCATATTATTTATCACTCTCTAACATATTATATAGTTTACCTATTTATCTTACTTATCATCTGTCTGTCTCACTGGGATGTAAGCTCCAATGTTATAAGATATAGACTGGGCTCTATAACTTACAGTGGACTGTGCTTTTCATACCCTGGAAGTTGGAAGTATTTGAGTAATGCAAAGTGACAGAAGAGCTGCGGGCCCTGCCCAAGGTAAGAAAGGGAAGTGCCACAGAGCCAATTTAATAGCAGGGGAAAGGAAAGGAGGGAAGAGGATGGAAGGGGAGGGGAGGGTTTTCTTATATTACCTTCATAAATAGTTCATTTACTTAATTTACTTCACCAATACAGCAAAAGTAAAATTTATTCTAGTTCTGAGTCAAGTTATGAGAAAAGAGAGACAAAATTAACAGGAGCTTTGTTTAGTGAAACCTCAATATGCACAAATGCCAAAAAAATAAGTAAAATAAATTATTACATACCATAATTGAGGATGCAATTTTTGGTTTAAATGCTATTAAGAAAATGAGAAGTAGCTTTATTCTATTGTTTTTTTGCCCTACAAACATTCATCCCTCCTTTTAAAACCATGTTTCCAATAAGCTATTATTATATGTTCTACACAAAACAACAAAAGTAAAAAGCAGGTAGAAAGTTTGGATCAAGTGACAAACTTAACCTAAAAATTCTCTGTTACTTGCTGCTCTTATTGTTAACCAATGATAACTTTAAACATTAGCAGCATGAGGACTCATATCTTAGCAAACTCCACTTTCTCACTGCTTGAATATTAATTCAACAATTACGATTACTGCAAGGGTCGTTAACTCTATCCTTTTCCAGCACTGGAATGATTCCCAATACAAGGTTTCAAATGCTCCATTTAATAATGGATTCATTCTATAAATAAGCATTTTTTTTAAACAGTGCTTTTACACACACAACTTTTTAATCCCATACCAAGTTAAATGCAAAGATTTATACTAAAATTCTATGCTTTTTTTAATCTCTGCAGCAAAAAGTTTTACCTTAAAATAAACTGAACTAAGTTCAAAGAGAAAAGGACATAACAACAACTTAAGTCAAGACTTGACGTAACTATGAAAATTGTGGTATAATGCTAAGTGTTCCATTTTAAATCATCACAGTTTTAAAATGAATAATCTTATGTATATTGTATATATATGTATATATACAGTGTAGGATGCATTTGAAATAAAAAAAAACAACTTACTAACACAAACTTCTTATTGAAGCATGGGATACACATCAGAAGAGCTTGAAATAAGATGCCATATAGATTTAACTTCGATAGGACTTATCCACCCCTCCCTGAATTTTAACACACTAGGCAGTAATACAAAATCTATTAAAAATACAAATAAAACCAAAAAAAGAACTAAATATAGGGAGAGATACTCTATGCTTATGGGTAAGACGACGCAAGTGTCAAGACGTCAATTCGTCCCAATTTCATCTAGAGGTTCAATACAATCCTAGTCAAAATCCCACCAAGTTATTTTGTGGCTATCAGCAAACTGAGTATAAAGTTTATATGGAGAGGCAAAAGAACAGCTGACACAATACTGAAGAAGCATCGAGTCAGACACTACCCAACAACTTTAAGACAGTATAAAAGCAACAGTAATCAAGTCAGTGTGGTATTGACCAAAGAACAGAAAAACAGATCAATGGAAAAGAACAGAGAGCCCAGAAATAGACCCACGTAGATTAAGTCAAGTGACCTTTGACAAAGGAGCAAAGGACACAGAATGGAGCAAAGATAAAGACAGTCTCAAAAAGTGGTGCTGGAACAACTGGACATCCTCATGTAAAAAAATAAAATTTAGACAGAGACCTTAAATCTTTCACAAACATTAACTCAAAATGAATCATAGAACTACTATAAAATGCAAAACTTTAAGAACTAGAAGAGAACATAGGAAAAAACCTATGTGACTTTGGGTACGGCAGTAACTTTTTAGATAAAACGGCAAAGACACAGTCCATGAAAAAAAATTGGTATCTTCTGCTCTGTAAAAGACAGTATCAAGAGAATGAAAGAGAAGTCACTGTAACTATCCTAGCTTCACAGTTAAGAAAAACCAAGGCTCACAGCAGCTAAGCAGCTTCTCCTAGTCTTCTGGCTAGTAGTAGGAAGGCAGACACAGTGATTCTATCCAGAGAGAATAAAAGCTTAACCACATCTCTATATTTCTTTCAAAACTTTAGGCAATTTGTTTTAAGTAAATAGGTGTTATTCCTGAGTGCTTTGGAAACAGTCATAGTTCTCTAGTTTGAATGTAATTAGAAGTTCACGACTTATTAGGGAGAAATACAAGACAATGGGAGAGGGGAGATGGCTTAGGAAAGGATACAAGGAAATAATTAACTAAAGACAGACCTAGCTATCTGCTACCAGATCAAAATCATCTTATCTTCCTATTCCCCTCCCCTAGAATGACCTCTTTTCAATAAATATAAGACCTGTGAAGTCTGGTGAGAAATGATAGTATTTATTGCTTATCAATCCATACTGTACACCTTGTGGGGCATATGAATTCACTCTGAATCTGAAAAATGTATTTAAGCTTTTACAGTATGCAAAGTACAGTACTTTGCATACTTTCCACAGTAGATCCAATGGAAAAAATAGAAATCATTCATTCACTAAATATTTAAGTGTCTACTATTTTGTGCTGGGTACCTATGCTGGAAACGAAAGACATAATGGCCACTGCCTTCAGGGCGATTACCATCTAGTGGGGCATATAAATATTAATCAAATATAAATGCACACACAAAAAAAGTAAAATGGAAAATTTGCTACAAAGGTTATACCTTGCTCAATGCCAGGGGAAGTAACCTAGTTAGGAAGATAAGGGAACTTTCACAAAGGAAGCAATGCTGGAGATGATATGTGAAACACCCAATGGATTTAACTAGGAGAAGGTAAAAGGGAAGAGCTGGGGAAGACCTAATAGCATATGCAAATACCCTGAGGCAGTAAGGAGCAAGGTGGAGTAGGAGGGACAAGAAATAAAGCCAATGTGCCAGGAACACAGAGAACAAGGGAAGAATGCAGCACAAGATATAAAAGAGGGAAGAAGTAATGAATGTCCATGCAAGACCTGGTCAAGCAATTTTAAAAATATTTGGCTTCATCCTAAAAGCAATAGAAAGTCAGTAAATAATTTAAGCATGGGGGCGGGGTCATACAATATTTACACTTGGAAAGCTTCCTGGGATTGCTATGTGGAGAATGGTCTGGAAGAGAACCAGAGGGACTGTGGGTGGACTACTGTGGTAAACCAGGTGAAGATGGGAGGCTAGACTAAGGTGGTATTAGAGGCAAACAGAAGACGATGGATTTGAGAGGGCTACAGGAGGTAAAAATCAACAAACGTTATGTTTTTGCAACACAGGACATGAGAAGGGGCTATCAAGAATAGCTCATAGTGTTCTGAACTATACAAGTGAGACGGATATAGACGCCATTTACTAAGATAGGACACTGAAAAAGGAGCTGATTTTGGACATACTGGGATTAAGATGTCTTAGAGATATATAAGAAATAGATATGTCAAGGAGATACATATTGACAACTCAGGAGCTGGGGCCTGGGCTGTACATATATATTTGTGAAACCTTGGTACATAGATGGGGATGAAGGTCCTGCAGGTGGGATGAGCCAGACTAAGAGATGAGTGACACCTGGGATGACAGACTCACACAGAAGTCATGAAAGAGCAGACTTGTAACAAGTATACAAGAGAAGGATGAAGAAAGTAAATGGAAGCAGAGCAGAGGAGAGGTTAATTACATGAAGTGATATAAGAAGCAGCTGTGTTCGAAAGGGATTTTTTTTTTAAAGATTTTATTTATTTATTTGAGAGACAGAGAAAGAGAGAGAGAGCATGAGAGGAGAGAAGGTTAGAGGAAGAAGCCGACTCCCCATGGAGCTGGGAGCCCGATGTGGGACTCGATTCTGGAACTCAAGGATCATGACCTGAGCCGAAGGCAGTTGCTCAACCAACTGAGCCACCCGGGCACCCTGAAAGGGATGTTAGAAAAGGTAGGGAAGACGTCACCTGGTAAAGATACAGAGATCATACCAATTCGCAATGAGGAAAATTAAAAAGTAATCTAGAAAAATCTCCAAGACATATTATTAAATTAAAAAAAAAAAAAGAACGCATAGAGCAGTGGCTATCAATGCTACTATTATAGTATAAACTACAAAGGCTATCTGCATGTGTATACAGGCAATAAGAAGGGACTCTCTCTGGAAAGATAAACAAGAAAATGCTAATAGTGGTTTCCTCTAAGGAGGATCTGATACTTTGGGATAGAAAGGAACCCACTTTTTACTGTATATTCTTTTCTATTCTGAATTATTTACTTGTCCAAAAAGGTTGTGTTTTAGCTTCTTTTTTAAAAAAATAAGGGGGAAAAAATCTCGGTGAGTTTTATATCACTGAAGCACTAATAAGATTACAGAAGAATCTCTAAACCATTAAGGATTTTAAATATGCAGAGTGAATTTATATGATAAATTTTGTTATCCTCAATCCTAGAACTGGAGAATTCTGGTGCCAGAGACTCCTTAATTCTGAAATAACATAGATTTAACAAGAGCTTTTAGGTATGTTGGCGAGAGCTACTTAAGACTTTCTTCAGTACCCTTCTTCATCCCATTCTTTACACAGTGTAAAATTAAGGGCTTATCCAAAATTTAAGCCATTTTGCCAATACACTGTAAATCTGTATCACAAATCAAGCACATCTGACAGGATCACCTCATTATTAATTTCCACCTTATACAAGACAGACCATGACTGGGTAAAATACAACTAACAAGCTGAACTATGTGCCTAGGCTCTAGTCTAATCTATCACAAAGTTTAAACTAAGCGCAGACTCTAGGAGTACCTGTTTGTTCACTAGTTTTTCTATACGTTTTGGTTTGACACTTGATATGAGGGCCAAGTATGCAATCACATACTTCCACAAGGAAATGTTTGTACTGTGAGCTCAATTCTGCTCTTAATAATTTCCACACAGAATCCCTGACTTGAGAAGGACTTTCAAAATTCAATAAATCTATTTCCTGTTTATGTTTTGCTTTACAGATCTTTTTCCTCAGTGGAAATATAATTATAAAGCTGAATAATATAGGTAGTGCATATAAACATAAAATAGTGAGGTATTCCCAAAACTCAGTATTAATGATTCATTCTTGTAACATTTACTGAGTACCCACTATGTGTTGGGCACTATTAGGTACTGAAAGTAGAGTGATGAACAGAACAGATGAGAATATGCAAAGAGTGAACAAACAACACAAAATGATTAATATTAAATAACACTGGATAAATGCAAAGTCACTTACATAAGCAGAATACCTACCGAAAAGAGTACAGGAAAACAGTACTTAACATATTGATCCTTTGTTTTTTTTCTTTTCCCTAACTCATCGAAGGCATGGGCTGGCTATACTCCCATCAGTTAACACTGGTCCACTCAAGTAATAAGGGGAAAGGGGGGGAAGGAATACTGTGGAGAAATCTTCAGGTGATTTTAATTTTAATAAGTAACCCCCTTAAGTAAGTTTCATAATAAGTAACCCCCTTAAGAACTACTAAGTTCATTGACGGCATTACTACATCTGAAACCATAGATCACAACCCTGGCTGCCCATGAAGCTTTAAAAATTACTGATTCCTAGGTCCTACCAAAGAGATTCTGATTTACTCAGCCCAAGTGTGATCCAAGCTTAGAGAGGTTTAAAAACTCTCAGGTGCAGTTGAGATTCAAAACAACTAGGGGAAAGAAGAGATCTGACATGACAGAAGAATGGGGAATGACAGAATGGAAACATGAGAAAATATTCCAATTCTCAGATATGACATAACTACCTGGGCTCTGTAACTGTAACTTCTACCGGATAGATAGATGTAAGAGACTATAATAACTTTTTCCCAAAACTCTATATTGTCTTTGGATTATAGTGAATTTACTAAGGTAATGCTGCTCTGTTGGGCTCAGCCAGGTGCATGCCAGCCTTCCCGGACAACTTCCCTAACATCATCTCAAGAAGTTGCGATGGTAGGGGCTCTTGGGTGGCTCAGTGGGTTGGGGCCTCTGCCTTCGGCCCAGGTCATGGTCTCAGGGTCCTGGGATCGAGCCCCGCATCAGGCTCTCTGCTCAGTGGGGAGCCTGCTTCCCCCTCTCTCTGTCTGTCAAATAAATAAATAAATAAATAAAGTCTAAAAGAAAAAAAAAGAAGTTGCGATGATAACCAGCAGAATACAATAACTTTTTTCAAAACACTGTCAAATAAGGAAAGGTCTCAAAAATATTCTTACTCACATAATGCGAAAGTAGTTTTGCCTATAATGTTTGTCATTACAAAGTAAAATGCTGTTATCACAGTTTAAGATCCTTGCTCTTTGTGCTCTATGCTTTCTTGCCATTTCCCTCCCTTTCTGCTACAAAGCAGAAACAGAATTAAAAGCATAAACACAAAGCAGAGCTATCAGAAACGGGTAAAATCTTATTTTAAAATCCTACTTAATTTTAAACGTTAAATGTTAATCCTACTTAAACATTTATTAAACTCCTTTATATTCAACATTTAGAAAATTCTACATAATGGGAAAATATATTAATTACATATAATTATGAAGTCTAGAATATGCACCAGTAACATCACTAGTTACTATATGACCACTGTGTTATAAAATACTTCTACACGGAATTGAACAGTTTGAGGCCTGTAACTGCCATTCAAGGTCTTCAGTAACACCTTACCATAAAAGAATATAAAAAGCAAAGATTCACTAAGAAGATCAAGAATATATTAATCCATGTAACATAAAAGTGTTTTATTGGCATAACAGTAGAATATTGAGATTGGGTCAGAAATTTGAAATTACAAAAGCAGTCACTATATAGTAAGCTAAAACCAAATATTCCTTAGGATAGACCTTAGAGAAAATAGAACCTGCTACTAATAAAAACCCATATTCTATATCATCTCCTGCATTGTCTTTCACCTTGTGAAAGTGAATCTTGTTTTAGTAAAAGGTGTAACAGAAAAAGGTCTGTTTTCTCCACCTTGAAAGACCCTTTTCTACACTTCCACCTTCCACATATTACCTAGGCTTTCCCTGAATTTCAGTCTTCAGCTCCCCCTTTTTGTCACATGGAATGCCACAGATACCATTACCCATACTGTATATCTTTATTGGTTAGAAATATCCTATTTCATATAAATTACACATAGTTTCTAAATCTTCAGTTGTAGCATTACATATTTGCATTTATCGCTTTGCTTCTTCTGCTACTACTTACTAAACATTGTACTTGTCTGTTCAACTGTCACCTGAAACTCCACAAAGTCAAAATAATCTTCAAAACAAAACTGGCCCTTCTAAAGTCCAACAATTATAGTACTTGACGGCCAAAGTGTGAGAGGGACAATCACGCTTATACACTACTGGTGGGAGGAGAAAGGAGCACATTTTAAAATTTCCTTAGCCACAGGGCGCCTGGGTGGCTCAGTTGGTTGAGCAACTGCCTTTGGCTCAGGTCATGATCCCGGAGCCGGGATCGAGTCCCATATCGGACTTCCGGCTCTGTGGGAAGTCTGCTTCTCCCTCTGACTTTCTCCCCTCTCATTCTCAGTCTCTCGCTCTCTAATAAATAAATAAAAATCTTTAAAAAAAAAATTTCCTTAGCCACATGTGTAAAACCCATTTGATAAGTAATCCTACCCCTAGGAAACTGCTGTAAGAGAATAAATACAGATGTGAATAAAGATTTTTTTATAAGGAGGCTGAAAGCAATGTATCAGCAATGAGACTCAAAATAACTTCAATGTCCAACAAAAAGGTAACAGTTAAATCATTTCTGGTTTTCAACAAACTATGATGTAGCCACAAAAAAATCAAGTTTTTGGAGGCTATTTAATTACATGGGAAAATATGATGGATTAAGGTGGAAAGGTTACACAAACCGTGTATCAGTAGTAATCTAAATGTGTAAAGTATGTATACATATAAAAACATCAACAGTAATTATAACTACAGTAAACTCAGTTGATTTTATTATATATTTTTTTGCCTTTGTGTCTTACCAAACATTTATAATTATACTTCTATAATCAGAAAAAAAGTTGTTTTTTTAAAATGGCATTTTCATTTATCAATCCAGTGCAGACACAAAACTTTAGTTTTAAGCCTCCTTCCTGACCAGGCCCCATATCCAATCATTCAGGAAGTGCTTTTGTGCAATCCTTCTTAGCAGTAGCAAACTATACTGGAAAGGCATGGAAGTCCTTCACAATCCTTGCAAAAATTCCTCAAGTCTCTGCTCATGTCATTTCTTCTACCTCCCTAATCACTCCTGCTTCTCTCAACACTATCTGAATTCATTAATAAACAGAAGGCTCTCCATAATGCCACAACACTCTTCCCTCTTTTTCAACTTCTCTAGTACATACTGCTGTTTGGCTTTTTGGTTAGGACACCATGATGGAAGGCCAGCTAGAAGAAGAGCAAGGTGGCTTCAGGTCAAGGCAAAAAACATGAAACATTTAACAACCCCTGAAAGCACAGAATAGTAACACGTTTCAAAATACAGCCTTGAGTTAACAAGAAAAGACTGAGTGATATTCAGCACATATTGTTTCTTAAAACACAGGCAAACATTAATTTTCAGATTATCTGTAAAACTTAAAAAGCACTTGAAAATTAACATGTTAGACCAAGGAGACATGACAACCAAATTCAATGTGGTATCCTTGAATAGATTCTGGAATCAAGAAAGGATAGCAGTGAGAAACTGGTAATATATGAATAAAGCTTAGTGTTAAGCTAACAGTAACTTACCAATACTAATTTCTAATCATCTAATATTAATTAGTTTTGACAAATGTAGCAGAAGGCTTCAAAAAGCCTTTCTCACTGACAACTGCCTTCTATTGCCTGAGGGATAGGCATCAGTACAGTACTAAGTCAGCAGTACTAAGGAATACTGAGATGACCCTCCACTTTGTGACGGTAGGGAGCAGGTCTTCCTCCTCATACTCCAGGGCTCTTCTGGACCACATGTCTCATGTCCAAGGATTGGTTTTCATTCAATTCACTGAGTGAACGCATCAGCCATGAAATAATTCTATTTGACAACACCTTATCCCAATTTGCAGTATTAAGAATCCTTATGTTTCACAACATTCACAGAAAACTCTTACATCTATTTTAACAATTAGTTTGGAGCCATACGGATCATTTATATAAAAAATACTTCATACTAAGCTATTTCCTGTTCAATGCCCCTCTGAGGAGAGGTAAAGGTTTTGTCTCATAGCTATTTGACACCCTATATGAAGACTGAGATCTACTGAAAAGGGTAAACAAACAAACAACAGTGAATCTTAGAGGCACTATTCTTTCTTGTACTTCTTTAGAGAAAAGGAAATATGCTGAAGCGTCAGACGTAAACTCTAAGAGCCAACTTATGAAAATTCAAGTCTTCCGCTCTTCTAAGGTGAAGAGTATTTCATTTACCACACAGTCCAACTCTTTTGATCAACTTAACAATATGACAGTAAGGAGAATGGTTTTCTAAAAATCCCAGGAAGAGTTTTGTTAAATGACATTTAACCTATGAATATTTTGAATCTTATGGCTGCTGAAGTGATTTCTTCTGTCATCAGACTAAACATTCTCCAGTTTTTTCAACCTATAATCTACCTAAAAGCTCTAGTGATTACCTACCCTCCTCTTTTTTTGTTACACCTTTTACTAAAACAAGATTACATTTTATTCTAACCTTAAAAGTTTAGATGTTACAGCATTTTTATATGTCCCAAAGCAGCTAATATAATGCTTTCCACATAACAATAAGTGCTTGCTGAATAAATGTCAAACATTATAAAAGGCATGATGGCACAAGATTGATTCTTTATAAAAATTGTTCTGTCCTATCCACCAATTTTTTTACTTTATGTATACCAGTAGCCAGGTACTGTAGACTATGGTAGGGATAAATAAGATTATCACCTAACTAAATTCACAGATTTGGAAATATTAAATGCAATACAGTATAACAGGTGCAGAACTAGATATAGTTCAATGACCCATGGAAGGACAAAGGAGGATTTAACCAACTCTGTTTAACTGGGTGTAACAGGAACTTCTATGCATGCCTGAATATATGACAATCCTCCATTTTCCTCCTAAAAAAGAAAAAGCCCCTCCCATTTAAGTGTATGATTTTTGGGATGCCAAGGAATCACTTAAAATAACTAGTTCAGCTACAGATATTTAAAATCACCCAATATAATAAATTAACTTGCAAATAATGCTTCCCTCCATTGTTTCATTAAAATTTTATTCAACTCCTTGAGATTAGTGTCATTATCATCACTAGAATCCTTTTCCAGAGTACATTATCTTCACTTACAAGTTACTGAGATGCAGCACGTTTTCACTGTGCAATTGATGAAGTTATTAAAAATTTTATCAGCCAGAAGTATCATTTGTACAATGTTAAGATCAATTTTTTTTCCACTCAACCTAAAAGTGTATCTATTAAATACTCAATAACTATTTATTATATTATTTTAAGTGCTTTAATCAGCTTTGTTGAGGTAGAATTTATGTATAGTAAGATTCAATAATTTGATGGGTTCTGACAAATATATATGATCGTACATCATTGCCACAATCATGATATAGAACATTTCTACAATCTGAAGAGCTCCCTGATGTTCCTTTGCAGTTAATCTCCTCTCTCCACTCTTAGCCCCTGCGAACTACTGACCTACTTTTGCCAGTACAGTTTTGTCTTTTCTAGAAGGTCCTATCACTAGCAGCATACAGTATGTAGAGCTTTGTAACTGAGTTCATTCATTTAGCATAATCCCTTTACATTCATCCATGTTGTGGTGTGTATCAGTTCATTCAATCACACGACTATGTAACAATTTGTTTATTCATTCAACCAATTAGTTGACACTGATAGATTGCTTTCAACTTTTGGCTACTAGGACTATACAACTGCTAAAAACATTCAAGCACATATTTGTGAACGTATACTTTCATTTCTCTTAAGTAAATGCCTTCAAGTGATATTACTGAGTGTATTAGCTTCCTAAAGCTGCTACAACAAAGCATCACAATATGGGTGGCTTAAAGCAGAAATGTATTCCAAGTGTGTAGGCTAGGCGTGTGAGATCAAGGTGTAAGGTAGAGCCATGGTCTCTTGAAGCCTTGAGGAGTGAATCTATTCTATGTCTTTTTCTTAGCTTCTCCTACGGCTACCGGCAGCCCTTGGTTTAAAGCTGCATAACTCCAGGGCGCCTGAGTGGCTCAGTCGTTAAGCGTCTGCCTTCGACTCGGGTCATGATCCCGGGGTCCTGGGATCGAGTCCCACATCGGGCTCCCTGCTCTTCGGGAGGCCTGCTTCTCCCTCTCCTTCTGCTGCTCTCCCTGCTTGTGTTCCCTCTATCGCTGTGTCTCTCTCTGTAAAATAAACAAATAAAAAAAAAAATCTTCAAAGGTGCATAACTCCAACCTCTGCTTCCATCCTCATACGGCATTCTCCTTTTATGTCTCTGTCTTTATGTGGCCATCTCTCTTTTGTGTGTCTTCTGTGGCTCTCTCGTTTTGTAAGAACACAAATCATACTGTATTATGAACTCCCTACTATAATATGACCTTATCTTAAGGTGCAATGACCCTATTTCCAAATAAGGTCATATTCTGCAGTACTACGGGGTAGAGAACTTAAATATACCCTTTTGGAGGGACACAACTTAACCCCCTGTACTGGGTCATATGGTAAGTGCATGTTTACACCAACAAAATGCTAACCTGTTATTCAAAGGGATGATATAATTCTGCCTTTTCAAAAGCGACGTGTGGCAACTCCACATCCTCCCTAACCCTTGGTATGATCTGTTTTTTGTTTTCTTTTTAAAATGTTAAAGTCCATGTGTAGTTGTATCTCACTGTGGTTTTAATTTGCATTTCTAATGATGCATGCATGACTAATGATGTTAAGCATCACTACAATTTATAAAGCTTTGCAGGTGACATGTCTATTCAATCTTTTACCCATTTTGGATTTGTTTTTCTCATAATTAAGATGTAAGAATTCTTTGAAGGTTCTGGATACAAGTCTTTTATCTGATATAGGTTTTGCAAATATTTTCTCCCTGTCTATAACTTGACTTTTCATTTCCTCAACAGAATCTTCTGTTTTGATGATGTCAGTTTACCTAATTTTTTCTTTCTTCTTTTGTTTTTTTTGGTATCCTAAGAAATCTTAGGATTTCTGAAAACTTTCTCATATAGTTTATTCATGAAGTTTTATCATGTTAGTTTCTACATATAGATCTATAACCCACTGAGTTAATTTCTGTGTATGATAAGAGGCAAAAGCCAAAGCTCACTGTTCTACATAATTTATCTACAAACAGATAAATTCAGTTATTTTAGCACTGTCTGTTGAAATCCTTTCCCTACTGGAATTTTGTCAAAAGTCAACTGACCATTTATGTGTAGATCCATTTTGGGGCTGTCTATTCTGTTCTACCCATTTATATATCTTTCCTCCTGCCAATACCACACCATCTTGACTACAGACTGTATATGGTATGTCTGAGAATCAGGTATCATTAAGTCCTCCTATTTTTTGTTTTAAAAAGTTAGAATGTCCAAATTGGTGCCAGACACGATCCAGTCCCTTCATCCTGTCCATTTCAACTAAAAAAAAAAAAAATTGGTATTTTAGGGGTGCCTGAGTGGCTCAGTTAATCATCTGACTCTCGATTTCGGCTTAGGTAATGATCTCAGGGTCCTGGGATACAGCCCCATGTCACGCTCTGAGCTTAGCAGGGAGTCTGCTTGGGGGTTTCTCTCCCTCTTCTGCTGCCCCTCCACTTGCTCACCCTCTCTAAAATAAATAAATCTAAAAAATTCTGCTATTTCAAAAATACCACTCAAGAAGATGAGAAACATCTCTGCTGTTTATAAAGAATGTACTGTATTGACTTCACCTACCACACTGGAGGCTTACTTTAACATATACCAAGAGCTCAATTCCACATAAAATCAATCTTTAATCCTAAAACAGCAGACTACTAAAAGAGCAAAAGAATGTAGTACAAGCTTACATTGCCTAGTATATAACCCTCCTCCTGCCCCCACGCCCCCAGGACAAGAACCCTGAGAATCTACGGAGTAAGATTTGTATTAGCAATAACAATTATTTAAAAACTAATTCATACTCTTTAAAATCACATTTAAAAACTCAATAAAATAATTTTTGCATATGAAAAAGAAAAGTTGTTATAAGGACTGTTAAAATGCCCAAAATACCGCAGGAAAAGGGATTTGTTATATATATCTGTATCACTATATATTTATCTTTATATACTATAAAGTATCTTACATACTTACATACTACAAAGATCTTACATATCTATGTCTATCTACATACCTACCTATCTACATACATTTCCATATATGTCCCTGCATTATACAAATCACAGAATAACAGGTACCTCAGAAATTTTTTAAAGATTTCACTTTTCACTATTGAAAATGGTATTGTTCCTTAAAGAGAATGCACACAAATACTGAAACAAAACCATTATTTTCCTTTAATACACACAAATTAATAATTATGAATACTAACTCTAAAGTACTAAAGTAACTTGAATAGTTTATGATTTTTATATTTTAGATATTACATAGTTTCTCCAAATGACAGTTTGCCATTCATCTAAGTCGAATTTATCTACCTAAAATAATCTAAATACTAGTGCTTTACCTTTTCTCCCTCTACCTTTAATAAATCCCAAGCATCAAAATTTCTTCCCTGAATGTTATCACATATCCCTCAAAAATGTTAACTTTAGAAAAATTTCTATGACAATGAACAAGTTGTGTTTAAATGCAGATTCTCATTTTTTCTAATACTCTAACCATTTTACCTATTGAAAGCCACATTTTGTTCTTTTCAATACCGCTTTTATACCGTCAATATAAATAGAAATGAAATACAATTGATATACATACTATAATTGAGTGGGGCATAAATAATACTGTTAACATGATAGTTGCAGCAAATTTCAGATAGTGTTTGATAAGCCTAAAATTACTTCAAATGTCTGCTCATAAATTTCAGTGTTTCTGAATCATAGTTGGGAATAAGTAAGCAGGTTTAAAAATTATATTTTTTCAGTATCATTTTCTTTTTATGTCCAAAATTATGATGATACACTCAAAACTCTCTTTTATTTTTCAGACTGAATTTTTCTTATTTACTTTTTTTTTAAGATTTTTTATTTATTTATTAGAGAGAGAGAGACTGAGAATGAGAGGGGAGAAGGTCAGAGGGAGAAGCAAACTTCCCGCAGAGCCGGGAGCCTGATATGGGACTCGATCCCGGGACTCCGGGATCATGACCCGAGCCGAAGGCAGTCGCCCAACCAACTGAGCCACCCAGGCGCCCCGAATTTTTCTTATTTAGATAAATACCAGATTAAAAGAAAAGCTTTAGAGTTAACAAAAAAAAAATGTACAAATGAGAAGTGCTAAGATACAAAGAACATATTCAAAAACAGAATGATTTGCCAGAATATTTTTTGAAACTTCACAACTTCATCCACATTATCTACACTACAGAGATTCCTTTTGACAGGGGCCATATGAATAAATTAGCCGAATGGTTTTTCTGTAGTAAGTATGTATAAGTATGTAATAATATACATTTTTATCAGATAGCAGAAGCTGACTTTCCAGAAAAATAAATGCCACCACTTAAATATTAATGTTGAATAAGTGTTATTTCATATGATTGCTACCAGATGAATAAGGCCAAGTTCTATTTTTCTTTTCCTCTGAAATAATGATGTTCACTTTAGCTTTCATAAGATATTACTTCAACATAAAGCTTCATTTTGTCAGAGACATCTCCCAACAAAAGCTGGGCATAGAATCTGCTCCAAGTAGCAATGGAAGTCTGCTTCTTCAGAAAATAAAAATCTCAGAAGAGTGATTATTGGCAGTTTCTGGTTTCTAGGTTTGGCTAATGGAGTACCTTCCTGACAAAGGTTCCCTATTGTAGAAAATAATTTCTGGACAATAAGAACAGGTTACTGGGCATTTCCAAACTGGTATTTGTGGGCCTGGCTAACTTGGAGTTAGACTGAAACAATACCATTTAAAAAGTCATTAGTCTGGAACCATTTAAATCAGGGAAGGAGCTGACGAGAGTTAAACTGTTCCACATCCCTGTATTATATAAGAAGGCACTAAAAAAGATACTATTAGGATTTAAGTAGGCATGGTAAAATTTCAAAAGAACCATGAGAAAACTGAATAGTGTTTCTCTTCCAAAATGGATCTGAAAAAAATATGAAATTTAAAAAAAAACAAACAACTAATAAACAAGTTTTCAAGTTTATAAAGGGAGGAAGAAAAAGGGGAGGAGGTAGTAAGATAGAGATAAAAAAGATAAATTACTAAGTAAAGGCAGAAACAAGCCCCAACTACAATAAATATAAGTAGATCACTTTTTAGAGACTGTCCAACTGAATGCACAGACAGACACATACACGCACCCCCCACACACATATACACACAGTAATATGGTATTTTTAAAAGATAAAAAATAAAAGCTATGAAGATAATTGTTTCAATTTACTGAGGCATATCATTCTCAACTTGCTTTACCTAATAATAAAACAACCTCAAGATACAGGAAAGATTAGACAAATGCATACATTTTCACACTTCTTGTTTTGTTTTTGATAAGTCAAGCAGATAAGGAAAAACCTGAAAATATAAAATATTTGAACCACACAATTAATACAATGGAGACATAGAGAGCTTTACAGAACGAAGACACACAGAACCTTATATAACTGACAATTAGAGAAGACACATTTTTCTCAACATACTAACAATACTTATAAAATCCAACCATATATTATTAAGCCAAAAAGCAAATTTTGTCAAATATTTAAAATCACCACAGAAGCAGTAATTACAGGTAAAGTTAGTTTACAGGCTTAAAAAAAAAAAGCCAAAGATCACCAAGCTAAACGTCCAACCTAAAAAACTACAAAAAGAACAACAGTATAAAATTATAAAAATAAGAAAGGAAGTTTCGAGGTAAGAGTATAAATTAGTGAAAGAGAACACAAAACACAAAATACAGAATCAAGAAAGATTAAGGTTTTTTTCCCCTTTTTTTGTAAAATATATAAATCTCTGACAAGGCTAAATGAGAGAAGGCACAGACATGAATAAATCTTAGACAAATGATCCTATTTTTAGAAAATTGTAAGTTATCAAAAGGAAAAGACTATGAGAATACTGCTATAATCAAAAACATAATGGATTGGTAGTTATTCTTTATGTTTTCCTTACCTTAAACCACCCTAAATGCAAAATTTTCAGGTCCAGATATTTTTTTACATAAGAGTTCTAACAAATTTTAAGCAATAGATCATTCCAATTCCCAGGAAATTTCTTCTGAGGCTAATATAAATTTGGTATTAAAAAAGGCTTTAGGGGTACCTGGGTGGCTCAGAGGGTTAAGCCTCTGCCTTCGGCTCAGGTCATGATCCCAGGATCCTGGAATGGAGCCCTGCATCGGGCTCTCTGCTCAGCGGGGAGCCTGCTTCCCCCTCTCTCTCTGCCTGCCTCTCTGCCTATTTGTGATCTCTCTCTCTAATAAACAATAAATAAAATCTTTAAAAAAATTTAAAAGGCTTTAAAAGTACAATTCAAAAAGAATTAAAAGCTAATCTCATTAATGAACACAGATGCAAACTCTTAATAACAAGCCACATCCAAGAGTGTTTTTATTAAAAAGAATAAAATATGGGGTGCTTGGGTGGCTCAGTCGGTTAAGCATCTGCCTTTGGCTCAGGTCATGATCCTGGGGTCCTGGGATCTAGTCCTGCATCAGGCTCCCTGCTCAGTGGGGAGTCAGCTTCTCCCTCTGCCCCGCTCCCTGATCGTGTTTTCTCTCTTTTCCCAAATAAATAAAAATTAAATAAAATAAATTTTAAAAAAGGATAATATACCATAACCAAATTGTGATGCAAGTTAGTTTGACATTAGAAAAATATGCAAATGAAAAAAAAAAGAAAAAGAAAAATATACAAATGTTATATCTCATATCAACAAAGAAACCATGATTATTTCTTGATAGCAGATAAACATCTGATAAAATTTAATAACCAATAAATGTTTTACATAAGAACACCACTAAAAAAAACAACCAAAATATTTTCTTAGAAAATTAGAACAAAAAAAGGCAGGGGGACTTTCATTAACTGATAAAGACCCATAAGAAACATCATATTCAAAGATGAAAATGTGTATCATTCTTGTTTAAAACCTGGAACAAGACAGGAAACACACTTATGACTTTGTAGACCTGAACATTACAGTAAGAAAAAGAATGAAAGGAAAAGGGCTTCAAAAAAATAAAACTGTCCTTCACATAGAACAGGACTGTCTATATAGAAAACTCAAATATATACATAAGTGAATTATTAGATCTGGTAAAATTTTAAATAAGGGTGCTAGATACAGATACAATGACAGCAGAAAAAAAACCAACTTAATTTTTCTACACAGCATAATAGGAACTGAAATTTTTAGGTGATTTATAGTATCATCAAAAATATTTAATACCTAGGCATAAACGTAACAAAACATATGCAATGCTTATATAGACAAATTATAACTTTGTAATCAAAGAAATCCTAAATTAGTGGGGTGATGCACTATGTACATGTACAACAAGAGTCAACATTTTTAAGAATTTTATTTCTTCCTAATTTGATAAGCAAATTAAACAAAATTTTAATTAAAACTACAAAAAGAAATTTTCAAGGATTTGATAAGCTGATTCTCAAATTATATGGATGAATCAAGCAGCTCTTGTTGGGAGATGTGGATTCTTGCCCTACCAGATAACAAGACTCATGAGAATTATGGTAATTAAAACAGTATAATGTAATATTTGTGCAGGATAGACAACTTGATCAATAAAACAGAAGAACCCAAACATAGAAACACACAAATCCACAATCGTGAAATGACAGAGGTGACACTCCAGGCACTAGAAAGACTATTCAATAAAAGGTACTAGAACAGTCAACCACATGAGGAAAATGCAATTGGACCCCTAACTTACATTGTCCAAAGAGTCAATATTCCTGACAGACTTAAAAAAAATATGAGGAGCAAATCTGTAAAAATAAATATTGACATTATCTTCAGGTCCTTAGAGCAAGTAAACAGTTCTTAACCATGACACTAAAAAAAAGGGGGGGCTAACTATACAAGAGAGTGATACAACAAAATGAAGAAAAAAAAGCTGGAATGGAAGATAAACATAAAAAGATGTTCAACCTCATTATCATTCAGGAAAATGCAAAACTAAACCATGACAAGATACCATTTTACACACATGGATTAGGAAAAAAAAACAGTCAAAAGGTCTGAAAACTGTCACTGTTGAAAAGCATACAGAGCAAAAGGAATTACACTCTGCTGGTGGGACTGTACAGTAATGCATCACTGATTTAGCATTATCTTGCACGGATGAACATGTACGTATCCTGTGACCTCTACCCTCCCACCTATTCCATTCCTAGATCTACAACTAAAGAATCTACTCACATATACCAAAACACATGTTAACTTGCTCATGACAAAATAAACAGTGAACACCCAATATTCCCTACTGCAGTAGACGATATGAAGATATATTCACATAATAAAATGTTATACAGCAGGAAATTTAATGAACTATAGCTACATGCCATGACTTAAATCTTGAAACAAGATTTAAGAGAAAAAGAAGTTTCACCTCAAAGTGGCAATGTAGGAGGATCCTGAACTCATTCCCTCCCTCGGACACATTGAATCTACAGCTACATATGGAACAATACTCTGTGAAAGAAACCTAAACACCAGTGGAATTACCCTTATACATTGTGTGAACAAGGAAAACCCCACAGTGAAATGGGCAGAAGAGGCTGAGACATGATCTCACCACACCCCTGGTGTGAGGACCCACATCAAGAGAAAACTCACAAGTCTTGAGTTTCTCCCTGAGAAACAAAGGGTTGCTTCTCTCTAAAGAGCAAAAGTTTGACTTCATATCTAGCACCACAACATTTAAGACCTGCACCTAAGAGATGAGTCCACAAAACATCTGCTTTGAAAGCCAACAGGGCATATGTCCACAATATCCCACAAGCTACCACAAACTGAGAACCAGGTCTTAATTGGCTTAATATTCTCATATTCATGGAAGCTATGCCACACAAACCAGAGCAAAAGCAGCTGATTGAAATACCCAGTCCTTCCATTAAAGAGGCCTAAGCACTTTTTTGGAAAGCTTCTACCTAAGGGGTGGGCATCTTATTTAACACATATCTAGAGGCCTACTGAAATAATCTCCAAAAAACTGCAAAGGTCAGTGGGCATCATCTTCACCGTTTCCCTTTACTTCACTCTAGGTCATTGGTATCACCTAGAAAGGAGCTTATGAACATGTCTGGCACCTCCTTGACAGCCCAGCTCTGACAGCAAGCAGGGCTTGTGCTGACAGGTTCAACAGATGCAGCAAACAAAGGAACAGTTCTTAATTGGCTATCATCCCATGGCTCAGTACAGAGAGAGCAGAAAGAACACCCATCTCTCAGTTGTTCTCTAAAAGAAGTATAACTGCAACTTTAAAAGATACTACCTAAAAGCTCAGTTTCTAATCAGCCTGAAACTATGTGCTGACTGAGATCCTCCCCTCTGGAACACTGACCAGTGTTAACATACCCTGAATCACTGGGAGCACCTAAGAACAAAGGAAGCTGAATGGACAATCACAAGGTCTGAAAGACAACTAAGAGCTGGGGCAAGGTTTAACAATGAGGTTCACCTAAAGTAGGCCACTCCTTTAAAACTGGGAGAGGTGGCATTTTATCCAATGAATAAAAACCAACACTGTGTCAAGGAAAATGAAGAAACAGAGGAATCTATTTCAAATGAAGGAAGATAAGCCCACAGAAAAAGAACATAATGAAACAGAAATAAGTGATTTACTTGATAAAAAGTTCAAAATAGCAGTCATAAAAAAAATAGCAGTCATAAAGATACTCACTGAGGTCAAGAGAATAATACATAAGGAAACATGAGACTTTTAACAGAGATAGAAAATATAAGAAAATACCAAAGAGAAATCATAGGGCTAAAGAATAAAATAAGTGAACACAGTAGAAGGCTTCAACAACAGACTAAATGAAGTAAAAGAAAGGATAAATGACCTTAAAGACAAGGCAGTGGGACTCATCCAATCAGAGCAGCCACACTCATTAAAAAAAAAAAAAAAAGGACTAGGGATGCCTGGGTGGCTCAGTCAGTTAAGCGGCTGCCTTCGGCTCAGGTCATGATCCCAGGGTTCTGGGATCGAGTCCCACATTGGGCTCCCTTGCTCGGCAGGGAGCCTGCTTCTCTCTCTGCCTCTGCCTCTGCCTGCTGCTCTGCCTATTTATGCTCTCTCTCTTTCTGACAAGTAAATAAACTCCTTTTTAAAAATTAAAAAAAAATAAAGACTAAAAGAAGAAAAGAAGTGGAGATTGCTTAAGGGACTTACTGGACCACATCAAGTAAACTAACATTTGCATTATCGGGTCCCAGAAAGAGAAGAGAGAAACAAAGGAGAAGAAAACTTTTTTGAAGAAATAATGGCTGAAAACTTCACTAACCTGGAGAAGGAAACAGATATCCAGATCCAGGAACCCCAGAGAGACACAAATAAGAGGATTCTGGAGAGATCCACATCAAGACACGTCATAATTAAAATGTCAAAAGTAAAAGACAAGGAGAGCATCTTAAAAGCAGTACGAGAAAGACAACTTGTAACATATCCCAAAGACTATAAAAAGATTTTTTAGCACTTTGTAGGCCAGAAGGGATTGGAAAGATATATTAAAGTGCTGAAAGAAAAATAAAATGGGGCGCCTGGGTGGCTCAGTTGGTTAGGCAACTGCCTTCGGCTCAGGTCATGATCCCGGAGTCCCGGGATCGAGTCCCATATCGGACTCCCGGCTCTGCGGGAAGTCTGCTTCTCCCTCTGACTTTCTCCCCTCTCAGTCTCAGTCTCTCGCTCTCTAATGAAAAAAAAAAAAAAAAAAAGCCAAATGAGAACACTTGACCAACAAAGTTGTCCTTCAGAATTTAATGAAAGAGTTCCCCAGAAAAGCAAAAGCTAAAAGAGTTCATCACCACCAGACTGGCCTTACAAAGAACATTAAAGGGACTTCTTTAGCTGAAACAAAAGGGTGCTAATTAGTAAAAGAAACACATATGAAAGTACAAATCTCTCTGGCAAATACATAGTAAAATTTAGAACATTCCAATGTTGTAAAGGTGGTGGATTAATCACTTACAAATCTAGTATGAATGTTAAAACACAAAAATATCAAAAATGTCAAAAATAACTACACAATATTTTGTTAATAGGTACACAAGATAAAAAGATATAGGAAGTGGTAATATATACATAAAACATAGGAAAGGAGAGTAAAAATGTAGACACTCAGAATGAGTTCATTCAAAGTTAAGTTGCTATTAACTTAAAATGGACTGTTAGAAGCTGTTTAACATAAATCTCATGGTAACCATAAAGCAAAATTGTATAGTATATACACAAAAGATAAAGAGAAAAAGAATGTAAGCATATCACCACAGGAAATAAATCACAAAGAGAGCAAGAGAAGAAAGGAAAAAAAGGAATTACAAATAGCCAGAAAACAATTAACAAAGATAAGAGCAAAAATAAATGACATAGGGGCTAAAAAGACAAAGAAAAGATTACTGAAATGAAGAGCTGGTTTTTTGAAAAGATAAAATATACAAACCTTTAGCCAGACTCACCAAGAAAGACAGCATACTCAAATAAATAAAATTAGAAATGGAACAGTAGGCATAACAACTGATACCACAGAAACAGAAAGGATCCTGAGACTACTAACAATTATGCAACAACAAACTGAACAAAGAAAAGGTGATAAATTTCTAGAAACACACAATCTACCCAAGATTTAATCATGAAGAAATAAAAAACCTTAACAGACCAATTATTGGCAAGGAGATTGGGTTAGTAATAAAATACCTCCCAACGAACACAAGTCCAGGACCAAATGACTTCACTGGTGACTTGTACCAAACATTTATAAGAATTTGTACCAATCCTTCTCAAATACTTCCAAACCAAAGAAAAGAAACACTTCCAAACTCATTTTATGAGGTCAGCATTACTGATATAAAAACTAGACAAGGACACTACAAGAAAATTATAAGCCAATAATCTTGGTGAATATAGATGTAAAAATAAAAATCCTCAACGAGATATGAACAAACCAATTTCAACAATACATTAAAAGGATCATACAATATGATCAGGTTAGATTTACTGCAGGAATGCAAAGATGGTTCAATATATGCAACTCAATCAATGCGATACAGCACATTAAAAAAATGAGGGAGAAAAATCATGATCATTTCAACGGATAAAGAATTTGATAAAATTCAACATCCATTTATGACAAAAACTCTCAATAAAGTAGGTAGATATTGTATCTCAGAATAAAGCTAATAATAACAAGCCCACAGCTAACATCATACTCAATCATGATGAAAAGCTAAACGCTTTTCTCTATGATCAGAAACAAGGCAATGGTAACTACCCTCACCACACTTTTATTCAACACCATATTGAAAATCCTAGCTGGAACAATTAGGCAAGATAAATAAAAGGGATCCAAACCAGAAAGGAAGAAGTTAAATTGTCTCTATGTGCAGATGGAATGTTAGATACAGACAATCCTAAAGACTATATACACCAAAAAACTGAACTAATAAGTAAATTCAGTTGCAGAAAACAAAGTCAATATACAAAAATTAGTTGAGTTTCTATATTCTAATAATGAAGTAGCACAAAGAGAAATTAAGAAAACAATTCCATTTATAATTGCATCAAAAAGAATAAAATACCTAAAGATTTTTATTTATTTATTTATTTGAGAGACAGAGAAAGTGAGAGAGAGCATGAGAGGAAAGAAAGTTAGAGGAAGAAGCAGACTCCCCGTGGAGCTAGGAGCCTGATGTGGGACTCGATCCTGGAACTCAAGGATCATGACCTGAGCCGAAGGCAGTTGCTCAACCAACTGAGCCACCCAGGCGCCCAGAATAAAATACCTAGAAATAAATTTAACCAAGAAGGTGAAAGATCCATACAATAAAAACTTCAAGACATGCTGAAAGAAACAGAAGAAACAAATAAATACAAAGGTAATACACTCACATGGAGAAGACTCAAAACTGTTAAAATGTCCACACTGCCCAAAGCAATCTACAGATTCAATGATAAACCTCAGTCAAAATTCCAATGACATTTTTCACAGAAACAGAAAAATCCAGAAATTTGTATGGAGTAACTACAAAAGATTCCAAATAGCCAAAGCAATCTTGAGAAAAATGAACAAAGCTGGAGGCATCACACTTCCTGATTTCAAACTTTATTAGAAAGCTATAGTAATCAAAATAGTACAGTATTGGCATAAAAACAGACACATGAAATGACTGGAATAGGAGTCCAGAAATAAACCCATGCCTATTTAGTCTATTAATTTATAACAAAGGAGTCAAGCACATATACTGGGGGAAAGGATAGTCTCTTTAATAAATGGTGTTGGGAAAACTGGACAAACACGTGCAAAAAAATTAAATCATGCCATTATCTTACAGCATCTACAAAAGTCAACTCAAAATGGATTAAAGACTTGAAGTTAAGACCAGAAACCATTAAACTCCTAAAAGAAAACACAGAAAACTAAACTCCTGACATCAGGCACAAGTAGCAAAAGCAACAAAAGGAAAAATAAAGAAGTGGAACTAAATCAAATTTAAAAGCGTCTAGACAGCAAAGGAAATCATGAGCAAAATGAAAAGACACACTACTGAATGGGAGAAATATTTGCAAATCACTCCTCTGATTATGAGGTTGATATCCAAAATATAGAAAGAACTCATACAACTCAAAAGCCAAAAAAAAAAAAAAAGGAAAAAAAAAGGGGGCAGGAGCGCCTGTCCTGTGTGGCTCAGCTGGTTAAGTGTCCACCTTGATTTCAGCTCAGGTCATTGTCTCAGGGTCCTGAGATCTAGCTACACAGCTGGCTCTGTGCTCAGCAGGGAGTTTGTTTCTCTCCCTCTCCCTTTGCCCCTCCTCCCATTCATGCTCTCTTTCTGTAAAATAAGTAAATAAATCCTTAAAAATAAACAAACAAATAAATGAAGTAAAAATGGGCATAGGATCTGAATAAATAGTTTCTCAAAGATAGGCAAATGGCTAACAGGTGTATGAAAACATGCCCAATATACTAATCAGGGAAATACAAATGAAAACAACAGTGAGGTATCACCTCACACCTGTTAAAATGGCTATTAGCAAAAAGACAAAAAAATTAACAAGTGTAGGGGATGTGGAGAAAAGGAAACCCTTGTGCACCATTGGTGGGAATGTAAATTACTAGAGCCACTGCAAGAAACAGTACAGAGGTGCCTCAAAAATTAAAAATACAACTACCATATGAGCCAGCAATTCCACTTCTAAGTATTTATCTGCAGGAAGTGAAAAAACGAACTCAAGCAGATATAGCCAACCTCATGTTCATTACAGCATTATTTACAAGAGCCAAAACATATAAGCAAACTAACTGCCCACTGTTGGATGAAGAAAGTAAATGTGGTTTATATATGCAATAAGAGTATTATTCACTAGTAAAAAAAAAAAAAAAAAGAAATCTTGCAACAACAACGTGGGTGGCCTGGGCATGTAATACACAGTATGGTGACTATAGTTAACAATATTTTATTTCATATTTGAAAGTTAAGGAAATCTTAAAAGGTTCTCATCAGAAAAAAAATTTTTAATTATCTGTAGTTATCAATGTTACTAGACTTACTGTGTTCACTTTGCAATATATACATATAATGAATCACTAAGTTATAAACTTGAAACTAATATAAAGTTACACATCAATTATCTCATTAGAATTTTTTTTAAAAAACGATAGACAAAAAGTAGATTGTAGAAAATCTAGTTATGTTATGATACCAAGTATATAATGTTTAAAAATAAGCAAAAGATTTACTGTTCAGGAATAGACATAGAACCTGTATTTTAAAAATAGTAAGGAAATAATTTTTAAAAATCTCATCTGGGTGAGGGGAAGCAGAGTACTGGATAAGGATGAACATTATAGATAGATTCGATGATTTATTCCAGTTCTTAAGTGAGAACTCATTAATGTTTATTTAATTATTATGTTCATAGCATGTTACACTTATTCTTTCCTATGCATTATGTGGTGCATGAATACTTAAATGTATATTTACATACAAAATAAGAGTACACTTTTGGTGTAGAATGAAATGACTAGGAAAGTAAAGCTACAGTGATACTAAAGTGGGAGACAGAAAATAAAAACTAGCTGAACCACATTCAACTTCAACACTGTATTTAAAAATGATACTAGGAGAGAACTTGGGCTTTTCTGTCAGTCTAAAAGACCTCTGAAAGATACAATATGCTCTAATTCTTCTGCTTCTCATAATTACATATGAAGTTTTTTTTTTTCTCAGACCTTCAAATAAAAGAAATAAAATTTCTAGCCTCAGTGATGTGCAAGTAGCAAAACTTTTTAAAAGTCTCCCATAAGGGCGACTGGGTGGCTCAGTTGGTTAGGCAACTGCCTTCGGCTCAGGTCATGATCCTGGAGTCCCGGTATCGAGTCCCATATCGGACTCCTGGCTCTGCGGGAAGTCTGCTTCTCCCTCTGACCTTCTCCCCTCTCATTCTCAGTCTCTCACTCTCTAATAAATAAATAAAAAATCTTTAAAAAAAAAAAAGTCTACCATAAATGAATTTTTATTTTTCAAATTCTTCTATTTTTTTTTTAAGTTAGATCTCCAAATTAAATGACTTGACATCTAGGAATTCCTGGTGAGATCTTTTCATTTAATAGGTCAAACAGTTCCCCTTTCAAGTCTATTTGGCATTTTTAATTATAGATAACCATGTCTCTTATTTCAAACAAGAGGTTTAGCTGGTCATGATATAGTTACTAACATCCTATCCAGAAAAGCCAAAAGGATACCATGATTATAATCCCACACTTTTTGTTATAGCCTACCTTTCATTCAAAAATTTAATTTAGGCACACGTGCATGTTACAAATTTGAAATTCACATGTTACAAAATATATAACCTTTAATTTTAAAAGTTGCAGGTACCATTTTAAAGTAGTATTGATGACCAAAAAAATTACAAATAAATTTTTAACAAAAATATTAAGAACATTCCTAAATGCAGTGTAAATCAGTAAGAGATAAAATTAGAAGTCTGAATATTCTACACAATTCTCATTCACAAATCTTCTTACTAACAAATAATTACCTTCATGGACAGAGATATTTGATTGATTAGTGAAACTCAAATCAAAACAAATATCAATTGCCTGGGTAACTGTTTATCAACTTTATCTTTACAGTAACCATAGAAATATACAAAATGTCATATGGTCCACAGACTAAAGTTAGACATGAATTTCAATTAGTGTCAAACTAATATAAGTTTACTGACAATATATGTACAATACATCCAGCATTGCCATTGCTACAGGCTTAATTAAACGCAACTACAGTGCTGACACAAAAGGCATATGTATCTCATCTACCAAAAGGCCAGAGCCAAACATTTAAATTAATGGCATTATTGCAACTTGAAGAACACTAATTATCCTAGCTAATGCTCATTACATGCAGCTTTCCCCCTTTTTTCTCAACTTTTAGAGGACATTTTCCCCAGGATTATCAAAAAATGGCTGAAAGGGCTGAAAGATCTAGTAACTGGCTTGACAGAAAACACACACACACATACACACCCCCAAACCTTTTCCCTATCTTCGGACAAAAAAAGATATAGAAACCAAAGGAATCCAAATGCTCTATGAGAGACTTCAGTTGTCTTTTCAAGGAATTTAACTGGAGGAGTTGCCTAAGGCTTATTCAATGTCATCTTAAATTAAAAAAAAAAAATTCAGATTAAAAGAAATGCCAAAACAATCTATAGAATGTGTATTCTATAGCTGCAATATTCGAAAACCTGTTTTTGTTTCAGTGAAAATATCTAAAGTATTAACCTCAAATCGTTATATTCCAAGTTTTTTATTAAATCTTCCAATGGGTTTGAGTTTGCTTTTTCCAGTTTTTCCTGCTGTTTTAATTAGAACTATTTAAGTATTCATTGTCCCAACACACTTGAGCCTATGATAAAGTCTCTTCAGTTCTATCACCATTTTATTAACTATTCTATGGACCCCCTAAATGAAATAAAATTGCTTCTTGGTATTATTCAAATTTCAACATTTTTTTAACACTAAAAATAATCTAGACACATTTTAGATAAAATGTGAGTGCAAGTTTATGTGCCAATTTCCATAAATCCATTTCCTGCTCTTATGAAAACTGTTTCCATATGAAATTGAACTATCTTATGGGCCCCTGGGTGGCTCAGGTGGTTAACCGTCTGCCTTTGGCTCAGGTCATGATCCCAGGGTCCTGGGATGGACCCTGCATTGTCGGGCCCCCTGCTCAGTGGGGAACCTGCTTCTTCCTCTTCCTCTGCTGTTCCCCTGCTTGTGCTCTCTCTGCCAAATAAATAAATAAAATCTTAAAAAAAAAATTGAACTATTTTAGAATGTCTTAAAAACAAAAAAGAAAGAGCTGTACATAGACATCAGACTTGCATTTAGAGAAGGTGTAAACTCAGTTTTTCTTTTTTCTTAAGTCTAACAGATTATCACTAAAATGACTCTTTCTTGCTAATATATGTAGATGTGATTCTGGAAGATTATTAATAGCCAATAATACGATTGAAATCCAGAATTGATTTAATATGATGACCATGTATTTCCATTATTTCTGAGACAAGTTCAATAACATAGCATGGTAGTTGCTTAAATCCAGAATGTAACATGTAGCATTTAACAACTACGATTAAAAGTATCTCTTAGATAACTGTTCTAAAGAATACCTTTCTCAACAGATTTTAATATCAAACAGAATTATCAAAAAATAGACAACATTTGGGGCACCTAGGTGGCTCAGTGGGTTAAAGCCTCTGCCTTCAGCTCAGGTCATGATCTGGGACTGAGCCCCACATCCGGCTCTGTGCTCAGAATGGAGTCTGCTTCCTCCTCTCTCTCTCTGCTTGCCTCTCTGCCTACCTGTGATCTATCTCTCAGTATCAAATAAATAAATAAAATCTTTAAAAAAGAATAGGTAACATTTTCATTGAGAAAATCAACAAAATGCCACTGCAAAAGTGCATTCATTAGTAATGCTGGTAATGAAAATGCTGATAATGAAAAGGAAAACATGTTCAGAAAACAAACTCACTTCACTTCACTGTCTTTATGTTATCAAGAGCATGACTTCTGCTCTATTTAGGAGTGTCTAGGCTACTGAAAACAGCTAGGAATTCAAGTACATTGGGCAAAGTGGTCTGGTTTCTGGACAAATGCCCAGACCCAATCTAAACCCAAAACTGCATCTCTAAACACTGTTGTCTCTAAAAATTATTCGATATTTTTTTTTTAAGATTTTATTTGAGAGAGAGAGAGAGATCACGAGTAGGCAGAAAGGTAGGCAGAGAAGGAGGGGCAAGCAGGTTCCCTGCTAGGCAGGGAGCCTGATGCAGGGCATGATCTCAGGACCTTGAGATCATGAGCTGAGGCAAAGGCAGAGGCTTAACCCACTGAGCCATCCAGGCACCCCTCTTCGCTATTTTTAATTCTCCAAGAATACTTCCAACTTTGGTCCCACAACTCACCCATGTTTGACTAAAACCACAAGAAATGGTTATGCAGGATTCTAAAACTCTTTATTAACAAAATTTTTTAAAGTAAACTCCACACCCAGCGTGGAGCCCAACGAATGGATTGAACTCATGATCCTGAGATTAAGACCTGAACTGAGATCAAGAGTCAGAGGCTTAAACAACTTAGCCACCCAGATACCCCAACAATTTATTTTTTTTAATTGGCTATCCTGCCAGTGGGAACATGATAATTATTCTATTACTTGACTTCTATTAATGGAGCTAACATGAAACAATATTGTAATATATTATCAGAAAAACCCATTTTTGAAATAACTACATTTGAATTACAATTCAAGCAAATTATGTAAGTAAAAAAAATCAAATGACCTTTATTTCATTTCTAGTAAAGATTTTATAATCACATATTTTTTTCGTTCTGTTTTAGAGATTTATTTATTGGGTGGTTCAGTCATTATTTAATTTATATAAATAAATAGATTTATTATTTGAGAGTGTGTGCACACATGCGTGCAGGTGAGGTGCAGAGAGAAAGAGGTAGAGAGAAACCCAAGCCAACTCTGCACTGAGCATGGAGTCTGATCTTGGACCTTGAGATCTCAGATCCTGAAAAAACAACCTGGCCAAAACCAAGAGTTGGAAGCTCAACCAACTGAGCCACTCAGGCACCCCTTACATAGTTGTTTTCTAGAGGGCATGGTTTTCCATTTGTAATACTGCTATGCCAAATTACCTTTATAAAAATAAATTACTCAACAACAGAATCTAGGTGGTGGGCATACAGGTAGTCACTGTAAAATTTTTAGCTTTGCTGTATGTTTAAACATTTTCATAATAAAATTCTGAGAGAAAAACAGATCACACTGTTATCTACATAGCAGCACACTGCAAATTCCATCTTTACAAAATCATTATATACAAAATGTATAGTTTGAAAATAAATTTAAAAAAATTTCAAAGTGTAATTTATAGTTTTATAATTCTATTTTATTGGAACTTTACCTAACCTGGTTATTGCCTGTTCATTGCATGATGACTGAAACTCAGTTTTTAAAATACATTATTAAATCTTCCTTCCTTTTTGAACACTTCTCCAGATTATTTTTCATACAAGGTAAGTGGACAGCATGGCAGGATGGAAGGACAGCCTCACTTTTTCCTAATGAAGTCTTAACCATAATCTGTAATTCACGTTAAGAATCAATCTTCCATACACACTGTCAACCACTTTCTGAGAACAAGCAGATCTTGGAAGATCTTGGAAGAAGACAGAAGAATATATTAGCAAGTATTTAAAAAAAATCCTTCGATGACTCATTATTAAAGTCCCGTATCAACTTTTGGCTCATAATGGAGGACTAAACATACATTTTTATCTCTTCTCTTATGTGAACTCCAGCAATGATAGTAAAAATGGGGAGGAGGATCATAACTAATCAGATCAATGATAAACACTGAGTTCTGGGAGAGGCTGCAAATACAAGAAATACCATAAAACAAGGTTTTTCAATTATTTTATCACCCTGGACAGTAAGGGGTAGGGAGGAATAAAAAGGGTCTACTTAAAGTCGTAATAATAATAATAGTAATGATGATGATAGCTAACATTTACTGAGCACTAACTCAAGCGGTGGGCATTATTTTAAGTATGTTCTATGTGTCAATTCACTGAATTCTCCCACCAAAATCTTGAAGCAGATACTATTATTACCCTCACTGTATAAAAGAACCTGTGGCACAAAGAACTTAAGAGACCTAAATTCACACATCAAGTAAGTGATGATACCAAGGCAGAGTCCATGCTCTTAACCCCGTTGCTATACTGAATGTCCTGATTTTTATGCCCAGAAATACCTGGAGGGTGAGAGAGTGGAGTTACTTAAAGAGCAGGGCTATTCCTGAGTCAGGTAGTGTAAGGGATGTTATCACACCCTCACTCACTACAATGATCAAAGTCCTCTGCCCTCCCTCTGATACCATAGAGCAATTCAGGATTCTTTTAAGTTACAGATTCCTTAACATCAAATAAAAGGGCAAGGCACTGAATTATTTGTTACAAATAAATATCAGTGATAATGGAGATTTTGTGGCTACATAGTCTGAGAAATCAGAAGACAAAAGAGAGAGGATGTACTGTTTACCACAAGCATAAATTTAGGAAATTAAGATAAAAAGCATCTGAATCCAACTCTAACAACTTAATAACTCATTCTTTCACTGTTCCGTATACAGTATCCTCATTCATTCCCAGATTTTGAAATTGTGAATTCACCGACCCCCAAATGTATTTATATAACCCAAATGAGTACCAGCAGTGTATCTGCAGTCATTCAAGGCATAGCCAGAGTGGCAGAAAATTTGAGTCCCCGCTGAGGTAGAATAAGGCAATACTCTGCCTTCTTATTTCAGCTCTCATACTGTAAACAACTGCTCTTTTCACGGTCATTTTGTACCACATTTTTTGCATTTTTGTGCTTTTCACTGTTTGAAATGGCCCCCAAGCTGAGGGCTGAAGTGCTATGTAAGTGTCCCTAAAAGTGCAAGAAAGCTCTGGTGTACCTTACGAGAAAACACACGTGTTCTACAAGTAAGCTTCATTCAGCCATGAGTTATATAGTGTCACTGGCCATGGATTCAGTATTAATGAGTTAACGATATTTAGTATACAAGGTATCTTTAAATAGAAACATACGTCATGTACTGACTTGATGAAATGTAACCAGAGGCTCACAGGAACGTAACCCTGTATTTCTCCTAGGAGCAATGGTTCAGTGTTCACTAATTCAGTGTTCATGGCAACATAACCACTGCAAATAATTAAAATCAAATGAATTTCCTTTTCTAACCATCTAATATATCTTTCTGAAATGAACGGAGCTAACAAAATTAATCATATTTTCAAGAGTCTTACCGAAAAGTTTGTATTTCCTATCAGATAACTATTAAACATTCATTTTTAAAAACTGGTCCATGATTCCTAGACTTACAGTACATTTACCATAACAAATATTAATTGGAAGATATCAATACAGATTCCCATTTAGATTCTAATGTTATTTTTAATGCTATATTACTCCATCCGTGCTGTATTTTATGATTTCCAAAATGATATACATAGTTATTTTATCTTCAAAAAATTGTGAGTGAGGCAGGGTAGCTTTTATTCTTAACAAAACAACCGATCAAAAGAGAAAAACTGGTGGTTTCACATATAGGCAAGACAAGTCATGGATTCTTAGGACTGTTATTCTGAATCTGAAGATGTACTTGGAAATCATTTAAGAAAACAAGATCCAAAAACATTTTCCAACTTATGTATGGTTCTTAAAAAAGATGAAGTATAACCCAACGGAAACAAATAATTAATCTAAAAGAATACTAAGAAATCTATCAGTTCAAGTATCACTAAATCACTTTACTTGGTTCCATGACCACAGATATTAATAGATTACACATCTAAAAGAAAAGTTCTAAGAACAATTTACAATTATTTGAATTATTTTTTAAAACTTGGATAAGAACAGCAAAGTAGAATTTAAATGAATATATAATATCAAGAGAAAAAACAACATTCCACTGGGATTAGTATCTTGTGTGCCAGTAAAAACACCACAATCCTGACTAAACTCGTGTTTTTTAGTTTTAACTATGTTATTATATATGAAAGTCCACAAAGACTGGTATATTGCTGTAGCAATTATCTACTTCATATTTCTGTACCCATTAAGCCACCTTTCTCAACATAATTACTGTTTTTTATGCACGGTAGTCTATAAAATTGTTGACAAAGTATGCAATAACCCTTTCATTAATTTCAAATGCATTAATTTTTTTAAGATTTTATTTTTATTTATTTATTTGACAGAGAGAGTCACAGAGAGAGAGGGAACACAAGCAGGGGGAGTGGGAAAGGTAGAAGCAGGCTTCCCACCAAACAGGGAGCCCAATGTAGGGCTCAATCCCAGGACCCAAGAATTATGACCTGAGACAAAGGCAGACACTTAAGGACTGAACCACCTAGTTGCCCCTCAAATGCATTAAAATACCAAAGCATTTTCAAATAAAATACTATGAAACAGGAAAAATAAAATCCCCCCTTTTTTGTGACTTCTATCATTCTTTAAATCAAAAAATTTAATAAAAACTTTAATCTACCAGGGCATCTGGGTGGCTCAGTGGGTTAAGCCTCTACCTTCAGCTCAGGTCATGATCTCAGGATCCTGGGACTGAGCCCTGCATTGGGCTCTCTGCTCAGCAAGGAGCCTGCTTCCCCCTCTCTCTCTGCCTGCCTCTCTGCCTACTTGTGATCCCTCGCTGTCAAATAAATAAATAAAATCTTTAAAAAAATTTTTTTAATCTACCAATCAGCTACAACCATATCACTAGATTTTACACTCACATCAAGGAATTCCCGGATATATTAAGGTGAATTTAAAATTTTCTAGTTCTATGACTACCTAATTTTTTAAATTATTATTACATATGAAACCCACTTTTAACAGTTCACCTTCTTTCTCTCGGCTTTATATGAAAACTAGTTTGAACATTTCCTTTGAATCTATACTAGGGCTTCTATCTGATCTTAGATGCCAGAAACAAAAAAGAGTTCAGTAACATTTGCTCAGCAGATGGAAAGGTAGTAGCAGCAGTATTGAAAGAATTAGGAAATGGAAAAGTAAAAGGACAATAATTATTAACTAATAATAATAACTATTATTTAGGAACACAACCTTAATAGTTGTGGGTTGAAATGTATCACGTCCCAGCCCCCACCCCTGTCAAAGATGTGCTTAAGTCCTAACTTATAGTGCCTCAAAATGTGACCATGTTTAGAAACAGAATCACTGCAGAAGTTGAGATCCTAAGTAAGGTTAGCCCTCAATCTATTATGGCTTCTATCTTTATATGAAGAGAAGAGACAGTTACCCTCAAGAAGATGGCCATGTGACAAAGGAGGCAAAGACTGGATGTATAATGTATATACAAGCCAAGGAATGCCAGCAAAGACCAGAAATTAGAAGAGGCAAGGAAGGATTCTTTCCTACATGTTTCAGAGGGAGCATGAGCCTGCCCATACCTTGCCTTTGAGAATTTTTCACCCCCAGAACCTTGAGACAATAAATTTATGTTTAAAGCCATCCAGTTAGGGGTACATTGTTACTAGAGCCCAAAGAAACTAATACATCAACCTTCAAAACAAAACAACTAATAGTAAAAAGACTTTAAAAAAATTCTAGTACATTATGCCCTACAATGAAAATAAATTCTGCTATAATTACAAACGAAGTTCCCAACTCCTGAGAGTTGCTATTATTTCTTCAAAATGCAAATTTAAAAAATCTATGCTGTTTTCAAGAGTAACGACCTGAAACAATAAGTTAAAAATGCCACTGTGCACTGTATTTTCAAAGTCTGAAAGTTTATATTGATAGGAAGGAAAGAAATTAATGCAAAATTAATATATGCTTATGAGTGACTTCTATGGACAGAAAATTTTAAGCACTGGCTGAACATGCTCCATGATTTAATGTTTGTCAACCAAGAACTTCACAGACCCAAACTGTCATCAATTTTACAGCAGCAAGGGAACTTTAGAATTTTAGTTTCCAACTTCCTCATTTTACAGTGAAAAATCTGATACCAGGGAATTTAGATCTCTGCTGCTCCTAGCCTAAATAACTGTTTATCAGGACAGTAATTCTCTCCTACACAAAAGGCATGAGCTTTTCTACATCATTTGTTGAGATATTACCATTGTAACAAATCAAAGATGAAGAATCCTGGCAGAGTGAAAAACAAGAATGAGAAATACCAAAGTAACTCCTGCAATTAAAATTACTTCCTTCTTTAAGCTTTTCAGAACCTGCTTATCAAAAGGTCTAGTAAAAGAACAAACATTAGGGACGCCTGGGTGGCTCAGTTGGCTAAGCAGCTGCCTTCCGCTCAGGTCGTGATCCCAGGGTCCTGGGATCGAGTACCACAACGTACCACATCGGGCTCCTTGCTCGGCAGGGAGCCTGCTTCTCCCACTGCCTCTGCCTCCACTCTCCCTGCTTGTGCTGTCTCTCTAACAAATAAATAAATAAAATCTTAAAAAAAATTAGAAATTGAAACAAAACACAGAGGTGTCAGCAATAAGAAAGGTGCACAATTTTAACTACCTACATTCCCTGGGTCCTTTGGCCCAAAAGCTATGAATGAATCTTCTCCATTGAAATATGTGCTTATGTATACGTATACATACACACAACACCCTTGTAGATATATATTACGTACTATGTCTTCCTATAGGTCAAATATTTTATGTATACAGGTGAAAATGTTAACCACATGTATAAATATGGGTGTTTATATGTGATATGTGTGTATTTACGTATACATGAACATCACCGGAATACATTCCTCTGAAAGGCAGAATCTTTAAATAGTATTCTTTAGATTTTAGTGGCAATAAAGTACTACAACATACTTTTTTTATTAGTTGTTCAAGAATACCCATTTTAGAAAAGATGGCAGACAAATACCAAGAGCAAAGAAAATAAGTCCAACAGCAATGAATCAACCCAAAGCATAGTTAACATGGTAGTCTCATTATGTAGAACTAGGTGAAAATTGTAATAACAACAAAAAATCAACTAAGGTGAACATATATGTAGAAAGAGAAAGCAGAAAATAAAAATACTCTTCAAAGAAAATGGAGAAAAAAGGAAACCAAACTCAGAGGGAACTGAAAGATGATGGTTGACAAAAGGAAAGATGGGATTCCTGTGACCCAGAAAACCCGAAGTAGGACGCTCAGTCTCTGAGATCAATCCCTCTTTAGAAAGGCAGACTAATTCCCCTCCTACCCTCTGCTTATGAAAGTCTCCTTTTTAGTTGGGAGCTGAAGACAAAAAGCAAGCTATAGGAGTATTCTAGATCTAAGTATTATTTAAATTTTTAAAAAATGTTTAAACCTTTCATTTAGCACTGTTTTTAAATAAACATATAACAGAAGAGAGTAAGTACTTGACAAAATAGGCCAAGGGAGAACCCAGAGCTAGAAGGGACAGAGGAATCAAATCTAGAAGTAACCATATTTACCAAAACCGTGGTGTACATACTACTGTATACAAACAGTCTCATGGAGAAAATCTCCCAGAACTGTAGCACTCACGATCCAGTCTCCAGGGTCCCAACCTCAGACGTACCTACCTTTAAGCTTCCATTTCTGAGCCTCCCACTAAAACCTCAGCCTTCACTTGAGCATTCCTTCAAGAGTTCTGGCTACTATCCTGCTTTAATCTGAGCTCCCAGTCCTTGTGCCCCTTCCTCAGGCTCTACCTCTCTCCCCTCTCCCAGGAAGTGTTCCAATCTCTTGGTTCCAGATCCTCTGATAATCCAGGTTCCACTCCTGGCCCAATCTGTCTCCTAACCCCCAGCTATTTTAAATCAAATGCAGGGGCTCCTGACATAATCCCATCTTCTTATCTGTGATAAGTGTTCTCAAATGGGACCCAAATTGCCAGTCCCAAACCCACTTTTCTGAAATATTCTGGCATTTCCAGGCCCTGGCCTCTAACCAAAGAGATTTCTTTCTCTCCGGGCCCTTGGTTCTTCCTATTTTTCATTTATCTTCTCTCTCTCTTTCTTTCATTTCCTCCCCTACAGAAGGAGGGAGAGCTCCTTGTCTTTTCAGTCTTTCATATCAGTTTGTTTAGTGTTGTTTTTTACTTATCAAGCAGTTTCCTTCTGAAATAAATTTGAGTAAAATACATGAATATGGGGGCAGCTGGGTAGCTCAGTTAAGTGTCTGCCTTCAGCTCAGGTCATGATCCCAGAGTCCTGGGATCAGCTCCCACAATGGGCTGCCTGCAGCCTGCTGCTACTCCTTCTCCTTCTGCCTACAGCTCCCCCAGCTTATGCTCTCTCTCTCTCAAATAAATATTTTAAAAATATATGTGAATACAGATTTAAAGAAAAATATCAAATAAATAAATATTTATCAGACACACTGATAGTGCAACAGTTTTTAAAATGGTACAAAAAAGGGGCCCCTGGGTGGCTCAATTGGTTAAGTGTCTGACTCTTGATTTTGGCTAAGATCATGACCTCAGCATCATGAGATCAAGACCTGAGTCAAGCGTGGAGCCTGCTCAAGGTTCCTTCTCTTCCTCTCCTGACCCTCTCCCTCTTGAAAAAAAAAAGGTACAAAAATGAATGAAGTTTGTGACACACTGATGCTGCATAAAACTATCAGTCTGGGAGTCAACAGACTTGGTTGGGTATTCTACCTTTATCACTTGTCTAGTTACCTAACCTCATCTGCAAACTGGAGCTAAAGTGGGCAGCTTCATAGGATGGTTGTAAGGATTAAATGAGAAAGTTTTAAGAAAATGACACTATGCTTGTCACACAGCTGCTGCTTAATAATTTGAGTTTTTTCATAGCCCTGTCTCCAACTCCACTATTTTACTGACAAACAGAAAAGTTATACGTCCTACCCGGGTTTGTGCAGCTAAATTGGTAGCAAAGTTAGGATTAAAATTCAGCTCCTCTAACACTGAACCCATTATACTGTTCACTACCATATATTTTAAAGTCTGCATATGAATGCCAGACACAGCATGCAGATATTTTTTACCTTCCTAATAATTCCTGCAACTTGATAAAACTAGGCTAATTGGACACATTTTAATCTTCACTGGCTATTACTCCAATCCCAATTTCATAGCTCTAACATGCTCCATGGTATTATACAACATTCTCAACAGGGTGAGAAGAGGACCCAATTTCTACTTGGGCTCTTACAGTATAGTTAGCTGTAATTTCTCTAAGTCTCATCTCTAGTACATGGGGCAAGGACCAAGTGACTGCTTAGTGATTATACCCATTTCAGACTACTTTGTATTCTTTTAAGTACTTGCCAATTTTTTGTTACCATTCACTGTTGATGGAAATTGTAGCATCTGTTTTTTAAATATCTATTATTTCTTGGGGACTTCCTAAGCCAAGTAGCTTGTTTTTACCAGTTATTATCCTGTTGAAATGATAAATTCAAAGTAAAAAGTAGTCTTGCCTTTATCTTTTAATAGAAATTGTTCATTTTTCCAAGCAATGCAGACACTGTCATTTAACACTGCCACTAGTTTATTTCCCCAAGATTATACTTTATCATTTACTTCACAACTTGGTTTTGTAAAAAATAAAATTCTTTACCTTTATTCATATTTATTGCAAAAGCCCACCAAGTACCATTATTCCTGATTTATTTCAGTAAATACTGAAGTTATTGACAAATGTTCCAGATTTACTGGAACCAAAAAAGGCCTAATTTAGTTTGTGAAGAACATATGCAAGCTAAATGATAAAATAAAGCTAAGTAAAAATCTGATTTTGAAAATGGCTAAATGTGGCCATAGGTAGGAATGGCTCTATATGGTGGGCCATCAATATATTATTTCAATTTTTAAGTATCCTTTTGCATGCCCCTTTAAGCTAAGTTGACTCTTTTCAGTAACAACCACAACCACAACCAGTAAAAACAAAAACCAAACCCAAACTCCATACCCACTTTGGCCTTTATACAGGCTTCCCTAGCCCACATATAGCACCACCTTCACTTGATTGCTCCTGTCAGAAACATGAGAGTCATACCTGACATTCCATCTCTTTCACTATCCACACCTTTCCAATCGAAGGTTCTTTCCATCTTCCGGCATATCTCTTATAGGTATCCACTTCCTTCCATCTCTACTGGCACCACCATCACCTCTCCTGAACCACTAGAAGCATGTTAACGGATGTGCTAAAATCTTCCCTTGTTCTCCCCTCCACAGCAGATTATATTTTCTAAACATGACCACATCAATACTTTTGGTGCAAATGCTTTTCCAGGACCTTGCCATTCACCATTAAGAAGCATGGTCTATCTCTCCTCTTGAACTTGGGTGGGACTCTAGAACTAACTCGATCAGAATACAGAAGTGATGCTGAATGACTTACCAAGGCTAGATCACAAAAGAGAAGGAGGTTTCAACCTAGTTCTCTCTCTTTCTCACTCAGTCTTTCTCTCAGAATGCTTGCCCCAATGATTACTCTGAGGCAGTTAGCTCTATATTATGAGGACATTTATGCAGCCTATGAAGAGGCTTATGTGGCGAAAAACTAAGGCTTCCTGCCAACAGACAGTGAGGAACTGAGACCTCCTGCCAATAGCTATGTGAGTGAGCCACAGAGAAAATGGATCCTTTAATCTAATCAAGACTGCAGATAACTATAGCCTGCTGATACCATGATGGCAACTTGGTGGAAGGTCTTGAACCAGAACCACTCAGTTAATCCTGTCCCAAATTCTTGACTCATACAAAGTATAAGATAAGAAGGTTTCCTATTTGGGCCTACTAAGTTAGTGGCAATTTATTAAGTAGCAATATATAATTAACATAACCCCTCTGGTACACTATCATAATACTTAGTATTTTTTCTTTGTTACATTTAATATATTTGCAATTTAAAAAAGTAATGCATGTGGCTTCCTAAATAAAAGAGAATATGCACTGAGACAAAGCCTCATTTGTTCACTGTTACATGCTCGACACCAAGTAATGTCTAATGCATAGTAGGTACTCCAGAAATAGTCAATGAAAAAATGTCAGTGTTTACCAATATCTCTAAATTCATAACTATAAACATGTTATAATGATAAAACTTTAGTTTAATGTGGTATGCCATCACATGACTTAATACCTCAACTTAAAACAGAGATTTACAAATAAATAAATATATATAAATATACGACAAATAGAAATAGGGGTGTGTGTTTGTATGAGTGTTTATCAAAGTATTATTATACATAAAATATACTGCACTCATTTTACTAGTTAGATCTTCCAAACTCACTTCAGGCCTAACAGGAGATTATTTTGTGGCATTAAATCTTAAATCTCTGTGTGCTTATCTGACAATGTTCGGTTGTCATATAAATAAATCAATCACACATACAGACACGAATCCATGAAAATGCATGTACATATGCATGTGTGTGTATATACATACACACACCCCCTAACCATGTTTGTTTTTTAAGGTCTAGCAAGGTACCTAAAATATAAAGCAAACTAAGAAATAATGTAAATGGTAATACTGATTTCAAATGACAAGTGTAACTGATAAAAACCCTCTTGACTTTTTATCAACAGACTAAAACAAAATAAAATTTGTCTGAGCTATGTTGCAGATTTACAGCATACACTTACAATAGATTTGTTAAAACTCACCTAATTAGTGTTGCTAACACCACTGCTGCATAAAAAAGGAATATGCATACTATTCAAAAATGTCGTAATTGGCAGGGGGCAAAACAAATCTGTAGCTAGTGACCAATCACAATGCTTTCTCTCAAAAGTAAATAATTAATTTTTCCAGCTCCCAACTAGTAACTGAGTACTCTACCTTACAGGGAAGCAAAACAGAGCTGCCTTTCCATCCACATAAAATGATAGTTTAATTCTGAAAACACTCAAGTGACAGGAAAACATGATGTATTCTGTGGAGTCCCCTCTGCCTAACAAACCTTACTCAGGGAATCTAAAAGCAAATAAACAAAAATTACTGTCCATAAAGTGAAATTAAATAATAAGAAAAAATGCTAATTTTTATCATTTGTTCTTCCTAAAAGCAGTTAGAAGGAGGACATATGGTTTGTTCATTTCAAAAGCTAAAATAAGAACAATAAATAATGGTATGATCCAATTTTTATAACATTACTTGCCAGAGGATCTCAGTGATTAAACTGTTATAGCTCACACAATGCTGACATTAAGATGAAAGTTGAAAAATGGAAGAACATTACCTGGCAGCTAATACAGTTAGAAATGACACTTCTATATCATGGCTCCTTTGCTGTCTCTGGGTTCTTTCTAAAAGAAAATTTTGTTTAAGCAGCACTAGAAACAACACGGGTCTGGAGCCCAGAGATCTGGACTTTTGTTCTGGCTCTGATCAAAAATGAGTCAAGATCTTGCGGCCAAGTCACTAAGTCACTCCTTGATTTTACTAACAAAGTGAGGAGCTTATAGTAGGTTAAGTCCATAATGGCCCTGCCTGTCATATGATGTGCAGCTAAAAGCTAGTAAGTCTTCAGTAGGAAATTTTAACTCACAACACCCACTAATGAGGAAATGAGTAGGTTCATTTTTGCAGAGGTACTCAATACACACAAAAAAGTCTGAGACATACTTGAATATTGCCAATAAGCACAGCCATGTAAGAATAAAAGGCAAAAAAAGAAGAGGAAGTAACACAAACTACCAGCAGGAGGTATATATTTTTGATACTCTAAAACATCATACTTCTTTTAATCAAAAAGGATTTTTTCCTTAACGTCAAAGGCTGTTGTAGTTATTCTGAAGTCCCACTAGAAAACATTGTTTATCCAAATATAAAAAAGGGAAAGTATAATATGATATTGAGAAAAATTCTACTCGCTACTATTTTCCTTTTATATCTAACTGTAAAACCAACTTCACAAGTAACTTCTGAGTCCATTTTTGGCAGCTCCAAAACAAATGCCAAAATCTAACTAAAACAGTGTCAATCCTACTAGAATTTCTACACCGTGGCAAGGAGAAATTTCAATCTTATAGAAATATTAAAAACCTGCATAGTATCTGCAAAACTCCCCCCCAAAAAAACAAAACACCTCCCTCTCTATTACCAAAGACCACACAAAAAAAGTAAGGCAGAGAGGCAAAACTGAATACATGACTATCCCTTTGACTTCTTCTACAGCTAAGAAAATCAACTATTACTCTTATTTTAAAAAGGATTAAAAGCAACCACCTCAAAAAAGAACCTTCCAACATCACAAATAAGAAACAGTAGTTCCATAACATGTTAACAACTAGTTCTAACATAGCTGAAATTGCACCCACTACTTACTGATTTCTTTGAACATAGGAACTATATAGAGACGCAGGGTTAATAATACTAAAGAATACAGTCTACCTACCGCAAATATGTATCTTCTAATTATTACACCAGTTCTACAGCAGAAGTAATAACTTTGGGCCAATTTCTTCTTACTCTTGTTTCTAGTTTGTAACATTACCATGGTCTGGGAAGGCTTTTTTGCTTCTTGTTTTTTTTTTAAAAAAAAGGATGGGGCACCTGGGTGGCTCAGTCATTAAGTGTCTGCCTCTGGCTCAGGTCATGATCCCAGGGTCCTGGGATTGAGCCCTGCATCAGGCTCCCTGCTCAGCTGGAAGCCTGCTTCTGCTTCTCCCTCCCTTTCCCTCTCCCCCTGCTTATGGTTCCTGCTCTATCTTTCTCTCTGTCAAATAAATAAATAAAATCTTTAAATAAAAAAGCAGGATGTGACTGGAATCTTACTACAACTACATATCTGGCTAGAATAGGAAACAGTAATACCATCTACAATATCAAAATAAACATACATTAGAGGACAATGAGAGTAAACAAATGTATTAAACTGGAATGGTTGATCAAGAAAAATAATAATAGTCTGTACCCTTATGATAAAAAAATTTACAAAGTACTTAAGCACCAACGTGCTTTTAATACCACCTTGAAATTCTAGATATCAATAAAATCTTAAAACAGTGCTTTGTACATTTCTTGGAGGAATTAGTATTAGCATATGCTTCAGAGTACAGGCAAGAGAAATTTTCAAAACTGGCACTTTAGAAGAAAATTATATTTGCTCACTGACTCCAAGCAGCTCTATACATTACAACAAACAAATACAATATGACAATTTAATAATTCATAAATAACAAAAGAAAGATCATTTACTTTTGTTTTGTAATGTGCCCAATCTCTCAGTATCAAAAATATTACATGGCCAGGAAAAACATCCCACTGGCATAAAGTTAACCATTACTGAAGACAATCAGGGATTAGTCAGGATATTCTTTCAAAAGGAGCAGGCAAGTGACAAAATGTCAGTTGGCTTACAAAAATAACTATATCCTTTGCCTTTTTGCCATTTTATGCAAATAGTTTAAAATATGCTGTTTTAGCATAACCACCTTCAGCATTCCTCAAGTATTTAATGCATAAAGACCCAATGCTATTCTGTTAAAAACAAATTAAAGCCTAGGCTGATGAGAAAAGAATAATATGAGACTGACTGACTTTGTCAAAGACTACCAGGGACAATCATAATCTATCAATTATTTCAAACTTAGATCTCAAGAAATTAAACCATCACCTCTCAGCAACTGTTTAATGTTTGCTTTTAAGAAGCTGATCTGCCTTCAGCACGCCCAGTGCTCTTTGACCCACTTACAGTATGCCCTTTTGGCAGCCTAAAGCCACTGAAGAATTCCCTTCAGTCTCCATTACCCTCCCTGTATGACGGTCCACTGTGTCGGAGCCAGGTTCAATCTGTCACCGCTAGAACCTAGAGCTGCTTGTAAAACTGCCCTCAATGGCTTAGAACTAGGAAACATTTCCTGACATAATCAGGGCTGTAATATGTATCCCTGAACCTCAGTTGGAATAAAGAATGCCTTTTCCACCAGGAGTCAACTTCTGAGCATATAAACAAAACGTTCACAGCCACTTCAACAACTTGCTAGACCAGTGCAGTGTAGCAGTTAAGAGCACGAACTCAGGAACTTGAGTTCAAATCCTGGAACCTCTTTTACCAACTATATGATATTGGGCAATTACTTTTACTCCCTGTGCCTCAGTTTCTCATTTCAAAGTGAAAATAATATTCATAAGACTGCTATAGACTTGCACCAATGCCTGGCATATACTAATTATTCAATAGATATTAGCAGAATTATTTGCAAAGTGTCCAGCCTAACCTCAAGTAGGAAAGTAAAACCCTTATGCAAAATAACTGCCTGGCTGGCATGGTAATCATATTTGTTTGTACTGTAGAGACCCCACGATATCACAACTGGTTATTTCATCACCAAGGCCAAAGCTTAAATAGATTACCTTGGTATTTGCCAGGCTACAGAATATTCAGGATACAAAATGCTGTATTTGTATGATTTTATTTTCAGTGTATGCCTGGGGTATAAGCACAAAATGAATTTTTCACTCCTGCAGAAATTTGGATAAAGGTTCCAGACTCCATTCACAGTATGGTAGCCACTAGCCACGGGAAGTTATTACATGTCTAAAAAAAGTAAAATTAAATTATAAATTCAGTTAATTAATGGTATTAGCCACATTTGAAGTGCTCAGTTCCCACATATGGCAGATATCAAACTTTGCTACCATTGTAGAAAGTTCTTTTGGATAACACTAGTGTAGACAAAGCCCTCCAGCACTAACCATCTGCTCTACTGGCCTCCATTCACAGTCTTACCCTCCGCTGAGCAGTGGCAGAAAAAACATCTTGATGGGGTGCTCCTCCAGAGGAAGTAAAATTGGAGACCAAAACTGATCCAATGGAAGGTCTGAATGGCCTAACTAATTGCAGCTCTGATTTCCAGCTCCCCATTAGAGAACAATGTGCTACAGCTATTCACCCAGATTATTTCCAAGCATAAAGAAAAAAAGAGGTAATCGATTTTTACCTAGTTCAGTTTTTGTTTTTTTTTTACCTAGTTCAGTTTTACTTAGTTCCACTTCCTCTTCATTTCCCAGTTTAGTCTATTTGCGTCATAAAACAAGAAAGTACTAACCAGGTTTGTTTACCAATGGAGAGCAATAGCTGGAACTGACTAAGGAGTTGTGTGGGAAACACTCCGGCCAGGTTTCTCCCTGGGCCCTACCACCACTGTCCAGATGAGGAAAAGGATAAGGAAGCAAGCTGTTCCACTCTGACTCAAGAGCTGTGAAAACCTAAAGGATTACTTCTTTCCTTTTTCTCATCTTATCCAAAGGAGTGGTTGGCATAGAGGATCTGACTTATTCAAATTATAATTCCAGCCAGAAATCACCACAAACTGCAGGAAAAGATGGGTCAAGAGAGTCGGCACAACTTTGGAAGACTGAGGGATGAAAGAGACCTGAGACTATCTGGCTCAAAATATTACAAGCTCAGGGATGCCACAAGCTAAGTTAGTTCACGGTTTCATAGTATTTCCAATGCATTATGTCTTGCTAGAAAGGAGATCGAATTACAGAACATCCGAAACCCTGCATGGCTTTTAAAGTAATTTTACTCTGGAATTTATAAATGTTTAAGTATTTTTAGTACTATCTTTCCTCAGAGAGTATTCTATCAAATATTAGTTCCTCTGACATTTTAGAGGGCCCCCAAAGGTTTCTAACTAGTATTTACTTTTTGCAAAACACAATAGTTTTGAGGTTGGGTTGCCTTATGATGAAAAGACCCAGAGAGTCTTTGTTTGATTTAGCAAATAAAAATACAGGATGATCTCTCTGAATTACTTTTTACAATTGCACACAAATCTACCATTATTTCAAGATAAAAAATTTAAAGAAAAACAAAGAATAACCAGGTAAATTCGAAATTTAAGATAAACAAAGAATATTTAATATAAGCATATCCTGTGACTGTTTTAGATACACTCGTACTAACACGTTACTTGTTATTTACTTGAAATTCAGCTTAAATGAGGTGTACTGTATTTTACCTGGCCTCTCTAGACCCAAAAGTATTAGCCTTCACAGAATCTGGAAAGGCAAAGAGTGGAAGCTGACAAAATTTGAAATCACAATTAATATGGATAGAGTAATACAGATACTACAGAGCTGTGCTTTTAAAACAAGTAAAGACATGCATATGAGCAAACCCTAAGCCTTTGAATCTAAAGCCAGTTCATGAGAATCTTAATAGAGAAGTTTTTTTCTACATTAGTTGTGCTCAATTCGAGCTCCCATTCTGTTAATTTCATTCTGTTAGCACAAATCCCAAACAGTGGCACAGACTTGTGCCTCTCCACCTTCTCAGTTCAGGCTTGTACTCAGAATGAAGGACTCTGGAAATGTCTCCTGATATTGTTCCTACAGAAGATCTAGGCTTGGACCCTCTCCATTCCAGCTATGGCAGCCACGTGACCCTCGGCCCATCCATTGGGTGTTTAGATCAGTAGCTCTTGGGTTAGATTTAACTATACACACAAACCCAATCTAGCTACAGGCTCTTCTAAAAAATTACCAGAAGCAAAAACAAGACATCCAGCTGAGGTTTTACCAACAAGTAAACTTGTTTTGGTAAAGTCACTCTAAAAAACTAATTTATTTAATTCCTCTGAACAGGCATACCTCATTTTACTGTGCTTTGCTTTAGTGCACTTCACTTTACTGTGCTTCATAGATGCTGTGTTTTTACAAATTGAAGGTCTGTGGCAACCCTGCCTCAAGAGGTCTATCAGGGCCATTTTTCCAACAGCATCTGCTTACTTTGTGTCTTTGAGCTACATTTTGGTAATTCTTGTAATATTTCAATTATTTTCATTATTGTTATGTTTATTATAGTGATCTGTAATCAGAGATCTTTGATGTTACTACTGTAATTGTTTGGGGACACCACAAACAGCATCTATAATACAAGGAACTTAATAAATGTTGTGTGTTCTGACTGCTCTACTGACCAGCTATTCTCCTGTCTCTCCCACTCCTCAGGCGTCCCTATTCCCTGAGACACAGTAATACTGAAATTAGGCCAATTAATAATGCTACAATGGCCTCTAAGTGCTCAGGTGAAAGGAACAGTCACAGGTCTCTCACTACTCCAGTAAACGCACTAATGATAAGAAAGTGAAACAGTCTTACTGCTGATATGGATAAAGTTTTTGTGGTCTGGACAAAAGATCAAACCAGTTATAACATTCCCGAAAGTCAAAGCCTAATCCAGAGCAAGGCCCTAACTCTCTTCAATTCTAGGAAGGCTGAGAAAGGTGAGGAAGCTGCAGGAGAAAAGTCTGAAGCTAGCAGATTTGGTTCATGAGGTTTAAGGAAAGAAGCTGTCCCTCTTAGATAAAAGTAGAAAGCAAGTCACCAAGTACTGATGTAGAAACTGCAGCCTGTTACCCAGAAGATGGGGCAGGTAGGATAATTAAAGAAAATGAGAACATGTAGCTAAAATAACTAATTAAAGTGGCTAGAATAAAGAACGGATTTTCAATGTAGATTAAAGAGCCTTCTATTGGAAAATGATGCCATCTAGGACTTTCATAGCTAGAGAGGAGAAGTCAATACCTGGCTTCAAAACTTCAAAGACTGACTCTCTTGTTAGGGGTTAATGTAGTTGGTGACCTTAAGTTGAAGCCAGTGCTCATATATCATCCAGAAAATCCTAGAGCTCTAAAGAATTTTGCTAAATATACCATGTCTGTGCTCTGTAAATGAAATAAAGCCTAGATAACAGCACATCTGTTACAACATGGTTTACTAAATATTTTAAGCCCACTGTTGGGTCCTATTATCAGAAAAAAAGATTCCTTTCAAAATATTACTGCTCATTGAGAACGCACCTGGTCACCCAAGAGCTCTGATGGAGATGTACAATGAGATTACTGTGTTTCCATGCCTGCTAACTCAATATCCATTCTGCAGCCCATGGGTCAAGGAGTCATTTCAACTTTCAGGTCTTATTACTTAAGAAATACCTTTTGTAAGGCTATAGGCTGCTATAGTGATTCTTCTGAAGGATCTGAACAAAGTAAACTGAAATCCTCCTAGAGAGGATTCACCATTCTAGATGCCATTAAGAACATTCATGACTCATGGGAAGAGGTCAAAATATCAACATTAACAGGAGTCTGGATGTTGATTCCAGTCATCATTGATGACCCTGAAGGGTTCAAGATTTCAACAGAGGAAGTTAACTGCAGATGTGGTAAAAACAGCAAAAGAATTAGAAATAGAGCCTGAAGATGTGACTGAATTGCTGCAATCTCATGATAAAACCTGAGTGGATGAGGAGTTGCTTCTTATGGATGAGCAAAGTGGTTTCTTGAGATGGAATCTACTCCTGGTGAAGATGCTGTAAAGATTGTTGAAAAAACAAGAGGTTTAGAGTATTATATAAACTTAGTTGATAAAGCAGAGGCAAGGTTTAAGAAAACTGACTATAACTATGAAAGAAGTTCTACTCTGGGTACAATGCTATCAAACAGCATCACAAGTTACACAGAAAACACTTGTGAAAGAAAGAGTCAATCAATGTGGCAAACTTCATTATTGTCTTACTTTAAGAAACTATCATGGCTACCCCTACTCTCATCAACCATCACCCTGATCAGTCAGTACTCATCAACATCAAGTCAAGACCCACCAGCAGCAAGAACATTAGGACTTGCTTAACATGTAGATGATGATTAGGGATTTTAAGCAATAAAGCATTTTTTAAATTAAGGTATGACATTTTAATATGATGTTGCACACTTAATAGACTACAGCATAGTGCAAACAGAACTTTTATATGCACTGGGAAACCAAAAAACTCATTTGGCCCACTTCATTGTGATATTCGCTTTACTGCAATAGTCTAGAACTGAACTCCCCCCACAAAATCTCAGAGGTATATCTATAAACATCCTTGCACAACTCAAACAAATATACTTATAAGAACATCTAAAACACAGATATCCAAAGATTAAAACTATAAAAATAAATCTGATAAATTGAGAAAAATACACATTTATATAACCACAAGTTCTTCAATAGTCCTTATAACAGGAAGCTACAAGCCAGGGGAATAACACTCAAATGCTCTAAAGTGCCAAGTAAGTAATGCAAATTAGTTATGTAAGCCAGCGTACTGGGAAGAGTGAGGACTATGGTGAAGTAGAAAATGCCTGCCACCCCAAAAGAGATGCATACTGCTTTCGCTATTCAGCTCTATACACTTGACTTATAGTAACTCATTTCACATTTGCAGCCCTTCTCAGCACCTATATGTGCCTCCAATGGAGTTAATGCTACCCCAGTCTCAGGGACAGAGCAGTCACCTACGCATGAACCACATACACAGAACATTTCACCCCACTCCACTCATTCCATTGTGACCGCTTCAAAGATAAATCCAATTAGTGTTGAGGTGCAATTAGACTTCTGGTGAAAACACTGGAGCCAGGATTCTCACACTATTTCACACTGCATCTGAGCCTGAAGGATGTAGCTGAGTGAAACCAGGAGTTATCTGGTCACCACAACAAGACAACCCGTCTCATGATGGAGTCAACTAAATGGAAGCAGAGCTAGCAGATGGAGAGGTAAGTCAGGTGCTGATGACATGCCTAATGGCCAACTCTCCCCTGAACTTTTCAGTTTTATGAAACAACTTATTTAGTTGTGCCATTATTCAGTTATGCCAACAAACATGTTCTTCTTAAGCCAGTTTGTTTTGTTTTCTACTAATGCAACCAAATGAGTCTTGATACATGCATTCAAAGTCAATATTTAAAAATAACGCACAAACAGTGCTGAGTTTGGCTTATAGGCTGCCAAAATGCAAGTAAGGATATGCAAATATAAGTCCTTGGGTTTTACTTAAAATTCTTTCAAAATATTTTCTATATAAGACAGTCTACCTTAAGATTTAACACACAAACACTAGCCTTTAAAACTACGTTTGGCAAAAGGGCAAGAAGCAACAGTGGTCTTATCACTTACTGCACAATATACATTACTTTTTTTTTCACAGTAGACTGTAACACCTCCACCTCTTCAAAAAGAAAAGCCCTATGCATGTGCATATAACATAAACATAAACTGACAAGTATTCCTTGTCACAGAGCACTGTCCAAACTGATTATCCTTACTCTTCACCTCCTACCCTGCCCACACCCACCTGATGTCATGAGAACATCAAGGCAGTGTGATGAACACCACGACCTCTGGGATCAGACAGACTTTGAGTTTGAATCTTGTTTCCATCATTAATTAGTATGTCTTTAGACAAGTTACATAATCCCTCAAAGATTTATTCTTATTTCTAAAAATATGATAATATCTCCTGGAGCGAACTGAAAAATAATACATGTAAATTACATAACAGAGTTACCTAAGCATTGTCAGTAAGTAATAACTATTGTTTCAAATGGGCATTCATAGCTGCAATTAACTGACACTTGTCATAATTCAACACAGACAAAAAAAGTAGATGGCAATAAAAATGCACAAGGCTAGACATCTTGGGAAATACAGTCTGGTTCTATCATGTGCTATGTGCAAAATTTTTAATATTAAAATTTAGTGTTCAAAACCAGCAAATTGCCTTATGGCATGAGGGTAGTGGATAGAAATCACAATCCAAAAATGGAACTAACTCTATCTTATTTAAAGTTTATATCAAATAAAGTCCAACAAACTATAGTTAGATTAAGTCAACCTTAAATCTTGAGACAAGATTATCCCTCCTAGAAGTAAGTTCTTAAAAAGACCTAATTTCTATTAGAATTATTTACAAAGTACTTCTATAAATGTCCAGAGTGAGAACACTAAATCTGTTCACTAAAGGTTGTCTGAAATGAGTAATGCTAATGGCAAGATTATCTATAATAAGATAGAATATTTAGGATATGTTAGCTTATGTTTGCTGAGAAAGTGTTACTACAAAAAAATCAAACTCGTAACAAATGATATTTCAGCTTATAAAACAAATGAAACCAATAAAAAAAGAACAGACTCCCTCTCAATTATGCACATACGACCATAAGATACCAATGATGAAGAACCATGGGCAGAGAGATATGTTTCAAAACAAAATCCTTTAGAAAATAGCCTACATTTCTGTACTGACTGTTGAACTTCTGGACCTTTCATGTCTGATTACCTCTAGCCAAAAAGGGTTATTAATCTTCCTTTTACAAATAGGGGTGTGCCCAGTTTTTGATATCTATGTACCATAAAAAGAGGTAAAGGGAGTAACAACAAGTTAATCCATAGTATGTGGAAGGACACAGGGCAAACATTCTAAATCCATGCTGTCCAATACATGAGAGCCCCTAGTTACCTGTGGCTATTAAGCACTTACAGAGTAGCTGGTGTGAATGAAAATATGTTGTAAGTGAAAAATATACACCAGATTTCAAAGATATTACAGAAAAAAAGTTAAAATAGCTCATCAATAATTTCATGTTGATTACATGTTGAAATAATAATTTTGGATATCTGAGTTAATAAAAATATATTAAAAATTAATTTCACATTTCTTAATTTTAATGTGGCTATTAGAAAATAAAAAATGACATAGGTAGCTTGCATTATGTTTTCTTTAAATAGCACTATTTTAAATCATGCCACCAAAACTTAAGAGTTTAGAAAATTTTCATCTGTAATCCCTCCTAAATGTTTTTAACAACAAAAAGAGATACATATCTGCTGCTTTACACCATCTACCTTTCCTGTACCCCTCTCCACAAATTTTCAATATAATCTCTTAGCATGCCTTGCTAAAAGCAGTGAATATGAAATATATTAATATGATACAGATTACACTTGATAGATCAGAAAACATTATGCTGTTACTAGTAAACTAGTGTTCTTATCATGCAGCCAATAACTTATACACATTTTGATTAAAACAAATCCATGAAAACGAGTCCATTCCAAGAGACAGTAGGCCAACCACAAAGTAGACCTCGTTCCTTGAATTCCATCTGCCAGCAAGGTGTGGAAGGCCACATACACTTCCAGCTAATGCTAACTGGGCTTCCACTGTATTGTCTGTTGCTTGTGATACTCAGGCCTTTGAAACTCCATGTGTAACAACTCGTAAAGCTCTACTTTCTTGTAAACTTCCATTACTAAAATACAAACACAGACAAACATCACATTTTCTTCTTTAGTCACTAAATATTTCATAGTGAGGCGAGCACTGTTTTACTGGAGGATTGAAAAAATAAAATTATAAAATCTCCTTATCTCTATTTGAAAAGAGTATTTTTTAATAGATTTCAAGTTGATCTGCATCCAGATCATTTTCCCCCCAGAATCATCCATTTATCAATTAGTTACCAAAGCTGTTTAACCAGCACAACTCAAATTGCAGGCTAATCTGTTACTTCCAAATCCCAACTCAATACCCTGCAAAGACTTCCTACTGCCCTTCATGTCAGGATGCTTACCTTCATCGTGAGCGGACTCATCAGGCCACTTCTGGCCTTTTTTCTACTTCTCTGCCTATTCCTCCCCTTAAGCTTGAGGTACTCTCTCAACCTACCCTGTCTCCAAATTCTCTCCTTTGTTCTATTTCCATATCTTGTTCCCTTACACATTTAAAACTGGCAGGTGGACTTCCAGTCTCAAGGCAAAACATAATTTTATTTTTCTTTTCCCTGGCTATTAAAGAAGCTCCTGAAATTCTACTTTCAACATGCAAGGAGGCTATCTACTTATTTCTCTCCCACCTATCTTTCTTGAATAAATGACAGACATATTTTACTTTGTTTCTTTGCACTGACATTAAATGTAATCATTCATTTATAAATGAATGATTAAACTTCCTGCAATGTTATGTGTAAGTATTTTTCTGAAGAGTTGGTTCATAGCTTTCAATAGGTTTTTGAAGCAGTCCCAGTGTTACCCACCCCTCTCATGTCGTTTCCAGTTTGTGCCTCTTTATGAGCTTGTGTGAATTCCTATCCTTCATCTAGTCATTATGAATTTTGATATCCTTATTATTGACATAAGCGCCTTATAATACATATTCTTTGCAATGCTGCTAGTAGTTTTCCTGTGTGTTTAAAATTTTGTTCCTTGCATAGCACAAGAGATTAGAATTTCTATCATTTCCTTTACGATTTTGCTTATGGATTAAAAATTAAAGTTAATCTTCGGGGTCTGATCACGGCCACCATAATGCACAGCTCCAGGGTGCCCCGGCTACTACACTCTGTGCTATGCTGTGCTCAACACACCACAGTATAAATGACACCCCCTGCCATCATACGAAGTGCATGTTCTAGAACAACCAACCATACAGATGCCCATTTCCCAAAGGTTTCCAACAGTTTCACTTTTTGCAATATACTTAAGATTTTCATCCATCTGGCACTTATAAAAGTTGTGATTAACAATTTTTTAGAACATTATTTGTTTATTCCAAGTTCACATAATAAATAATCTTAACTCCATGTTTTGGAAAGTTACTTTAACAGAGTATTTTTAAAAGTATTTGTTTAATATACTAAGTCTCAATATAAACCTCTATTCAATGAAACTTTAGAACATGGATCACGTATCTTCTATGGGCCAGAAACTATGCTAAATGCTGACAATAAAAAATGCCAAAGACGGTTCCAAAATGCCAAAGATAACACAGAATTCTTAGTCTTACCACAGAAGTATTACCAATAGTGTGTCATATTTCTTAAAATTCTATCTAACTCATCACTGCTCTTTGTGGACTAGAATTATTTTATAAGTCTTTATACATAATTGACTCTAATAGCTTATTTTTCAAAATCTTCTTTCATAAATGTACTGGGTTATTTTTCCATATAACAACAGCTATTTAACATTATATGTAGCATATACCAGGCACACAATATCTAATACACTAAAAAAAACAGATGAAACAGGATGATTATCTACATTTCTGAGAGAGATATTAAATAACTTGCTCAAAATCTCACAGTTACCCTACGGAGCTGGGACTTGAACTTGTACTTATCTAAGTCAGTTGGAGTTCTTGGATATATTAAAAAAGATATCTGGGGCATGGTGGGGAGGTTCTATTTGTCTCTGCCTTCCCAATATTTATAGTCTTTGTTCTCTGTTCTTTATATTATAGTCACAGTTATTATATGACTACAATGGGGGCATCCCTGGCTTTTCTCCCCTCAAATTTAAAAGAACTGTTCACAGTATTTTCAATAAGCAGAATACTGGCTTTTTCAAAGAGAAGTATTTTTATTATTTTAAGGGAAAATTCTACTTCAAAGTTTAAATTGGTTAAAATATACCAAATGATGCACAATATCACAAGTGATTAGGGAAATGCAAATCCAAACCACAATGAAATTCCCACTTCACACCAACTAAGATGCTTATAGTCAAAAAATCAGAAAATAGGTGTGATAAGAATGAAAAGAAATTGGATCCCTCATACATTATTGGTAGGAAACTAAAATGCTACATACAGCATTGTGCAAAACAATTTGGCAGTTTCTCAAAAAGTTAAACAGAGAACTACCACATGACACAGCAATTCCACTCCTAGAAATATACCTCAAAGAACCAAAAACAGGTATTCAAACAAATGCTTTTATGCAAATGTTCATAGCAGCACCATTCACAGTGGCCAAATGGTAGAAATGAGCCAAATGTCCATAACTGAAGAATGGATAAAATATACCAAATGCTTTATTTTGTATTCTACATCTCAAAACGCTCTGTAATTTTCTTCTGTAGCCTATGGTAAGTAATATATCACAAGACAGAAAATGGCCACTCTTCATAGTCTTCTAACAGACGTCCTTTGATTGTAGGGTTAATGGTCTAATAAATGACTTCTACTTGTTTTTACAATTTTAATACTGCTGGTCTTCGGTGAGATTATACAACTGTCATTTTGGCAGTGTTGGGATCATGTTTGGGGATTTAGATTATACTTGCCTCAAAACATGTTTTAAAGGTAGTTTTTCATTTCTGGAATAAAAGATAAGAAAATATCTATGCTCTAGAACAAAAGATAAGAAAATATCACTTAGAAGTTTAAAACATCCATAAATCTACAGAGAAAACTATTTAACAAAAGTATAAGATATTTAAAATTATTCTACAAATAACCTAATTGATGTTTTTGACTGAATCACCTTCTGTTACCTGAAGAGACTGCTGTTGACATTGTTTTATTTTGTTTTTTTAAATAGAAACACATGAATGAGATTTAGAGATGTCTCTAGCATTATTAGCTCAGCCATCTTCCTCCAAAGTTACATCTTACTAAGTTCTGATTTATTTCTACTTTCAGCTGTTTGTACTAAAATTTCATGTCCCAATTAAGTCATTAGTTACATACACACATACAAAGCCTTAATGTTTAGTGGACTCATCCCACACACACTTTTACCAATACTTTCGTATTATGACACCAGCATGCAAAGTATAGGTGATGCTTAAAATATCTAGGCATTAAAATCAAGTAAAAAACATGAGCTTAACTGTTCTTCTCTACTGAAAATAAATGGCATTTTATTATCTCCTCTGCCCTTTCCCCAATATCCCTATTCCAACTAAGACCTTAAGTCTCAAGAGTGCTAGTTCTCCAAAAATGATTAGAGGGCCACCAGTATCTGAATCCTAAGACATGCTTCTTAAAATGCACATTCTCAGGCCACTCTTACAACTACTAAATCAGAATCTCTGCTCTGGATAATTGATTACAAGAATCTTAATTCACCGAGCCAAACCAGAACACTGCTCACATACAGCACCAGAGTAAGATGATTAAGCATACTAACTGGGGAATTTCTGAAAGTGAAAAAAATGTTATTAATAATTATAAGCCAAGATGTATGGTCAAAGAAGGATTCCTATAGTGTGCTCCATACTTTGAGAATTTGGCTAGTTTCAGAACTACTTTCAAATAACAAGCTTATTAAAATTATTCTAAAATGTAATGCAAGAACATTACACTAAGAGATGAAAATATAAAGAAACATGAGTCCCATACCCAAGTCTGGTACCCAGTCTAGCTGGGAAGAAAGGGCAAATGACAAGAGGTAGTAAATAGCAGAGAATAAATAATACATAAGCCTCTCAAAAGAGAGATGTGCAGGAAAGCCTTCACAAGATGCAGGATTTGAAATGAGCCTTAAAAAATCACTACTGCTTGGATGAAAGCCAATCTGGGCAATGAGAGGAGGTCAACACAGATGCAGAGCCTAGAAAACTCATGTTATGCCCAGAAGGTGGGGAAAAAACCCATTTTCATTGGAGCACAGGGCTTTTATATACACTAACAGGAAAAAAAAAAAGTCAGGAGCCAAATGCAGAAAAGTCTGATAACTGAGATTGCTAAGATTTTATTTATTTGTGTGTGTGTGTGTGAGAGAGAGAGAGAGACAGAGACAGAGACAGAGACAGAGAGAGAGAGTGTGAGACGTGTGAGAAGCAGAGGGAGGAGAGAGAGAATCTAAAGTAAACTCCCCACTGATCGTGGAGCCCCACGGGGGGGTTCGATTTGAGGACCCTGAGGATCATGGCCTAAGCTTAAACCAAAAGTCCAATGCTTAACCTACTGAGCCATTCAGGTGTTCTACAATCCCTGAGACTTCCGAGGAAATTCTGTAATCAAAGGCTCCTCTGACACAGTGTGACGTGAGTGCCCAGAGGAGATAAGAAGAGATAAAGTGCCTGGGTGGCTCAGTCAATTAAGTGTCTGTCTTTGACTCAGGTCATTCTGGGATCCAGCCCCAGGTAGAGCTCCCTGCTCAGTGGGGAGCCTGCTTCTCCCTCTCCCTCTGCCCGTGCTCAGGCACGCTCTCTCTCTCAAATTAAAAAAAAAAAAAGATACACAGATGAAGAAAGAAAGAGTATCATGTGTAGGAAGAAATATCAAATACTAAAGAAGAGTAATTAGGAGAGAAAAGAAACATTTCATGAACAACAGAAAAGAAGTTGAAAAGTAAAGACACATTAACAAGGTGAGCACTTAAAACAAAAAAAAGAAATTACAAATAAGTCATATGAAGAAAACACTGACAGCTAAGATCACCAAGTGACATTTCTTAAATAAAATAAAAGACAAAAAACCAGATTACAAAAAGATGAAAGAAATACATTCAAGACAGAAAAATAGAGAAGTAACTATATACATGGCTCAATAAAGATAAATAAGCCAGAGAGGAGATAATAAAGAGAAAAGATGAAAGAATTAAATAGGCTTTTAAGTAATCTTTGAAAAACAGGAGAGGTTAATACAGATTAGATATAAAAGAAAACGAAACAATTCAGTTTGAGGTAATGGGCCAGCATAAAAATCCCATTAGGTACACAGATTTTCCAGTACATAAAATAAAATTCGCTAAATAATAAAAAGATCAAAACAATATTTGGGGCACCTGGGTGGCTCAGTGGGTTAAAGCCTCTGCCTTCGGCTCAGGTCATGATCCTGGGGTCCTGGGATCGAGCCCCATGTCAGGGTCTCTACTCAGCAGGGAGTCTGCTTCCCCCCCTCTCTGTCTACTTGTGATCTCTCTCCTCTCTATCAACAATAAAATAAAATAAAATAAAATAAAATAAAATAAAATAAAATAAAATAAAATAAAATAAAATAAAATAAAATAAAATGAAATGAAATAAAATGAATATTCAAAGATATATATCTGCAAGAGAGTGTGTATATACATAAGTTAAGCTCATGCACAAAGTTCAAGTTTAGTATGATAGTTCAGAATCCGGGGGAGGTGTAAAAAGTAAAATGCTAGAGAAAGAAAACATCTATTTTTTTGCATGGAAGATAATTACACAGGCAGTAAAATCACACACATTTGGTCATGACAGATTTTACATTAGAAATTTACTAAAAATTATTGTACATTATTTGAAGCAATGCTATACAATTTTTTTATTATAATGTTATAGTTTGCTATCATTATAATGTGGAATCTAGACCAGTAATTTGTAACTGGAAGTGATTAACCCCTTTTCCCTCAAGACATTTGGAAATGGAAGAAGGTGGTTTCTGGTGTCCATAATACTGGGACAGGCCCTATTAGCATTTAGGCAGCAGAATTCAAGGATGCTCAATGTCTTCCAAGGAAAAACACAATCCAGCCCAAAATGCGAAGGGGAGCCCTAACGAGAAACACTGTAAGTAGACAGGAAGGTTGCTTAACTTGTATATTTATATTATAAGACGGTTGATTTTTAAATTCATTTCTTGTGATAAATTAATTTGATTCTGATAAAGGTCTTTGCATTCCACCTTGATCTATTTTAATTCAGAACTTAAAAACAAACCTGTAGTTCCAATAAAGGTATTTCAGTCATCCTAATGCTAAGACTTACTAATTATCCCTTGACAAATGATGAAGAGGTGGCTAGGAGAATGTCACATGTTTAAAACAATAGCTTAAATAAGTATTCAGTTTCTGAAATAATATCTAGGGCGATGGTTAAGTTGAATGTTATTTCCATTTGCATTACTTTTTACGACAAAATATGTCCATGCAATTTTTACACATCTAAAGTTCCCTAAGGTAAAGCAATTTAAGCTGAATTTTATTTAAGATTAAGAAGGTCTATAAGGATTATAATGGCAATATACAGAAGTACTGCAATGGACTGAAACACAAGAGATTTGAGTTCACGATGATTCTAAAAAGGATACTAGGAAACCAACTATTATTTTGAAAAAGCACTGAAAATAAAACTGGTAAACAAGAAAAAGAATTAAACACTTACTCTGCCTTCACTAAGTAACTTACCCAATTGGGTAAACAAATGGAAGATGCAGTAAGTTTCTCTTTACAAAACTATTCCAATGGTTGCTAACAGCACAAATAGAAAATCAGATCTTACGAGTCTCCTGATAGAAAAGCACACTATCTACGAGGCAGTTGTTATAAAAAAAAAAAGAAAAGAAAAGAAAGAAAAAGAAAATCAAACCTGAATCTGATCAAACCTCTTGACCTAACTTCCAAATTTAAAGGAAATACTGAACACAAAGAAAGATATCAAAACCACACCATAGGAATGCAATAAGCAAAATCCAGATTCTCAGAAACACCACCCAGTTCTTTCATTAAATTGCAAAAATCGGGGGGAACAAAGGGAGAGATAATTTATAGATTAGAAGAGATATAAAAGACATACCAATCAATTTCGGCGTGTCTACTTTATTTGGATACTGATTCAGTTAAGTTTGGTGAGTGGGGGTCGGGGGAGCAGTTGTCTAGGACATCCATGAGACATTTGTATATTTTAACAATTAAGGAACTTAGATTTCAAAAATGTAGGTGTGTTAATGACATTGTGGTTAAGTTAAAAGGAGTCCGAATTTTTTGAAAATTCATAGCAAAATAATCTGTTCTTTAAAATGCAGATGAAATGATGTCTGAGATTTGCTGATTCAGTGTAATATGGGAGGATGAAATGGATGGAGTTACAGACTAAACAAAACTGGTCAAGGGCTGGTAACTACTGCTGAAACTGGATGAGGGCTACATGAGGATTCATCCTAATCATCTGTGTTTACTTTCATAGATGTCTCAAATTGTCCATAATAAAAAGTTAATTTTAAAAAACTAAGAAACCTCAGCAGGAGGGGAAAGCAATCATTTGCAACATGTTTTATTCTAGGGTTTTAAAAAAGAACAAAAGGAATGCTTGGCATAGTCCTCTAATGGATATGGGGATATTAAGCATCTGGGAAGATGTAACAGAAATGTCTTTTAAAATTTTAAACAGACACTGGTGTAAAAAAAAATAAAGAAAATCTAAAGGTATACTAGTTAAAACTGCCACTGATTTCCACATGGAACACATGCATCTAAGTTCATGTTCAAACCCATCAAATACTAGCTTTTTCCTCATCGTCGTAGCAGGTAAATTCAGCAGAAGCATATATATCACAAATCCAACAAATATTACCAATACCCTTAGAAGCAAGTGTGAAACAAAAATAAAACCATAAAGCCAAGGCCTTATGGTGCCCTCTATATTTTGTTGTTGCTACTGTTTAAATTGAGAAGACTACAGAAAGCAATAGGAAGCCATAAAAAATATGTAGCCACAATCTTCTGAGATCGATTCTCTTGGGGGACCCTGAATAAATGGATTCTTGACCTACTAAAATTTAATGTGAAAAAATGATCCATTTGTAAAGGACCTATAAGATTGTAAATGGCAAAACGAACTACAAATAACCACCCTCAGAAAGGGAATGAATGTTGTTTATAAAAAGTGAGAGGCATGGATGTAAAGGGAGGATCATCATGATGATTTATAAGTAAAGGAAAATAAAATAAAAAAGTAACAAAATTCATGTTTCCCTAGGCCTTTCATTCAGACCAAAACATGTGGAGCTATACTCCCAAAAGCAATTTCAGACAAGAGATGTCTTTATTTTTCCCCAGACAAGCCAGAAGTTAAACAGAATGACAAAGTGTATTTGCTCTGGGACAGTGAAGCAGCAAAGAAACTTTGGAAGAGCATAACCGGTCCAAATCGCTCCAAACCAGGCAGACTAAACCACAGACAAGGAATGAAGATGGAAATACCGCAATTCCTTTCAGTTTTGTTTGCTGCAAATAACCACTAAATGAAAATAATTATAATATACACTCAGGACCAAGAAGGGACTGAAAAATTTTTTAAATGTAAATGATCCTAGAAAGTTGGCCCTATTACTGTTATTCTTGAGGTTAATCACTTACTACTGACCATCACATCCAAAACAGGTGCTATAAATAGCTTATGTCGTTTATCTACACACCCTTATAAAACCAATGAAATGTCAACAAAGAGAAAAATGTCAAAGCTTTAGAATCTAACTTTAAGACAGCCTTTGGACAAAATGCAAGGCGCAGACTGATGCATAAAACTCAGTTTCATTAATCTAAAACAAACCATATAAACCCAGCAGGTCCCTCTGAGAACATCAGTAGGTCTGTTTTGCCAAGTGGACCAGCTCCTTTTCCACAGAGACTCCGAAGAAGAAAGCAAATCCCCACACTACTATTTGGGAATAATTTCTGGATAAAAATTCACAAATTTAGGAAAAAGTGATTAAATGAACTATGAAACTATAAGAACCAAGACAAAATTAAGAGGACTCTAACATGAAGCCAAATTTGTTAAAAAGTGAGATCTAGTGCCAGTATCAAAAAATAGTAAGTGCACAAGCTGCTGGGAAATCAGCATTCAAATTCTCCTAAAATCCTATGTGATTGGGACTTTTCTCCATAAAGCCAGGAATTCTTATCTGCACAGTGATTTTTTTTTCCAACTTCAAAGCAATTCATAAACATGGACTGCTTCACAATACCCCAGAGAAAAAAGCAGAGGTAGATTTAAAGATATTCCTTTGCCCACAGGAAAGTCATACACAAAGAACTACAAGGCAGAGAACAAAGATTTGCCTTTTCCGTTATGATCATACTCAGTCCCTTGACCTTCTTTCTTACAGGGGAGGAGAATAAGGCAAGAGACCTGACAACTGGGGAATGCTCCCTGAAAAAAAAAAAAAAAAAGCTTAAATGATTAAAAAAAAAGAAAGAAAAAAGGTAAGAAAGCCTAGCACCCCCAAGCCAAAGAAGGAAACTCTTTTCTTTCTCTAACTCACCATCTAAAGAGTCCTAAAACCCTACAACAAACAGTATTTTTGGATCCTTCAAGGATCTACAAACAAACAAATGGGAGATATACTTAAACTAAGCATGCACCTACAGACCCATAATCAACTCTGAATGTTTTTACCAGATCTCTTAAGCAGCTCTGTACAAAAGCAGAAGTGCTTACTTTCATGTTAAAAAGTAAACCTAGATTTTTGCCCCGCATCTGTTATGTATATGCACTACATATGTGACGTTTGGCAATTTTCTCAACTACTCTAAGATTCAGATTTGAAATCGTAACAAGAATGATTCCTTAGAGGGTTCTTTTCGGAATGAAACAAGTTAGTGTGTTAATATGTACTATACTATGGAATCCAGGACAGTGTCAGGCTGGATGCTCAATTATTTCCTCTTTTGAAGTAAGAGTGAAAGTCATCTATTCATGGAAGTATATATCCTTTGTGGCAGGAAAACTGATTTCTCACTGAATATCCATATGCTCCCCCGCATTTTCCAGCCACCTTGCAGTTAGCTGAGGCCATGCGATTTATTCAGGTCTTACTTTCAGGACACATGTTTCAAATGGCAGAGCTACAAGATGCAAGAAGCACTGATCTGAGCCCACGAGTGAGAGAGCTACCCAGGAGAGCTCCTGGACCTACAGTGGACTTCATATGAGCAAGAAAAATAAAACTTTGTATGTTTATGGTTATGAGCCTTCTACATTGGATTGTTAACACAGCAAAATTTAATGTATCCTTTTATTGCCCAATTGTACTCAAATGCTTCAGGACAAAATGCATATATAAAAATGGCAAGTCCTATGTCCCATTATTAAAAAATGTCTTGCTTTTGTAATTCTGTATATTTAGAAAAAATATTCTGTATATTTAGAAAAAAAGAGAATGATTAAAAGACAATATTTAGTAACCAAGTGGAAAAGTAATTCAATATACACAACTTAAAGAGAAGTTGATACTTATAGTTTCACCTTAAGAGGAAAGAATTCTAAAATCAAAAGGCTAAAATTTTTTTTCCAATTACACATATGAGTCATATAACAACAAAAGCAATTACCCAAAAATAAAAAGAAACTGAAAACTGCTATTAGGAAACAGGTAAAAGAAAGGAAAGCAGACCAACTTCAAAACGCTCTTTCATGTAAGTGGCTGCAGTCAATTGATCCACAATTCTGGAATCCCAAAAGCTCTAAAAATCAAAGGTTTTTAAAATAAGTTTGGAGAAAAATAATCTGGCAGAAACACAAACATGAACTAACCTGAAACTACCTGTAGTCTCTATTTATCCATTATGTATAAATATTCATACATTTTTGGTGTAGAAATATTATGTGTTTGAAGATCCCACTGGAGTTGTGACATAAGATACAGCAAACATATCATATTCCCTTTCTAAAATCTAAAATTTTCTGTACTCTGAAACACATCTGGCCCCAAGGGTGGGAAATAAAAGATTGTGGACTTAGAACAATAATAGAAGTGAATAATCTCTGTACTTAATGATGTCTTAATGATGAAACTAAAAACTAAATCAAGAGCATGGCTTTATAACCTGTTTATAATTCATTGTAAAGCTAAATTTTAATGATTTTTCCAATGGTATTTCTCCTTGATGCATCATATTTCCAATATATCTGGTAGAACACAGATACAACAGCCTAAAGCTAGATCATGCAGGGGTATAATTAACTGGTAGAAGACAGAAAAGAAATGAAAATACTGCCGAAAGCCCATCTCTGGCCCCAATAGACCATAATTTAACAGGTATTCAAGGTAGCCATTCCTGTGGTTTCACATAAAAAACAACATACACATATGTCAAAAAATATACAATAAATGTAAACCATAGCATAAGAGAAGTGGGAGGCAGAGCCATCAGCTCTGAGGAAGGTGTACAAGAATGTACTAAGCAGTCATCACTAATAAGACAGGAAAATGGTAAAAAGAAACTATGCAACAATTCAGGTATCAGTATAAGTAACTCCAGCAGGATTTCTCAACGTGAGCACTAGGGACATTTTAGCCGAGATAATTCGTTGTTGTAGAGGGGTTGTGCTACACACTGCAAGGCATTTACCAGCATCCTTGACCTCTACTCACTAAGTATCAGTAGGAACCCCTCTTTTCCCAGTTGAGAAAGCAAAAAAGTCTCCAGGCATTGACAACTGTTCCTTAGGCTTTTTTTTTTTTTGAGGGGAGTAGAGCTGGTAGGGAGGAGTATGAAGGCTAAAATCACCCCCAGTTGAGAACCACTGATCTAGAGGCAAGAGAAAGAATAAAAGTTTAGAGACTTTCTTCCTCTAGATTCTAATAAAATGCCAAATATACTTCCCTGTCAAAAGCAGTATAGGAAGAAAAAACTCATTTCTATTTGTCTAAATCTACAAGTGGTTTTATTATGTTTTTAATCTCTATTTTATAGGAAAGATGAGAATGGCATTCAATTCTCAATATGAATGCCCCTGAACTCAAAGCAAGAAAGATTTGTTGATTTTCTTGTACCTAAACATATCCATCTGTCTATCGTTAGAGCAACTCTTCTCAAGGAGGGAATAAGGTACCAATTGGCTAACTATAGAAAGTGACAAAACAATTGGTAGTAAATGCATACACTGTTTTCACTTTCTAATGATGTTATCTGCTTTGAACATAATAGGTCCCTAATAAAAACGTGACTTTTGGGGTTAAAATATTGTTTTCAATCATGACATTCTTTTGGAAAAAGTTTTTGGTCACAACAGAAACCGGGTCCTCCTGCTACGCTGGCACGTATGAGCCAAATAGGCTTACTGTGTTTATCAATTTCCTTTTATAATAGAAACAGAAGCTAAATGTCTTCGAATAATCATACTAAAAATCATAACTATGAAAAAAAGTAAAGAATATATGGGATTTTTTAAAAAGATTTTATTTATTTATTTGAGAGAGAGATCAGAGAGGGAGAAGCAGAACTCAATCGCAGGACCCTGGGATCATGACCTGAGCCTAAGGCAACTGCTTAACTGACTGAGCCACCCAGGCGCCCCGTATGGAATTTTTGGTAGACTTTCTCCAATCCAAAGTCAGTTTTGCCTGGACTTCCTATTCCTGTCAATTTGACAGACTTCAATTTATCTATTAATTTAACAAATCCTCACATGCAAAACACTGTAAAAGCAAGAGTTACAAAAATGTATAAGACCATCCTCCTTTCAAATAAACACTTAACTACTGCAGGAGGTAGACAAATAAATAATTATAGTATACAGCATCAACATACTGTATTACATATTTCAGCTGTGTTGAAGCTCATATTAGCTTAATGAAACATAAAGCATCACTTTAAATTATCAGTAATGCCCACGTTTCCAAAAAAATCCTCATGATTTTTGAGTCTGGGCAGATGCCAAAATTTAATTAATAAACTAATAAGAACTATCCATCAGTGGATGACCACAGTGGAATGGTATGGAAAACATCTTTAATCAGAGTAGTCCTATTATTTATGTTTTAGAAAGTGAGCTCCCAATTAAGATTTAATTTTTATAAAAAAGGGAATTCTAAAATTTTTTTTGAAGATTTGAAGATAAAAGAACTAGATGACTAAAGAGATACAATTTCATTTTATGAATGAGGGTATCTTCCTTCACATAGCATACACTGCCTAATAACAATAACAATCAGAAAAAACCAATACACACACACACACATATGGAAGGCTTTAAAATCAAGCACTGTAGGAACAAGAGGGTGGCTCAGTTGGTTAAGCATAAAGATTCTTTTTTTTTTTTTTTAAAGATTTTACTTATTTATTTAACAGAGAGAGAACACAAGTAGGCAGAGAGGCAGGCAGAGGCAGAGAGAGGAGCAGGCTCCCTGCCAAGCAAGGAGCCTGATGCAGGACTCGATCCCAAGACTCCGGGATCATGACCTGAGCTGAAGGCAGCTGCCCAACCAACTGAGCCACCCAGGCATCCCTAGCATAGAGCTTCTTGATTTCGTCTCCAGTCATGATTTAAGGGTTGTGAGTTCGAGCCCCAAGCTGGGCTCTGCCATGGGAATAGAGCCTGCTTATTAAGATTCTCTCTGCTCCCCCCAAAATAAACTAAACTAAAATTAAAATTAAATAAAAGGCTGTGTAAGCAACTAAGTTATGTAGATACCACATGTTATTTCGATTATTACTGTGTGATTACTACAAAAAGCTTCCAAAATCACAGAAAAGGAAAAAGTTGCTATGTTTAGATAAACGGCAAACTATATCAATTTAGAATCTTAGTTTTTAAAAATACTGATATAATCTCATTCTCAGTAAAACTGCCAATTTTTATAACAGGGTATTTAAAAGGGAATACATAACTGTCACCCTTATTTTAAAATTTTTCATTACAATTTATTGCAGAGAGAGTCAGAGCATTCTCTATTGAATTGAGTATCATTAACCTTATTCATATTCCTTTAAAAGGGATATACTATTTCTTCATCTTTGCCCAATGTCCTTAGATTTTCTTTTTTACTCAAGTTCCAAGGAATAAATATATTCCAAGAAATACATATACAAAAAAAATACACACACACACACACACACACACACACACACAATATTTTGCTTGGTGTATTCTCAAATAAATAGACACTCAACTGCTTAAAATAAAATTACTCCTATAATATGATGTTGACCCACTGGAGAAAATGCTAGCAGGAGTGAGGGCATGTGTTTAAACTGCCTCTCTCCCTTTAATTATGCTATGGTCACTTTACTGAACCAATTTACACCATTACAAAACTTTAAAACATATTAACTCATTTAATCCTCACAATCCCCCCGCAAGGGGAGGATTATTTTAATCTCCATTTTACATTTAAGAAAACTGAAAGATAGAAACATATTCTAACTGATCTAAAATAATACAGCTAATAAAAGGAGGACCAGGGATTTGAACCCAGACCAATGTTTTTGAAACCTTAATATACATGCAATTCACCTGGGAATCTTGCTGAAATTCAGTTTCTGATTCAGTATTTCCACAGTAGAGGAAGCAAGATTCTGCATTTCTAACAATCTTACCTGTGATGCAGACACTGCTGATCTGAAGAGCACCCTATGAGCAGCAAAGTTCTAGTCTACCCTAGAAAATGGTGGCAAGAGGTAATAACCCACACAAGGGAGAGTTCACCCAGTTAGACAATGAGAGGTTTATGAGGAAACAAGAGTTGCCAGCTTCTGGTTTAGAACTTAATTGCTTCTTGTATTAATTTTATTTTTAAAAGAAGGATGTTAGCAAAATTTACAAGTATTATAGTACCTTTCAAGTTCTACAAGCACACACATTATTAATACTGCAATAACCTAGTACTATTACATCTCCCTCCAATAAGGCCTTTCCCACATCCAAAACCTATGTACAAATGCCCATGAATATCTAATTTTAACACAGACAGATTCTTCGATCTCAACATATTGAAGAATAGTTTAAGAAGTGTAAATTTATTCCTTTTCATATACGGAAAGAATTAAAGGCTGAGTTAAAAATCCAGCAGCTTCCTAAACGTTTGCCACTTGTATAAGTGGTTACATGAGAGGACAAGGGCACCCTTTGGGAAACAGAATTTTTGTAAATGTCTTAATAGCATATTACTCAACAATTTTAGTCAATCACTTTCTCTAAAAACAGATAGGGAAATGCCCATAACACAACTTCCTTTCATTCTCACTGATGTACGAACAATTTATACCATAATTTAGAATATAATACATAAACAATATAAACTAAAGCCACCACATAAATATTAAATCCCTATGTTTAGAATGCTCTGGCCTAAGGAATTCCAATACCTAGAAACTGAAATGCCATTTAATCATTGGAAATAACATTTTATCAAATTTTATACTATCAGGAAAAGAAGTATCATTACTATCAAAATATATTCAAATGTATTTAAAGCCACACACTTAATTCAATAGTTAACTCTATCCTAAGATCATTCTTGGTGTATACATATTAGATACAGCTATATAATAATAAGGGAATACATAATAAGGGCATATAAAATATAATAAGGGAATACATAAGAAAAAGGGTATTTAATTTTTTCTATTTTTTTTTAAGATTTTATTTATTTATTTGACAGAGAGAGAGAAATCACAAGAAGGCAGAGAGGCAGGCAGAGAGAGGGGGGGAAGCAGGCTCCCCGCTGAGCAGAGAGCCAGATGCAGGGCTTGATCCCAGGACCCTGAGATCATGACCTGAGCTGAAGGCAGAGGCTTAACCCACTGAGACGCCCCAAGGATATTTTATTAATAAACCACAGGAAGGGAGTAAGGGATCTAAGAGAATTCTTAGCCTCATCTGAGTAATTTTGGTTTTGCTGAGTTTTCTTGTATTTCAATCAAATTTTTCCTGAATGTACACAGATATACTTTACATTTCTTCCCTGAGGAAGAATTAAATCTGTCACATACTTTGACAAGCTTGTAAAAATTATTTTCAAAACCATAATGGAATTCTGATTAATTAGCTACACATGAAAGTCAAACATCAAAGTCAAAAAAGTATTAGGTTTCATAGATCTCAAACAATATGAATTCACACATTTTTAGAATTTATTAATATAGAATCCCATTTTAAATTGTAACATAAATTAATAAATTTAAACTGTACAATCACTGTAAACCTAAAATTCTCACCCATGCACCTGTGAATTACAAGAATACCACAATCTGTCACGTATCTCATACGAAGGTAAAAATACAACACAAATTCAGACTTAGCTCTCAAAATCCTAAAATGTCTCCACTAAACACTCAATAATCCAAATTCCTGCTTAAGGACAAGAACTAGATCATCTTCCACCCAAAAAAATTTCTATACGCTTATAACAAAAGACACAAAAGTATCTGGCTATTTTAACACATCAGACATATGAAGACGACCGTCCCAAACTAGTAAGACACAACTTCTCCCAATTCCCTATTAAAACTCATAATTTTATGTTTTTTCTTTAGTTACATAGCCACAAAGAAATTTAAATATCAAAAGAACTAGAGAACTAAAATATGTAATTTGAAAAAGTTAACATTTAATCATCCCGGGGCGCCTGGGTGGCTCAGCGGGTTAAAGCCTCTGCTTCGGCTCAGGTTATGATCTCAAGGTCCTGGGATCGAGCCCTACATCGGGCTCTCTGCTTAGCGGGGAGCCTGCTTCCTCCTCTCTCTCTGCCTACTTGTGATCTCTCTTTCTGTCAAATAAATAATTAAAATCTTAAAAAAATATATTAAAAAAAAAAAAGTTTACAATCATCCCAAGTTGTAACCAGGGAAAGCACAGATGATACAGTCCATGTTATTGTTCCCAAGTCCACAGGTTCGCTATTGCACTGATCACTAAATGTGAAGCATTACTTCATGGACTGAAATGAAATATGGCATATAAACAGAAAAACAAACGAGTTAAACTTTCTGCCTTCTGGAAACATTCAACTTCCTCTACAAGACGAATCCTCAGTGACCTTGTGGAACCATTCTTGGGTTAAACATGTAAAGCATACTTAAGCACCTGCAACACTACACTACTGCTCCAAGGGCATTCAACACATTGTCTACTGGGCTCTCTAGATTTATGCACATACACTAGTTTTTGCCATTTGCAAAAAAATCAACAGAAACTTTTAAAAATGACCTGACCTTACATTCAATTTTGAAACATTTATGAGTTTTGAATTGATAGATCTTTATATCTTTTATAAAAGGAAATATCAGAATATACTCTGCAAGTTAAGTGATTCTTCCAGAGAACAAATTTAACCTGACCTTACTAAACGGCTACAGATTTGCCACACCAATGAGAAGGCTGGAAGGAATACTTTGATTCATTTATTCTCTAAAGCAGCACTGTTCAAGAGAAATGTAATACGAGCCACACACACAATTTTAAATTTTCTAATAACCACATTAAAATGGTAAAAAAGTAGTATTTTAAAACATTCTATATAAAAATATATCCAACATATTATCATTTAACATGTAATACATACTTTTAAAAATCAATAAGGTATTTTACATTCTTTTCTTCATACTAAATTTTCAAAATTCGATGTGTATTTTACATTTAGAGAACATCTCATTTGGGACAACTAAAGTGGTCAGTCAATAGCCACAAGTGGTTAGTCACAGCATTACTGGACAGCACAGCTCTTAATCCTTTGAGATCTGACATATCACTACCTATTTAAAATTAGTTTACATTCATGTTTGCCTTTTCAACTGAAATAGCTGATCATAAATATGAGCAAAACTGTTAATTCACTGAATAAATCAGGATCAGATCACCTTATCTAAGGATCTGGTTAATATATACAAGAAGCAGTTGAATTAAACCCAATTATATCTCAAGTAGACTTCAGAGATAGGTCTGATCATCACTAGTGAACACAAGTCAGAGCAAAAACACAGGTAAGACAAGAAAACATTTTCATATCAAACCTGCCTATTTGTAGTAACACTGCCTATTTGTAGCCAGCACTATCGCTCTTGAGCACATATCTGTATGCAAATTATCTACAAAACTGTTTTTCTAAGTTTGATGAATTTTAGAAGCCATATAGTCACTGTTGAAAACAGAGCACTAAATATGACAAACTGAAAAAACGTTTACAAACAAAATTGTCAACCAGTTACTTCTAATGCACCTTACACCAGCCAACAATATTAAATTATTCTACATGAGTTTCACTGAAATGAATTCCTCCTACAAATTCCAATTCATTTACTCCTTTTCATACACATATTTCAAGGACCAAAATTATTAAGAATTTTCCCAAGTAATTAATACATTTGATTAAAATGTAAATAATTCCAACAATGCATTCTCTAGAAAACAATTGAAAGCATTAACTTAGCACATAAAATTTGTCCTTAAGGCACATTACTGAATAAATCAAACAGAAACTATACTCCTGTTTACTGCATTTACATTTTATAACACCACATTCAGCAATTTCTAAATTTGGAAGGTCAGTTCAGATTGCACACAAGCAGTAACTTTAAAGCTTAGCAAAATTTTAGAACTTTCTGCAATGTACTTCTGAGAAAACACTCTACAGAAATGTTACAACAGAACAAAAATCAGCACCATTCACACTAATCTCAGTAAGAGCACAAAATCAGTATATTCAGAAATCTAAAATGTATGATACATACTAAAGCGTATTTTCCCCCAAACTTGTTTAATTCACCTTAGCCAATTTTTATTTAATCCACTCGCAAAGCTGAAGAGAAGCAAATGTAGCTTCTTCTGCAGCACACATATCCAAAGGCGATACATTAATCTCTTGGTATTTTCCCACATTTTTGTCATCAAAACAACAAAATTTGTTTCTTACCTGCAGTTAGGAGGAGGATCAAGAGTTATTTCAGCTAGCTCCTTCTGAATTCTGTTAGTGAAATGAGAACAGACAAAAAGGATTTGAGATAGTCTACAGAATAACCGGGGAATTACACTGCCCTCTACCACCATGCAGTTAAATGCAAGGCTGGCTTTGCCTTCAGTAATGCTAACATGGCTGCTTCCTCTTTGTTCTCAGAGGCATAACCCAAATCCCTTAACAGAAACTTTGCAGCTTTTTTCTCACTTGCTACTGTAAATAAGTATGACATTCACACCTGATTTGAGAAATAGTCCTCCACTAGTACTCAATGAAGGATATAAAATCTATTTTAAAACACTTTTTACCAAAGAAATTCTCTTTTCAAGCTTATATGCAAATGAGACAAGGAGGGAGGAGGGAAAGCACTAGAATATTTGACAATGACTTCAAGTCACTTTTACAGAGGTAAGAATTAACAAGCTAGTACATGAGTACATTAACAGTTTTGACAATATTTTATGTCAAAAAAAGTTTAAAATTTACAAACATCTTTACCAGTGAAAAACTTCTAAAGGACTCTGACATTCTTATTTAACCAATTCTGTTTTCCTTAATCTAAGTACTACAGTCCTAATTTTGATTTGATTTTCCTAAATCTGAGTACTACAGTCCTAAAATTGAATACATTTTGGAGGCAAGAAATAATAAGACAGATAGCCTAGTTAAGGGGGAAAAAAGCAGTGCTCTGATTTCATTCAAATTTAAAATGCTTTCAAAACTTAACATGTGTTTAACACGTTCTTCAACAAGATTACAGCAAATTGAGGAGAACTCTAAATTATTTAAAAGACTGCTGTTATCTAATAAAATATTCTCAAATTATTAATACTCGGTTATTGATAGAGGCGAAAGTCCATAGAAAAATAAGATTACTTCTAAATCACTACAGAACGCAGTATTTGAACAGTTTTTATATTTTCTTTTTCCTTTAGTTGTGATCAATAAAAATCAACAAAATGTCAATATTGACTAATGCTATAGACATATTTGATGTATAATTAATAGATTTCATGGATATTCCCCTACTACTACCAATGGAGTCCCCTTAACAGAATCTTTTTTTTGCCATCAAAGATAATAGAAATCAACAGGAAACAAATGACCTTTCATATACACCCAACAAAATGTTTCTTCTGCTGTTGAGTATTAACATGTCAAGCATATCCACAAGTTTCAGAGTGGTGAGTCACCAAGTACAATCAAAGTTTTCAATAGCCAAGTGCCACCCAAAATTGTAAATGGCCACTTTTCTGTTTTATTTGCATTCACAAGAACATAAGGCACAACCATAAGTTAACTACAAAAAAAAGTAGTACCTGGGATGCATGACTTAAAGTCATGTTTATAAAACTGAAAGCAAATTTGGAGCACAATTTTAAATCTGCTTTCAAATATAGCCAAGGCCCTGTACAAATTTTCTAGCAATCATTTCTAATCATTAAGTTTCATGGAGAAGCACAACTGATCTCTAGAAGTGTCAATTTCAATGAAGAAGAGTATGACTCATAAAAAGGAACATCCTCAATGTACCAGCTAATTTGGGCTCACCAAATTTTCCTTGCCAACTCCTAAAACAATCTGTCAGAATGTTAGTCCAAGCTCTACTCAAGGACACTCTTAACTGAAGTTACCAAAGTACAGAGTAAGTTCGCTTAAAAGTACAATTCCAGGGAGGTGGCTTATATACCACCTAAAGAATGACAACTCATTCAAGTGCAAATAAAAGTGATCACGAAGTAAATATTTTTGAATGAATGCCACTGCTCTGTAAAACCAATGAAAGTGTCCAACCATTTGGAAGACAACCTGATAATGTGCTTAATCCTTTGACACATTACCTTTTAGCACTAGTGGATAACTTAGCAGTGGTTTTGCTAGAGAGTTTGGTGTTTTTCTTCTGCTGGGTGGCAGAAGGTTTTCTTTCTTCCTGTTCTTCAGGCTCTGGAGCGGCTGGGTCTCGCTGGTCGGCATCTGAACTACCACTGCTGGTGCTGGGGCTCTCATCATCGGACCTTTGCCTATCACTGGACATCTTGGTGAAGTTATTTCTTGGAAAACTTTTAAAGAGAAAGGGGGGAGGAGAAAGGAAATGTTAGGTCTAAGAAATAAATCAATAGCATTTTCTTCTCTCAATATTCACCTAAAATCGTATTTTAATGAAAAACACTTCAAAGTGTTCACACTTATCTCATCACACAGCAAGGTTACAGGGGAGGCAATGTGTCTCACAACGCCAGCGTTCAAGGATTTACCGAACTCAAGTTAGAAAACCCACTCACATTTTTTTCCATCCCTTGGACAATCTATCAATTGTCTACTTTCTCAGAAGGCATGAAACAGATTTGCCAGGGAACTTAGGCAACGAGCATTAATAACATATGACACACTGTAAATAACAGATCTCGCTGAAAAATGTTAAAAAGTCACTAATAACGTCTAAATATTTACACACTGACATTGGTCAAAGCTACCAAATTCCCTTTCCGAGAGGAAAACATACCCTGTTAATCGCCCATATGCTTATTTAAGGTGGCGATTCCTCCTCTGTGCACGTAAGCCTTTAAATACAACACTTAGGAATTTAAAAATCAACTAACAAGCTGCTCTAGCCGTTTCCACGGCCAGCAGCGAAGATTCATCCGGCCAAGACCGAGCTGCCACCCTGGGAAAAGCAGAATCCAAACTGCACCTTCTGCAAAGCTCCCAATGCCATCAAGGTTCCTCGCTCAATTTTTACATCACGGACCGACATTTTGTCCAAAATAACGAAAAAAAAAATCAGAGGCAAAACAAACAAACAAAGCCCCAAGAAGTGCAACAAATTTCCGCGCCCGCGGAGGCGAGCCGCGGCCGGCGGCGGCGGCCACGCAGCTCCGCGGCCCTTTGTGGGGAGGGCCGCGCGGGGGCCGCGGGCAGCGCTCGCCGCGCCGGGCGCCAAGTGATGCGAGCAGCCCGGCCGGCCCCGCCGCGGCTCGCGGACACCGGCGGCGCGGGCGCCCGGCGCGAACAAAGCTGCCCGCCCCCGCCCCCTCCCCCACCGCCGCCGCCGCCGCCGCCCCGGCCGCCCCCCACGCGGCCCCCCGGCCCCGCCGCCTTACCTCGGCCGCCCGCCCGGCCCGCTCTCGCGCCGCTACGGTGTGGGGGAGGGAGAGAGAAAAAAACCCTTCCTTAAGGAAATGGAGGCAGCTGGGGGGGGGAAAGGGGGGGGAGGGAAAAAAAGAAGCCGAGGAGGCTCTGGCCGGGGAGTGTGGAACATTGAAAGTCGGAGGGGGTTGTGCAGTGCCGGGCTCCGGCCGGAGGGTGGCGCCGCCCAGCGCCTTCGGAAAAAAGGGGGGGGTAGGAGCTCGGCTGGGCGAGGGCGCGAGCTCCCGGCGAGGCGGAGGGGACGCGGGAGACCCCCGCGCGCTGTGGCCTCCCGCCGCCGCCGCCCGGCTCGGCTCCTCCCGGCCGCGCAGTCAGCAAGTTCCGAGGCAAACGCGGGGGGAGGGGCGGGCGCGGCGGCAGCGCGCGTGCTCGCTGCTTGCCTGGCGGAGGGGCGCGCGCCCCCGACGCCCGGCGGGCGCGAGCTCTCCCTGCGCGCTCCCGCGCTCTCTCTCCGCGCCTCCCTTCACCCGGGGGGCGCACGCGTCCGCCCGCGCGCGGCCAGGACAAAGAGCGCGGCGGGGACCCAGCGGGCTGGCCCCTGCCGCCCTTGGCCGTGGAGCCCGTGCCGGAGAGGGCGGGGGCGCGGGCGCCGTCTCTTGGGGCCGCTGTGCCGCGGGGTGGCTTCCGGCCTGAGCCCGCCTCCGGAGCGAGGCTGCCCATTGGGCTACCCGCCCCGCAGGCTGGAGCCGAGGTCATCCCCACGGCTGGCCACATCCTTTCCGTCTGCGCTGGGGACTGCGTGGACCCCGAGGCCCCTACGCCTGGGGAAGGACCCTAGACGCGTGGTCTGGAGTCCCCTTCTGCCCTGGAAGGCTGGAAACTAATGGGTGTCTTGGACGAGGCCAGGCACGCCCATGGAGGAAAGGTGCCTCTTGCCCCTTGGAGCCAAAGGGGCAAGATGGGGTCTAGAGCATTGAAGGAGGAAAAAAGGATTTGGGGACTGAGGGACCAATCTCTGCTTCTCTTTGGCCCTCAGCCTACCAAAGGGAACAGTTCTTCAGAATGCTTTAAAAACTTAAAAATCCAAAACATTATTTTAAATGTCCTGCTCAAGATTTTTTAAAGTGAAAGAAGGGAGTTGGGGGGCTCAAACTTGAGTTTCCTGCGGGGCTATTCTGATGGGCATGCTAGACAACAGTTCTGGTGAAAGAAGCCCTGAGTGATACTGGATCAGAATGTCCACACAGAAAAACTTCAGATGGGGATAATGAAGGTTAGTTTTGTTCTGTCATTCTCTTTTACGGTGTCCAGGTGGACTCTGCAGTTTTTGCCTCAGGCACAAAGTAGCCAGAAGTATGAAAACTTCCTGTTTGCAGCCCAGATCTCCAGCTACTGAGAACTTGCTCCACTGATGGAGCCCCAGAGGAATTTGTGGATTCCTCTCCCACAAGTGTCCAGGGGCAGGGGTGCTGGGAGAATGTACAGTTCACGGAGGGAGTAAGAATGGCAGCCATAACAGATGAAGCAGACTAAAAGGAAAAAAGAAGACTGAATAAGCCAACATATTTACTTATTTTTCCTCCAAACAGAAAAGTTTTAAGGGTTGCTTACAACCCTGAAGAGTAAGTTACATTTCTGTAATTTTCCAAACAGAATCATGCAATGAACTTTGAGGGCTATGCTGCTAGGTGCTGGACACAAAATCCACTCAAATGCTGTGTAAGACTAAAGCCAGTTCTCTCTGTTCTGTGCCAGAAGCTCCCATGGGGGGGGGGGGGGGAAACAGATCATTAAAGTTCACCAGGTTGATAAGAAGGAAGGATACTCTAGTCAGAACGAACATCGAACATGATCTCGAGATGGTAAAGAAAGAGCATGGCGTGTGTGTTGAAAAACATTTTGATTTGCGTGGATCAAAGGGTGCTTGTGGAAAGAGCTCATTAGTAAAAATATAGACAGAAGATTACCCCCCCCCCCTTCAACTTTTACACTGATGCTACAGTGCAAGCCAGCCAATTTGGAGTTTGGGCTTTGTTTGGAATGGGGAACTACGAAAGAAAAGCTTTTATAAGAGTGGGTTCTTTTAGAAAATATATATCACAGAAATAGCCTGAAGGTCCAAAGGCCAATTGCTGATAGGATTTGGGTGGAGTCAGGAGATTGGGAAATAAAGATATTTAGTTGTGTTTCAGTAGCATCTATACTGGACTGAAAAGCAAGGGAACTGGATTCTAATCTCATTCCACCAGGTTTATGTGACCTCAGGCAAGTTACTTGTTCTAACTTAATTCTTCTCATATGTAAAAGAAGCTTGTAGCTAGCAAAGGTTCCAAGTGCTCTCCTGCTCAACAATTCCATGATTCTTCAATGAGTTTGAAGTCAAAATTCCACTCAACATTCACTCATCAGAATATGGTACTTAGGAAATACCAGATGCTGGGAAAATTGGCATAAAACATGGGCACTGGTCTTATCGAGCTCAGTAGGTAGTGGGATAGTTAGAAATGTAGGCTATGGGTGGCTCAGTTGGTTAAGCGACTGTCTTCAGCTCAGGTCATGATGCCGGAGTCCTGGGATCGAGTCCCATATCAGAATCCCAGCTCTGCGGGAAGTCTGCTTCTCCCTCTGACCTTCTCCCCTCTCCTTCTCTCTCTCTTTCAAATAAATAAATAAAATCTTAAAAAAAAAAAAAAAGAAATGTAGGCTATGGAAAGAAGTGTGCATTAAAGGAGGGAATAGGATGAGTAGAAGATTATTAATCATGAGTTAATCAGTAATGGCATTATTAATTCAGCTTGGGGTATAAGTCATGGGTGGGGTAAAAGAACAGTGAACTGGGCCTGTTTACTGAAGAGGTGGATAATACAGATAATTCATATGAATAGGTGGAATGAATGGTGATAATGAGTGAATAGGTGATAATATAGATAATGGTCTTGGTGAAGTACCTGACATAATAGATGTTCAATAAACAGTACTTACCGTATTGTTAAAGTCACCGTAAAGAGAATGAATAGCTCCTTAAGGTTAGGAAGAGTAGTGGCCTGCCCCCAAAATATTAGGTACCTAGCTGCCTTTATTCACCTGACTAACGGTATCATTCAAGTGATTCTTTCCAGCCTACATATCTCCAAGGTAAGATCACCTGACCAGCTTGATCAGAAGCAAGTTGTAAATTATGAATTGTTTCTAACATGAAGTTCTTCCTCACAAGACACCCTTTCTTGGTAATTATTTTATCTCTTTGTTTTTGCCATGTCTACCCTTGAAACTAGGGATCATGTTTTATAGGCACTCCTGAGGGCATATAAATTTGACCTAATGGAAATTATTCCATAAAGTATGTAATAAAAACTTTCCATATGACCCTTCAATATAGTACCACAGAGCAGACACCAGCTACCACAAGAAGGTTGTTCCTTCTCAGTCTCCTGTTTTTTCCTTCTTGGTATGGGGTCCTGCCAGCTTCTCACTTAACAACGCTGAGAGAGGAAGGGGGGTAAGAAGAAAGATTCTAAATCCAATGGCAATAGATAGTGCCATAATTACCTTCTCTCCCTTTTCTCCCCAGATTTTGTGACCAAAAGGGACCTGTCACTACAAGGGCAGAGAAGGCAGGCCCCAGAATTCTTTAGTTTGAGAGACTGCTCTCTCCTGAACCTTCCAGTGAGTCTTAGTGTTATATGTGTACTTAAGTATATGTGTGTATAACCAATAATTTTACAGGAATATATCATTTGAGTTGCCTACAAAGTTTCCGAATTGACAAGTTACATAAACTTTGGTGAGGCTCCTGATCTTTTTTAATAACCCACTATAGCAACATACTTCACAACATAATGGATATAGAATCAACACTTAATTTGTTTTGTTGATTTCTGAATGCTTTTGTTTGTTTCTTTCCATTCATTAGCCCTTCAATTTTACCCCTTTCTTTTTCTCATGATACCACCCAGTTACTTGTAACCTTTTGCCCTCTGGCTATAAATTTTTTTCTTTCTAGGGATAAAAATGGATGGGTTTACTAGGAAGTCATGGCCCAGGCTTAGTTTAAGAAGCCATATTTACCATTGTCAGTCTCAGCGTCTCTGGACCCCCAGAATCCAATGCACCGCTTGACATCTGTGTGCCAGATATCCCTTGGGTCATGGATAGAAAGCCTGCTGTTTGCCAGACCCTAGGTTGGGCCCCGGAAATGGAAAGGTGTGTAAGCCTCTATTTGACATCAAGTACTTCAGGGCCCCAAACTCAGAGATCATTTTGCTTTTCTCCTTTCAGATAACTCTGAAGGAGGGTAAATACCAAAAAGGCTCATGTCTTTATTCCATAAAGAGCTCATACGCATGAAAATAAAACATAAGCATCTTAGAGTGAAAGCATGATCAGAAAAATTTTCAAAGAACTACATTTGTTTAAAGTTATTAAAAAAAAATCCTCAAACTTTGCTAATTATCAAAAAAGGAAAATTAAGACTAATCAAAACAACAAAAACAATTTTTAGTGATTATACCCATTGAGGGCAAATTGGTAAAAAGTTTCTCTTTGTTCATTTTCAGTAGCAGTGAAAGTACCTTTTAAAAAGCAATTTGGAAGTTTGTGTTAAGAACCTTAAAAGTGTTCATGTCCTGTAACCAACTTTCTTAAGAAATGTATCTTAAGGAAACATTCTAAATGTGGAAAAAATAACATTGAAAAATTGGAAATGTCCAATTCTAGGAAAATTATGACTCTGGTTCATATGACACAATGAAATTTGCAGTTATTAAAATAAGATATATGAGGAGCATGAAAATACAAGAATGGATTATGATAAAATGTTAATGAGGACAGGGTTTATCTATTTTGTGAGGTCAGAGCCTGACTCAGTGCCTGGTAAGGTATCTGGGACAAAGTAAGTGCTCAATAAATATCTGTCAAATAAATATCCAACACATCTTTACAACTAGCAAGACAAAACTATCTGAAAGGAACATACTCCAAAAGGCTGACAATGCTCATATTTTAAAGCAACAATGAATAACCTTTTTCATTCTTTATTCAGTATTTTTCTAATCATTTTAAAATAGGCAGGTACTACTTTTATAGTGAAAAAAAGATGTGAATAATTGCAGAGGCGTACATTTGGTGAAAATTCTGAGAAGTTTTTTTTAATTAAAAAAATTGTTTATGAGCAAGTTTTTTTAAAATTGTTTTTATAAATTAAAATAAATGAAAATTCAAGCAGACTGCTTTAGAATTTGTCAAGATTTTCAGGTTGACATTTTAAAAAAAAGGCAAGACCATTTTTTTCAATCCTTAGAAAGCCATTTGGGGGAACTCTACATTAAATAAAAAAATAAGCATTGGCTCAAGGATCACTGAAACAGAAGTAGTAAATAAGAATTGGATGAATTAATATGTAACAAATGAGACTTCACCTAAAACACAGAAAAATTATTTTTTCAACTTATTCAACTAATGATACTGATATAACTAGTTACTGATATGAAAAAAGATCACTTGGAATCCATGCCTTATACCATACATCAATATAAATTACAGATGAATTCAAGAGTTATCATAACTCTTTAAAAGTCACTCCTTAGAAAAATTAGAATAACTTACATACTTAACGTAGATAAAGAGTTATGATACGTCATGTTAAAAACCAACAAAAAAACAAGAATTTGATCAGGTACAAAAACTGAATCCTCAATCTGCTTCCTGACATACATACACCTACATGCACCAAGTCGAAACAACAAAATAGGGGTACCTCGGTGGCTCAGTCCTTAACCATCTGCCTTCAGCTCCTTATCCCAGAGTCCTGGGATCAAGCCCCACATCAAGCTCAGGTCTTGGTGGGAGGCCTGCTTCTCCTTCTTCCACTTCCCCTGCTTGCGTTCCCACTCTTGCTGTCTCTCTGTCTGCCAGATAAATAAGTAAAATCTTTAAAAAAAGAAACAATAAAATAGAAGTTTGTACTATGAATAGGATTTAATATAATCACATATAATTCTGTATAAGCTTATAAAATTATCAAATCAGCATAAACAGTTAAAGAACATGTCAGAAATTTGGAGTTATTCAACAGTAGGTTGCCTTAAAAAAACAAAAAGCAAACAAAAAAACCCACTAAAAATATATTAAAGTGAGGTACTACAGTCTTGTCCACAAAATTTGCAAATCTAGAAATTCTATGAAGCTAAATACCTGTGAGAATATTATGAGAAGAGCACTTTCCTATATTGCTGCTGGCATTGTAAATTGATACAACCTTTTTTTGGAAAGCAATTTGGCAATGTATTTCAAGAGTCATAAAAATGTTCATACCCTTTAACCTAGTAATTCTACTTCTGGGAATCTATCCTAAGGAAATAATCCAAAATATTAAAAAATGCCATATGCCTGACAATGTTTATCCCAATGTAATTTATACTATATAAAAATGGAAACCACTCAAACTGTCCAACATAAGGCTATGCTTTAGTAAATTATGGTCCATTCACTCAATGGAATATACATGAATATAAAATAGTGAGTATTATAACTATCATTTTGGCCATCATTTCTTTCTCATGGTAATCCTTTCCTATGATATCACCTCATGTCTTGCTTTGCTAATAAGACTAACAAAAGATGCTGTGCATCATCTTTTAACTGATGTGGGTTTTTTTTAAGATTTTTTTTATTTATTAGAGAGAGAGAGAGAGAGTGCGCAGCAGGCAGAGAAGCAGGCTCCCTGCTGAGCAACAAGCCTGACATAGGACTCGATCCCAGGACCCCGGGATCACGACCCGAGCCCAAAGCAGCGGCCCAACAGACTGAGCCACCCAGGCGCCCCTTAACTGATGTTTTTACTTAACATTATGTCACTTAAACTTTTCTGAGATGCTTTATAGTATCTCAAGTGTAAAATCAGGTTAAGAGCATGCTTTATGCTCCAGAAAACAAAATGCTCACTATGATTGTCTGGAAAATGTATTAAAAGAGATTTGGAAGAAATATGCAACAATCATTCTGGGTTAAGGGCCTGTTTACTTGTGATTCTGGCTACCTTTTTTATATTATACAAGTGGTTATCTACTTGGAAGAGATTTAATAGGAAATAATGTGCTTTAATGTGGGGCTGCAAAGAAAGTGGTTTAATTTGACATGATAAACAAGCTTATATTTTAGTTGAATGTCTTTATAAGTAGAGAAGTAAAACAATATATTTAAAATGGGATATTATCTAAATATGTTAAGAGTTATACTTCAATTTTTCCAGGTCCAAATTCTAGAAGTTTGTCAGTTTATAAAAGATCTCTCTCAAAGGCATGCCTAATAAAATGTCAGAGTGCATATTTGAACTTCTCTGTACTATAATGTCCTAAAATAACTCAGATAAAGTAAGCATCACAGAGTGATATGAGTGGATTTAAAGAAGTGACAAATAGTTTTCAGTAAGAATATATACTCAGTGTGTGGTAGAGGTAAATAGTATAACCAACTTGGACTCAGAGATACTAAGTGACCTCCTTAAAGTCTTAAAGGTAGCTCTTGACAGAACTGGAAACAGAATGTTGGAATTTTGTCCACATTCTACTGTATTGTCCTATCCACCAGGGCATATAGTCCAGTTTCCCAAATCACCAGCTCTTCTAGAGATGTCAAAAGGAAGTCATCAGAAAGTTCTTTTAAGTGTAACAGTCTTTTTTCACCCTTGAGAGCATGAGAATGATCATCTCTGATACATTGATACAAATTTGGTGATCCTATTAGAATCGCTCCTAATACCCTATATATGTTCTAAAATACCACAGTTTCTAAATAAATACTTACTTGTGTCATTATTTCTTTAATATTTTCCTCTCCTTACTAGAATGAGGGCAGGGACTATACCTGGTTTTTATGTCTAATACAGTGCCTAGCATAAAATATTCAGTAAATAATTCCTGAATGAATGAATGGATGGCCAAGTTCCCGTCACACTCAAAGTCAATTGAAGGGAATGTTATAGAAAAATAACAACAACAACAACAAGAAACAATCTTTTTACACTGCCTAATATACTTAAAATGGATCTGATTTTTACAAAAAGCAGTATAGGCAGACAATACAGGAGTCCAAAGTATTTAGATAAATCAAAGGACAATAGGACCATACATTCAAATAAATCAAGGGTGTTTGGCATGTGACTCTAGCCTCTGAAATACATGTCAGGAGAACAATGATCACATTTTCTCTCCAAACGTATAATAAAATCACGGTCAGAGAAGAAATATTGCCTTATATTCTTTTCTAAAAATACAGTAGGGCAGCAAAAAAATGTTTTCCCTGTTTATACAATGTCTACATAGATCAAATTATGTGCTCCATAAAGCTAAATGTTAGCAATGAAGATTAAGATCAATCAACCTCAATCAATCTCAGACCCACTGGCAGAGATATTTAAAAGGATTGATGGAAAAATAAAATTGTAAAATATTTGGTTCCACTTTCTCTAGCTCTTAATCAGAACATCGTGGTCATTGACTCAGAAATCTGCCATCTTGGGGTTTTAGTTCTGATTACATTGCTTCAGCCTTCTGGATGCCAGTTTCCTCATCAGCAAAATGAAAGAGTCCAGAGAGTCTTTCCAATTCTGGAATTTGTATGATTTATGCTATCGTATAAGTAAGTGCTGTTGAACAAACTGAATAAACTAACAAAGCTGGTAGTGCTTTTTAAAACACTAACAGTGCTTCATGTCAAGACTTAGGCCAGCAATGATTTAAGGCCATACATATCCACACAAGTTGATTAACTGCTAAAATGCAATTTGGCTTTTAAAAATTTGATCGTTTTTCTTGAATAAAGGCTACTGTAACCAGCCACTCTGCTCCATATCCACCTGACGACAACCCCCCACACTTATTTTTGGCTAAAAGAATATATATACATCCAAACCAGCTACGAAGTTAAGCAGGAAAATATATGCCAGAAATTCTAATTGTTTGAAATTTTATAAAGAAAACAATCAATGTTATTATTATTTTTTTTTTAAAGATTTTCGTTATTTATTTGACAGAGAGATAGAGGGCACAAGTAGGCAGAGAGAGAGAGAGGGAGAAGCAAGCTCTCTGCTGAGCAGGGAGCCCGATGAGGGACCCGTTCCCAGGACCCCGGGATCATGACCTGAGCTGAAGGCAGCCCCTTAACCCACTGAGCCACCCAGGCGCCTAATCAATGCTATTTTGAATAAGGTTGTTTACACCAGATGAGATTCCCATTTCCTAGTCAGATTAATTCTAAACTTATTTTTTTCTTGCCTCTAGGAAAAAAAAAGTCCATAACTTACCTTGGGCTATTTTTGCCACACACACAAAAACCCTCACAAAATGGAACTTAGGAAATATAATTATCTGCGTAACTGAGACTTTAGTTACTCTTTTAACAAATGTAACAAATGCCTTTTAAAGGACAAAGCACAGCGGTAGAAGATACATGCCAAACAAGATATACCATCTTTGCTGTCAGGTTTATAATCTAGCAGGATAGTTTAAGAGGGAGGCTTTCACAGTCCAAGAACAGGAGTTTCCTGCCTAAAAAACAATGGCAAAATTTCATTCACCTATTCTTCATGTCATAAGCAATGCCGTAGAATTGTGCTTTTACTGCCTTCAAAATACATTTGAGGAGAAGCCTGAGAACGTAAGAGAGGGATTTATAGGCTTACTCAACAAACACAGACTAAGTATCTATTCAACGAATAAGAAAACTGTATTTTGGAATGTGGATAGGATGTCCTTCAACACACATACATACACACATGAAACAGATGCTGAAGAAGTTGGCACTGGTCAAGTAGATGGAAAATAAGTTCTATCTTAGGATAATTACATGGTTAAAAAAAACAGCCGTTGAAATATTTTTTGCATTGCAGCATTATTCTTATTTTTGTTTGTTTGTTTGTTTGTTTGTTTGTTTGTTTTAGGAGAACAGAGTTCAGAGTTCAGCCTTCCAGCTAGGGTACTTAAGACATTGGCTTCTTTTGCTTACTTCCTGCCATTACAAATGTATCCTCAGTGCCTTGCACTCTTTTGAAGCTCAATAAATATTTGTTGAATAAAAGTACTCTGTAATACTTACTGTCTTTTATGCTGTATTTTATATACACTGACTCATTTAATAGTCTCAATAGCCTCAAGGAGGCAGGTACTGTGATTATATATTAATGTTACTGATGAAAAAACTGAGGCACAGAGGGATGAAAGTAACTTGCCCAAGGTCATATGACTAGTAATTGACGGACCCAGGCCAGGAAATCTATGCTCTTGATCATTATGCTATGCTCCTTCTAAATAACTGTCATTGCCAGTGATTGGATGGGAGGGAGGAGGGAAGGAACCAATAACATCACTGGCCCCATAGTCAGAAGGCTAAGAATTGGGACCTTGAGGACAGGCTGGAGGTGATGACAATCAGAGAAGAATGGGGAAGTGCTGTGATTTTTGGCATCCTAAAGGGGTAGCTTTTGGACAATCTTTGGATAGTGGGGTTGACAGAGACTGCCCAGTGGGAAAGAGACATGTATGAAGCTCCTATAACAATTAGAAATTATCTGTGGTCCTTCTGGGTAATTTTTATTCTGCCAGTCTCTCTCATATTCATCCTCCTTCTTCATGCTATTCTCTTCCTTTATCCCTATCCCTTTTTTTTTCCTACTATCTCTTTTAGCCTGCTGTAATGTTGACCTAAAATTTAAATTACTGTATTTAGGGCACCTGGGTGGCTCGGTCACTTAAGCGTCTGCCTTTGGCTCAGGTCATGATCCTGGATTCCCGGGATCAAACACCGCATCGGGCTTCCTGCTCAGTGGGGAGTCTGCTTCTCCCTCTGCCCCTCACCCCGCTCATGCTCTCTCTCTCTCTCAAATAAATAAATAAAAGTCTTTAAAAAATAACTGTATTTATTTTTTTTAAGAATTTGCATTTCTTTTTTTTTCTTAAGATTTTATTTATTTATTAGAGAGACAGAGAAAGTGAGAGAGAACATTAGAGGAGAGAAGGTTAGAGGAAGAAGCAGACTCCCCCTGGAGCTGGGAGCCCGATGTGGGACTCGATCCCGGAACTCAAGGATCATGACCTGAGCCGAAGGCAGTTGCTCAACCAACTGAGCCACCCAGGCGCCCAATAACTGTATTTATTAAATAAAATTTATATCATCCCACTCTCTCTCTGTATTTCCATGAAAAGAAAACCACTGAAGTTATTTTAAAATTGTTCTTCGTTAGTGTGGGAAAGGCAGGTCAATGACTTTTAATAAAAGAAAAGTCTCCCAATGTGGACAAATTCTTAAAAAGTAAGAGATTACAGAAATAAATCTTGGCACTCCATCAATTCAATATTAGAAGAGATTGCCAAATCTTAAACACAAAGCATTTCATGTTGAAATTTAACATTTTCTTTTAAATTAAAAAATACTTCCAAATTTAGATTTAAGAACATTTTAACGTTAATCAGACTCTTCACTTTAGAACAGGAGAGAATTCACTTGTGCCTAATCAATGAAGGGATTGTTTATAGAACACTGAAGTTTCTCGGTTTCTGAAAACAACACTAAAACATTGATAAATAACATTTGTGCATTTAACCATGTGCATGTATGGAAATAATAGTGAGTCATTAACAGGAGTTGTCTAGAGAAAATTCTCACCATCACCAGGCAATTTGTGCCTAGTATGGTACAAACAGTGTGTGGATTGATGACTTAATCAGAACATACTTAGTCTAATTAGCAAAATAGTGCAAATATACAGACATATATATATTGTGCATGTGCACACAGATAGTTTGCTGCAAGAGCAAGCAGTTGTTTGTTAAAGACTAACCATAAGGATCAATACTGCAGCATTCACAACCACCTAACTTGATAAACCACGTAACTTAGGTGCTGCAGATGTGGAATAAGTAAAAACCACTATCAGGGACCGACATCAGGAGCATATGCAGAGGCTCTACACTACCTAAGCTAAGTAGCTACAATGTGTTTCAGTGTGGTATGTGTGATGTCAAATCCAAACAAAAGAGATCCCATTTTAAAGAGATTGATTTGGGGTGAGGGAAGGTGATGTGATATTCATCTCTGTATAGCTTCTTAAAACTGATTTACTGCAGTGGCTTGTGGAAGTAACAGATGTTTATTTGAATGAATATTCATTCGCTGGCATCAAATCCCAGTAGATGACACTTTCCTCTTAAGAGGTCATATTTTCCTCTTACGGAGTGTTTGCTATCGCGGTTGCCAATTGTCTATTTAGAAGACATAACACTAAGGAGCTATGTAAAGTGGTGTATTGATGTATAATGATGTAGAGTCTGAAACAAAGGTAAATATGCTAATTAGAAACAGCGATAACACCAAATATAAACATCATAGTGGCTTACCTTATCTTTCTCGACAGTATCATGATAGTGTCTAATCTACCAATCATGAATTTTCTTTTAAATTACCTCATTAGTACACTGCTTGAGTTGTAAAAACATTTATTTAAGAAAGAACATTACGATGAAGTGAGGTGACTATAAATCACCATAGAAACCAAATAAAGAACTTTATTGTGAAGAAGCTTTAAAAAAATTATAAAATTCTGTATCAGTGGAAATTATTATTATTTGGGACCTTACTACATCTCTACCACTTGCTATATGAAGTTTTGCTTTCCCCCACGTGTGTTTTTAGAGAAAACAGCAATATCGGAAGGACAGATAGCCTATTACAATTGTTTGTTTCATAAATTCATGCACTGGGGCCAGTTTATCATACGTAAAGTTACTTTGGCCCTGCAAAAGATTATTTTGGCAGAAGTTTTATTAGTGTGTCAAATTGCCATTTAAGGAAATTGGCCATGATTTCTGTCCAAGATGGTACATTATAAATTTTAAATCTTATTACTATACACTCCCACTCCCCTCCCCCAAGACAGTAGTACCATTGAATTTCTTGGTGCTATAATCCAAACACAAATTTGTTACAGAATTCCAAAAACAAATAGGATAGTTTTAGGGGCAGAGTTACAATGAGATAATGATCTGGATATACTTCTTGGTCCATGATCTGCCTACAGTATGTAGCAACATAACTAAATCTCAGTTATCTATGGTGTTAGGAACAGATGTGATATACATGTCAAAATCTGTAACTAATTCAAAAGTATTACTATTAAGCCATTAGAATCAGCCTTCTTTCACACACTCACAGATGTGTTTTCGATTATCTAACCCTTTTATTAGTGGTTCTCAACTTGGGCTGCACATTAGAATCCTCTTTGGTGGTTGGGGAGCTGTTAAAAATCCTGATGCACAAGTCACACTCCCAATTGTTTACATCATAAGCTCCAGGGGTGAGACCCAGACATTAGTAGTTTTTTTAAAGTTCCCCCACACGATTCCAGTACAAAGTCAAGGTGGAGAACTCCTTAGTGGTAAGGATGCTGAGAATTGGTGAGGTGGAGAAACAATAGGAAAAGAAGGTCTATCTTCTAAATTAGAAAGTAAATGTCAGTGATTGTTCCAATTGCTGTGCACCAATGATATGTAGAAAGAGATTATCAGGCTATTTTTTTTTCAGATTTCTTTGAAAATCCTAACTTCAGTTCTGTTTATTATATGAAAGGGTAAATGTCTAGAGCTTAGAAGTATTCACCTATTTATTAAGATTGAAATATAGCCCTGATATCAGTTTCCCCTATATATTAATATGTAATAATTATTTTTAATTTGTGGAGTTCATTTTCAAAGAAGTGGTTTTGAATAGATGCTTAGCAAAAAATATTCTATCAATTAAAAAACTTTACAATTTCTATTGTAAGTCATGATGTAGAATGGATATTTTCTAAATGGTACTTGGAGGTAGCAGGGATGTCCCTGGGAAATGGACTTAGGCATTTTCAGTTTAAGGAAAAAACAGTAAATCTGTATTTTGTGATGTTACTCCTTGAAGCTTGCTCGTTTTCATAAAGTATGCTTTACTGAGTTATCTTAAAAGCATTATCCTGTAAGAAAGATGAATTACAGTAGAGACAGAAAAATTCCCCCAACTTTAATGTAATTTCAGTAAGTTGGAAGCAGTGATTTATTTGCCTAGAAATAATCAATATAATTAATATCAAAGGCAGAATAGTACAGTGATTGGATTCAAATAAACCAGGGTTCAAAATCCAGGTCTGCCTGCCTGGCCATGTTTCCTGGAACATATCATTTACCTAGTCCAAGACCCGCTTTTTTCAGCTATAAAAGGGACATATTTATATCTTCTGTGCAAGGCTGTTAGTTGTAAGAAATTAAATGGGGAAATATTGACAGAGGCCTTAGCATAGTACCTGGCACATAATAAGCCCGAAATAAATGGTAGTTATTTTTTAATTATTCAAGCAGGTTTTTTGAAGGCCTATTTTCCCCCTGAGTAATATATGCTATTTTTCTTAACTGCTCACCACACACTTGAGAGTCTGAAGTTTACAAGAAATCTTTGCATATTCTTAAGTGTAGGTGCAGAGCAGCAGGGAAGAGTGTGAGTTGCTGCCTGAGCACATTCACGGCTATGTGAGTTGAGTGCATAACTCACCGTGCTCGTCCACAAACTGAGGTCCTGGATCTGTGACCGAACAGGAAACATGCAATATATGTCTCAGCAAAGGTGAAACCACCGCCCATCACGGGCTATCTCAGAGACTACTAAAGAGTGGGAACCAAGAATGTTAAATCTTAACGTTATAAGGATCTCCTGATTCTATAAATATTGCATTTCATTGATTTGAACATGCACATTTTAACATCTCTGAAATCAAAGTGTACCATCCAATCAATGATGTCTTAAGTCACTCTCAGCCAGCCAGCACTTCTGATGTGGTTGACATTGCCTGTGACTGTGTGAGCTTGGCCATAGCTCCTTATGTTGTTGTGGTGTGTAATAAACACCCTAGGCCAAGTAAGTTTAAGAAAACTCTTTAAATAATCATTAAATAAAAATTCTAAGTGATAAAAAATAGTGTCACAGTTTAACTGGCGGTGCTTTTTCTTCCTTCATGGCATATACAATAATAATGCTTCTTAGAATCTAAACTTGAATTTGATATAATATTTTGTGTAATAATTTGCAATGGTTTTTGCAAAACAATTTGTCCAATATGCTTCAAAACCTTTGCAATATGTATATATCCAACAATTTCGATGCTTATAATTCATCCTAAGGAAATAATCAAAATTAAATCACATTAATACTTCTCTCTCAGTTGCTATTTAGACTAAGTTTGTTAATGTGGTAGACAGAACGATGCCCCCAACTCCTGCAAAAAGAAAAAAAAAAATAGAGGCCCATATCCTAATCTTTGGAACCCATGAATATGTAAGTTCACATGGCAAAGGAAAAT
>CM052810.1:127908619-127936240 GCA_028533885.1 Nasua narica | reverse complement strand
TGCCCTTCAACAGACGAATGGATAAGGAAGATGTGGTACATCTATACAATGGAAAATTATGTCTCCATCAGAAAGGATGAATATCCAACTTTTGTATTAACATGGACAGGACTAGAAGAGATTATGCGGAGTGAAATAAGTCAAGCGGAGAGAGTCAATTATCTGATGGTCTCACTTACGTGTGGAGTATCAAGAAAATCATGAAGGACATTGTGAGAAGGAAGGGAAGGATAAATGGGGGGAAATCGGAGGGGGTGATGAACCAGGAGAGACTGTGGACTCTGAGCAACAAACTGAGGGTTTTGGAGGGGAGGGAGTGGGGGAGGTGGGCGAGCCTTGTGGTGGGTATTGAGAAGGACACCTATTGCATGGAGCACTGGGTGTGGTGCATGAACAATCAATCTTGTAACACTGAAAAATTAAAATAAACATATTTGGGGAGAAAAACAAACAAACAAGCAAAACAAAACAAAGTATCACAAACTGAATGACTTAAAGGACCTAAGTTTATTGCCTCCCGTGGAGTTCAGAAGTCTGACATGTTCCCTCTGGAAGTGCTAGCAAAGGATTTGTTCCAGGGCATCTCACAGCTGTTGGTAGTTCCTCAACTTGTGGCAACATAACTCCAATTACATGGTGCTTTCTGTGCGTGCATATGCCTGGGTCCAAATTTTGCCTTTTATAAGGATACCAGTCCTATTGGATTAGGAGCCCACCCTACTCCAGAATGACCTTAACTATTACATCTGCCATGACCCCATTTCCCCTATTCCCAAATAAGATCACATTCTAAGGTACTAGGGGTAAAGACTTCAGCATATGAATTTTGAGGGGGACACAATTCAACCTACACCCAAACCCAGGGTGAGTTCATAGGCAGTGGCGAGCTATTTAGTGATGATCTTTTTTTGTTTTGTTTTGTTTTCCAGTTTTCTTTGTGTTAGGAAACTGCTGCGTTCCAGCAGATCTTTTAGAAAGCTCTATCTGGTTGCAGTGGGCAACAATAATTGAAGAGCCTGTACCCTGGAGTCAGAGGCTATTTTTAGGCTGTTTGAATTCTACAGTCTACTACGTAGCCTATGGGGACAGCATAATCTGGCCACCCTACCTTGGCCGCCTCAGGGCAGACCATTTTTCTCTTCTCTGTCCTCCATCCAACTTGGCTTTGCCCCAGTATTCTGAATGCCCCAAGTCCCTTCCTCCTCAGTTTTCTTGAATACATCATTCATTATGCCTGGAGTGGTCTCTCCTTGCTTCACTTAGTTAATGTCCCCACTTCAGAGCTCAAAACAAATGGTGCTTCCTCAAGCAATCTTCCACCTGAGCTCTCCAGACTAGATATGTCTCTCTAGTTACTTGCTCTTACAATTCTCAATCCTTCTTCTGTGAAGCATCATTACACTGTAGTCAGATGATTAATTAAATAATTTGTCATTAACTGTCTGTACGTCCTGCTAGACTACAAATTCCATGTGGGTAGGTAGGAACAGCATCTGTCCTAGCATCACTGCTGTAGTTGGAATGTCTTGTGCAGAGTAAGTGCTGAATATTTCTTGCATAAGAGAAGCAATGAAAACCTGAGCAAGGGTGGGAGCCCTAGGAATAGAAAAGAAAGGACAGAGAACAGGTTCAGGAAAGTTTATAATTTGGTAACTTGGTAGGCAAGAAAGGAGAAGTCCATGATTGCTCAAAGGTTTCAAGTGTGAGGGAAGGATGATGCCACTAATAAAAATGAGGCTAGTGGGAGGTGGGTTGGGAATTCCATTCTGGCACTTCTAATGTAAGGCGGATGTTGACATACTTAAGTAGAAGTACCAATTAGTTAAAGAAAGGAAGATAGATACTTGAGGTTGATGTATGGGTCTTAGGCTGGTTCTAAGAAGTTCTTGACAATCACTCTTGAAGAACAAGATATTCCATCTCAGTTGATCTGCCTGCCTTTATAATAGCGTATCTTCACAGCCATTTTTCATGTGTGTGTAAGTATTTTTTATCATCAAAATATTGTTTGATATAGATAATTTGGATAATAAAGAAAAATATAAAGAAGACCTGGAAAGCTGGGTACACCTAAGTAGAAAATTGGCTTGCTGGGGTGCCTGGCTGGCTTAGTTGGTTAAGCACTGGACTCTTGATTTCAGCTCGGGTCAGGATCTCAGGGTTGTGAGATTGGGTCTTGTGTTGGGCTCTGTGCAGGGCATGGAGGCTGCTTAAGGTTCTCCCTCTCCTTTTCCCTCTGCCCACCTCCCTCATTTAAAAAAAAAAAAAGGAAAGGAAAATTAGTTTGCCTACAATAAACATGGATAAATTGGTATAATACTTCTGGATGGTCATTTGAAAATGTGACATAAAACATTGAAACATAACAATATACTGGATCATTTCTATGTTCAGGAATTTTTTTTTTTATGTTCAGGAATTTAATCAAAATAATTAATCAGATATATGCATAAGGTTTGCTTAGAGGGAGGAAATTGCTTTACCTAGATATGACATGGTTGAATTTTCTTTTAGTAATTTTTTGATGTTGGATCTTATTGTATAAATAATTTTAAAAATTCAGGTCATACAATATATACTATTTCAAACTTTATCTTTTCACCCTTTCTGTTTTGTTTAGTTTTTGAGAATGAGATGGTGTGAGAGAGGCAGAGGGAGAGGAAGAGAGACCCCTAAGCAGTCTCCATGCCCAGCACAGAGTCCAATGTGGGGCTCCATTTCACAACCCTGAGATCATGACCTGAGCTGAAATCAAGTCAGATGCTTTGGGTCACCTGGGTGGTTCAGTCAGTTAAGCATCTGCCTTCAGCTCAGGTCATGATCCCAGGGTCCTGGGATCGAGTTCCACACTGGGGTATCGGGGTGGGGTTCCTTGCTCAGTGGGAACCTGCTTCTCCTTCTGCCATCCCTCCACCTGCTTGTGCGTTCTGCTCTCTCTCTGTCTGACAAATAATGAAAAATCTAAAAAAAAAAAAAAAAAAAAAAAGAGTCAGATGCTTAACTGAGCCACCCAGGCACCCCTTTCACTCTTTGATCATAACCATATATTAGGTTATGTCCTAATAACCCAATAATTAGAAGTTATTTTTATTCTTTCTTTTATAAACATGCTATAATAAACATCTGTATATAAATCTACTTTATTTAAAGGAGATAAGTAGATGTGAGGACAAAGTAGAATTGCTGTGTTTTTAAAAGCTTCTTGATTCATTATCAAATGATCTTCCAAAAAGTTGAGCCAACCTATACCCTCACTAGCAGGATATGACATTTTATAGTGATAACACACTCTGGCCAAATTTACAGCTCTCTGATTAGATCTAGGTGACTCACTGGGTCCATTCAATGTCAGATAGGCATTGTCTGGGCTTGAGAAAGAAAAGAAAGAAAGGAGGTCACTACCACACATTGGTCATTAGTGACATAAATTTAGGGTAAATGGGCTTCAATGTAGTAAGTATTTCGGCCTACTTACTCTGAGTTAATTCAAATGGAACATATGTATAGATTAAACAAAGAACCAACATCTATCTTGGAAATGCTACTTGTTACCCTCCATCTTTATTTTTCAGAGAACTATTTCATTTTTGATTGAGGCATTATATCATTATATCACTATATGCACTGTATGTAAGTATCAGGATCTTAACTGTGTATGTTGGTCTATACCTGACTCCCTTCTCCTTTCCGCTGCGCTAAGAGAATCCAGCGGTATTAACAGTTACCAAAAGGAAACTGTTCTGAAAACATTTTTCTTCCCAAACTGGGATTCACACTAAATAAAGCAAATGCTCAAATACTTTACGCAAGGGTTATTCTCCAATGAACTCTTACACAGTATTTAATCAAATATGTTTTTAAACTGGGAGCATAGCTTACTGCATTTCATTTGCTACACTAGAAACTATGAAAAGCCTCTGCAGAGACAAATGAGAACACCGTTTTCTAGAATAGAGATACATGAGGTTCGGCAATTAGGGGAAGAAAACAAAACAAAACAAAACATCTTTCTACCACTTTAATAAAAATTCCGTTCAGAAATGGAGAAAAAAATTAAAAGTCAAAAATAGAGAAAGAATGGAAACTGAACATCGCCTTAGAAAAGAAGATGAACCAGGAAGAGCAAAACAACTACTTTAAAGGGGTGAGCACCCCCAAAATTAAAATGTTTTTTAAGTTGAAAAGTCCTTTATACTTGATTGCCTCCACTAGGATAGTTTTACAATTTTAAAATTATGCCCTTCCTCTCCTCAAACACTACAAAATTAATCTTACACTCATGAAAAGCTTTTATGTGAACATCAATGAGGAGTGTTTCTTCTGCATGGATGAAGAAATTTGGCTTAAAAATTTGATTAGTTATACATGTTTGGAAACAGCTTATATGTAATACAACGGTTTCCACTTAAACATGAGGTTGTGATTACATACATCCCTGCAGATGTGAAATTTAAAAATAACAACATTTACCGAGTGACACAATACATTATTTAAAAACCCATAGCAGACTGAACTGTACTTTGCTATTTTAGGACTTTCTTGTAAATGTTGAGGATTCACTGGTAGAGCCAATACTATCCAATTTGTGAGGGAGTTTTTAGATGAGTGTGGTGTGTTTTTACCCAACCAGTATTTCTTTTCCCCTTCATCCTCACTAATAAATGCTCATTTTGTTCAAGGCAACAAAGTGCATCACTGAAAATACTGACTTCCTGATGCTGTATGGCATCTAGGGTAGATTATGTGACACTCTTCTGGCTAAAGGAAAGCAGATGTTTGCTCTCCTAGGACAGGTATGATGCCTTCACTCTTCCATCTCATTCTCTCCTGAAACCTAGATGTGAAGGGTGGGGGGCAACAAACACGGGGAGGATGGCTAAGGGTAGGGGAGCATGGCCATGGAAGGAGACTGTGTCCCCGATGATGTCTCTGCATCACATGTCCAAACCTTGGACTGCTCACATCTAGTGTGTGTGTGTGTGTGTGTGTGTGTGTGATATGAAACAAACTCTTCTGTGAAGCCCCTCTGGTACACTTTTCTATTGTTTGTAGCTCTGCCCATTCCTAACTCACACGGTGACCAGTTCTTTTACAGTTCTTTGTTTTTTCTGCTTAGGTGAGCAGTACCAAGTACTTATGAGAGCAAGAGAGAGAGAGAGAGAAGCATTTTAATTAAAAAAGCAAAATAATTCCATGTAATTTGTAAGCAGCCACTTCCCCAGCCTTCCAAGTGGCAGTCACTTGCCCCAGTGACCTTGGTTATTTGCCCGAGGGCTACTGGATTTTCCATCATTCAGCAAGGATCCCAGCTCAAAGTCAGGCACAGGCTGGGGCCTCCAGGACCTTGCTCCAGTGGGCCCTGCATCCTTCCAGATAGGTCTTTCTTGTTAAGCATTTTTAACGTCATCTTAGATAAAACTACTAGTTATTTATAAGGATAGCATCACTGGTATTTTACATACCTTAAGTAATACATGCTGTATTCAATTCCCATTTGCTGTTTTTCTTACAGAAAGCTTTCAGAATTTCCCTCCCTTCTAGCTTGAATCAGATATCCATACATTTGTTTTCCTTTATGGAAGATAATCTGGATAACAAGGCTTTGTTCAGTTCTAGAACTATCAATGCTTTTCTGATTTTTCTGTACCTAGGTTATTTAATTTTATGCTCCAGGCACCTGCATCTTGGTCAGGCCTCCTCATCTGCTCTGTCTTACCACCTTATTGCCTTAAATAAGGGACAGAGAAGAACTTGGATATTTGAACTCGAAAAAAACGTGAGTCACCTGTATTTAATACACTCATCATCATAAAGTAGGTATTTCTTACTTTCTTTCCAAATACTCAGTTTTATAAGGTCGCAGTTCCTTGTATGATCCCCTCAAGCCAAAGAACATGTATTTGGCTTCCTTCCTTTTCCCTTACAGATGTCACAAGAAGGCAATCTTGAAAAGTCTGCACAAAATTTTCCTCCTCTTCTCTTTAAACTTTATATTCCTTTAGGGGAGGGGAAACCCCATTTGAATTTCTCCAACACTTCTTTATGTCTAGTCTCTACTTCTCTCTCCCAAATCTAACTTTATCTAATTAGATACAATGGAAGGGGCTCACCACTGTCTTACATTAGAATTGAAATTCTCACAGTCATTAAAAAATATATACAGAGGGAATTTCATGGTTGGACAGGGTTAGGAAGAGATCACTAAATTCATTGAGCTGCTTGCTCAGTTAGGTAATATATTTTTAGAATTATTTTAAATAATCCATGTATTAAAAGATAGATTTTTTACAGATAAAATCATGTCTCTCATACAAACAAAATGAACACATTAAAGATTTTATGTAACTTACTAATTCATGAGGGAACAAGTAGATGTTACAATCAGTTCAAAAGACAACCTACAGTCAGATGAGAAATGTTGAAATGGATATATAAATGGGTAAAACACAGGCTAAAAGAAGTCACTGTCTATAGGACAATAATCAATATAGTATTTCACCAGACAATCTGCATTTTTATGGACAGGAATTATGGTATTACTATCCATTTCTATCTCCAAAGTGTGTAAAATAGTACAGTAAAGACAAGTGAAGGTGATCACTAGATGTATGAACTAGCAAGGAAACCCCATAATTTAGTCTTTCAGTTTTTCCTTACATAGGAAACCTGGTGAGACATAACCTCCTCTCCAATCCTTGGGAACAAACTTATTAGCCCTTCCTAGGAGGAGATAAAAATCAGGGTGAAAGAGAGCAGTTTTAAAAAGGATGAGACTATAAGAAACTGAGTAAGATTGAGACAAACTGTCCTTCCCATCCAACTAGGGGTAATGTTAAAAGTTTGGGTTCTAGAACCACAGCTTATGGTTCATATCCCATTTTTGCCACTTACCAATGTGTCACCTACTCAGTCTTTTGAAGCCCAACTTTATGTATCTTTATGTAGATAATGGGGTTATTAGTAATTACTTATTGATAAGTTTGTTGAAGAGGTCAAGGGAGATGACCTAGTAGAATGCTTAGCATAATAACTGTCTTGGCAAGGTGCCCAATAAATGTTAGTTGCAAGGTGCCCAATAAATGTTAGTTGTCATTGTTAATATTTTTGTCAAAATTACAATTTCATTTTAAATAAAACTAGTATGTCCAAGTTAAACTAGCTCAGAATACATAGCATCAAATTATTTTGAAAAAGCTTTACTAAGGCATAATTAGTATATGATAAGCTGGATATCAAGCATATAATTTAAGCTTGGTGTATAAGTACTGTGAACTATCACCATAATAAACACGTCCTTGACCTCAAAAATCTTCCTTATGACTCTTGGTGATTTCTACCTTCCACCTTTCTCCATTTCTACTCCCTATCTCCAGACAATTACTGTTCTAATCTTTGTCAGTGTAGATTAGTTTGCATTTTCTAGAATGTTTATAAATGTAACCATATGGTATGCATTCTTTTTTGTCTGGTTTCTTTCACTCAGCTTAATTATTTTGAGATTCATTCTGTATTAATAGTTCCCTCCTTTTAACTGCCAAGTAGCATTCCACTGTACACGTATACCACAATTTATTTACCAGTCCAGCTGTTGACAGAATTTGGATTTTTGGCCATTACAAATTAAACTGTCATAAACATTTACGTAAAAGTGTTTATGGGGATGAATGCATTAATTGGGTAAATACCTAAGAGTAGAATGGCTAAATCATATGGTGTGTAGGTGTATGTTAACTTTTTAAGAAACTGCCAGGCTATTTTCCAAATGTGTAATTTTTCATTCCCACCAACAGTGTATGAGAGCTCTTCTTGCTCTACCTCCTGTCAACACTTGGTACAATCAGATTTTAATTTTAGCTATTCTAATAATTACACAGTAACACTTGATTGTGGTTTGAATTATATTTCCCTATTGGTTAGCAATGTTGATTACCTTTTCCTGTGCTTGTCATATACTTCTGAGTTGATATAAGGTACTTTGCTAAAAACAATTGTGGGACTTTGGTCAGTTGGATAGTACATTCATATGTAATGTACTTGATCTCGTTGAAAACCATAACCATAATAGATAAAATGTAAAATCCATAGACTGAGCCCAAAACATGTAAACATCTTCGTAGCTCATAAACCAGCAGAAATATGAATGAGTAAGTGGGACTAAAGCCAAAGGCCTGCCAGATGATGAGCCTGGAAACAGAAGTGGGGAATGGATGGCTCCTGCTAGTAATGAAGATTAAAAACTCTCCACAGGAGATGGGGGACCTGATCTGACTCATAGCTTAAAGTCAGTGGCTGGAGTGGGACCTTTCTACTCACCCTAATGAAAGGAAGCTGAAAAATGAAAGGCCTTGTATTTTTACTTTCCACCTCCTTGCTGCTGACTTTCTGTCTGGAGCTCACAAGAAAGTGTAGGATAAGGAAGCAGGAAGCAAGAAGCAAGAAGACTTGTAACTGGAAATTGAGGCAAGTGGCCTTCTGGCCCCAGGCCGAAATCCATTCTAAACCCATAGGTCATAATAGTGTGGGATCCCAAAAATGCATTAGAAGACTCAATTCTGGAACAGAGGTCTGAAAGAGTGAAAGAGTAAGTAAAAGTAAGATAGGTGGAGGAGAGAGACTGAGAACCAAAACAACAAATCAAAACAAAATCCACCTCTCAAATGAGCCTCATGAAAAAAGTAGTGATAAAAAAGACAACCAGCAAAGTTAACAAGCAGAACATACATTCACCCCCTATTAAATCAGCTGCATGGTACAAAATGACAAGGATCTTAAAATAAGGTTGTTCTCTCAAAGAAATTTAAAAAATATATTCATTACAAGAATAAGATTTCTTGCAACAAAATGGCATAAAAAGAGAATATGTGGATATGAAGAAAGAGTTACAAATATTATAAATGAAAACTATACTTATGGTACAAAAGGTAGATGATGAATAAATTCTAGTCAGGTATAGTAAAGTCTGAAGAATGACCATACATTTTTTTGTAGCTCCTGCCATCAAAAGATGGAGTCTATTTCTCTGTGACTTGTTTCAGCCAGCAGATCACTTGCAAAAGTGAAGCGAGTGGAGGCCTGGAAATTATGTTAAGTATTGGGTCCTATAGCCTCATGCTGTTGGGACTACAGAAGCTGTGGGCTCTCTCCTGGGCAGTGAGAGATCACGTGGAGTGACGGGTCACCTCAGCAATCCAGTGAACCCCAGACTCAAGCTGACATGCCAGGTAGCTATAGTTGCAAGAGGGAGTCCAGGCAAGGCCAGTAGAAAAACCACCCTGCTAACCCACAAAATCATGAGAAACAATACATTGCTCTTATTGCAAACCACTAAATTTTGAAGTGATTTGTGAGACAACAATACCTAATTGATACATTGGCATTGTAAAAGAGAGAATTAGGGAATGAGAAGATAGTCTGAGGAATTCACCTAAAACAGCATATGGAGAAACAAAAGAAATTAAAATATGAAAAGGTAATTAAGAGATACGGAGGGTAGATGAGAAGATTCTAATGTCCTTCTAACAAGAGTTTTAGAGGAAGAGAATGGAAGGACTGGCAGAGAGGTAACACTGAAGCAATGTTAACTTGGAATCTTCCAGAACTGAAAAAAGTCATGAGTCTCTAGTTCCAAACTATTAAGAGATTAAATAATTTACATGAATTAAAATTTATCATTTTTGTAAGCTGTTTACATGTCGACTTAAAATGTGAATTCTGTTCAAGTTAAACTGAAAAGGGTCAGTTTCTCATTTTAAAATCCAACCTTTTCAAAATTTGACAAGTGGCCAGGATGGTGGAGGGGAAGGCCTCCTTGTAGCAAGTGTCCCCATACTGACCACACTATGCTTTTTGCCACACCTCTTTCCCACAAGCCACATGGTTTTGATTGTCTTTACATCAAAAATCCTCCAACCCAGCTCCCGTATTGCAGGGAGGAGGTACGAACCAAGATACTCCAGTTTTTACTCCTCCAGGAATGATACACTTCAAATAAACCCATAAAAATGCCATACATTCTTGTATTGCACACATACAGCATCGATATCCTTAATTTCTAAGGATTTGGGAAAGGAAGATGAGGCACACACAGGTGCTCAGCCCACCGTTTTGTCTAATCTTTCTTGTGTGTTCTTATTCTATTTAAGTAATCCATTTTTCAAAACAGTAGCAGATAAAAAGCAGCAAATTTAACATCAGGAAAAAGGCTGCCAGAGATAGATTTATTAGCAGCATTGAAGAATGACAGACTGAAGTCTGATAGTAAGGAAGAAAACTGAAAAACTTTAAAAAGGAGACACTACTATCAAAACACACACTAATGGCATGCTAATGTAGGAATATATATGTGTATATACATATTTTATATAATATGCTTCTGAAGACTCTGAGGACCTCCATGTAAGTTGAGTAAACAGTGTTAATTCTGTGTGTCATTAAGACATTGTCATTATTATATTATATTCTCCGTTAAGGCAGAAGAGTGGCAAATATACCTATACATTTGTAAAAAGACTTCTATCAAAACAAAACTTCTATTGCTTAAAGGAATGAACACTCATGTGTGAAATTTATTCCATAAGGACCTGAGCAATTTTACTCCATTAGCTAAAATCTGACAGTTCAGAAATTTATCAATATTTTTTTGTTTTTTTCACTTCGTCATGCTCATGTTTTCATAAAATACACTCTAAAGTCCCATGCTGATAAAAATATAATGTTTCTCTTTTCCCTGATATGGTATGTAATGTTTTCAATTTTATCTAAGGGAAATTTCTCTTCTCTGTATAATTCAAAATAGCTTTATTTTTCAAAAAGGGAACACTGTGTCACGTTAGGTTCTTTGTATTTAATGTACTGACTACTGATTGTTCTGAGTCATAAGAAGATCAGGACCTAATTATTTCTGCTAGTAGAAAATTGCGAGTACTGCTTTCCCCAAATATCCTCTTTCAGACATTTTTTGAGTTATGTTAGAAAAGCGTGCTGTGCAAAGACTCATTTGTCATATTAGGAAATAAAAAGATGAAATGAAAGCCCAGGGTTCCCAAGTTAGTTACCCACCCAGGTTAACTAATTTAGTTGTCATTTGGAGCTACCCTTCCTTTAAGGTAGGAATGAATCTCCTATACAAAACTTGGATGATTGGCATCCAGTCTCTGCTTCAGTGCTTCCAGTTACAAAGGGTTCATAACTTTACAAGGCAACCCGTTTTACCTTTAGACAGCTCTCATTGTTAGATCACTGTGTTGCTTATACTGAAGCAAATATGCCTCCCTGTAACTTATACCATTGAATTCAAAATAGTTCTTTTGTTTCTATATGTGAGTCTTTAACCATGAAGAAGACAATGACCTTGGTTCCTTTTTTGTTTTCATTTGCCTCAAATAAATTTCCCTAATTTTGTACCTAGCCATCTTTTCATAAATCAATGAAAATCAAACTTTCTTTCTCTTTCTCACTATTCATTCCTCCTTCTCTTCCATCTTTTCTTCCTTCCTTTTTCCCTAATTCAGTCCAAAAGCCATGAGGTGCAGCAAAGGCAAGTAGAGGGGTCTGTGGTGGGGAGAAACATGATGATATAACCTAGGGGAGTGGAGCCTAAATGGGATGAGGATGCTAGGGCTTGACTGGAAATGCACAAATGATCTCCCCAGGTGGCCCGCCATCTCTTGGCTTCCACCAAACAGCAACAGAGCCACTCTACCTCTGGATTTATTCAAACAAAAGTCTGGGATTTGACTCTCTCAATATTAAGCCTGAATCAGTATCTGTGGCTGGCTGGGAATACAATGATTGCTCGAGACTAGGTCACATGCCAACTCCTTTGTTGAAACTGGGGGTTTGGGTTCATTCCACCCAGTCATTGAGCAGAGAGAAGATAAGAAAAGGATAATTGAAAAGTCTAGGTCTTGCTATTAGGAGAAGGAGAAATAGATACTGGGTAAGCTAAAATAACAGATGTTCACTCTGGTATAACTGCTAATATTTTCAGTAATAATATCTAGACTTTTGGGCACCTGGGTGGCTCAATCGGTTAACCATCTGCTTTCAGCTCAGGTCATGATCCCAGAGTCTTGGGGTGGAGTCCCGAATCTGGATCGGGCTCCCTGCTCAGAGGGGAGGCTGTTTCTCCCTCTTCCTCTGTCCCTCTCACCTCTCACATGTGTGCTCTCTCTCTTAAATAAATAAAATCTTTAAAAAAATCATATCTAGACTTTTTTATACATATATTTTTCTTATACTGGAATAATTCTGTGGAAATTCTATTTTTGTGACTTGTTTCTATTTTATTTAGAACCAAAGATAAAAATATTTTCATGTCAGTGAATATGTTTAGAAAATCATTTTGATGACAACAAAATACCAATTATATGTAACATTCCTTTACTTTTGAACAAATAAGTTCTTTGCATATTTTTCTTTGCTAAAATACACTGTGAAGACTTTTTTTTTTTAATTTCCAGTAGGCTCCATGTACAATGTGGGATTTGAACACATGACCCTGAGATTAAGAGTCACACACTCTACTGACTGAGCCAGCCAGGTGCCCACAACACCGTGAAGGCTCAACACACAACTCTTTGTTTACTCATCCAGAGTATTTTCTCAGGATAAATCCTTAAAAGTAGGACTATCAGATCAAAGAATATGCTGCTTTTCAAGATTTTCAACCAGTTATAAGTACCATTCTTTATTTGGCATTTGAGAAACACTCTGCAATATCTGTTGTTTTTTATCTTGTCTAACTAGTCCAGTTTATCAATGCCTCTCTATATTAGTGTCAGCAAGGAGCATAAAACTCCCAGTATATGTATAGATACTGGGATGAATACTTCTTTTTTCTGAAAAATATACCTTTATTTTTTCCATTGCTTATGATTGCATTAATTTGTATATATCACAATACTGGTATTCAAACCTTTGTGTTGTTCCCTCCCATGTTTTATCTGAATTGGCCTCTGTGACCAATAGAATACAATAGAAATTATGGCATGTTTTGTTCTGAGATTCCACTATAAAAGACATTACGGTTCTCTCTATATATACCTTATCTATATCTGTATATAACTTATCTATATCTATATCTGTATCTGTATCTGTATCTATATATTTATATCTATATCTGTATCTATATCTGTAATATCTATATCTATATCTATCTTTATCTCTGTCTTCTATCATTCACTCTGTGGTAAGCCAACTGCCATTTTGTGAGAACAGCAGTTAGGTAGCTTTGGAGAAGCCCGCCAGGGAAAGAACTAGTAGTCAATGACCAGCAAGTACTGAGGCCACAAAAGCCATACGAATGAATTCGAGGTGGATTCTCTTCCTGCTGAGTCTTCAGATGATGGCGGCCTAGGCTGACAGCTTGAATGAAATCTCATGAGAGTTTCTGAATCAGAAGCACCCAGTGTAGCTGCTCCCCGATCACTGACCCACAGAAACTGAGATTATCAATGTTTGTTCTTTTAAGCTGTTATGTTTTAGGGATAATTCGTTAACACAGCAATAAAAAGCTAATATACCCTATATTGCTAAAGAGATTGAGCTTTTCATAAAAAAATCTTTCCACAAAGAAAACTCCTACCCCAGATAACTTCACTGGTGAGTTCTGTGAAACACTTAATTAATAAATAATATTAAACATACACAAATTCAGAAAATAGAAAAGAAAAAAAGCAATTTCTAATTTATTTTATAAGGACGGCATAATACTATTACTAAAACCAGATAATAATACCACAAGAAAAAAAATGAGCTCATAGTGGTCATAACCATAGAAGTAGAAAATCTTAACAAAATATTAGCACATCAAATTAAGTAATAGATATTAAAACCATAATAAATCATGACCGTGTGGGGCTTAGACATAAATGTGAGATTCTTTTAACATTAAAAAACTGATATAATTCAAATTAATAGTTTAAAGTAGGAAAAAACCCCCACGATCACTGTAAGAAATACATAAATAGTATTTGGCAAACTTTAGCACCTATTTATAATAAAAACTCACAAAAATCTAGAGATAGAAACTTCACCCATTTGATATAATGCATTTTTGAAAAGCCTACTGCCTAGTGTTACAATATTAAAACTTTCCCCAATTCTGTTCAACATTGTACTATTTAGACATTCTAGCTAATGCCATAAGAAAAGAAAACAGATAAGATTTAAAGGAAGGGGGGGCACCTGGGTGGCTCAGTGGGTTAAATCCTCTGCCTTCGGCTCAGGTCATGATCTCAGGGTTCTGGGATAGAGCCCCGCGTTGGGCTCTCTGCTCAACAGGGAGCCTGTTACCCCCTCTCTCTCTGCCTGCCTCTCTGCCTACTTGTGATTTCTCTCTCTCTGTCAAATAAATAAATAAAATCTTTAAAAAAAAAGATTTAAAGGAAGGAAAATATGAAACTATTTTCAGATGATATTATTATGTACAAAAAAAACCCTATAAAAATCTCCCACTAAATACCAACAAAAATAAGTGAATTTAACATACTGAGAATCCAAAACTAGTATACAGAACTCAATTATTTTCCTCTACAATAGCAATGAATAATTGAAAAAGGTTTTAAAAAATGATCAGCATTTGTAGTAGCATCCAAAATTATAAAATACTTAGGAATAAATTTAACAAAAAACATATAGAACTTCTACACTGAAAACTACAAACCACTGCTGAGAGAAACTAAAGCAGATCTAAATAAATAAAGATATACCACGTTCTTGGACAGGAAGATTCAATATTTTTAAGATATAAATTCTTGCCAAATTAACCTGTACATTCAAAGAAACCTTAATAGAAAGGGCTAGAAGAGTTTCTGAGAAATTGTCAAGCTGGTTCTAAAAACTATGTGAAAGATTTAAAGAACCTAAAATGGCCAAACTAATCTTAAAAGTTGGAGGGCTTACATTACTTGATTTTAAAACTTACATAAAGCTATAGTAAGCAAATTACTATATAAAAGTATAGTAATATAGTGTGAGATTGGTCAAAATATAGACAAATATATCAATGGCACAGAATAAAGGACCCCCAAAGAGATCTATGTGTACATGGTCCAATGACTTGATACAAAAGTCCCAAAGCGGTTCTGTGCTAAAGGAACATTTTCAACCAATGTTATAGGAACTTTTGGATATCTATATGGGAAAAAAAATGAACACACCTACACTACCTACACCGTATTATACACTAAAATTAATTCAAGAGAGCTTATAGACTTATACATATAGACTTATACACAAAGGCTAAATTAATAAAACTTCAAGAAGCATTCAATGCAAAATAGCTTTGCTACCTTGGGTAAGATGAAAATTTCTTAGCAATGACCCAGAAAGCACTAATCATAAAAGAAAGAAAATGTTAATTGAAGTTCGTAATAATCAAAGACTACTGTTCTTCCAAAGATACCGCTAAGTAATGAATAGTCAATTCATAGCCTCGGGAGAAAATATTTGCAACATATATAACTGATAAAGAACTTATTGTTCAGCATTATCAAGCACAGGGAAGCAAATTAAAACCACAAGGAGATGCCCTTATTAGAAGGGTTAAAATGAAAACAACAATAAAAAAAAACTCGCAATACCAAATGCTGTCTAGGATATGGAGCTTTCAGACTTCTCATAATGCTAGTAAGAATAATACTGGTAAACCACTTTGGGAAATAATGTGGCAGTTTCTTATAAAGTTAAAAATTATATATTTACAGAATATTGTGCTTCCTGCTGTTTATCTGACAGAAATGAAAATATGTAACAATATAAAGCCTAATAGGAGAATGTTTATAGCAGCTCTATTCATAATAGTAAAATCTGGAAACTGTCCAGGTGTGTGTCCATCAAGAGAAGAATGGATAAACAAACTAGCATATTCATACAATGGAATACGATTCAGAAAAAAAGGATTAAATTAGTGTCACACTCTGCAATATGGATGTATCTCATACAAGACCATGCACCAAAGGAAGCCAGAGTCCAAAAAGTACATGTTGCATGATTCCACTTACATGAATTCTAGACCAAGTGCAATTAATCTCTTGTGATAAGATTCTGAAAAGTGTTGCTTTCTGGGTGAGAGGGATTGACTGAGAAAAGGGCACAGGAACTTCGTAAAGACCTAAATACCCTGTATCTTGAGAGGATTACATGGGTGCCTGGCTTTATTAAAACTGTAGGTACTCCTAAAATTATGCATTTCATGTGTCTTAATCGTATATAGTAAATTTTAAAAGTACATACAACATTTTAATTGTTCTCCATTACGACCTCCAATTTATTATTCCATTAATTAGGAATACTAGGCAGGGCAATTCAATTGCCAATGAATCAATCTATCTTTATGCAGTCAGTGTCCATTGTATCCAAGGATATAGTGAGTTACTTCATCAGGTTAAATAAGGCTATGCTATGTTTGTGATTCTCCCCAATATGTTAACAGATCCAGTAGTTCAAATTACTGATAAGATTAGACAGAGAAGTCAGTTTTAAGTTTCATAATTCTTAAGTGTTCATTTTACACTAATTCTCTGTCTCTTATATTTGTGCCATATTTATTTTATTGTGATACATAACTCCTTTAAGACATCATATAGTGATTATTGCCTAGCAACTTGTTTTTTTGTTTCAAAATGTGAACTACACAGAATATGTATGTGTATTTGTATATGTAGAGAAAGACTAATAGAATAGGAGTAAACATAAAATCCTTCAAAATTAAATGGTGGGGGAGGTGGTGCCAGGAGGGGGAATATTGGAGTGGGGAGCTGGAGTGTGCCAGGAGCTGTCCGAGGTCTGAATGAAAGAGCTACCACAGAGCCACCTTTTCCAGAATGGTCCAAAAAAATGGCAGAAGATTTTACGAGGAAGAAGCCTTCACTTGTTTATAGCAAGTACATCGCAAACCTCTTCAGTTAGAGAGGCAATTATGGTAAAATACTGTTATCCAAAAATGAAAAATATTCTTTGTAGAGGCCTGACTTAACTAAAGCCGTATTTTTAGAAATATTCCTCTCTGTAACTGCTGCACAGATCTTTGTTGTTGTAGTAGTAGTTCATGAGGTAATGAGAAGTTTTGGTTCGGTCAATGTCTAGTTAAAGGGCATTTGTATATTAAAGATAATACTATTAAGTATTAAATACGTTATTTCAGAATCTAATTATTTTGGATAGTTATTACTACAACGTATAAGGATTATCTATAATGTTGATGATGACAGCTAATGTTCCTTGCGTTCTTAATAGGTACTAAGTACTATTAAAATACTTACCATGGATTTATCTAAGTAAATCTTTGCAACAACACTAGGACATAGTACACTAATTATTTCTATTTTACAAATAAGGAGAGTAAGCTACAACAGCATATGACACACATTCAGTGTTACTCAGCTAGCAGTGGTAAAATCCAAATCTTTCCTCTTAACCAACATACTATGATTCTAAGAGGTCAGCTTATATGTAATCGAATGCTTACATACATGCTCTTTTCTTTTACAAATATTCTATGCATAACATGTGGCTACTTTTAAAGTTCCCTTTTCCTTAGCTTTGTTTATTGTTTATTCGTGACAACATCTTCAAAGAACAGGCACAGCAATCTTATTTCTATGTTCTTCGATGTAAAAATGAAGGGTTTAGCCAGGAGAAAAATATTAATACAATCTTTTCTCAGAGAGAGAGATTATCACTGAAAGTAAACGACAACATTTTCTGGCAATAAAAATAACGAGACAGACAGGACAAAAGTAATGACATCCTCTAGCATAATCTCGGCAGAAAATAACTAAATCACCTTGAAGGAGATAAATTGTTACAAAACACTATGCTTGTCTAATATGGATTGACAGGGAATGACAGGATCCTTCAAGAGGATGGCAGCCCACAGGCCCATGTGCTTTCAAGGGATCAAAGGGACTGACACTGCCTGCCAGCCCCATCTGAGCAGAAAACAACTAGATTCTCTCCAGGAGGATATTTACACTAAGATATTATTTCTGGGAAAAGATAGCTTACTTGGGAAGGATGACAGCACTTTCCCTACACATACTGTCATCTGCTAGAGTGGGACTGGGATGGGGGAAGATGAGGGAAATCTACCAAACCTGTTCTTGGGATCCAAATCCATCATAAATCTTGAGCAAGCTAGGAAAATTGAACTATTCTGTAACAGTTGTTTTCAATGTAGAACATGTGGAGCATTTGGTTTACAGATTGTTATTAACTTCCCTTCTATCAAGATAAAACTGTAAAAAAAAGTTTTAAGCTTTAAAAAAGTTTTATATAGACTTAGTTTCTAAACATAATATGAAATCCTGATCCCTATGGAAAAGACTCACTTGACTACCTAAAATTATGCAGCACAATTAAAAGGTCGAAAGAATTCATATTCACCAATCAATATTACATTTGTTACTCTTCTTAACACAATAAGTTTATAAATGATTAAGGAAAAAAAATGACACCCTAAATGGCAAAGTATATGCCACAACATATAATTTATATGTTGTATATATGTGTTATATATATAACATATATGTGTTATATACATATAACACATATGCCACAACATATAAAACACAATGAAATTCTAATGATTACTGAATCTATGAAGAGATATCCGACCTATCTACTCATCAAAGGACTGCAAACCCCAGTGGTGAAGAGATCTCATTTCTTGCTTATCAGACTTGAATTCAAAAGAGGGACAATGTTTTGTGATGTCAAAGTGTCAGTAATGCACTATCTTCTGTACCATTTGTGGATTATCAAATGGCACACAGGAGTAAGATAGAATTTTTTTAAATTTCTCTGAATATCCAGAATATGTATATTCCTTGATTTATCAATTCCACTTGGAATTTATTCTATAGTAACTCCTTTAGAATGATACAAATATTTATAAACACTGATGTTCACTTGAGTACTGTTTACAAAATGGACTCTTGGCATAATCTGAGATTTATAGAAATATCACAAGAATAACCAAAGAAGATAATGTTTACCCTGAATTCCCAAGTATTAGCACTTTATTACATTTGTTTTTCCTCTCCTTCTCTTTTTCCCCTCTTTCCACACACCCTTACACAATTTTTTTTCTGCAGTGTTTAACAGTGAGTTGTACAGAATACTGCTTTACTCTTAAATACTTCATTGTGTCTTTCCTAAAAATCCAGAACATTTCCATATAAGCTCAGTACATTTATCCAAGTTAAGAATTTCATATTGATACAATACTATTATCTTATCTAGAGAACTTATTCAGATTTCTTCAGATGTCCCAGTAATGTTCTTTATGGCAAGAAAATCCATGGCTTGTATTCATTGTCACATCTCTTTAGTTTCATTTAATCTGGAACCATTTCTGTGTTTCTTTGTATGTCATGACATTGACATTTTTAAAAGAGTATAGGCCAGGTAATTTGCAGACTCTTCTTACTTTGGGTCAGTCTCATGTATTTTCATGACTGGGTTCTTGTCATGCACTTTTTAGTCCTTCCCTTAGTCTATCAGACCAGGAGGCACATGCTACAGTTTTGTCTTCTTACTGATAATGTTAACATTGAACACCTGGTTAAGGTGTTTGCCAGGTTTTTCTAACATAATATTACCATATTTCTCTTTATAATTAATGGGTATTTTGTGGGTACATACTTGAGACTAAAAAAAATTCAGTTACTCCTCAAACTTTCACCCACTAATTTTAGGATCTCATGTTGATTCATACCTGTCAATTGTTAACATGATGGTTGCCAAATGGTGATTTTCTAATCTCATCATTCCTTCTATATGTTTGCTTTCTACCGTAAGGAAGAGCTTCCTCTTTTACTGTATATTTTTCAAGTTCTGTTGTATCAGAATGGACTAGTGACTTATAACTTTAGTCAATAAAATAATCTTTATTAACATATAATATTAATAATTTTGTCTTAATTAAGATGTAATCTTTATTATTTTGGTACTCAAATTTGGACCAGACTTAGCAAATGGAACCAATTCAAGCAAATTTCTGCATCCTTTTGACATAATACAATCATTTTCCGAACTTTCTTACTTTCTGGTACAATAAGATGATCTAGGCTCACTGTCCTCATTCTAGCACTGGAATCAGCCCTTTTCCTGAGGAGTCCTGGTTCCAGTTCAGTCCTGGAGACTGGTATTTAGAAGAAGGAACTTGGTCAATATATATACAGACCACCACTCCTTCTTTTCTTTTTATTGCTTTGTTTTTTTGAGTATCATTTTAAATAGTAAAAAATTAGAAATCATTTAACATTTATCAGAGGAATCAGTTACAGTATGTATATGGAATGGAATACTATACAGCTATTAAAAATACTGAGGAATCTGGGCGCCTGGGTGGCTCAGTTGGTTGAGCAACTGCCTTCGGCTCAGGTCATGATCCCGGAGTCCCAGGATCGAGTCCCATATCGGACTCCCAGTTCTGCGGGAAGTCTGCTTCTCCCTCTGACCTTCTCCCCTCTCATTCTCAGTCTCTCTCTCTCTAATAAATAAATAAATAAAAATCTTTAAAAAAAAATACTGAGGAATCTTTATTGTACCAATACAGAAAAAGGTCTAATATATATTACATTTGGGAAAAGAGAGTTAAAGTTTGTAGAGTTTACTTTAAACATATTAAGTGATATATATTCAAATAGAAAATTTTTAAATCTGGAAGATTACATACCAAACCACAATTTTTTTAAAGCTTATTTATTTTTAGTAATCTCTACACCTAACATGGGGTTCAACCTCAAGTCCCTGAGATCAAGAGTTGCATGCTTTTATGACTGAACCAACCAGGCATCCCTACCACAAAATCTTTTTAAACTTCTGGCAGTGGAGTAAGAAATAAGACTGAACTTTCACTTCTTTATAGGTTCTTATAACTTTTTTCCCATTAAACATTTATCAATTTTTATTTAAATATAAACCTATAGGGCACCTGGGTGGCTCAGTGAGTTAAAGCCTCTGCCTTCAGCTCAGGTCATGATATCAGGGTCTTGGGATCGAGCCCTACATTGGGCTCTCTGCTCAGTGAAGAACCTGCTTCCCCCTCTCTCTCTGCTTGCCTCTCTGCCTACTTGTGATCTCTCTCTGTCAAATAAATAAAATCTTAAAAAATATATATAAACCTATAAACAATAATTTCAAAAGAAATAAAGACTATTTGGCTGCCAATGGCTTGCAAGAGAGTAAAAGTAATTTAGGGGAGAAGTAAGGGAAACTCAACAATTGTTGAGATTAGTTGTCACTAGTCAATTAGTTTGTAATAACTGCCTCAATCAGTAAGTCAATTTTCCCGAAGTCTCATTTAGAAGCCTCATTAGTTAAGCGTTTTCCTCTGTAAATAGATTTTCACTTACCAGGGCACAAACTTTTTAACATGTGCCCAAATCAAGACTAGTAGATGCCACTGGGGCATGATTTACAATCTCGTGGCCCACTCTTTTAGCTGAAGCTACAAGGGACACTTCCGGGCTGGTTCAGACTCACCTATCACTGACAGTAAGCAGCCTCCATCACATGCAACACGCTTCCACATTCAGCCAGGGGTCTCTCAACTCTAAGATGACTTGGTCCTCTTACAATCAATACCAGGAAGCAGGGAAGTGGGAAAGCTCTTCGAGAAATCCTCCAACAATGGTGGATGGGAGCTTGAGGATAAATGCTCTAGAAGAGAGACTGGTAAATTAGTTCAGAAAAGGGCCCAATGGTAATTCTATTAGGTTTTGAGGGCCATAGTCTCTGTGAAAGCGAGGACGCTCTGTCCTTATTACCCCAAAGGAGACTTAGGCAATAAATAAACAAATTAGCATGGCTGTGTTCCAATAAAACTTTATTTATAAAAAAAAGACACTGGTCAGATTTGGCCCACAGGCCACAGTAGGCCTACCCCTGCTCTAGACTCCTGACTTCAGGTGGACAACCTCGGGAGGCATCTTATATAGGCTTCTGAGGAAGCCCCACTGGTACTGAGACTGCAGCTCACAGCGGTGACCTGGGGGATATGCCTTTATTTTGGCTTTTTCTCCTTTTCTGTTCACTCTACCTACTTCTTCTCCCTCTCGTATCTTCTACAATAAAGCTTCAACATACACCCAAGTCCTAATCTCACATCATAAATAAAAACACTGAATTTCCACATTAAATTGCATTGTGAGTGAACTAAAAATACAAGTGGAAAAGGTACCAATTTTTGATTTCCATGGGGTCATATAAAGACAAACAATGTAAAGGCTCTGCTGCAGACAATGCCTTACACTCCGAAGAGGCCACAATTAAAGTGTAAGGGGAGTAGGGAGGGAGGTAGCATCATGCTACTTTTTACTGTCAAAATTATTTAAATGATCTCCTATGAATACTGTAGAACTTGGAGGCTCTCTGACATTCTACCCTGAAAAATAAAGGGTACAATACAGATCTAACCTTAGGGAAAGTGTATGATAGGCAAAGTTTATCTTCAGTACCTATATATTCCCATTTAGGTCCTGCGTCTCTGCTCTTCTGTATACTTTTCCAGCAGTGCTCACACTGCTTTCTGATCATCCAAAGCTCCTCTCTGCATCAGAAATTCATTCATTCAACAAATAGTTGCTTTGTGTCAGGCACTGTTTAAGGCACAAGAGGCACAAGAGTGAACAAAATGGACCAAGTCCCTACCCTCTAGGAACTAGTGTTTAATCAGTAAGAAAAGGCACAAATAAAAGGCACAGTGCTATGAGATAAGGGGGATGGAGGGTAAGATGCTATTTTGTATAATGTGCTCAGGGAAGGCTTTTTGAGGTGGTGATATTTGAGCAGACACTTGAATTAAGGTGTGCAGATAACTGCAGGAGGAGCTTTCAAGGCAGAAAAGCAAATGCAAATGCCCTGAGGTGGCAGCAAGTAGGAGGCCAGTGTAGATGGCAGTGACTAAGAGCCATCCAACAGAGGGTAAGAGATGAGATCTGAAGAGTAGGGGGAAAATGTGGGGGACAACAGGAGGGTAGAAGAAGGGGATGATAACTAACATAGATTTCATTTTGAAGAATCAGATGAGTTGAGACATTAACATTGAGAGGAAGGCAGTTGCCATTTACCGACACAGAGAAGAGAATGAAAAGAAAAGGCTTGGGGTAAATTCAAATGGTGAGTTTTTTCATATTATATTTGAGATTCCTATTTAATATCAAAGAGGAATTGTAGGATGTAGGAGGTTGGAGTTCATAGGCGTGATTGAGATTGGAGATAAAAAAATATAGTCATTCATCTTTGATAGAACTTAAAGTCATGGGACTGGATGCAACCAACTAGAGTAAAGAGAAGGGTCCCAGGATTGACCCGAAGGTGCTTTACTATTAGGTTGGGGAAAAGATGCAGTAATTTACCTTAGCTTTAAATATCAGAAGTTGAGGGGGATCAAGGGGCAGAGAGGGAGGGAGAAAGAGTGAGAGCAAGAAAGAGATGAGCTAGTAGTTTAATATGTTCCTACTTGGACTCTTTTTTTCTCTTCTACCTCTATCAAAATGTACCCATGGAACACAACTTATGCAGTAAATGAAATAATCCTAGCCTAAGTAGCGGCAACTTCTGACTGAACTGTTAGTATTTTAATGCCTAGTATTTTAATGCCCTTAATGCCTAGGATACCACAGTTTGGGATCATAGGGAGGGCTCTGAATTGTCCATTGAAAGAAATGTTTTGAGGTGTTGTTGATACTACTAAGGGGATGTGATATACAACATAGGGGGTAAGAAAGCTTCTGACAAGTGGGCTTAAAGGTAACTCTGAAAGAAACATACCTGAAGTAAAATAATCCCATCATATTAAGTAAAGAAGTGAAAGTTTTAAATTTTGGTAATGAGATAAAAATACCAGAAGCTATTCTTTAAACAGAGGATGCACAAATGAAAACACAGGTAATGACCACTGGCAAAATTCTCAGTGTAGACATACAGATTATTTATTTTCTTGGGAGAAAACAAGTAAAGATTAAAACGAGTAACAACTAGTTCCCTGTGACATTCAGTTTGGGGCTAGAAAATTTAAGTAAAATAGGCTTTTTTTAAAAAAAGATTTTATTTATTTATTTGAGAGAAAGAGCGAGTAAGAAAGATCATGAGAGGGGAGAAGGTCAGAGAGAGAAGCAGATTCCCTGTGGAGCTGGGATCCCAATGAGAGACTCGATCCCAGGACTCCAGGATCATTACCTGAGCTGAAGGTAGTCGCTTAACCAACTGAGCCACCCAGGTGTCCTACACCTTTTTTTTTTTTTAATAAAGATTTTATTTATTTATTTGACAGAGAGAGAGAGACAGTAAGAGAGGGAACACAAGCAGCGGGAGTGGCAGAGGGAGAAGCAGGCTTCCCATCAAGCAGAGAGCCCAATGCAGGGCTCGATCCCAGGACCCTGAGATCATGACCTGAGCCAAAGGCAGATAGACGCTTAACTGACTGAGCCACCGAGGTGCCCCAAATTAGGCTGTTTCAATTAAAAACAAACAGAATTATACTACTTTGGAATTATTAGGCAACTTTAAAGTGTAATAGGAATAATTAGGAAAGATTCTTAGAACTAAGGGAATTTCTGGGAAAATTTTTAGCTCTACTCACAAAAATGTATATATTTTTTGCTTTACCCAGTAGGATACTGTGCTTTTGGAGAACTCTGTCACTGCTGCATCTGCAATTATTAAGCACTAACTGTGCAAAACTTCATGACTTTTCATCTCATCTTTATTTATGCTGCTTATATCTAGATATTTTCTCATACATTTGATCATGTATCATCTCAGTTTCCCAGTTTCTGTTGTATTGGCATCATATTTTTAAGAAATATTTAATTCCTATGTCATTTGTATCTTTTACTTTAAAAAATGAATAAATGAACAGGACAATCATTATTAAGAGGCTGACCTAGTAGTGTGTATGTTGCTATTTATCCAAATTTTTAGGATAAAGACATAGAGGAACCTGTCAGGAGATAATAGGTTATGCTTTAGTAACAACAACAAAAAAAAGAAGCCCTAAAATTTTAGTGGTCATAACCACACGAGTTTCTCATTCATGGTATTATGCCCCCTGCAAGGTAGCTGTGGCCCTCCTCCATATTTTCTTGTCTCCAGGAACTAGGCTAAGGGACCTCCTGTTATTTTGGATGTCGCTGATCTTGAGGCAGAGAAAAGTGGCACAGCCAAGTGCAAGCCAGCTCTTAAAGCTTCCACTCAGATGACACATGTTAACTTCTATTGGTGAACATTTCTAAGTGCAGCAGGAAAGGAATGTACAGTCCTCCCGTCGGGAGGGCTGTGCGGTGAGGAACACTGCAGGCAGAAGAATTAGACTATTCGCTAAACAGAAAATATACTTTATTACAAAGGATAAGGAGTTGAAGTCAGAAATGTCTTTGTCTTCCCACTTTTCCAACATACTGACTATAAACTACTCAATCTTTTCTTTTTCTCTTCACATCTGGTACTTTTCTCTATTTATTCACCATGTCCAATGAAGTATTTTGTAGCCACCAGGGCTCCTAATAATTCATCTTAGGATTCGTACCGATTAAAAATCGAGTCAATTCTAGAGCTTTGGCCATGGCATTCTTACTATTGGCTCGTTTTCATCTAACCCTTCTGTGTAACAGCTCCTTACCCCCTTTTCCCCTCAGTCACGGACCTTGCCTATTTAAATCTGCCCTTACCTAACATCACCCTCTGCCTCTGTCTCTGGAGTCCTCGCCGAATTTGTGAGGAACCATAAAAGTCCTCTCAACACTAACATAACGAAAAGAACATACTGTTTGAAACGAAAGGAGGTCTGTGCTCATGGCTGCGTCACTATCTAGCTTTTTCACGTGAGGTAAGTAACCGGCAGTTGAAGGACCTCAGTTTGCTCCCCTGTACAACTGGAACAGTCACATCTACCTTAAAGGGGCTGCTGTGAGGACAGAATAAGAACAGATGTAAGGCTCTTTACAAATCCAAACGAAAGGGAAAAAATCTTAGTTGATGTTACAGTTGCTATTACTCCAAAGGAGTTAGGAATACACAATTTGGGCATGTTATTAATTCAGGAATGAGGGTCATAAAAAAGTTTTATGGAGCCGGAACATGGTGCTGTTGTTCACATTTTCTAGGGACTCAAATATCCTATTTTGGAAAGGGACCAAATGATGAAATAAGTGGAAAGGATCTTCTAACCTACAGGCCTGGCATCACTGTACTACATACACAAAAGATGCGACGATAACACATGAATTTCTACTTGTCAAGGATCCAGTTTCTTTTTGTCTACAACTTGTCAAGGTTCCCAAGTGACTTTGGTGGAAGTAGCCTTCATGTTAGCAACCTTGTCTCTGGTTAGCCCTGCTGTAACTGATTAGCTCCTGAGGTAGCTACTCCACAATGTCAGGAGCTACATGTAGACATTTATAGAAATCTACACGTCAGGATTTCTGATAAGACTAATCTGCGAAGCCTTAATACAGATAAAATATCAGGTCCTAAATATATCAAGTCTGCACACTTTGGAAATTTAATACCTTTCATATACATCTTCAAATTTTCCACCATATGGAACAATAATTCTGAGGTACTGGCATGACAGAAATCACAGTAATCAAACTTCACTGAATAATGGTTTACTTTTACAAAGACCTTTCCCATCCCATTTGGTGCTGCCAAGGCTTCATCCAAAGGAAATCTGTATAGATTGGGAAGAGTATTTCTCCAGATTTTTTCAGCTTAAACCAAAGAGGAAAACATCTGGTCAAACTCATTTATCACACTGTTTGTCTGTAGTATGAAGATTTCCTTGGCCATATTCTTAGCTAATTCGTCCTTGCCAGTAATTCAAAGGCCATAAAAAAAGTAATAGAGTAGGAAAACAGATTTCAAAAAATTCAGCGAAAAGACAGACTTCTAAATTAGGGACTAAAGTGGTACATGGCATGTGATGGGTAAAAAAATTCTTTTTTTTCCATTTTTTTTTTAAGTAGGCTCTATGCCCAGTGTGGAGCCCAATACAGGGCTTGAACTCATGACCCTGAGATCGAGACCTGAGCTGAAATCAAGAATTGGATGCTTAACCAACTGGGCCACCCAGCAACCCCCTTTCTTTTTTTAAAAACATTTTTTGAGGGTTGGAGATGTGTAAAATATGCCACTGAAATTCAAATTTCTCAAAGAAAAAGAAAACAAGGAAGCATCAGTGAAAAATCAGTATGACTATATAAGGAGCTTTCTGGTTACTACCTTTTGTTTAAAAAGATGTGCAAAAAAAAAAAAGAAAAGACTTAAAAATAAGGACTAATTCAAAAGAGTGAAATATCTAAAAGTAGTGTCAGAAAGATTAAAACCCTGAATAAACTGAAGGCTTGAAAAAAGTTACTGGAAATGCCCATGTGACTTTTTCAAGCTGTTGTTTAGAGCAGGAAAAGAATAAAAAGAAAGGGTTAGACTCAATGTTGGAGACAAATGATTTCAGGTTTCTAGATTTCACAAACAATATCCAGACCCTGTTTTTTTTTCTCCCCAAATATGTTTATTTTAATTTTTCAGTGTTACAAGATTGATTGTTCATGCACCACACCCAGTGCTCCATGCAATACGTGCCCTTCTCAATACCCACCACCAGGCTCGCCC
>CM052810.1:127732371-127899833 GCA_028533885.1 Nasua narica | reverse complement strand
CAAATTCTGACCTCAAATATTTACATAGCATTTCCACAGATTTCTGCATCTGAGGACAGTGTCATTTGCTTTTTTTTTAAAAGAATTATTCAGCACCTTTCACACTGTGAAAGTGCTAAATATGCAATCGTTATTACTTTGGTAGTATGGCAGTAAAAAAAAAGGTTGAATGGAGCGTTCAGTTCCTCCTTTCATAAGATATTCTGTAATTTAATCTAAGGACAATAGTATCTTCTTCTGATCCAATTTCAAGAGAATTCGCTTTCTTTTTTTTTCTTTAACATTTGAGGTTTTTTTCTTTTAATTGAGGTATAGTTGACACACAATGTTACATTAGTTTCAGGTGTACAACGTAATGACTCCCAAGTTTGTGCTCACCGCAAGTGTAGCTACCATCGGTCACCATACACCACGATTACAATACCATGGACCATAGTCCCTATGCTGTACCTTTTATCCCTGTGACTTATTCATTCCATAACCGGAAGCTGTACCTCCCGCTCCCCTTCACCGGCTTTGCCCATCCCCCCACTCCCTCCCCTCTGGCCACCATCAGTTTGTTCTCTGTATTTCTTTTGAGATATTAGATCTTAAAAATATGATTAAATAACACTAATTATAAATAAATAAAATCTTTAAAAAATAAATAACACTAATTAGCAGTTGGCATTATCACAAAAGTTCCTCCAGCAATCTAAAACAATATTGGAATGACATCCTGGTCTCTAAATTCTGTGAAATGAAAGTCTCCAAAAAAAGTCATGAGTGAACAGATTCCACTCCACATTCACTATGACAAAAGTGGTAACTTATTTTCCCAGAGGTAACTTACTAGGGGTAAAACATTTCCTCGGAGAGACAGTAATGACGACAAGATCAAAGAGCGCACACACACATTTCACGTATCGGTGTTTAACTGGCGATTTCTGCAGGGTGAAATCAGCAGTGTTGGAGTCTCCAAAGCATGTCCTAAATGTTGCTTCCCCACTTGTTAGCACGCATCTGTCACCAGTAATTTTAGGTGACTGTTTAACCTGTGAAAAACCAAAAAAAAAAAAGAAAGAAATTAAATATTTTCATCGTATCTATTTCTTGGCTCCTGTATGTTTATTTTTAAAGCTCTTTCCATCAACTGTGTACTTCATTACTGTCCAAGGTTGACTTTCTATTCCTCTAGGCATCTCTTCTATTATCTCTTGATTATTGTCCCTTATATGCATCTTTACAACCTCCTCTTTGTACCTTTGCTCATGGAATTTCTTTCTAATTAAGTACCCGTCAGTCACTTTTCCAACAGACTAAAAGTTCAAGACCCAGTTTGAATTTAATTCCAGCCAATGATTCACTTTGCTCTCACCAAGTAACTCTCTTCCTTCAATGTGCTTTCAAACTTAGCTGTGAACAGAAGCAGGTGTAAGTGACTACTTACCTTTTGCAATTTTTCTCTTCCCAGCATCTCATCATATTGTAGTGTTTATGTGGGCTTTTCCTCCGGTTGTCACTTCAACCAAGCTTTATGATCTGCAAGGAAAAGGAAAATTCTCTTGTTAGTAGCCTCCCATCCTGGCATATTCCCGTATAGGGGAAGTTTTCAGTAATGCTTCCGGAGTCTATCTACAGAGATATTTCTCTTGTGAGAAGAATTCTATTTACCAGGATTTTGCATTAATACATACCCTGGAACTAAATTATGATAATATCTTCAGGATCCACTTAAGAGATTACCTTATAATTGAGAGTGTTATAGATGTGGTTTTTCTGAATTTCATTAAGTAAATATTCCAGGAGAGGGTCCGAGATGATTCTTCCCTATAATAAAATTGATTCTAAAATCAACTTGCCCCACAATCCACTTGCCCCAGCCCCCACCATATTTTAATTTGCCTTATATATTTCTACCCTGTTCCTACTCAGGGAAAAGCTGGCAAAAAGGGGAACCCTGTCAGAGACTTGGTACTTCAAATAGTTAGGCTTTACAGTGCCAAATAGCCAGTGTAAGGTAAATTCCTGCGCAGTTTCCTCCTTCTGGCCCTTTTCTTCCTCCTATCTCATGGTTTCCTTCTCCCTCATTATCATGATCTCTTTCTTGGGCTCTTTCCCTTTCTGGTGGTCTCTGGTGGTATCCTTTTTTGGTTTGGGAGATACCTCTCTACATTTGTTTTTATTCAATAGTTCAGGGATTTTTCAATTTGGGAACTATGCATTTCCACATACTAAGGCATCTTTTGGTGTCTCTTTTTCTAGATAATCCTGAAAATATTCCTTTTGAGTGTTTTGCTAATTTCTTCTCTCAGTCTCAAAATGTGCCTTTCATTCCCATCTTGTTCTAGAAAATCTGAGCACTTTGGCTGGTTCAAGACTTACAAACACCTACACAAGATAAAGGCCAGTTGGCAGCTAGCTTGTGCGTAGAAAACTGGGGGGAAACCATCTCCCATCTCCTTTCACCTTGCTTTACTTATCTCCACTTGAACTCCCATTAGTTTCCATCTTTTTCTCAACCTTCAACTGCCTTCCATTCACTCTCAGCCAAAAGCAAGGAAAATTTTTCTACCTTCACTCCTTAAATTTTGAGTCAAGTCCATTATATGCTCCAGTGATTTTTCTTGGACACTATTGACATCTGATTTAATTGGTTTGACATGAATTAATCTTGGGATTTACCTGTAACCTCCTTTGTAATTCTTTGTTTGGCTAGTGCTCAAGTCTTGATTTTCTTGGCAGTAAGTCCTGAACGGAAATACCTAGTTTTCAGTGTAATACATAAAGATCTCCTAGAGTTTATTCACAAAATTAGACAAGTAGATTATGTAAACTAATCCATAAACTCTTCTTTCCTCCACTATCCAAACAGTTCTCCAGGTTCTGATAAGACAAATAGATGAAGATATGGGAACAGTGTATTTATCATTGGTAGTGTATGTACAGATATTTTAGTATGTGTTCATGAATATCCTTTCCTGATTTTTAGGTAATTTTTTTTTTTTACCTTGAGCATCTGCTTAAAAGAAATGTGGGCCTTTTCTATTTTATTCCATCCCTTTCAGTGCTACTGTACAATTTAATTTGTTTGTATTGGCTTTTCTGCTTTTCTTCTTGGCATCAAATTTGGTATGAAATACCAATACCAATATACTAAATGAGTTGTTTCTTTTTCATTACCCACAACTTTCATTTTCTTTTATTTTCAAAATCCAACTCCCTATTAATAGTTTCCATTTTTTCTTTCTTTTACTTTATTAGTTCTCTACCCAAAATCTCTACCACATATTAAAACAAAAACAAAGAAATTATGTAGCATAACAGGCTTAAAGAACATTTCTGCCCTTATTCTAATTTATTTGAAAATAAATGATAATTGGGCATTTGGCTATATCGGTCATACTTTCCTCTAGTTAACTTCAAATTGTAGATTAAGATGGAGTCACTTTGCCACTAGCTGCTTGGCTAGCTTCCAAGGCTTGATATACCTTGCCCATTAGGGAACTGGGGCCCTGTTCTACATGTTTATGGCTCCTATAGAATTAGTTTTCCTGAACTTTGATGCTACGGCATCAGCCAACTTATGGACATATAAGAAAAGGGCTAGGACACTATCAGTGTAGAAGCAGAAATCTGTTGTTGATGATGACATTTACTAAATCAAAGAGGGTCCACTTTATGATGACTCATGGGAGGGATATCTTGGCATCAGATGTCAGCACCAGAAATAACCACATCTCCTGAGCATTTGGACCCCATGTATTATTAACCAATCATATTTTTCCCTTCAGCTAAATTTGTAGCCTTTCTCTGGCAAGTAAACTGAGCCATCTGCATTCTAACCTCACTTTGAACTTCAACTTATTTTACCTACACTCTTTTTTTATTTATCTCAGTTTCTGTGACTATTTGATGCTATGGTGCAGCTATTTATAATAGGGCATTGTAATCCTGTTTGGAAAGAAGAGGGGTTATAAACAGACAATCCAATAAAATCACATTGCCTATTACTTGCATATAACTCTACAGGTATACTTTGAGGTATATACCTATCTTGACTTCAGAAAAGAAAAATAGGTGCAGGATAGAAAATGATGGATATTGAGGAATCACTAAGTTTACGTTTGTACTTTAAATGGTGTTAATTTTTAACAGTAATTTTCCTAAAGACAATTAATTAGTATGTTTGAAATAGAAACATGAAATCAGTTACATATTTAAGAATGTAAAGTAAGGCAAGCCCTCAACACTTGCATATTAAAAATATTGTTAATTAAAAAGTTATAATTTATGGATAATACTAAAATTATTTCAATAAAATACTATTTATGATGTTCAATATCTAAGACATAGCTGGCTCTTAGACTATTATTATTCAATTGTTCATGAAGGCTTATTTGCAATTATGATTCAGAATTCTTTTACAAGTTCATATTTGTGAAGTTTAAAAATATGTTTATATAAGCCATTTATTCTCACACTATTCAATATCATGTTCTTAATTTCCAATTAGTACAGTACACTATGGACATTTTGAAATTCTTCCAGATATCCCTGTGGCCCTCTGCATTTTTTTCAGGGCATGGAATAGCGGCAGCTATGTATACACTGTTGATCTTTTGCCCCTAAATGTAAAGCTTAAGAATTTAGTAGCATCACAGCTCAAGTGCCCTTTAATGGAAAGGCTAGAACTAGAAATAAAATACATCTTTTAGGTTTCTAAAAGCAAAACTGTAAAAGGCATACAGTATTTTCATGTGCCAAGGGAGCTAGCCACTTTCGTGAGTTATAGTTAATAGGACTCATCAATGTCAGCAAATATGTCCAAGCCATTTGCAACTTGGAAACCATTACCCTTCAATTAACGACTCACTCACCACAGACTCGTTTTGATCATGAGAAACTTGCTCTATTTATATAAACTACAGCTTTTAGAAAATGTTAGTTTCACAGACCGGTAAGTGGGCAGCTAACAATTAAGAACTGATTTTTTTAAATGGTGATAATGATGACAATGGCAAAGTGGTTAGCGTTTTGTAACTTAAAGTGCTTTCTTGTATTATTTCTTTCATTCTTCAGAATATTATTTCAAATTTACGTATGAGGAAACTGACAAGGATCTCACCCAGGGTCAAATAACCAGTAAGTAGAGTAGCAGGGACGTCAAGAGAAGCCCTCTATTTCAGGTCCCATAGTGTTCCCAGGATTCTGCTCTAGATCTCGGTTATATATTATTTGTAATATCCAGTTTTGCTCAGGAGCACCACGAACTGCTGTTAAATAAAGTAGAATCAAATATTAACGTGGAATTTTGATAACCCTTCATAATTACAGTAATCAATATAAAGCTTACTCATTTTTAATTTTTAAATTAGGGTCAAATCCTTTTTATAGAACACATCTGTCATTCTATTATCCTGGACAATAGGAAAGATCCCTGCTGCTATTTACCTTGATTTACACAATTTAGAATTGCCCCTCCTAGGAGCAGTTTATCACAGATTAATTCCTGAAATTTAGAGCATATTTTTCTTGCATCTTATTCATGCCCACAAAAAAAGCAGAAAGACTGAGAGAATCACTGACATTCAAAAGATAAAATATTGATTTCTTGCTTTAATATAGCACATTGAAAAACACCAATGTTATTTTTAAACTGCCTGGGATCTGAATCGAATTCATTAAGGTTTAGGCAGTTCAGGGGCTCAGTAACAAGCCTCAACAGAAACTCACTATTAGAATATTATAAATCTTTGGGCTTACTTTTCTTTTACAGGGTTCAAAATAGTGTCAAATTGCAGACACTCAACTAATGTTACATTCCTTGGTGTAATATGGTGTTCCTCAGTCCAGACTGCACTGCAGAATCATCTAGGATGATTATGATCATCCTAACCCAAAAGAATCTGAATCACTGGAGACAGGGCTGGACATTAAACATTTAAAAAAATTTTCCACTTCATTCTGGGGCGCCTGGTGGCGCCTGGGTGGCTCAGTTGGTTAAGCATCCAACTCTTGATCTCTGTTCAGGTCTTAACCTCAGGGTCTCGAGTTCAAGCCCCTCATTGGGCTCCAGGCCGGTATGGAGCCTAATTAAAAAACAAAAAACAAAAAAACCTTTGCACTTAGTTCTAATCTGCAGTCAAGGGTAAAAAAACATTACTATACTTGGTATTCCTATTGGAAAGGAACGATTGTTTTCTCTGCCACAAAAATCTCTCTGTACACAGCCTTTCTTCTTAGTTGGTAGCTAACCTTCCTTTGTGTTGCACTTTGCTTTCAAATGCCCTTGGCAGTCCACGGCTCTTCTGACTAGAAGCCTCAGTCGCTCCCCAGAAATGTCTCCAAAATGAAATTAAAAAGAAACAGACTTTATTTTGAAGTAATTATAGACTCACAGGAAGTTACAAAGTAAATATACAGAGGGTTTGTGTACCCTTCACTCTGTTTCTCCCCAACGGGGTCCATCTTGCATAATTATAAAACACTATCAATGACAGGTATTGGATATTGACACAATGCCGGTGTATAATTCTGCATTCTTTCATGTGGAACCATCAGTGCAATCAAGATAGAGAACTACCTCAAACCTTAAAGATCTCCATTCTGCTACCCCTTTGTAGCCACACTCAGTTCCCTCCCCCATACCACCCCTAACCCCTGGCAACCATTAATCTGTTTCCCAGCAATATAATTCTGTCATTTCAAGAAGGTTATATAAATGAACTCACAGTGTATATGTCCTTTGTGAAATTTTTTTTTCACTTAGCATTATGTCCTTGAGATCTCTCCAAGTTTTGTACATCAATAGTTCATTTCTTTTTATTACTAAGCTGTATTACATTTTGGTTGTTTCCAGTTTAGTGCTATTACAATAAAGCCGCTACAATAATGTTTCATTTCTCTGAGATAAATGCCTAGGAGTGCAATTGCTGGATTATGTGGTAAGTATATGTTTAATTGTTTTAAGGAACTGTCAAACTGTTTTCCAGAGTGGCTGTACCATCTATATTCCTACCAGCAATGTATAACTGATCATTGTATTCTTGCTAGCATTGAGTATGGTCACTATTTTTATATTTTATCATGCTGAAAGGTTTACAGTGATATCCCATCATGGCTTTAACTTGCATTTTCTTAATAGCTAGTGATGCTGAACATTTTTTCACGTGTTTACTTGCCATCCATATATTCTCCTCAGTGAAACGTCACTATGATTTTTGCCCATTTTCTAATTGGATTATTTGTTTTCACTGCTCAGTTTTACAAGTTCTAGATGAGCGCTTTGTCAGATTTGTTTGCAAATATTTTCTCTTACTCTGTAGCTTATATTTTCATCCTCTTAACAGGACCTTTCACAAAAAAAATTTTAATTTTGATGAGATAAGTTTATTGTTTTTTTCACTTTTGTGGATTATATTTTTGGTGTCATGTCTATGAACGCTTCACTAAGCCTTAGGTCCCCACAATTTTCTAAAAGTCCCATATGTCTTATATTTTATATTTAATCTATGATTTGGGTTAATTTTTGTAAAGGGTTTGAGATATAGATAGAGGTTTATATTGTTTTGCCTGGGGATATTCAGCTGCTCTAGCACCATTTGTTGAAAAACCTGTTCTTTCCTCATGGAACTGCTTTTATAACTTTGGTCAAAAATCGCTTCCTTACAAGGCCTCTGTTGATACCACACTGGCTGGGATGGACTGCTCTCCGCATTGCCTCTGCTGGCTCTGTTGGGGTCACCTTGTCACCACTGAGTGGTGATGAAAATCCTGACTCTCCACTAGGCCCTCTCTGACCCTGCCTCAGTGGGGAGTAGGAGGGGTGCCTGTTCCCTCTGGGTGCGGGTGGGAGTCCAAGCCTCCCTTCACCCCCCCACCCCCCAGTCTCACACTGATGCCGTGGAAGGGGGTCCTCTTTACCATGTGGTTGAGATAAAAGTCTCAGCTTCCCACTCTGCTTTCTTGGACACCACCCTAGTGGTGGGGAGAGAGTTCAAGCACTCCCTACAGTTGGGGAAGGGTGGAAGTCTAGGCTCTCTCCTGGACTTTTGCCAGTGGGGAGTGGGACGGCACTGTTTTCTGTGCATTTGGCTGGAGTAGAATGGCCAATATCTAAATGTTGTCTGTCATGCTAGGCTATCCCTTTCCTGGTCCATTGGCAGGGGACAGCAGCCTGTTCTTGAGGCTTTGTTCTTTGGCTCTATGTCATTAGCATTTTGGGAGGTTCTTCAGGACCCAGTCTGGGATGTGTGAGAGGAAAAGAAAGTCCAGGGAATTCACTGTATGGTTCCTTGGGTTCCAAGTTCCCTAGTTTGCCTGCCTTCTTCTTCCTACCTTTCAAAATCTTCTTGTTTTATATATAACATCCAGGATTTTTAGTTGCACCTAGTGGGAGGAATAGGGAAAAGCACCCCTAGTCATCTTCCCAGGAGCAGAAGTCAGCATGAATTTTGGAATATGACACCTGGCTTACCATCTACATGAGACTAACCTCCAAATTTATGAGAAATCTATCTACAGGTTTGAAGACTATGGTCATGTACAGAAAATGGATTTTACTTACGTATGTAATTATGATAATAGCTAATAGTTATTTGGCACTCAACTATGTTCTATGTCATTCAAAACTCACAACAATATTAGGTCATACAGAATATTATAATTCTTTTACCAATGAATAAACTAAGCTTAAAGAGGTTAAATAATATTCCTCTTGTTACCGTGGTCTTCCTAATTCCAGAACTTGTGCTTTTTAACGATAATGCAATATTGTCTTAACTACACTTCCAAAGTTTCTTAGAAAAATACAGTGGGGGAAAAATTGTGGTAGGAGCCAAAGCACGTGATTTTCCCCCAAATTACACAAAATTCAATTTTTTGAATCTGGGCAAAAGCTTTCAACTTTCTGACTCTCCATTTTCTCAATTGCAGAATGATGGGTCAACCTCGATTTTTAACATCTTTTCTTGAGCCATAGCTTTATGAATGTCTGAACATAAAAAGAGAAACACAACTTGGAATTTCGAGGGAGAAGAGGCATTCTGAAGCCTGTGGAGTCCTTGCCGCAACAGTGCAGCTGGTGGCAGCAGCACCAAGTGAGAATGAATGAAGTAGACAGATCCAGAATGTTCATCTTCTATCTTTGCTATTTATCACCAGATGCGCGTTTACAAACACCTGTTTCTGAATACACAGGTTATGTGAGTGATGCAAAGATCTCATGAGCCTTGAGAGAGTCAGGCTGAAATGACAGCACGCGAAAACCATGGTCATGGGTTGTTAATGTAAATGGTACACGGGGATACATGCGCTGGGGCTCTGCTACCCTGAATATTTAGCAGGATTATGATATATTTGGAGGCCTCACTAAATGGTGAACTTCAGTGCTTACTGCCCTGGTTAAAGCTTACCTATCACAGCTCTTATGAGTGTTCCATGATTTTCTGCCTATCATTTTTATTTTCTCTGCTTTGCATTTCGGCCTATTTGTAATATTTTATGTTCCAAACTTGCTCAAATTTTCTGAAAGGAGGAACATATTGCCATGCGAAAAGATAATGGATCTGTACATCTGCTGAGTGCTCTTGTTCTCACAGAGAAACTTCATATGTACAAGAAAAAATAATTCAGCATAAGTTAAACTATTTTTTTTCTGTAGCTCTCCTCAGCTGTTATCTTTCTTTAAAACTATATTATATAAATGTCTAGCAACGAATAAAGTGATTTTTAACAGATGTTTAATGTAACTTCATAAACCTTTGCAAAACATCTAAAATTTTCCTGGATGGGTGGTAGGTGCTGGAGGGGGTACTAATGGAATAGCATAAGTGGGCTTTTCTAGGGAGAGAGCTACATGTATATAATCTGTGTATGTATAAAATTTCTCCTAAAAGTTTTTTTATGGACACTATGTATGCCATCGTTTCACAAACTGTTGCTCTTATAATATTAATTGTACTGGATTAAATAAATGTTTTATGTTTCTTCGCTGCAAGAATTCTGCCTTTATATACTCCTCGACATTATTAGTCTTCAAGAAGAAATTACATAACGTGGAGCATTTCCTGAAATTGTTCATCTTCTGTACTTTTTTTCTTCATAGTAAATAAACATTGGTGAACTAATATTCCATGAACTGGATTTTGGGTAATGGTGCTACAAATAAATAATTCAATATCCATATTCAAAGTACAAATTACTGTAGAATAGGGCTATTCAAGAAGATTCATAGGGAAAATGAAATTCTCCAGGACCTGCTGGAGTTTCAGGTTGTTCTAGATTTATATACACTCCATTTATATACATCCTTTGCATAAGAAAAAGGAAAATCTGGTGGTTATGTGAGAATTCATTCTTTTCCCTTTTATTCTTCCTTTCTCCTCTGCTAACTGGTCCCAGTGCTGATATTCATAAGACTCTGGTCCAACTCTAGGAAAGCAATTGTCAAAGGAATTAATCAAAAAAGAAAGAAAGCAATTTGTACAAAAATATTTATAACAGCACTATTTTAAGCTGCAAAAAAATAAGGAACAATTTAAGGCCATAAATTTGGAGACAGTTGAGAAATCCACCATGGAATACCACAAGGGCATCGCAAAAAACAAATATGTGGACGGATTTGCTATAAGTTATTGTATGTTAATATCAATTGAAAAATCTAAATCTAAAATCGCATATGCACGCTAATTATAACTATGATAATTCAGATCTAAATCGAGAGGGCTCAGAGAGATATCTTACAAATAGACTTGTATATTCTTTTTTTTTTTGGCATAAGTTTTTCTGTTGTTCAAATAATAATTATAAAAAGAAGAATGTCATCCAGTTTGCCTCTCTTGGGTCAGGTTTTCTGGAGGCAAATGTGGAGAGGGGTTTTAGAGTGCAAGGCTCGAAAGGACAGGGAGGAACCAAGACAGGGCAGAGGCAGGAACTGAACTGATACAGCCTGCAAATCCCTGACCAATCCAGCAGGAGTTATGAAGGGACTATTGCCCTTCACAGGTCTCCTGCCTTTGACAGAATGCTGGCACCTTACAATTCCTGCCTTGCTCATTCTGAGGAAGTGGGCTTTCTCAGGAGAAAGGGCCTGAGCGCAGGCGGGGTGGCTCCTTACAGCCCAGATGAACTCCGGACCCTGGTTTGGGCAGCAAGTACTTTCCTGAGAGGGATCTGGATGAGCATCTCTGGGTCCATTCCAAGTCTCTATTACCAAATTCCGTAGAACTGCACTCAGATAACCTGAGAGAGAGGCCATCTCCAAAAGATTATTTTCCCTACTTTGTGAAGACTTTCCTCAGTGGCACACTAGATAATTATTCTCTTTGCAGTGGTTTTGGCTCAAGATTGTCAAGTTGCTGTTTAGTGTTCCAGACTAGAGTTATTCCCGACAAGGCCAAACACCAAATGACAGGCAAAGACATGGAACTGGTACTTAACCTTAATGTTTGGCACTGTTGAAATGATAACATTCACATTCACATTTTTGACACTTTCCAGAGGAATAACTGTGATTAGTTTAGATGGGGCAGAGATGATTCCCCATTCATTTTTTTGCATCATTTCTCCTGGGCAACTTACCTCCTTCACAGAGCCCAGAGAACTTCCATTATTCTAATTCTTGGTTCCTGGCTTATGCGAAAATCCACAATAAGAAAAGTGTCAAAATTTTAAATAAGGACAGGATCAGTAACAGTGCTATACTGATCCATATTAGAACAAGAGGTTAAAGGGGGAAAAATCAGTAACACTGACCTTATTTTTATTTAACACTTCGGTATTATGGGGGCACCTGGGTGGCTCAGTTGGTTAAGCATCTGACTTCAGCTCAGGTCATGATCTCAGAGTCTTGGGATCCAGCCCAAGGGGGGCTGCGGGGGAGGGGGTGTCCCAGCCCAGCAGGGAGTCTGTTTCTCCCTCTCCTTCTGCCCCACCCTGCTCCCTGATCTGCGCACTCACGAGCTCTCTCTCTCTGAAATAAATAAAATCTCTAAAAACACTTTTGGTATTATGTTCATGATGGGTTTTTTTACATTCATTTTGATTTTTAAAATATACTGCATTAGTATAATATTTCTCTTCATTACAGAGTTTTTGGAACCCTTTAAATTTTGTACGTTGAGTTCCTCCCTCACCTCACCCTGGTCCCGGCCCTAGCAACTTAAAAAAAAAAAAAACTCTTTGGCCGAAGTTTCTCCTTGTTATTTGTTATATGAACTGCTTTTCTGTTACTGGAACCGGAACCCACAACACTCAGAGGTGGTAGTTTTGTACCATAAAGGATGCAGGCTTTCAAATGGCCTGTATGGTTTCTCTTATACACAAAACAGAAAGACCTCAGTTTATAAAATATCAGACACTGTTTTTGTAGTTACAAGGGCTCGTCAGTTCTGGCCTGTCACATTTAAACCATTCTCTCCCATTAGACTGATGGCAGAGTTGTGCTCTATTCATCTTGTTCTCCTCTTATTATCTAGTCCCCTGGCTCCCTAAGCAGGTGTTAAATATCTGTTCCGATATAGAAAAAAATAAGTGTCACTAGGAAGCATGCTATATATTAACTAATGGGTATTGATGTATTTCCTTTTGATTTCATTATTTGTCATTTTGTTGAAGAGTATAGTCTTGACCATGTAAATAATGCTACAAACACTATCTTCAAAGTTTTTCATAATCAAATCACACTTAATAGTATATCCTATAACTTACATAATATCCTAAATAGATCCAGTTATTATGCAGAGACTATTTTGACATCTTTGACTGAAAAGTAAGGGATACCATTGAATTATATTATGAAATCTGAAAGAAGGGAACAAATATATAACTACAAAGAGGTAGTGTTATTCACTTTTTCAAATTGTATGATTTTTTTTTTTAATGGAAAACTGATGAGTAACAAAGGCATGTAATAGAAAGGTATACCATAATATGGACATGCTTTTTCTCTTCTTCCATTGGGTCTTGAATATAACTAGGCCATCTCGAGGCTTTCATCTTTTCTCCTGTCATATCCAAAAGAAACACATACTCCACCTCACCTAAAACAGAAAAAAATCTTGAAAAGCAATGGAAAACTTTATTAAATTTTATTGAGGACGCAATGGGCAGTTTTAAACAGGCATCCCAGAGGAAAACATATTAAATTTTTCTTTTTATCTTTCCCTACATCCCTATCTTTATTTTAATTTCTGCCACTTCCCCTGGAAGCCCTGCACCTCTCCTGGGTTGGACGCCTCCTTGGTCTTCTACATCTATCTCTACTTCTCTCTTGTCCCACCTTTTTGTTTTCCCTCTCAACACCTAAAGGGCCTTTTATTTGCTTCCTGCTTTGCTCCCCAGGGTTCATTCTGTTGCAGAGCAAAATCACTCTAATCATCTAGCCTCTTTAATTTTATATCGCTACCTATCACCTCTAGTACCACCAGCCCTCTCAATCAACACAACAAACAAGGGTTAGTCATGCAACTCAGTCTTTCTTTCGAGAGCAGAAGAAGAGAGACAGTGAACATTTGGCTTTTAAAGTTTCTTCTTTCTTCTTCTTCCTTTTTTTTTTTTAAGATTTTATTTACTTGAGAGAGAGAGAATGAGCACGAGCAGGCAGAGGGAGAGGGAGAAGCAGGCTGCCCGCTGAGCATGGAGCCCAACACAGGCTGCCTGCTGAGCATGGAGCCCAACACAGGGCTCAATCCCAGACCCTGGAATCATGACCTGAGCAGAAGGCAGATGCTTAACTGACTAAGCCACCCAGGCACCCCACTTTTAAAGTTTCTTATCTCTTCTATCGTATCATTTGTTTCAGGAGATTATTGTCTTCTGTCACATACTTTGGGTCAGTTACAAGTACCTAGAGTTTACTGATATCTGTAGAGGTGATTGGGCATTTATACTTTACATATGTTTACACTCAAACATGAATACATAATATTTTCTGCCAAATTCATTGTATATTCTTTGACACATACTTAAAAGAGACCTTGAGTTTTCAGCATCCTTTTCATAATCACGAGAAGTAGTTAAATCTGACACCCAAAAAGCTAGTGTGACATGTGTTTATTTCTTTTTTTGTCATGAGATTTTTTACATGGCTGATTATCATGTCAAGCTTCTGCCTTCCACAAATAAGGGCTTCAGATATTTCTAAGCAGTCCTTTGGTGGCTATGGTCAGCTAAGCTGTGCTAATAATATGAATATATGATACCAAGTTCTCCTGTCAGAACAGAACTGATATCTACTGAAACAGGTTTAAAACCACCACCTCCCCCCACCCTATCATCACAAAACCAGGAGAAGAGGAATAACATTCCTGTTTATTGTGTGAGAGCTTTAGGAGAAACCAATACTAAGCTGCTTTGAATTGGTTTTTGCTATTATTTTTGTTGTCAAGTCTTGTATTAGTCAGGGTACAATCAGGGGATAGGTACCGCAACAGTAATTTGAGCCGGAAAACATAAATAGAAAGAATTATCAACTAGATTTAAGACAGTTAAGTCCTAAAACAGGTAAAAGGAAAATTTAATGCATTTGAGATAGCAACTATAAAAAGGAGGACTCCTAGAACTTACGGGAAAGCAAAATAGAAAGGAACCTCAGGAAGAAAGGCAGAAATTCGGATCTGTGATGAGAGGCTGTGGCAACTGCAGAACCTACTTGCTACTGGGTTGGTGCACAACTTGAGCAACAGAATACTGGACAAGAAAAATGTCCCTCCTTCCTCTTCCTGCCTTGCAGTTTCTCTCCAGCTCCCTCTATTGGCAGAACCTAGCACTGAGTCAGCTAGCAAAAGAAATGTGATCTGCAGAGCCTAGTTCTTGTATCACAAAGCAGGGCAAAAAGGATGTGTGTGGAGATAAAAGATAATAAATTAGGAACTAGAACAACCCACTTTATCATTGTCATTAAAGAAAGTTAACTCACTAAGCAGCATTATCTCACTTTGAGAGTTTTTATTTGATGCATGATAGCTTGGATGATAATACCAACAGAAGCATAAATCAAGTTTGCTAAATTTACACTAAGTTTTATGTGACATGTGTGATTCAGAAGAGAAGGGGTTTTTGAGTAGCTGTTGCTTGTTTATATACATCATAAAATCAAGGATGTGAATATGGGAAAATTCTTCAGAGGTCAAGCCTACACAATAGGCTTCCATTATATGTGGGAATTCTGATTATAGTTCACCATCTAAATTCTTTTTGAATATTTCTAACAACCAGAGGTTAGTTCATGAGCTGATAAGCCACCTTCTTATCTAGAAAGTTCTAATTTTCAGAAAGTTTCTTCTTACCCTGTGCCAAAATTGGCTTCTACTTAACTGCCTGCGACTGGGCCTCATTCTGTCACACAGAATGTACTAAAAACCTCTGTGATAACCATTATGACAGTCCTCTAAATATCTGAAAGTTCTGCTTTATCTTGTCTCTAACTGTGGTCATTAACCATTCCTCATATGGTAGTTTCAGTACCTCTACATCACTAATGTCATGATCCTATAACCTCACTCTTCCTTAACATCTCTTTTACAACACGATGCTCAAAAAAACCTTATTAGCTAGACATCATAGAAATATAAGAAAATACCATGGGTACATTACTTTTAGATCTAGAGACGTTATCTCCATGAATGCTGCCTTAAGATGTGACTGGCTTTTTTGACAACTATATCATGTTTTTGCTTTAGTTACCACATTTTCCCCCTTCACCCCCACCATTCAAAACACCTAGGGATCACTTTTTGGAAGCATCAATGGTTGACTGAATTGTTTTTATGCAGGAAAAATGTGTAACATATCTTGTTCCAAGAATAATATCATTTTACTTACTAAATGATTCTCCACTTCCCTAAGACAACCTTCCTGACTGGGGTGGCAGGAAGAGGTCATGTGGAAGCTGTCCTTGACTCCTCTGGGCCTCTTCATGAGCTTTCAATATTTGCCTTAGAACTGGGAAAGCAGAATTTACCTGTGACTACAGAGTCAGGAGTGAAAGTTGGATATGAGGTTAAACGACTTTTTAATTACTCCTCAGGGAGGGCTCATGACATATTTATTTCCTCTAAATTACCTAATATAATGTGAAACATGCCAGGACAGAAATGATCCTTTACAAAGCAGTATTTTGTAAAGGGTGCTGCTTCCTTTGTGTTGCCTACTCTGGGATCCAGAATCTTGCTGGTGGTTGTTAGTTAAGTCCAAGAAGCCATTCAAATCCATCTCTAATGACTCCCAGAAGGATTTTTTTGACTTGGCGGTTTTGAAGGCAGGAAAAGGATTTGCCCGAAAATGGTAATTCGTGCTTAAAAGGTACTTTAATATATGTATAATTACCATGTGAATGAAGGAAATATTCATCCTACTACATAAAACCTTAAATGTAAGTGCCCATAACAATACCTGAGCCACATACTCTTAACCTAGAATTCTCTCTTCCCTCAGACATGCACTTGACCAGTTCTTTCATCTTTTTCAAGTCTTGGCTGAAACAGCACCTCTTCCATGAGGCCTAGTTTGAATGACTGGTTAATATTGCGAATTGTCCCTTCCCAGCACCAACTTCCCTTTCCTGCTTTTTCATTTTATAATTTCATTCCTTCCTTAACACACTCTGTCACTTACTTATTTTTGTTAAGTGCTCGATGCCAACCTTTTCTCCCCTCGCCCTCCCACCATCCCAACCTCTCAGTGTAAGTTCCTTGAGGTCAGATATCACTGTCTCCTGGCGTTTCTTTGTACCCTGATGTAACATAATAAATATTTGTTGCATTCATGATGTTACCTTTCAGTTCTTTCCCACAGGCTGGTAATAATTATTTTCTTCCCAATTATCCAAGTTCTGCAGCTTCTTTTGTGTGTACTCCGTAATATTTTACTCTTACAGAGCGCCCCGATTGAGGTTTCGCTGTTCTGGCCCATTCTCAAGCTCTGTAAACTTAAATAAGGTACAGCCTTTAGCCAATTGAAACTAGGCCTTGCTTGCCTTTGAAAGTCTCTGCAACATGCAGCCAGCTGGCTCTGTTCGCCCTGCAGCTCCTTCTAAAAATCAGCTCCAGCCTCAGCCTTCTTTAGGGATCCCTGGGGAAGGTTCCACTTTCTAATTGTCCTGTTGAGTGAGAAAAGTCATTGACACTCTGACTGGAAGCTGCAATGACACTCAGGTCTTAGAGTGCAGGGCTGGGACACTTCCTGGGAAGCACCATTAGACATCCTCTTTGTGCAAGCAGGAACTCAGGAGCATTCCCCTTTAACCATTTCCTGCCTGACTTCTCATTATCCTCAACCACTTTGCATAAAGCCTTCTGGATTAGCCAATCTGGGCTGCTCTAACAAGCTACCACAGACTTTGGTGGCTTAAAAACAAAAGAACTTCATTTCTCCCAGTTCTGGAGTGTGGAGGTCCAAGGTCAGGACGCCAGTATGGTCGGGTCCAGGTGGTGGACCGCTGGCTTCTCACTGTGTCCTCTATGACGGAGAGCAGAGTGGGGAAGCAAGCTTGCTGCTAACTCTCAACAGGGAACTAAATCCATTTCTGAGGGCGCCATCATAATGACCTCATCCAATCTAATTACCTCTTAAAGGCCCCACCTCATAATACCTTCTTACTCGAGGGGAAGTTTTCAAGATGAATTTTGGAAGGATATATTCAGTCCATAATACCTTCTTTCCTAATTAGTCACATTACTGACACCTCCATCCTTCAGATCTCAACCTAAATGTTAATTCCCAATAGAACCTTTCTTGGGCTATTTATGGTGGGTAATTACCCTTTATACAAATACACTGTGTCCTGGTTGTTTTCTTCACAGTACATAGTACAATGCATAACATATATTGTTTATTATCTGTCTCCCACTTGACACTGGACTGTAACCCTCAATATATCTGTTTTAGGCACCCAGTCCAAGCATAGGACTGGAGCAGTATTCCAGTGAGTAAATGGATTTGAGGGCATTGTGGCACATTGTCAACTTATATCGCCTACTCGGTATATATGATAAGTTCACCTAAATTTGTGCTTAGATGTGTGGCTGTATCTCCTAGGGTCTTGGTACAACATACCCCAGTCATTCCTATATTTAATAACTTAGTAATGGATCCTTTCTTGATGAGAAGCCCAGGACAAAACTGGAACTGCCTAACTGGCAGCATTCCTACCTCTTCTTGCTTATAATCATATTTACTCTCTTGGTGAAAATGTGGCCACAGAAGTTTGCTGAGGAGGTATCATCACACACCTGTGGGAGATCTATTTTAAGTAATTTGCCATATATATATAGACACTGGATTCTGCCATTTATGTAATTAAGATATTAAATGTGAACACATTCAGTGCCAAAATCTCCTAGCACGTATAAGTATTAGAAGTGTCCATAAGTTCAACACAATCTTTAAAAAAATAAGAACTGCATCCTGCAAACTGTACCAGAAGGAACATATTTCGTCATTTATATTTGTAAAAAATAGTAATGATGAACTGCGTTCTGTCTCTGCATGCCTTATCTCATTTAACCTCATTTCTGTGAATTTAGTTTATCGTTGTTTTTCCAGTTTATAGATGAGAGGACTGAGGTTTGATGGTTAGATAGCTTCTCCACAGTCATATAATAAGAAAGCATTGGTTTTGTGAAAGAACCATTGGTCCTAACCACTTTGTCCTGTTTCTCCAGAGGGTAATTCAAATGAACACTTCTTAGAACCGATGCTTAAGAAAGCAAGAACTTTTAGCAGCAGTGATACAAAAACAGCTCTAAATGAAACAGGGAAGAAGACTGTTGTTTTACTTTTTTTGGTAATTGTCTAAAATGAAGGTTACAGATCCCAAGTAAAGAAGAAGGCAGTAAATTGATTTTTCATATAATTTGAGAATAGTACCCATGTTTCCCTACAGATGTTTGAGTCAGCATGGGTGGAATGATGCGGCATCATCTTGGTGAGTTTGTATTCATTGCCTTCTCCAGCATTGTGTATCTGCCACCTTGCACTCCTGTCAAGTCAAGGTTATAGAGCGTCTATTCTGTAGTCCAAAAACCGTGCAGAAAACACCCATAAGTACTCTGTTTCATGGGACTAATTCATTTTTATAGCTATTCCCCTGAGGCCCTAAACAGAGAACTAACACTAAAGATGGGATTTCCAAGGTAATTATATCTGACAGACAGCCAAAAATGGGAGACAGACAGTGAAAAATTATAATAACTTCAAATCCAGAGCTAATACTCCATCAATTCCTACTGTGATTAGCTTAGTTTGACACTTTCCGAAGTACAAATCGAAGCTATTGAAGTGATTTGTGTTTCATTTCAGTTTGCGAATGCTTATTTTTCCTTAGAAAGTTTCTAAGCTTTGACTTGATTGACAGCCAGTTGGTTTTCATATAAGAGCAGAGAGGAGACCATGAGACAAATTATAGTTTTGTGTTTTTCTGTTTCACAGACCAAACAGTGTTAACTGAACTGGGTTTTGATCGAACTGATTTCTGGCCAAGTGGTCAAATTTTGTTCAAATGAATTCTTTCTGTGTGGCAAGTCCACGTGTCTATAGCAGCTATGAGCTCTTAAGAGACCAAAGAGAATGAGTTGCTTTGACTGACATTATGATCTAAATAATTTTAGAACTATTCTGCTTCTGCAGAGGCAGCCTTTGGAAAAGCGATCACCGATGGTTCAACAATAAGCCCCAAGGCACTTGAGCTGGGATGGTGTTGGTGAGGGAAAGGTGTAAGTCTAAGAGGAAGGATCCCAAAGGGTGAATTTTTTATTTTACATCAAGCCTGGAAGCTCTTCTGTTTCCATCTTTCCAAAAGTTAGAATGAGATATAAAACTCCTCCAGCTGCTACGTTAAAACTTAGTGGGGGGGGGGGGGAACAACTGTACAAAACTGTAAACTGAGATAGGTTATCTCCTGAAAGTTGGTCAAGGCTTCAAATGAAATAAATGAAGAGAGTGTACTTTTTTTTTCTTTTCTTTCAGAATGGCAGAGCTTTGCTCATGAAAACAACTCGAGATAAATTACCACAGTTCTGGTCTTTTTAGACCCCTGATAAAGCATCTGTGTTGAGAGGGTAGAGCAGATACAGACAGAGAAGTGGACAATTCCTTCTCTTACTATCAGAAGCCCTGATGCCAGAGTTGATGTTGGCGAAGCAGCAGGAATGCGACTCAGGAAGGGGGATGAGCAGGCAGCACAAGATGTCCGTGTGAGCCTGTCTCAGACCCGGGCATTTCTCTGGTGGCGAAGGGTCTTTGCTGCATCCTAATGAGGAGGGATTGATTAGTCAATTGCTACCAGAATCTTCTGAAGCTTTTGAAGTTTGTCACATGATAGTTACCTCTCAGGTAAACAGTATATAGTTCTTAATACATGGCGTTTGCTTTATTCATTCCCAATGAAAAGTTAGGATGTCTTTAATAGAGTTCCAAGTTCCAAGTTAGAGAATTCCAAGTTAGCTGTGATGGTGCCTCGAGAAGTTAAAGTATTCTGGTATTCATCATACTTGGAACAGTTAAAAAGATTGTTAACAATACTTAGGTATTGGTAGAGACAAATACTTGAAGAGGAGGGGCCTCCCAACAGGATTTGGCATGAACAAACGAGATAACGTACCCAAGCCCTGCAGAATAGTGTGGGAATAAGGTCAATCCCTGGCTCTGTGTTACAACCTACACAAGTGACTATTGTGCTTTGTGTCACAATGTCAGTTAAAACAGGAGGAGGCAGCTGCTCTGCCAAATGTAAACTAAGCTGCCAGTTGTTTAAGGGGGTTGTTAGACCACCTGCCTCTCACTGGATGACAACACACAAGCCTTCTTTTGGCACAACCGACAATACAGCACTCAACAGGTGCCAATGTGGGTATGCATTTTCCTCCTTGACATGAGTAGGATTTTACAAACAACTGAACACAATGTATTCATGTATTCATTCATGAACACATGTATTTTTTTTTAGCATTTTATAGAAGAAGACTTTGTGTTTGGGGGCATGGTATTGGCAGAAGCATTTGACTAGTACATGGATCAGATACATAAAACAAATAGAAACAACCGTGTACTGTTGACATACCAAGTTTCAAAGTAGGAGACCCACACACCTTGTCTTCATGGTAAGTGCAGTTTCCTGTAATTTGGGCTCTTGGAAAGGCACTGCTGACTGCTTTTGGTCAAAGAGGTCAATGGAGAATTCATCCAAACAGACCTCAGCCATTCCTCTATGGCAGATAGTGTTTTATTTACCAGAGCCGTCAGAATTCAAAAGATGAACTTCAGTAATAGTTGATGTGGCACTTACAAGTAGTATAAATCAACTGAAAAATGAATTACTCATGCTTTGTGACCAAAATAAAATCATAATGATAAACTCATCACAAAACTGTCTAGCAATGGGAGAAAATGTGACAAGGACAAAATATTGGCAACAGATGATACAGACAGACAAAACTATGACTTTGGAAGAAGGAAACTTGACTTTTATATGAAATACGGTCAGCTCTAGAGCTGCTCTGAAGTAAGGCACATTGAATATTCTGGACCATTTACCCTGAAACACATGTTAAGTATATTTACCTTTATTGTCTAATTGGCTGGAATGACGTACTCAGCACACGGCGATACAGCTGATTGGATAAATATTTTGTAAATGCCCTTTGATTCTAAGATGGCTCAAAAGCATGCATTACTTTTTATTTAAAACTCTTTGTAAATAGCATTTTGCTAAACATTGAATCTACCATGAAATCATCATGCTTAAAGGAGTTTTAAAGGTTGCAGAATAAGTTTGCTAGCTAAATATTCATGAGTCCTTGCTATTTTGGATGGTGCACATATATATATATATACACACATTTTTCTTAATATTTGTGAATCCTGTACATATACAGTGTTGGGAGATTAAAAACAAAGAAGCTGAGACCCAAAGGAACACGCTGATTCATAAATTTAGAATTAGTTAATTTTATCATCGAACAAAGCAAATACCCTGAATGCATGCAGGTAGCTACAAAGTTGTAGCGGATTTTTAGCCCAACCTATATGGAATGAAAGCTACAGTTATACGTCAGCCTACTTTTAGTAAACAGCAGATATTCTATTTACATCAGTAGTTACAGTGAGCTGATGCTGCGATTCTATTCTTTCTTGCACAATTCTCTGCCAGGCTTACTCTGAGGTTTTGTTCTTCATAATTCTCTACTGGTACCTCCTACAGTTGCCCCTGACAGTACCTAGTATAGATGACGGGTCATCTCCTTCAACGTTCCTCAGGGATGTTAGATGAGGGTCAGTTTTCTCACAACAGGCAATCCCCAATATTTCAAATGCTTGCTCTTCTGGATCATGTAGATTTCTCCTTGCCTCTTTCTTGGTGTCCCACATAAAGCCAGGCATGTATTAGGCATTCTGTAAATATGAGCTGACACAAAACAAGTGTCTCTCACAAAAGATAGGGTCAGCTGGGTAGAATTTCCTCTCTTTCTGCTGACCACCCTGCTTCTCCTTTTTTGTTCTCTTCTATTTAAACACTGCAGCATACACTGGGTAAGCCTTGATGGTGTACCGTCTTCTCACCACACTTGGAAAACCCCCATACTGCTGATGCCCAGAGACCCTCTCCTTTCTCCTCCTCTCTACTCCCTACCTTCCCACATTCTTATGTCCAGGACTGAGGAGCCTCGGCTCCGAAAAGACATCCATTAGACAAAGTGGAGTCCCCACCTCTGCGGCAAATAGTTACCCTCCAAGAGGCATGCCCTCACATTCAAAGGTGGAACTCCGAACGCATTTGTCAAGAGAAGTTGTAGTCCCTTTCACGATTAGCTTACAAAACTACTTTAGTAGCGTTATGGAGAGAACAAACAACGGTGATTCATCTCGGGAAGCTACCTACAATGTCAAAAGTGTTCTGGTATTTATTTATTTTTTTATGTGAAAAAGGTTTTAAATTTCTCCAAATATACATACAAAACTTTGCAACTTGATCTGTTAATAAGAGAAGGATTTTAGCAGATGTGCTTGTGTACCCCCTAAATCCCACCCCTCCTCCCTGCCAATCGGGATTGACATACTTATTTTCAGCTGCTTGCAGGGTTGGCTGATGGCTCAGAGCAGAGTCTCCCTCTAGGAATTTCCTTCCTTCAGAGGACGCTGCCTCACTTCACGTTATGGATATACATCCTCTCTGGGCTTGGTCATCACCTAGTCACTGGTCACTGGAGTCAAAGACTCCCTTCCTTCATTTGGAACAATTCAGAAGAGCTATCCCAGCTCTTGTATCTCCCCAGGAAGCATTTGTTACAACCACTTCTCAGTTTAACGCCCCTTGTCCAATCCCACTCCCCTCCCTCCCTTGGGAGTGTTATTCCCACAGACATTCCTCCCAAATCCCTTACACACAATTCCTCCTCTCACAGGGAATCCAACCTAAGAAACCTAAGAAAAACAATATATTCCTTCTGTCAACTTAGGACTATCTCGTTTGACTACCAATATTTCTTTCTTCATACTTAGTGTGATAATTATATTAGCATTTACATAATTTTAATTTTTATTCAAACAATATCTATACATGGCTTAAAAAGTTGAGGCGCCTGGGTTGCTTAGTTGGTTGGTTAAACGTCTGCCTTCGACTTGGTTCATGATCCCAGGGTCCTGGGATTGAGCCCCACATTGGGCTCCTTGCTTGGTGGGGAGCCTGCTTTTCCCTCTCCCTCTGCTTACTGCTCCCCTTGCTTGTGCGCTCCCACTTTCTCTCTCTCTTTTTCTCTCTCTCTCTCCCTGTCAAATAAATAAGTAAAATCTTAAAAAAAAATTAAATAGTATCACAGTGTTCACTGTGGAACAGGCAGCACCCTGTCCTGTACCTCTCCAAGAGCTTACAGGGCAATTTCACGCATTTTAAAATTGTGGTCAGTATTTACTGACTTCCTACTACAAAGGATTAAGATTTCCATTTCTTCTACTCCTCTATATTCCCTGATATCCACTTCCTCATTAGCCAGTTTGAAAAATAGTCTTTGTGAAATTATCATTAGTATGCTCATTCTCACAATAATCTTTACTGAAGGGCCACAGAGTATGTTTCATGACATTTCTTCTCCACTCTGAAACGACTTCTTTTTTCTGCTGAGGTTAGTAATTTTTCTTATATTTTAAAATTTGGTTTGTTTAGTTTTCTTGTGCCAACTGTTAATTCATCCCCAACCTTTATGTGAAATGCCTCTTTGATGGTAAAGTATATTTGTTCATCTTTCAGTCCTATAGTTTTTCCACTAGAGGATATGTGGCATTTGTCTCCCTGCCCTCTGTCCTTCTCCCCCAGTTGAAGCTGCCTGTTCTCCTTGTCTGGGGCATCAGTTGTCATCCTGGGTCTTCTCTTCAGCCTGGCCCTCGGATTTTTCTAGTGTTGAATTCTGTGTATCTTGGACTGCGTGCCTCCCTTTTCCCTGGCTTACCCCTTTATTTTGCTGGAGTCTATTCTCTGGAACTCTCCTGAGGTTGGGTATATCTCTGGAATGAATTGTTGAAGCTGGGGATGTCTGAACTTGTTTTTATTCCACTCTCACACTTGCTTGACAGTTTTCTTAGGTATATGCTTGTAGGTTGGAAATAATATTTTTACTCAGAATTTTGAAGGCATATCTCCATTGTTGTTTTGCAAATTATAATGTCATTCTGACGATCATTTGGATGTGGTCTGTTGTTTTTGGTTTGTTTGTCTTTTCTCACATACTTACTTCTGAAGATTTTCTCTTTATTTCTGGTGTTCGAAATTTAATAATGAAGGAGCTTGTTGGGGGTCAGTTTTGACTCATTGGACTGGGAGCTCCTTGAGCTCTTCCAGTCTAAAAACTCATGTACTTCAATTCTGAGAAAAATTCTGGTGTTATTTTATCCATCATTTCCTTTCCTCTTATTTCTCAGCTCTTTTATTTTGGAATTCTTATTAGAAACCTTGTATCTTCTGAAATGATTCTCTTATTGACCATTTTCTCATTGAATATTTTCCTTGTCTTTGTGAACTGTCATTTTTTGTTTGTTTGCTTTACTTTACAAGTAGTTTACTCAAGTTTATCTCCCTCAAACTTCATAAATTGTTTCACATTTTTAATTTATAAGACTTCTTTGTTCTCTGAATGCTACCTCCCTTTTTTCAAAGCAGCACTCTGTTATCATAAACCGTCACATCTCTTCTCTCTCAAAGGAGATTATAGTTGCTTGAAATTTTCTTGTGGTTCCTGATGTGGTCTTTGTTTTCTCCCATTTTCTTTCGTTTTCTTATTTCTTTGTTTTGCTCTGGTCTTGCAAGTTACATTCCCTCTACTTATGTCTCATGATCTTTGACAATCCGTTCATATTTAAAAGTGAGACTCTACAAGATAAAAATTGGAATTTCCATGTGTATTATAGACTCTGCCAAGTGATGAAATGCACTGTGAGTGACTGGTCTTAGCGGACCATTTCTTTGGCACTCCCCACTGCCAGTATTGATAGGTCTTTTCTCCTGGGCTTGTCAGCTTCTTCAGGGAGGGAACTTTCCTCCCTGCCGTGGGACAAGGGGAGGAGTGTATTAGCAAGGCAGCAAGAGCTCTAGGAGCTGAAGGGAAAAGGGCTGAGTATCTTCCAGTATGCAGAAAAGATTTTTCCTCCCTTCATTATTCCTGTTGCCTCCCATATAGGGCCCCTGGCATTTAAGATCTCTAAAGAGTAAGTCATTTGACTGGAAAAGAGACTAGAGGGGTCTAAATATTCTTTATTCAGACTTTTAATCAATCCAGTTGTCGTCAGCCTTGCCTTACACACTTGACGCCAGGAGAGAGCTGGTACTTCTTCCAGGATTTTTGAGAAATTCTGAGGTCCTGATCAGTTCATCTCTTAATGACTTCCTCTCACTGTCCCCAGCGTCCACTTCTGCCCACCCAGGCCCTCAGCAGAGAAGAGAAGGTTGAAACCTTAGCCAGTTACCAAGTTTCCACCTATTCTCCATTTTTCTCAATTTTCTTGAATTATACTGTTCCCTATTCTTTCTCATTGTCTTTGTGAGTTTGTGTCATGCAAGTGGCCTTCCAGGAGGAAGCGGTGATAACACTGTTGTGTTCAATTGTCATGGCTAACTGCAAGTTTATAATTACTTAATTCTGTCTTCTCTGCTTCACCTCTATCTGGTTGACTATTGATTTCTAGGAATAGAATAATAATTAGTACATGCAAGGAGCTCAATAAATTTTTGTTAAATAAATGAAGGGATGCAAATTTGTTTTGGTATCTATACAGATTCAATTTTTTAAAAAGATTTTATTTATTTGAGAGATAGAGAGAGAGCATGAGCAGGGGCAGGAGCAGAGGGAAAGGAGGAAGCAGACTCTCCTCTAAGCAGGGAGTCTGATGTGGGGCTCGATCCCAGGACACTAAGATCATGACCTGAGCCAAAGGCAGACAGTTAACCAACTGAGCCACCCAGGCGCCCCTGTACAGATTCAATTTAACTAAAATTTTATTCAAATTATAAATTATTTGGTAATGTCAAGAAGGGAATTTCTAGAAGTTTAACAAGGTCAAGCTATCAGGACCGTAGAGCTCTAGAGGTGTGGTGGTGTATGATGAGCTGAGGCTTAGCTTTGTGATGATCAATTCTAAAATAAATATTGAAATTTGTTATATTGGAGAGGAACAAACATTTCATATTTTGTCCTCAACTTTAACAGAGGTGATTTCATATCTTGAAGAGAATTCACAGATGTGACCAATGTCTTAGTAGATGATTAAGCAGTTACTTCAACTCTATAGGATATACTCAGGAAAATTATTGATTAAAGAAAAAAGCATTATATGAGGGAGTTTTACTTTCATTATGGTATATTTCTCTTCAATTTTATCCATTTTTGGCAATGTTTTCATATCATAATGTTAGGGATGAAAGACTTTCTACACTGTGTGAATGGAGGTCTCGGTCCTTGTATTCCTCAAGAGAAGATTTCTATGAAGATCCATGCTCAGAATAAGCAGATCAGATGGAAGTGGCCCCTGGATTGTTTTGGGATTGGATATTATTAAGTCTCTCTGGGAGGAGCTATGACAGACAGTAGGGTGGTCTCCAATGGAGGCTGCTTCCGTTCTTTTGGGAAACTCCACCCACAGGTTGGGAAGGAGTTTTTGACCCTACAAGGTTTGTACCAAAGCATGATGGCAGCCTTTCTCCACTGGGGGTGGGGGGGGGGTGAGGGGGTGGGGAGGTTTGATACCTGATATTGGCAGTGCAAATACATTCTAGTCTAGGGACTACTCTGGGGCAGAGTTGGAAGAGGAGAGCGCATATTCTGCCCCTATGGCTCTTCATCTGTCAGGCTCAAGGTCTTGAAATCCACAAAGTCAGGGTGTTGAGCTCCTGGACTTACAATATGTAGCTTTTTTTTTTTTTTAATCACTGTCCTTGCCTCCAGCTTCCATCTCTATCATTCCTCTTCAAGGACTTGGGACTCTGCCCTGGGGCGTTCCTTCAGGAACTGCTCACGTCTAGCTTCTACATAACAATCATCTTCTCACAGAAGATTACAATTGTAATTTTTTTTCAGTAATTAGCAACTAAAAAACTGCACAAGAAAATTGAATACAGTCTTGCATGAAAAATAAGAAATGGCATTTTAAAAGCTGTAAGTCATACTACTTTTTCGTAAAATATATACTGTCTATTTTTTTGAAGTGACATATATAGATAATTCATCAGGGTAAAAATTCAGCTACTATCATGATAGCTTTCATATGTGTGTATATCTTCAAAAATCTAAAATTGTATTGCTACAAAGTTAGCCTACCAAATGCCATTCTATGCCGTGCGGCATATGGCTTGGCGTACAGCAATAATCACCAAAATTTGTGTCAGCGCCTTCAGAAAAAGGAAGAAATTGTCCCCGTGGTGGAGCAATGTTAGCAAATAAAAATGAAGTCTTAACTTTTGCTTACATTTAAGTTCATTTCTTAAGGTTTAAAATATGACCTGAATAAGCATTTTGATATCTACGGATGTGTGTGTGTGTTTCTATGTCTAAATCTTTAAACATTTTCCCCACTATAAACAATTAAAAATATTACTACATAGCTTTGTTTTGACAACTGATTTTGATAAGTTAACCTCACCTAATAATTTTTTTGTGCAGATTTGGTTAAACTTTCCTCTCTTCATTACTATGAAATATTAATTTGTCTTATTACTGGACTCTGAATAAATTCTATTTATTCTTAAGAGGGACTTAATAACAAATGGTAATATTTATGGTTTTTTATTTATTTTAAGTGATTTCAACTCTTACACAAACCACGTACGTTTTGAACACTGGAATAGAGCCTCCTGCAAATGAACACACATGTTGAAAATCAAATAGGTCGCTGCACAAAATTAAATTTGTTATGTTCGTGATTATTTACATTTCATGCATGCTCATTTGACAGTACGACATCTCAGCAACATAAAATTCTTATTCTTATTCTTAATCTTTTCCTAAGAAATGGTCTGAGAACCAGGTATTGTAGAAAATTATTTATCACACAAAGTTCCTGAGTTACACAGTGGCAATACAGGAAGGGCTCCATCATTAGAACCTAACCTGTGAGCCTGCCCTGGATTTTAGAAAGAAAATGGAATACATCAAAAACTTGGCCTTGAATATCAATGACTTTTTCCTAAAATGAAGAATTGGTACTTTCTTTGACAAGTGGCCCCCAGGGGCAGCCCAGCATTGTACAGGCTACTTTGCTTTGCACTGTCTCTAAATACCTTTTTGTTTACTACTTCCCCCTACCCTCATTTTAAATTAGTTATGTCTGTTAAAAGAGATTTCCCCATAATTGGCCTCAGACGGTTTGTTTAGCCAACAAATATTTATTTGGCAAGACTTGTGTATCAGATACTGTTTTAGGTCCTGGAAATGCAGCAACAATCAAAACAGACAAAAATTCCTGCCCTTATATTTTCATTACATTCTAGTTTACATTCTAGTTTACATTCTAGTGGGGAAAGAATATATTAAACAGGATAAAAAAGAAACATGTATAGTATAGTAAAATCCAAAGTAAATACTAAAGAGGAAGAAAGTAGGGAGAAAAAAAAAATGATTTCTAGAGCTGGAAGTAGCTGTTAAATTTTGGAGAGGGTGACCAGGAAAGGAACAGCTGTGGAAAGGAGCTGTGTGACTATTTCGATAAAGAACATTTTAGAATGGGGGACAAGAAGTAAAAATGTCCTGAGGCAGAGTTCTGATATCCAAAGGTAGAATCCAGTGTAGCTGGAAAGAGTGGGCCCCCTGGGCAGGAGTCAGAGATGAAGTCCAAGAGATTAGGAATGTGGGGTGGGGGATGGGGGGCGGTGCTGATCACATGGATTTAAATCCAAGGAACACTTAGGCTGTGAGGGAAGTGGGAGGCTACTACAAGGTTTCCAGCAGAGGAGAGATGTGTTCTAACAGGTTTTCACAGGATTTTGTTGGCTGCTGGATTGATGGTAGTACTAAAAGGAGCAAGGGCAGAAGCAGAGACCAAATAGCAGGCAAATGCAATAATCCAGAGGGAAACCAGTGACTTAAACTTTGTTGCTATCAGTGGAGATTGTGGGCAGTGGTTAGATTTTGAATGTAGAGTCCAGAGGATTTGCTAATAAATGGGTGCGTGTTTGACAAAATGGAGAAGTAAAGATTGATTTCCAGTTTTGGCTTAAGCAACTGGAAACACTGTCGAGTTTCCATTAATTCAGCAGGAAAGACCTCTAGTGGAGCAGGCTTAGTCGGGGTATGAGGGGAACTGATTTATTCAAAAGAAAAAGCAGAGTGGGCAGTTGGATATACAAGTTTGGAATTCAGAAAAGAGACGTGAGCATATAATTTCGGAGTTATCAGCATGTGGATGGTATTCAAAGCTGTGAGAATGATGATCCATTTCATGCAAATATGATAGCTTTCTGCCATTACTAGGGAGGTTTATCATATTAGATTTTAAAAGTAATGCTATTTTTAAGGTAATGCTATCTTAGAATAATGTTAAAATCCCTCTGCATTTTCTGGGACTCAGTAACTTTCTGCAGGCTTAGAAGAGTTGCAGGTCATAGTGTTTGTTACACAAAACACAGCATAATGCCTATGCTAAAATAAAAGAGAAACATACAGAATTATAAGCCTGATATAACTAGAATACTGTAAAATACATTCAGACAAAAATGTAAAGAAAATATGACATCTTAAATATTGATTGGGGTATTAGGAATATGAATGAAATTTATTCTCCAAAATTTTCAAACAAATATGAATTATTTTTTGAATGGAAAAAAAAGATAACATTTCTTTTCCAAGGCTATGCAAATAAAACTTCTTCCTGTATGATCAGCTCATGTTTGGATAAGTACTAGGATCTGGATCGAGTAATTGCCCTGCATTTTATCATTTGTGATTATATGCAGTATGATACAAGAACATAGAAAATGAAGATGAATGGCACTCACCAATCTCATCTGGGTAACCCATTAAAAAACATTTGATTAATTGACAATTTATCGATCGATACCCAAGACCAAGTTTTCTAGAAAAACCTAGGAGAAAACAGGCCTCGTCACTAGCCTAGTCCCCAAATCTCACTATATTGAGGCTGCCCATTATTTCCAAATCAAATTGATGTAATTTCCAGCTCCTGTTTTGGTCTCTGATCTCCTTCTCCAGCACACAGGATCCCTTTGGGATTTCTTTTTTAACACAAACTTTCACCATGGGTTTTTTTTCACCTTGTTCTTCCAGACACACCGAAGGGTTTTGATTCTTCAAGGTTTACTTCAAAGTACTTCAAAGAGCGACCTCCTGAAGTGGGGTAAAATAGATTTAACAATACCAACCTACCTCATAAGGCTGCTGTGAGGAATAATCATATAAAGGACTACAAAGCACTTTGTAAATATAAAGTTCTATACAGACGCTTAATAATAATTACTGGGTACAGCACAATGCAGTCTTTTGTGCATTTATAGAAGTGCCGATGAGTAGGATAAGTTTCCTTCCTCCAGCCCTTTTTCGATTTTTATAATAAAAGTATTTTATTTAAAATCATGTACAGAACATCCTTGTGCTCCAGGCCTTGGATATGTTCCTAAGTAAGAACTGAAACAATGTCAGGCTGTGGGAAAAGAAGCAGAGTGTCCTGGCTGCAGTTCTTTTCATGTCAGAAGGTGCTTTGGCACAATAGGGAACCCAGTGATGTATAATTCCTTTCCATCTTTTTTTTTTGCCTGAATGGGTCCATATGGATATAGAGATATCTTCCATATATACATGGAGATCTAGCCCAGCTTCTGGGATGTGTGTTCTGTTCTAAATTCCGTAGTAGCCACTCTTTGTAAGCCCCAGGTAGTCCTGTACTGTAGATATGCAGTCTTCAGGAAAGACTCATAGGGGACACGTATAGGACTTTAGCTCGTTTTCATACACTTCCTCCTCCTCTTCACTAACTTTTCATGTAGATCCCAATTATTTATTTATTTATTTATTTATTTATTTATTTATTTATTTATTTAATAGAGAGGGAGAGAGAGTGTATGCAGAGGGCAGGGGAGGGGGCAGAAGGAGAGACAGAATCTTAAGTAGACGCCATTCCAAGCCCAGAGCCCCATGCAGGACTGGATCTCACAACCCTGAGATCATGACCTGAGCCAAAATCAAGAGTCAGAGTCAGACCCTTAACCTACTGAGCCTGGGTTAAGATTCCAGTTATTTTAGCTACTTTGGACTCTAATCTCTTCCACCTAAAGTCAGTAGGAATTCCATGATCTTTTTGGATTCTAGCTTTTTCTGCTATGGCCAGGAAATGGTCTCCAGTTAGAATCAGCACAACCGTGAGCCTCACCTCATGACTTTCTCTTTTCTCAGGGATAACAAGTATCGGCCCCATCCACTAGAGCAGACTATGTCATGAGAGCTCGTGTATTTGGGCTTCTCATGTTGGAGAGATGATTCAAAAATCAGTTCTGGGGGCTCCTGGGTGGCTCAGTGGGTAAAGCCTCTGCCTTCAGCTCAGGTCATGACCTCAGGGTCTTGGGATCAAGCCCTGAATAGGGCTCTCTGCTCAGCAGGGAGCCAGCCTCCCCCCCCTCTCTCTGCCTGCCTCTCTGCCTACTTGTGATTTCTCTCTCTCTCTCTGTCAAATAAATAAAATCTTAAAAAGAAAAATCGGTTCTGGAATTCCAGACCTAAAGATTTAGGTCTTTAGTTCATTTTGAGTTTATTTTTGTAATATGGTGGTGGCTGCCAAAGAGGAGGGAAGTAGAGGGATGGATGACATCAGTGAAGGGGATTAAGAAGTACAAAATTCCAGTTTTAAAATAAATAAATCGGGACGCTTGGGTGGCTCAGTGGGTTAAAGCCTCTGCCTTCGGCACCGGTCATGATCTCAGGGTCCTGGGATCGAGTCCCGCATCAGGCTCTCTGCTCAGCAGGGGGCCTGCTTCCCCCTCTCCCTCTCTGCTTGCCTCTCTGCCTACTTGTGATCTCTCTCTGTCAAATAAGTAAATAAAATCTTTAAAAAAAAATAAAAAAAAATTAAAAAAAAAAATAAATCAAGGAGGTAAAATGTAGCATAGGGGATATAGTAAAAAGTGTTGTGATAACTTTGGATGGTAACAGATGATAACTACACTTATCATGGCTGAGCACTCTATAATGTACATAAATGTTGAATTACTATGTTGTACACCTGAAACAAATATAATATTGTAGGTTAACTGGAGTTCAGTTTTAAAAAAAAATCAGTCCTAAGGCATTCCAACCAGAAATATTTCCACTTGCTGATTTTTTTTTAAGATTTTATTTATTTATTTGGCAAAGAGAGAGATCACAAGTAGACAGAGATGCAGGCAGAGAGAGAGAGGGAAGCAGGCTCCCCGCTGAGCGGAGAGCCCGATGCAGGGCTTGAACCCAGGACCCTGAGATTATGACCCAAGCTGAAAGAAGAGGCTTTACCCCACTGAGCCACCCAGGTGCCCATCACCTGCTGATTTTTAACATAAATTTCCCTTTCTTTCTGGTCTTATAACTGTACATTATTTTTCACGTTTGAAATTTCCTCCTTCTTTTCAAACTTCTCTGTGCTCTGTTTTCATTGTAAGCATGATTTATTCCCACTTACCGAGACATAGATATTGCTTCTGTAGATAGGAATATGATTTGAAGCTTGATGAGAAAATAATTGAGAGAAATACACTATTGTTGTCATCAATTTTTAAAAATCAGCTTCATTAATACAACATTTTTTCTCTTTCACAATAATTTCCCAAATCTCAGCATCATATAACTACTATATATATTTAATTATTAAAGAATATGGATTTTTTTTTTGACCAGTGCTGGGGTTTGTGAGTATTAGTAACATTTTATCAAAACCACTTCTCATCACTCAATCTGGATTCTCATTGCTCACGATCACTTAAATATCAATCCCGATAAATAGAGCTGGGAATTGAATTGCAATGACTTAAAACTGTATACCAAGATGCAGCTCATCTGTTAAGCCAGTAGTAGAGCTCTATCATTTTATAACTCTGATGATGAAAAATTGAAGGCGGTTTTATGTAAAGAGATGGATACTTTACCTTTAGCATGACTTAAATAGCTTATGATATTCTACTACTTGTGAGGAGATAAATAATGCTACTAAAGTACATTTTTGGAATGCCTTTAAACATGAGAAAATAACATTGGATATTTTTTAAATTGATTGCCTAGTAAAAAAACATTATCTCCACAAAACGACTACCAACAAAATCCAGTTATGTAAAAATAAGTCATAAGTTTGGTATGTCTTTAAATTGAATCCCTTTTCAATCTTTTAATATTATGAAAATAATGAATATGAAATTTGTTCCCCGTATATTATAATAATGGATTTTCAATGTTTCCGGCAGAGTGGTGTTGTTAGACAGTATGTGCCTTCATTTACTGGCAAAGACGAAATCCTTTTAATCTTCCATTAGAATACAATGAATACCATTGCTGCATTCACTTTTATAATCCTCAAATTTTTGTTAATAACAGATACTTATGGAATACAACATATTTGACTCCATTTTCAGGCAGACTAAATGTTCACCTCTGGGGAGTGATTTTGAAGTAGTACAAAGCCTGCCTACCCCAAAATTTTTCCTCCAGAAATCTATTACTGTTCCCTGAAAGAAGGCATTGATTCTAGAAAAGTTCTGTCCATCTGAAAATATGCTAACCGACCAACAGTCATGTTAACAGAGTTCAGTAGGTTTTACCTGTATGCAGGTGTGTACTGAAATGGAACTAAGACAGGTAAATGTTGATATCTGGCAAAACAGAAGACAAGCTCTGGATATGAAGCACTTCTGGTTGGAGCAGAGCTGTAGAATTGCCTGGCACCGGGGTACCTTGGGAGGCCCAAGGGGAAGAAAGGTGGCAACATGAAATATTAAGAGGCACTAAAAATCAGCAAAACCTAAAGATGATGCTTAGTGTAAACTCTGTTGTCTAGAACAAAACAGAGCATGGGTTTTGGATTGTCTCATAAGATTTTTAGGTAAGGGGATCAGTCATGGTCCCGGCAGGAATTGTGAGCTGAGTGTGATGAAAGGCAGGCCCCACTGTAACCTGACAGCAGGTTAATAAAGAGGGTGTTTATTGCGGGCAGGGTATAGGGAAACTACAAGGGAGACTCCAGGAACAGGGGCTAGTAATAGCAGTAACCACTACCAGGCAAGAAGAGACAAGGAGAGGGGATAGTGTCTGGAGCCCAGATTATTACTCAGATAAGAAAGGATATCAGGGGAGAAGAGCAGTACCTGAAAATCAGAGATAGGAAGTCTGGTGAAGAGGTCTTCCTGTAAGGAGCTGAGACTTTTGGCAGAGGGATCAGTCTGTGTCATAGACTTCACTCTCTCTTCCTCATGCCAACATTCTTTACTAACCAAAGCCAAAAGGAAGCTGGTGGGCAAAGGACACCCTTATAGTCCACAAACACTGTTCTCCCAGAGTGGAAAGCAGAGAGTGAAAAACGGAAAGGATATCTACAGGGCAAATGCACTAGGAAAGGAGAAAGAAAAAGTTTTCTAAATATGTAAAAAAAAAAATTGCTTTCAGAGTTTGGATTTAACAGAAATATTTTCATACGGACAAGAGTTTCAATGACACAAAACAAATTCTAGAAAATCTATTTTGAAAATTTATACAGAAGTTGGACTACTTTTCAATTGACTCTATCCATGTGCTTTATGTGATATACATACTTGTTAAGGATGGGCTTAAGTATACCCTGACGGTATTGAATGGGCTAAGAGTATACCCTGACAGTATTTTATTGATATAACTGTATCTATCCCAAGTTAGGAAAACCGATGTTTTTATATTGTTCTGAAAAAAGTAGAGATGAAATATTCAGCATATTTTATGTTGGAGAATTTTTAACCTGTTTACACTACTTGGTATCCAAGAATAGTATATGTTTAAATTTCTGGGTGCTAAGCTAAGTCATTCAATTACTATCTAAAGTATTTTGTATTCACGTTTTATGAAATGAAAAGGAAATGTGTCACGAATTACACACTAGTAAAGAAGCCTTGTCTTCTTAACTGTGGCACGTCTTTAATGTTATTAATTCCACTTGATAGCAATAATACCATCTCTAGGTTTTAGAAATATAGATTCCATAACTCTGTATTTGGAGGGAGAGGAAAGAAATTGACCATGAAACTTAGAAAATGAATAGAAAATCTTTCTGTTCAAGATATTATTTTTTTCATGTTTTGTCAAGACTTTTTTTTTTTTTTTTTTTTTTGCTTTTATTCATCTTTTTGGGAGAAGGAGTGGTTGGAGGATAAGTATAATATATGATTTCTGAATATTTCTTTTTTTCTAAAGATTTTATTTATTTATTTATTTGACAGAGAGAGAGAGAGAGAGAGCGCATAAGCAAGGGGAACTGCAGGCAGAGGAAGAGTAAGAAGCAGACTCCCCACTGATCAGAGAACCCGGCATGGGGCTCAATCCCAGGACCCCAGGATCATGAAATGAGCCAAAGGCAGAAGCTTAACTGACTGAGCCACCCAGGTGCCCCAGATATCTGAATAGTTCTGCTGCTTATCACCTTATGAAGAAAATTTACTCAAATCGATAGCCACTATAAGGATTGGATTATTGATAGCCAAATCTAGGAAAAGCAATACTAGACTAGCATGGGTCCAATATGGTTTTTATCAGCTTAATACAACTTAATTCTAAACCCATCCCTTACTAAGGAACTGTGAGTCAAGATAAATATGATTTGTACTATTTTATGTGTGTATATAGCATTGTTGTGAGGAACATAATTTTTTATGACTATAATCTGCAGATAAGAGAGTAAAAGCAAGTAAGCTCACAGTTATAACATACTTGTATATGCCATGCTTTGTTTTAAGCATTTTTATATAGTTATAATTATTTCATCCTGTAACAACCTTACACCATTAGAATCGAAAGGACACTTAACAAAGTAATTTTCTCAGGACACACAGCTAGTAAGTGGATTGAACCCAGACAGCCCAGCTTTAGAGTTTGGGCTCTGAACTATAGTGCTTGATTCTGCCTCTTACTAAACCTGATCGGAGAATGCCCAAGTGCATTCTTCTGACTCTGAATTACTGTCATGTATTATGAAAGAATGATAAGCACGCCAATCATGATTTTATTTGTGAAGCTAAGAAAATACTCTAAAGTGGCTTTCATACAGATGGTAAAAAATAATGTAGACACTCTTTAGATCTTCCATTAAACCAAGTCAGGCAGTTGTTTTGCCTATCCCAGATGGCAGAGATCATTTCAACTGGTTTATTCATCAATGCTCAGTTTTAGGGAAGAACAGTTTATTACTATTACTTTGGCATTATGTAGACATAAGCCATATGAGTGACTGTTAAATTTAAACTTGCTAATTTTAACATTGTCTCCGAAGTAATTATTATGCGATTCGGAAAAAACGCTGGGACATTTCCTCTGCATAATTGTATTCTTGATATAAAGCTGTTTGTAAAGACCTGCTGAAACTGAAAAAAAAAAAAGAAGAAAAAAAAAAACTTTCAGAGGGTATTCCCTTTCAAGAAAGATGGCTAAATTAATATACTAAATGGTCAATACATTCAGCTGTTTAATGAAATGAGAAGATCTGGGCTCTTTGGGGAAAGGATTTCTTACAGTGGTATTGCAGGATTTCCGTGGCAAAGGCAGGAAGACAATCTCTCCATTCAATTTCTATTGGGTTTTGTAAACATTATTCAATTAAAAATGCATTCTTTCTCTAACCTGGGGTTGTCTGTCCCATGCACTTTCACCTTCTCTGAGTATTTTCATCTTTGCTCATGGGAAGAGATTCTATACTGAGGTAGCTTTAGTGAAACCTTTTCCAAGCATATTTTATAGTCACCTCGAGATGCAATAAAGTCACCCATGCCTAAGACTCCAGTGTGGTACACTGAATATAACATATGATCTTTGGAATGATAATTTACACTCATAGGGCTATGAAATACCAACAATTCATAAAAACAGTCATGAAATAGTTATGGAAGATTTAGAAATGTGGCATTTAAAAGCATATTTTTAAGGACAATGAAGTGAAAAATCAATATAAAAAGAAGCAAGATTTTTATTTTTCATCAGAGTACTGAGGGCACACTGCCACAGAAATGAATCTGCACAATTATTCACCACTCATAACATCCAGGGCTATAAGCACAGTTTCTCAGCTAATTAAGAACATTTCGGTTCCTGTGACAAAATTTTAGCCAATGCAAAAAATTGCGTCTTTCACCAAAGAGACTGGTGAAATTGTCTCTTTCACCACCAGTACATGGACATGCTGGCTAAAAGTTAACACATGTTTTAAATAAATAGCCAATCATTAATCCAAGAGAGAAATGCCATGTACCGGAAATTGAGAAGAACCTCAAAGTCAGAGTGAGCAGGAGCTGAGGTGAAATGTTAGGTGTTATAAAAACAAAACAAAACTTAGGCTAGGGTGGCAACCTCGTGTAAGAGCGGGGAGGGTGAGGGGAGCATTACCGGTTTTAACACTTGAGTGGAGAAGGAGTCTTATTTGAAGGCTCCTTGTAGTCAGAGAGCTAGAGTTGAAATACTAATGCAAAGCCAGGATTTAGGAATCTTGACTGGAAATGGTGCTCAGAAGCACTTTAGGCTTTGGCGTGGGCAAGTGACTAAGCAGCTGAACTTGTCCTTGTGGGAGGGAACACAAAGTCCCTCTCAGAAACTAGAAGCTGGGGCATGGACATGGCATGCCTAGTGCAGGTCTGGGCACACTATAGATGGGCAATATTTACTGAATGAATGAGTGAATGCTGTTTCTTCAGACAGGTAATCAGAAGGTACTTAACATAATTCTAATTCTAATTTTCTTGAGCACATCCCATGGTCCAAGCATGTTCACTGTTGGGGCTACAATGAAAAAAAAATACTTGCTCTCATAGAATTCATATTTTAATTGTCTGAGGATCAACCACAAATAAATATGTAAATATAAATATAAAGTATGTCATGTGATGACAAGTGCTACGAAGAAAAATAAAGTAAGTTGAGTAGGGTAAGAACAGAGAAGGGGGCACTCTTATATAGAGTCTATAGGGAAGGCTTTATTCATGGGGTGGTATGTGAGTGGCCCTAAAAAGAATTAGAGAGTAGCCATGCAAACATCAGGAGAAAGAGCACTTCAGGTAGGAGGAGAGTGAGAGCAAAGGCTCTAAGGTAAGGGTGTGCAAGGAGAAGAGTGAGGAAGGGAAATGGGACAGAAGATATATTGAGAGATGATGTTGGGAGCATTCTATATAGGGTTTTTTGAGCTCTGTTAAGGATTTTGGGTTTTAGTTTCAGTAGCATGATCCGATTTAGAGGGATCAATATCAGGTGTGTGGCAAATATGCTACAGGGAAGACACCGAAGTATGGGACGACCAGCAAAAAGGCTACACAATATGGACGATGGTATGAAAGTCTTAGAAAAATTTTCACCATATCAAATCCACTGGTATTAAAAAATAACTCATGATGGCCGAGAAGGCTTATATCAGGAGATCAAAGACAGATTACTATCAGAAAAACCATTATAAAAGTACCATGTATTAGCAGACTAGAAGGTTAAACAGAACAATTTCAATAGTTTCCAAAGAAGAGACTGATAAAATCTGAGTTATTACATATAAACTCTTTGTAAGCTAGACGTAGAAGAGAACTATCTTAACTTGATGAAGAACAACTACAGAAATCCTCTACAAATATCGAGTGGCAAAATATTTAGAAGCATTTTGATTGAAATCAAGATAAGAAGGCACGCTGTCAGTCTATTATTCAATATTTTACTGAGGAATCTGGGTGATGCATTAGAAGCAGAAAATTTTTGAAAAAAGGGTAATGATAGGGAAGGAGGAGGCAAAGTGATTTTCATTTGTAGGTGATAGAATATACAACAAGTTTAAGAAAATATGCAGATACACATTAGAACTTTTTTAAAAAGGAGTATGAAATGATTTCTGAAAACAAAAAAACAGCACAAAATATAATTCTGTGCATCAACAATAACCAAATATAAAATCTTTTAGAAAACAGATACTACTCAAAAAATACAAATACACAGAAGTAAACTTCACAAAAGATGTGTAAGAACTGTATGAAAGAAATGACAAAATGTTATTGAAGAACATAATAAATGTGAGAATTTGCCATGGTTATGGATGAAAAGACTCAAAACTAGAACTATGTCAGATTTCCCCCTTATGAGGCCACAAATGTAGTGTAATTCAAATAAAACTCTTAATAGAATTTTACATGGAACTAGACAAACTGAATCTGAAATCTGTATGAGGGGATCATGGTCAAAATTGAGAAAGTAGAACAAGATGGGTAGGGGGAGTATCTTTTCCTAGTGTATTTTATGGCAATATAAAGCACAGTAATTGGAATAAAATGGTAGAGACCTAATGTTGAGCATCTGTGAGCACTTAGGATGTGTAGAGGAATCATTAGAATTCAGTTGGAAAAAGAAGGTATTAGTAAATAAATATTAGGAACGTTGTTTTTTTTGTAGAAAACACAATGACTTCCATATGAATTCACTTAGTTTTCATTTATATTTGGTAACATTTCACAGATAGCTTCCAAAGTATTTTGTTCCTTGAGCATTCTCTTTTCTAAAGGAAAAAAAATTACTTAAACTCAAGTTTTTCAATCTTGTTTAACCAAAGTGTCTTTTATCAAAACTGGGTAAGATCTCAAGAGCACTGTGGCAACTGTCGGACTTAGTAAAAGAGAATAACTGAAGTTCTGAAGGCATTAGACCAAACAAAGCATATTCAAATTTTCCATATTATTTTCTTGTACAGTTCTAATTTCAACATTGACCTCTCTTTTGATGTTTTATATAATTTACTCAGGCTTACCATATTTTAAGAGTTGAAAACAAAAGGGAAATATTTAGAAACGGCATGGTATTTATTTCCAAAGCCAATTCGTAAGCAGATCCATTTCTTGTAAGTTAACTCTAGGGAAATGACAAATGCCAAGAGTCATTTTCTGTGATTCGTAATGACTTAACCACAGACTCATTGATTAGGCTCTTCTAAACAAATTATGTGATATTAAAAATGTTGTTAATCAAATAATTCTGACACTAGGACTTTAATACGGAAGGCAGTCCTGTGGGGAGTAGACTAACCCTTGAGAAGGCTGTTAAGCAATAGCACGGAGGACGATAAGGGAAGGGCGCAAAATCCAAGGGGTGAGAAATCGGAGAGGGAGATGAACCATGAGAAACTGTGGACCCCAGAAACAATCTAGGGGTCTCAGAGAGGAGGAGGGTGGGGGGAGGGGTAATAGGGTGATGGGTATTGAGGAGGGCAGGTGCTGTGATGAGCACTGGGTGTTATACTTAACTAATGAACCACCGAACACTGCATCAAGGACTAATTATGTACTATCCAGTGGCTAACTAAACATAATAAAAAATAAATATAATATAATATAATATAATATAATATAATATAATATAATAAAAATGATGATCCCCAGAGGCCACCTGAAAGATCCCAGGGGCAGGTTCTAGGGGTCGGCCTAGGGCTCTTCACTATGAATAAGCCCCGAATAAGCTCCCACATGACTTGATGCCAGAGACCTTTGATCACCTCTTGGGCAAGACGGAGAAGGGGAATCAGGGGATCTTTTTTCGGTGGGCAGGAAGAGAAATATCAACTCCCTTTATACCCTTAATCCTGAAGTCCTTTAAAGTCTATTTATTTGGTGTTCTCTGTTATTTCTGTATATGGTAACTTGATCCTTTGATCACCTGAGTTGTGAATAACAAAACTGTAATTTGGCCCAATTTTCAGGGGTGCAGTGCTACTAAAAGGAAATAGTATAAGCAAAAGAAGAGGTGATGCAAATGTAAAATCTTATCTTCATCACTAGATTTTACTTATTAAATAGAGCTGAAATATTCTAAAGATAAGTGGCCACACTTTTTTTGAATACAGTTGTTTTTTAAAAACTCCATTGAAAAAATTTTATTGAAAAACCATATTACACACTCTAAGTAAAAATTTGAATCCTCTACCTGAGCAATGTATTCAAGAATCTTTGATTCCTTTTTTTTTTTTTTAAAGATTTTATTTATTTATTTGACAGCGAGAGAGAGAGAGAGAGATCACAAGTAGGCAGAGAGACAGGCGGGGGGGGGGGGGAAGCAGGCTCCCCGCTGAGCAGAAAGCCGGATGCAGGGCTCATTCCCAGGACCCTGAGATCATGACCTGAGCTGAAAGCAGAGGCTTTAACCTACTGAGCCACCCAGGTGTCCCAAGAATCTTTGATTTCTTAATGAGCAAATACAACCAGAAAGACTCACTTCGTCAGCCAGAACTACAAACATGCTATCTTTTCTCTTTCCTTAAGTACTTGACCACCTCCTCTATCTCCTTTAGCCATATATAAGGCAGAAGTCTACAATCTGCCTCGTAAGACACTGTTGGGCCAATTGTCTCAGCTTCTGGGGCAAACTCAAGTCCAAAGTTGTTGGCACTGCTTCCAAGCATGAAGTGGTGAGCAGTAGGACATTCTGATCAATTCAAGTAGGTCTCGGATTCAGGCTGTCCTGTTTCTGCTACAGAGTGTTGCAATTGTAATTTGTTCCTATGCCTACAGCAAGGACTATCCTTTCTCATTCAGTCAATGAAACCTTTGTTAAATCACATTCCTGTACTTGGCACCCAGGTTACAGCTGTTTAAAGTCACATTCGTGTGCAGAACACTTACTTTGTCTCCAAAGGATGAAACAAAAAGGCTCAAAAACAAGTCTTAGCTTCTAATCTTAACTAGATTTACTACTTTTGAGCTTCTTGGTCCTAGCCTTGTGTTCTTTCTCCCTCATATCGTGCCAAGGTCATCTCTGGTCCTTTTCTACCAGGGACACTCAGTCAGACCATTTCAAATCTGGAGTACCGAGAATAAGTTAAATTGAAATCCCTTTCTCTCTAGTAGCTTTCTCTGTTGATAGGACACTTTTCTTCCCCCTCCCATCATGTCCTGCATTTCAAGAGGGTATTCAGAGTATAGCCTTCATCAAACCAAAAATCAGATGTTTTACATTCTTCTCCAGGAGTCACTGGTGTCCAGCTAGCATTGGTACGACAGAAGGGGAAGGGCTGGTCCAGTGACTCTTGAAATGAATCAATGCTCCAAGGTGACTTATGTTTTCCGAATTCCACCAAACAAGGGTCAGAAACTGTGCACTACTATTTGAAGAGATCCTTTGTTTAACTGTAGTCAATCCAAAATTTTGAAGGGCCTGTGCTTGAATGCGTCTAAGTGCTTTTATGTTCATGTTTCCTTGCCTGTCCCACTACTCCTTGTTACCTTACATTTACAGTCCTTTCACACATGCATATCCACTTAGCCCTTGGAAACATTTTCCTTTACATTCCTCCTGGCTCAAATTTGACTTTTTTTGCTTAATCAGGACAGGCTTAACCTGCCAGGCATCCCCCTACACAAATAAAACCTTTCCTGGCTGATTCATATATCAAGAGATGTTTACATTGCTAAATACTCTACTTTGTTAAATTTCTATACTTTGAAGTTTATTATTTAAAATAATGGAGATATAGGGATGCCTGGGTAGCTCAGTTAAGTGTCTGCCTTCGGCTGAAGTCATTATCCTGGGATCCTGGAATGGAGGATCCTTAGTGTTGGGTTCCCTGCACAGCGGGGGGAGCCTGTTTCTCCCTCTCCCCACCCCCTGCTCATGTTCTCTCTCTCCTTTTTACCAATAAATAAATAAATAAATAAATAAATAAATAAATAAAATCTTTTAAAAAATCTAGATATGGAAAAAAAATTCGAGTAGGACACATAAGATCTTGTTTATAGGTTTAAAATATTTTTCCTTCTGCACAAAATATTTGCCAACTTGTATTCTATTCATGTGCCCCTATGGAAATGGTAATGCATTTGATGACAGTGATCATCAGAAGTATAATACCAATATTAAAGGTCATTTCATTTTAATTTAAGCTTTTTTTCTAGACTATGGTTATTTCAAGTATGAAACTGAATATGAGCTTCTTTGAAATGAAAATATCAGTAAACTAGGTAACATGGACAATGAACCTGTTTTGCATCTGATGAGGCAAAGGCATGACCTCATTGGATTTCCATTTTCTCTTATGCAGAGAAGGGATATAATAGCTCATGCTGATTTTGTGAGCATGATGTGAGAAAAATACATCTTTATGATACATTATTGAATAGCTGAACTTCTAAAAATTGTGTGCAGATTGATTTTTTGGGGGTTGAATTACAAATGCAGTGGGAAAAAATATTTTTAGGTAATTTACAGTGAATTCTTTTATGAATGGTATTGTTACTTCCTAATGCCTCATATCTTTAGGTTAATAGAAATTTAATAGAAAATATATTTAACCATATAACAATCCTCTGAAAACATTTTGAAGGAAAGCTGTGACATTTTTAGGATCTTAATTTTTTTAAGTATAAGAAGGTCAACATTCTAACTAAATCTTTTATAAATAAGTTTTTAATTGTGTAAAAATTTGAATAATTTGGGGACCCTGGGTGGCTCAGTTGTTAAGTGGCTGCCTTCGGCCCAGGTCATGATCCCAAGGTCCTGGGATGGAGCCCCACATTGGGCTTATGGCTCTGTGGGACTCCCTCTCCCCTGCCTTGTGTCCCCTCTGTAGCTGTCTCTCACTCTGTCAAATAAATAAATAAAATCTTAAAAAAAATTGAATAATTTGCCAACATACTAATTGCTTTTCTTTCTCATTTTTTCAGATACTTAGGTAAACAAGTTTCAGGTTTAAAAAGATTAAATGTGGAAGTTTTTGAGGATTTGGAATACTGACAAAGATATAATAAAAATAATAAGGGACAATTTAAAATAAATTTTAGTGTGTACATTAGAATTCTAACTTGAAGACAATAGTGATAGTGCTTATCAAGAAATTTGGTAAAATACATATTTTTAAAAGATGTTATTTATTTATTTGACAGAGAGGAGAGAGATCACAAGTAGGCAGAGAGGCAGGCAGAGAGAGAGAGAGAAGCAGGCCCCCTGCTGAGCAGAGCGCCAGATGTGGGGCTAGATCCCAGGACCCTAAGATCATGACCTGAGCTGAAGGCAGAGGCTTTAACCCGCTGAGCCACCCAGGTGCCCTGAAATTTGGTAAAATATTAATAAAAACAATAAACTTACTGTAGGTTGTTTAACAAATACAGTATTATTAAATTCTGTGTTTAATGGAAGGTCAGTTTGACATTAAGTGATACACATTCTCATTAGTGCATTGAAATAATTTATTGCTTATAAATCTTTTTGATTGTAATATACTTGTTCAGTTAGGTCATTACTAGTCATGTTCATTTCATAATGACTAAATCCACATGCAAACCCTGGGGTAGAAAAAGAAAAAATATAGACCAGATATATATTTTTACTGAAGTTATACTTAACTGACCCTTAGTTTTTAATTTTTGTCTCAGTCATGATGTTTACATATTTGGTTCATTCAAGTTACATGATTTTGAATTTTTATCTATAGCTGGATAGATCCACCATCTTGGCTAATGAGATTATGATTCAATTGTAAAGTAAAGAAAAAGGGTCATTAATCATTACAGCTAAGATGGTAAGTTACTTAGTCAAAAATTAAAGCAAAATCTATCTTTTCCAGTGTTCACTGGTTATGGGAGGCACATTTTGTTCTTTTATACGAGGCCTCTTTTCAAAAAGAAAAGAGATAAGAAAAATACATTGAAACAGTTTTTCTATCTGTAGTCTTTTTTTTAAAAAAAGGTCTATTAATTTTTTGCTAGTCTGCAAAAATTTTTCTTATTTTTTGAATTTTTTTCAAAAATGTCAACCACCATCATTTTCACTCTATCCTTAAATATTTCACATTTCTATTTTTAATGACATTGTATATCACCACTAATAAAGATACCATTGGTTCAATTGTCTTTTTCCTCTACTTGGCTGGCTTATAGCAGAAAGACTGCTTTGTCTTTTATAAACATACAAAATGACATTGCTCAGTTTTCCAGGTCTCTTAAGTGGTAATTTTGGTAGAAAATAGTTTTACTAATGCTGTTGTTCAAAATGACGAAGGTAGAAACAACTGCTTCTGTCCCAAAGGTACAACTGTCCACACTCAAAGTGAATGTCATTCCAAGAATCAATTATGTGTTGAGGAAAAAAAAAACACCAAACACTCAAGGCACTGGAGTGTATTTTCAAAGAGGAAAACAAAGAAATTTGTAGTTTATAGGTCTTTATTGAAGGAGAAAAGCTTAGGCTCATTCTTTTCTCCTTTTTTTGATGGCTTTAATCTCAGAAATACATAAGCACATTGTTTTACATCTACTTCCCATTTTTTAAAGATTATTTTGTTTATTTATTCATGAGAGACAGAGAGAAAGAGAGGCAGATGCAGAGGCAGAAGCAGGCTCGCCAACCAGGGAGGGAGCCTGATGTGGGACTTGATCCCAGGACCCTGGGGTCATGACTTGAGCTGAAGGCAGAAGCTTAACCAACTGAGCCACCCAAGTGCTCTTTTCATTTTTCTTCAATGAAAACTCTGTTTCAGCTTATACCAGGCAGCAGCCTTCCTCTGTCTAAAATAATGATGTTTACCCACAAATGTTACATTCTAACTCAAATGTTCAAAGTGGAAACAGCTAAGAACTCTTTTGGCCATAGCAAACAATATAAAATTTAAAAAGATTTTTAAAACCCATTGCAATGAATATTTTTACACATTTATAGTAGGGATATTAGGTACCATAATAACTGACATTTTAATAAACACTGACATTTTAATTTTCTCCTTTTGTTCAGTTCAAACAATTCCTCCTGATTTATTAGTGGGGAATTGTTTATGTCTATGAAAAATGTTCCTTTTCAAGAGAAGGGTTGGGAACTCAGCAAACATAGGAATGGTCAGAGGTGGCAGTACTTGGCTTCTAGACTGTTCGTCCACGTGAAAGCCAATCCCGATGGGTAGGGATGCAGTGTTAAGTCCTGCAAGAGACTGGGAAGGAGTCCTAAGCTTACCAGGCCTGGGCTACGTGGGTGGTACCATTTTAACTGGATGAAAGCAAAGGGAATTTGAGGCAGACATTGAATCATGTCAGTGAAGCATACAGGGAGAGATTACTTGGCGTGTTTTCTGATTTTAGTTAGTATGCTGGGCCAGGATCTTTACGCATCCTGAATCCTATCATTAGAATGGCCATATTCATTGCAAAGCTCTTAAAACACTGCAGGACTTTGAAGGGACTGTTTCAGGGCTTAGGAGGTGGAGACCTAGGAGGCTGAAGTGACTTCCACTCTGGACTTCTCACACAGGCTAGGGGCTCACTCTACTTCAAACAATGAAAATACTTCAAAATTATTCCTAGAAAAGAATATTAAACACACTGAGCAAATCCTCCTGTTTTCTGCTAACTCCACCAATAGAATCTTCTCTTCTTTACATAGATTCCATTCTTTTTAAAATCAGCAGATACTCCGATTTGAGGTCAGACCCCAAATTCCTCCTAGAGAGCCCTTTTTCTACTTACCCTATTCAGTAGGCCAAAAACATTGCAAGACACAAAGTCCCTGCCTGTAGTATTCAGAATGTAGGTCTACAGACACAGTGATGATCTACAAATGACTCTAGGAGAGGCAGCCATGGTCCCATTTTTAGGGGATTTACCACTACCCTTTACTGGTGGAGCTGTCAGCACACCAACAGCCTAACTTAAAACCAAGGAAGCAGGGGCGCCTGGGTGGCTCAGTGGGTTAAGGCCTCTGCCTTCAGCTCAGGTCATGATCTCGGGGTCCTGGGATCGAGCCCCACGTCGGGCTCTCTGCTCAGCAGAGAGCCTGTTTCCCCCTCTCTCTCTGCCTGCCTCTCTGCCTACTTGTGATTTCTCTCTCTCTGTCAAATGAATAAATAAAATCTAAAAAAAAAAAAAACAAAATCAAGGAAGCAGATTCAGTGATTTCTCTTACAGCTGAATTTAGCTCTACATGCTCTTCTTTAGTACTTTGAAACATTTTACAGGTTCGTTAGTGCCTACAAAACTGGTGAGGGCTCTACCAGTCTAACATTAAAACTCTTCCACAGCCTGCTGCTTGCAGGAGGCTTGCAAGGAAGCCTTCTTGCTTCCTTCTTATCTACTGTTGTCTACCATACACTGTACTAAGTTACTGTTTCCTTGGAGTGCATTTCTTTTTTTTTAAAGTATTTTCCTTTATTTTTTTTAAAGATTTTCATTTATTTATTTGACAGAGAGAGAGAGAGAGATCACAAGCAGGCAGAGAGGCAGGCAGAGAGAGGAGGGAAGCAGGCCCCCCGCCGAGCAGAGAGCCCGATGCGGGGCTCAATCCCATGAGCCCGAGACCATGACCTGAGCAGAAGGCCGAGCCCCTAACCCACTGAGCCACCCAGGTGCCCGTGAAGTGCATTTCAATTGCATATTTCCATCTTAATCTACCAACTTCTAATAGATTTACTCTTTTAGCAAACTATTTAGCACTCAGCACTGTTTGTATAATTTTTTTAAAGATTTTATTTATTTATTTGTATAATTTGTATAATTTTTTAATAATTTTTGTATAATTTTGTATAATGTTTTGTATAATTTTTTTTGTTTGTATTTTTTTGTATAATTTTTTTAAAATTTGTATAATTTTTTTAAAAGATTTTATTTATTTATTTATTTGAGAGAGAGAGAGAGAGAATGAGAGAGAGTAAGCATGAGAGGAAGAGGTCAGATGGGGAAGCAGACTCCCGCTGAGGGAGCCCGATGCGGGACTCGATGCAGGGACTCCAGGATCATGACCTGAGCCGAAGGAAGTTGCTTAACAACTGAGCCACCCAGGCACCCTGTATAATTTCTTTTTAAAAAAAGGATTGTTTTATTTTATTTGAGAGAGAGCAAGAGTGCACACACACGCATGGGAGGCGGTGGAGGTGTAGGGAGAGGAAGAGGGAAGGATTCCCAAGCAGACTTCACACTCAGCCCCGCACTGCAGGGCTCAATTCCTTGAACCCAAGAGCGCCGCCCAGCTGAAACCAAGAGTAGGGCCTTTAGCCAACTGAGCCACCCAGGCACTCTTGTATAATTTCTTATGTTTACTTATTTTGCAGGAAGTCAAGGTGGTGTTGGAAGTGTTGTGTTTGATATGAGACTGAAGGCAAGTTTCTTCGTCACCAACATGACCATAGTAACACATCCTCCTTGGTTTGATGAGGATTCTCCATGATTAAATGGGATAGCCTACGTCCAGCCCCTAGCAGAGTATCTATTACATAGCAGACCTTGACCATTTGGTAGTTCTCCTTCTCCACCTTTAACTTGCTGAGTTTTGAGCCATTTCTTCTGAAGATTCTAAATTTCTTAATGGTAAAAATTAATAACATTGGTAGAAATATTATTCTTTTTTCACGCACATGCTTTATATATGAATGTTAAATTTATCAATAGTTTATTTTGCAACATATGCACTTATATCTTTCAAAGATCTCCAGTACTCCAAAATTATAAATAAATTCCCTTAGAATGCTTCCATAATTTTGTTTTAGACATTTATGTTTTTAATATATATTAATGTATTATTGTCCTTTAATTCTAATTGCTATAATTTTTATAGTACATTTTGAAATTTGATAGTGTAAATTCTTTTTCTTTCTGTTAATACATTTTTTTTGGTTAATTTTGCATCTTTTCTGAGAACTGGACTGTCAAGTTTTATTTAAAAAATCTCGTTAGGCTTTGAATCAGGATTATATTTATTTTGTAATTTATTTAGTGGAGAATGACTATTTTTACTGTATTTTCTTTCCATTTAGAATAGGGTGTATTTCTCTATTACATGACATCTTCTTTTATGTCCTACAGTAGAGTTTTTACTATAGATATTGCACATTTGCATTTTTATTCCTAGTTTTATTCCTAGATATTTTCTTTAACTCTATCATTTTCAATTATGACTAGGGCTTTTTTCCTTTATATCTTCTAATTTGTCATTGCTGATGTTTAGATAGGTATACTTCAAATTAGGAAAGCTTCTTCTCGCATGACATACCAAATTAAAAAAAATACCATTTTTAGTAAGTGGATTTTTTTGCATTTATTAAAATGGTTGTGTGGTTTTTTTCTTTAATCTTTTAAAAATAATCACATTAAAGCATTTTATAGTGTCAAACTCTCCTTGCATTTCTGGTGTCAAGTAACTTTTAATACAGTGCTATATTTAATCTCTTAAATTTTTATTTAGAGGTTTTGCAGCTATACTTAGAAGTGAAGCTGACGTATGGTTTTATTTTTTGTGCTGTCTTTGTCTTATTTAGGTATCAAGGTTATAAAATTATCTTAGAAGGATACAAGAAGATTGCTCTATTTTCTTCCCAAAGCTTTGAAAGCTATTTATCTTTAAAAATTTCTAAAAGTTCTAAAATTTCTACAGGATTATTCAGTGTATATCTTAAATTCTAATCTAACTTGGCATCTTGTACCTTTATTTGCTAGATCCAGCCGCCACAGCTTAAAACAAACAGTGCTGGGGCTGGGTGGCTCAGTTGGTTAAGCATCTGCCTGCGGTATAGGTCATGATTTTAGGGTCCCGGGATTGAACCCAAGCTGTGCACGAGGCTCCCTGCTCAGCTAAGCGAGGAGCCTGCTTCTCCCTCTCCCCACCCCTGCTCATGCTCACTCTCTCAAATAAATAAATAAAATCTTTAAAAACAAACAAACAAACAAAAAACAATGCCTGGCACATAGTAAACACTTCGAATCGTGAGTGGCTCTATGATTTTATTGCTTTGAGATCAGAGACTTTTGCTTGTTGAGATTTCTTTTGTGGATTGAAAAATGGTAAACTTTAATGAATGTTCACCTGGATACAAATTCTATACCTACATATTTATTATTTATAAAACCAATTTTGAAAGTTGTGTTTTTGAATTCTAAATAGCTTTAACTATTTTTAGTTTACCTGATCCGTCAATTTATAAGGAAGGTATATTCCAATTTCTGATATTTTGGATTTATTAATTTCACTTATATTTCTCTCTCTTTTTGAATTTTTTCTCTTTTTGTTTTATATATTTCTGCTGTTAAGAACCTGAAGTATAAGGAGTACATATTATTTTTATGTTGTACCTTTCAACTCTGTACAATTCTTTTTCCTTTTCAGGCTTTGTCCTAATTTCTATTTTGCCTGATACTGACATTTTTACATCTGCTCTTTATTTTTAGCAGTTTTCTGTTATATTTTTCTCTGTTATTTTTCTTTTCAAATATTTTTATATCATGTTGCTTTAGATAGGTCTTTTGTAAACATCACACATTTAGATAGGTTTTGTTTGTTTTTATCAAATTTGAGACTCTCTAACTTTCAATACAATCACTTATCTCCTTTATATTGTGTTATAACTTGTGTGTCTGGACTTTTCTTGCCACACTTAAAAAAAATTTATTGTTATCAAACTTTCCTATCATCTATACATTTTCCCTGCCTTCTATCATTTCAATATTTTTTTCTAATATGAATTATTTTTGTTGGCATAAACTTCTAGTTTCAGACATTTTTCCCCGTTAGAATTTTTGAGAATTGTTGCATTGTCTTTTCACATCTATTTTTGTTTGTTTGTTTTTTTACCAGTCTTATTGCCATCTCATTTCTTTGTAATAAAAATTTTTACTTCTGGGGGCGCCTGGGTGGCTTAGTGGGTTAAAGCCTCTGCCTTCGGCTCAGGTCATGATCTCAGGGTCCTGGGATCGAGCCCTGCATCAGGCTCTCTGCTCAGTGGGGAGCCTGCTTCCCCCTCTCTCTCTGCCTACCTCTCTGCCTGCTTGTGATCTCTCTCAGTCAAATAAATAAATAAAATCTTTAAAAAAAATTTTTTACTTCTGTCTCTTAGCATTTTAAGGATTTTCAAATTCTCATTTCCCTTTTGCATTTTGCCAAGGGTTTCCAGGTGTTTGTCCTTTTTATTATTCTGCTTAGCACTAGATGGTCCATTTTAAATGGAAAATTCTTGTCTTTCTTCAGCATTCAGCATCCCTTACCCCTTTTAATTTTGACTGTTTCCTCATATCAGTCCTTTGAGAAGCTATTGGCTGAATGTTGGATCTCCTGAATTTCTCTTCCATATTGCTTTCTTTCCCTGCCCCCAGTCTGTCGCCTTGGACCTCACTGTAGGAGAATCCACTGTCTTTTTTTTTTTTTTTATTAGAGAGCGAAAGACTGAGAATGAGAGGGGAGAAGGTCAGAGGGAGAAGCAGACTTCCCGCAGAGCCGGGAGCCCGATATGGGACTCGATCCCGGGACTCCGGGATCATGACCTGAGCCGAAGGCAGTTGCTCAACCAACTGAGCCACCCAGGCGCCCGAGAATCCACTGTCTTAATAGTCTAGCTCTCTAGTTTACTTTCCAGGCATAATTATGAGGGTATTCAGTCCACCTCTCTCTCTCTCTCTCTCTCTCTCTTTCTTTTTTTTTTTTAGTGCTAACAGCCACATATTTTTTATTTTATTTTCAAGATTTATAACTCAGACTATTATTTTTCACAGATAAGACAGCCTCTCATATCCTGCTGAAAATATTTATGATTCTTTATTTGTTGTTTCCTTTCATTATGGAATTCTTGTGATTTTTGATAGTATTCCATGTGTGTATTTGTGAAATATGTGTGTATTTGTGAAAGCTAATTGATGATGACTGCTTGCATTTAGAGAGAGAGTGTGTGAGTGTGTGAGTATATTTATTGCTTTAGCTGTGGACTAATACTCTCTTGTGGCTTAGCACAAGAGAAGATGGTGGGAGGGGTCACCCTGGCAGGCTGATTTGTACCTTAGGAACTGTCTCAGCTTCCGCTCTTGGGCTTCCTATTCATGACTCTCAGTTTGAAGCAGCCCCTTTCTTAGAGCGGGCTCTCCCACACTGGAGGGTTGTGGTTCCTCTTGCTGTCACTAGCTTGGTGTAGGCTAATTTTCATCCATTTCTGGGGCTTGGACGTACTATCACCAGGAGAAAAATCAAGCATTTTTCAACTAAAAGGATCCAGGAGAATGGCTAATGACTAAAGACCCCAATAAGGTGTCCCCTATTGAGCTAGTTTACCTAAAAAATGTCACTAATATGACACTTATTTTATTTTCCTAAATGCAAAGTACTATTTTTTCAAAGTGGCAAAATGCACATGGTTTAAAATTCAAGAGTTGCAGAAGTGTGTGCTGTGAAAATTATGCGTCCTCCTATCTATTTCTCAGCCCCTTCTTTTTCCTCCCACGATCAACCATCCTTACCAAGTCTTTCAACATCTTTTTTTTTTTTTTTTGATCAGGGTAGATAAGAAAAGTATTGCTATATTGTCATTCAAGTACACAACAATGGCTTTTCACCTCACTGAATATGCGAGTTTTTGTTTTTTGCTTTAGGCCTGTGGGTTCCTAAATCACCTGAGATGTTTAGCATCTGGGTGACTGATACTTATGGAGCCTGGAATACTGATCCCACGACTTCTAATAGCTAATAAGGTACCCTTTCCTTTGTTAATTATAAAACCAGCCAAGTATTCCCTTGCTATTATTTCCTAGTGTACTATAAAGAATTGGGGTGAATGTTCCATGTGGAGCCGAGAAGTACCCCCTTCCTCCAAAGTCCAGTCCAGGCTCCCCAAGTTGGAACAGTAGGAGTGGGGCAATTGTTGTGACCCCCCCCAGCCCACCCACTTTCCGTCACCCCCTCCTTGACTCTTCCCTGGTTGACTTGACTTCTTTGCACTTCTGACCCTCAGAGGAGCCTATAATACCCAAGACTTTATCAGGCCCAGGATCTTTTCTGGTTTGATCTGCTCTTTAGACCAAATTGCAACTAGGCCAGCCTCCAAAGAGCACAAGGTATAATATTTTTTTTGACTGTGATTTACAATAAGAAATCCACTTCATATCTTTCTCACACATACACATTTGAAACAGAATATTAACAATTCTTAACCTTATTATCTGTAATGCAGTATCATGCTTAAATATTATTTTTCATTTAGAAAATGTTACAATCAACTCAGATGGATTTCATGATCCACTAAATCGAGGTTCCCTGAAATTTGAAAAATATTGCCTAATGGCAATAAGCAGATTGTCAAAGGCTTTCCTCCTAGAGCTATAAAAAAGAAATTTCTACCATTTCATATGATTTACCACAAGATGGATTTTTTTTTTATAAAGGGACTCTTATTTTCATCTATTTTGATTCAGACCTATACTCTTCTGAACCAATGTTATTCCAGTTGACAAATGTGGTCGCTGCTGGCGCACCTGCACTTATAGTATTTACGAATCATGAACCAGGTTCGGTCTGGATGTGTGCCAGCAAGATCAGGGATCTCCACCGAATCATTCCCCTGGGCCGTGTTGTCCTAAGACAATTTTTCATCATTTTCCTTATACTTGGGATTTTTTTTTTTTTTTAAGTAATGCCCAGTGTGGAGCCCCATGCAGTACTAAAAAAAACCCACCACCCTGAGATCAAGCCCGGAGTGGAGATCAAGAGCCAGATACCCAACCACCTGAGCCACTGAGGCGCCCCTACACTCAGGATTTTTAAACTCACATTCATATCCTCTCAACACTACACAGTTTTTGTTTTACCTTAAATTGGAATCTGTTTTATATTTTTGTAAATCGGCCCCTTAGTTTTCTCTCCACACCCCACCCCACCCCTACCGATGCCTAACAGAGCTGGGTAGCAATATTATGTTTTGCCAGTAGACATCTTAAACACACGATGAAACCATTCAGAAAATTCTTTAAGTTTTAAACTTTGGTTTATTTTGTAAAAAATTTTCTTTATAATCACTGCGATTTTTTTTTTTTTAAAAATGAAGTTCATTTAGAGAGCTTTAGCATGTAGCTGTTTAAAAAATATTTAATTTTCAAGTGCAAACTTTTAAAATCAGGGCTTTCCAAAGTTATTAGCACTTCCACTATATCTCTGTCCAGTGGAACAGATGTTGCCTGTATCTACAAATATTTCAAAAACAGATTGAAGGCATGCAATATGCAATTCCTTTTGGCACGATTCGCGTACATTTTGCCAGAATACATTTGAGCAGATTTTAAATCTTTCTGCTCATTATCTTTGAAAAATATACAAACTCACACACATTTTTGCAAGGTGTTTGTTATGAGTTACATGCTGCGAAGAGTACCTCTTAAACAATATGCCTCTCGACATCAGAAGTTTGACTATATAAAGCCTGGAAAGACGAAGAAAAGGTCATGTGTATGGTAATTGTTAATAGCAACATCAGACAAGTACGACTTAATAAAAAATATTTAGCCTGCTAGGTGTATAAAATTAAACTGCTTGAGCAAAATTAACAGCACCTATACTGTACCGCATTTCAAAGAGGCAGCACTTGTATTCAAGAATCAAAGCTATGAGCAATCCTTATTTTTCATGTCTTATCATCTACTTATGTTTCGGAGTCCAGTTAAATTCTATCTTTTGACATTTCTCAAAGCTTCCAGCTCTCGTGTCTCTTTAAACTGTTTATTCTACCTGGAATATTTTTTTCCCCTTATTGCCATTTAGAGTGTGTGGAGTTTGGAGAAATTTAATGGAGTTCGGTGTGAGGAAGGCACAGGGTACGACATTTGAGGGTGTGAAGGTCTGCGAGGAGAGAAGCCTGGGGAGGTGGACAGGAGCCAGTTAACTGGGGAGATTCTACAGAAAGCTAATTTTAGGAGTTTGCAATTAGCACTGGAGATTTGATAAAAAACAATGAAGGATTTTAATCAAGGAGATGAATGACAGGATTAGAAGTACATTTTATATAATCGACTCCAGATACATCATGTGAAATGAATTTAAAAGAGGAAAGCTGGAAGCAGAACAGCCAATAGCAGAACTATTGCTACAATAGTTGAGGCGTGGAGTGTTTACAATTAGAATCCGTGAACCCACCATGCCTCACATTCCTGCCATTTGTGGTTACTGCTCCTAATTTATAGCTTTCCACTGTGTGTTTCCCATATTCTCATCGTCGTGTTGAAAAGGTTTCTCTCCTCTACGCCCCCCTCCACCTCCCCGACCTTCCAAACTACCCTCTGTGATGCGATCTTATGCAATCTACCTCTCACACACACATCTTGACCTTCTGCAGCGACTGTGGCTCCCATTCCCTGGCTTTCACTGAAAACTGGCTTCTCCAGCACCCGTCTTAAGTGAGTGCCACCCATTTCCCACACCATACTAGTGTCAAATTCTCATGCCTCCGTGCCAATCCAGACTTTTATGAATCCTTGTCTCACTCCTTCCTGGAGCTTCATGACACTTTTGCAGGATCATCTTCCATACCTTTTTTGCTCTGGAAAGTTCTTCAGTCATTACTTTTGATTCATCACATATTTTGGCACCTGACGCATCTTTCTTTCTACCCCTATTCCTGCCATTCTCCAGAGTAGCTTCAGTGATCATTGGGTCTCCTAGCCAACAGCTTAGCTTCTTGTTAGCTTGGCTTTTCTTACTCCTGCAATCCTCACATCCGCTTCATTTCAGGGCACCACTGCCACACCTCCAGCCCAGACCATATTTTCATCAGACGATGCCCCTTTCTGAAATATTCACAACTGTTCTTGTGCCACAACCTCTTATCCTTCTAGTTCTTCTCATCAGTGTTTCCACAATCTCACTGGGATCTGTAACTTCTCATTCCCTTTATTTTTATCCATGGTTATCTCCTATTTTCCCTTCCTTTTCTGTCCAAACTCCAACATTTAAGCCCCTTTCTTGCCATTTCTCTCAATTCTGGCCACTTAAATCTCCCGTGCTTCCACCAGCAAAACCAAAGTTTAAGCCCCTTCCGTGCCCATTCTCTCCATTCCCCGTCCTGGGCTACTAAGTACTACTGGAGAGAATTAGCACAGACAGATGGATGGCTTGACAAATTAAGTTTCAATAATAACTGGGTCCTGAAATCTGCCTGGAAAATTTTCTGACTTTCTCTCATTGGTTCCCTTTTTCACTTTCCACAGATCCTTTTCAAATTTTTTTCTCTTGAAAACCATTGATCTCTACATCACTCTTCACTTACAGGAGATAATTTCCAGAGAAAATAGACAACATTAGATGGAACTTTCCTCAGACTCCTCCTGCTGCATTTGTAAACCCCCCAACTCCTGCCCTCTTCTCTTGCCTCCCTTCCCTCCCTTGAGGTGGAGCAAATGTTCGTCCTTCTAATCAAGGACCTCCCTGCTCCTGTATACTAGATCCCTATGCTCCCAACTCATCCTTACCTTTTTGATTGGCTGACCATATTTTCCCTTTAGTATGTACAAGCACCCTCACTGCAAGATGTCTTCCCATAAGCATGTCCACGGTCAACTCTTCACTACCGTATCAACCACCAGCCAAACTTTTTCCCCATCCATCTTTCTCCATCTTCTTTCTCTTTTCACAATCAATGACTGAAGACTGTCTTCCTTTTTCTCACCTTCTATTCATTCCTTAGCCCAATTGTAATCTGACTTTAGTTTCTAGAATACTCATGAATCTATGCTTGTTAAGACCATTTGATGCTAAATAAGCCTCCTTTCACTTCTATCACTGCATTTTATTTTATTTTAAAGATTTCATTTATTTATTTTGTCAGAGAGAGAGAGCACAAGCAGGGGGAGCAGCAGACAGAGGGAGAAGCAGGCTCTCTGCTGAGCAAGGAGGCTGGGACTTGGTCCCAGGACCCTGGGATCATGACTTGAGCCAAGGCAGATGCTTAGCCAACTGAGCTACCCCGGCCTGGCTCTGTCATTGCATTTTAAACTGCTGTCTACTTTTCTTCTTCAGATGCTCCTTCCCTCTCTCCCTGTCCCCATGTTGTCCCACGTGACATTACATTCTCTGATCTTCCCCCTAACTCTCTGGCTGTTGCTTCTCAGATTTCCTTCACTAGTAATATTTCTGTTTTCTTATTGAAAGGTGTCAGGTTATCGGAGTTTATCTTCAAACTTCTAACAACCTCAGCAATAGTAATAACAGCCAATATTCATCAAATTCATACTTGTATTAAATGTTTTTTATAGATGATATTTTATTCTTTTCAAAACCCCATAAGGTCGATATTATTAATGGCTCACCTTACAGAGAAGTTTTCGAGCCTAAGAATGGTCCTAGAGCTTGCAAGTAGCAAAAGCAAGATGCAAAGACAGCCAGAGCAAAACCAAGTTACCCAAATCTGACTGAACAGACTGTTCCTCAATGACTAGTTCTGTGTCCTTACCCTCAGCGATCTCACCCACTTGCATGTATTCCCTGCCAAATTCTCGTGGTTCTCAAGTTCAGTGTTCCCTCCCAAATCTGATTCCTGAAGACCAGGCCCTTATACTGCACTGCCTCCCGCAGTTTTGCACAAGCAACCCAAAACCCACATCTCTCAAACTAAACTCACCATCGCATCACTCCCTGCCCTTACAAAATTGTTCTTGTTTGTCTCATTTTGGTCAATGGAGCCACAGTTGACTCTGTCTGCCTGCTCAGAACCTTGCTTTCATTGACTCCCTGTATTCCTTCCCTCCTCTAGCCAGTTAATTACCAGGTCTTCTTACTTTGACTTGTTTGAAATTTCTGGTATCTTATTACTTGCCTTCATTTTCATAGTCTAGATTATGAAAGCAAGTAGGGGCTCCTTGCTTCCAGTGCCTCTGCCTTTCTAATCTGTTCTTTACAATGCAGCTTAAGTCAGCTTCCTAAAGTGCAAATTTGATCCTGTCGCCTCATATCTTTAAAACCTTCAGTGCCAGAGGGGAGGTGGGTGGACGGATGAGTGAAATAGATAAAGGGGATTAAGAGTATACTTATCTTGATGAATATTAAGAAACGTATAGAATTGGTGAATTATGATATTGTACACCTGAATCTAATCTAAATTGTTAATTAAATTTCAAGAAAGAAATTACTAAAAATTAGAAATAAAATGTCTGATAAAATTTTCTAGTGAAACAAACAAACAAAACCCTCAAGTGGCTTGTCACTGATCTCTAAACTCCGTAGAATGCCATTAAAGGCCTTTTGACATGCCTTCTGCTTACTGTTGTGGTCTAAGTTTCTACAATTGCTTACCTCATATTCTATACTCCAGCTATGTTGACTTATTATCATTTCCTTAAATGTGCTGAAATATGCTGTTCTTTCTCTTGATTCTGACCTTCTGCAGATAATGAAGTCATCTTATCTATATCTAGAATGTAAATCATTCTCCTAAGAGTTACTTTTCTACAACATCTGTTCTGGAAAGTGGTTTCTAATAACCCAAGCCTGGACAAGTGGCCCTGTGATGTCTGTCCATGGAATATTGTGCTTACCTCTATTTCAGCACACACTACGGTGTGTCCACTGACTGCTTGCTCCAGTAAGATGTACACAGTCTGACAGTCAGTGTGGTGTTTACCTTTGAACTCACAGTGTATGGCACTATGTCTAGCATGTATCAAGTGATCAACAAATATTTATTGAATTGATGAATTAATGACTTTCTACAAGTGTCATGCTAAAAAATGGAAGCCATCTGTTGTACTTGGCAACTGATAATCTCTGCCAGAAAAGCTTCATTAGGGTTGAGCAGGTTAGCAATGAATGAGAAATAAGGAAATGGTTAGACTACTTATTTGAGGAGCTTAGCTATTAGTTTCATTCATAAAAGCAATGGTAAATAAATAACTAACCCACAGCAATAACCTCTCAAGAGTCATGCAGGACTTACAGGAAGAAAGTTTAAATGCCTGACTGGAGGGTGTAAAGGGAGAGATGAACACATGGAGAGACATACCAGATTTCTAGCTAGGAAAACAATATTGTAAGATAAAATTATTTTCCTAAATTAACTTATGGTTTCAATGCAATGTAACACAAATATTCCATTGAGTTTTTTATTATGCAATGGTTCATATTTGTGGGGAAAAATTCAAACCCAGTATCTCATTCTCTTACTTTCTCTTGGGTGTGTGTGTGTATGTGTGTAAGTACTTACATACGAATATATATTTATACACACACACACACATATATATGATAGTCTTTTTTTTTTAACACATATGGACTCTCTCTTTATGTACCCTCCAACAACTATTTTATTTAACTTAGCTGCATAACTTGGATATCTTTCTACATCAATACATATGGACCTACCTTATACATTTTTAAACTTCTAAAATTGAAATTTATCGTACATACAAAAGAGCGCAGAAATCATCCCTCCTTCATGTCCCTTCCAAATCATAATTCCCTAAAAGGTAAACACTATTGTGACTTTTTTCAGCACGGATTAATGTTACCCTTTCTTGAGCTTTATATAAATGGAATCACACAGTATGTTATTATTGTGTCTGGTCTCATACTCAATATTTAGGAGTTATTCAGTAGTTTAGATTTGCATTGCCATATTACATTACATGACTATAATTCAATTTACACATTCCTCCTTTAGTATATATTTGCAGTGTTCTTAGGCAGAATATTATGAATAGAGATGCTGGAAACATTCTTGTACATCTTTTTATGAATATATGTATATATATCTGTTGGATATATACCTAGCAGTGGAAGAGCTAGGTGATAGGGTATTCACATATTGAGTTTTCATAGATATGCCAAAGAGTTTTTCAAAATGATTATAGCAGCTTATGCTCTTGTAGCAGTGAGTGTACCATATTTTTTTTAAAGACCTAGAGTATTACATTGTTTAAATACACCCTAAATGTATTTAACATTGGTTGTTTTCAGTTTACTGGTACAATTTTTAAATAAACATTTTGTATAGGTATTTTTGTTTATTCATGTGAATTTCTTTAAACATGTCAATAAGATAAAAAATTTTTAAAAATTGACAAAATAATTCTAAAGTTCACTTTGAAAAAAATTTGTTTTTCCAAAACAAAATTAGGAAACAATATTTTATAAAACCTGAGTAAAATTAAAATGTTTTTTTAAAGTGCAGTCATTAAAATTGTAGCCCCGGTACAGAAAAGAACACATACATTAGTGACTAGGAATGACAGCGGTATCAGTTAGGTTCCAAGCAGGAAAAGTAAAATTAAACTGAATATTTAAAGCAGAGAAAACTTAATGCGGACACTGGGTTACACTGGGGACCGAGAAGCCACCCAAGGATGAACAACACAGCTGCAGTGGCGGTGCGCCTAGGCTGGAGGGACACGCAAGAAGGGGGTGGAGCTTCTAGAGGTCAGTGCTGGGTTCCTGAGGGAAACCAGGTAAAAGAACCGGGCACCAATCTCAGCAGGAATAGAGAAGTGCAACCTCTGCTCAAGACGTCAGCTGAAGCAGAAAGAGGGGAGAAATACCCGGGATCCTCTTTGTCTCCTATCAGGCCTCCCCCTAGATGTGCAGCTGGCTTGTTAGTAAGGAGTGTAGGAAAAGCCTGGGAAGGTCCGCTTGCTTGAGATAATGGAGCAGAGCTGCAGAAGGACAAGAAGGCCAACAGGATGGCGTGGCATAATAGACTATATATTAATGATGACATCACAAATCAGAATAGACAGGAATGATGGTTTAATAAATGCTATGGACATCATCATTACCCTATTATTAAAAAGATCAGGGACGCCTGGGTGGCTCAGTTGGTTGAGCAGCTGCCTTCGGCTTGGGTCATGATCCCGGGGTCCTGGGATCGAGTCCCACATAGGGCTCCTTGCTCAGCAGGGAGCATGCTTCTCCCTCTGCCTCTGCCTGCCACTCTGCCTGCTTGTTCTCTCTCTCTCTCTCTAACAAATAAATAAATAAAATCTTAAAAAAAAAAAAAAGATCAAAGTTAAATTGGATTTTCACCTTATACTATAGCCCCACATAAATTACAAGGATGTGTAGAGTTAAATGCAAACAATTGAAGTCTCTATGAAAGAAAAAAATTTTGTATATTTTCAGGAATGGGGATGATTTACAGTACATAAAAGCAACAGAATAAATCTAAAAGAAACTTTGATCATTTAAATTTAAAATAATACCATAAATAAAATTAAAAGTCATATAACAAAGTGGGAAAATGATTGGTACATATATGAAAAAGGGGTAATACTCACAGTCTCATAAATAAATAGAAGTGTGGGCAAAGTACACCAACAGATATTTCATAAAAGAAGATAAAATGACCAGTAAACACAGATAAAATAATATTTAAATGCCAATAATTGAAGTCATACAAATTTAAGTAAATATGTATTTATTTATCTGTCCGTTAAAGTGACAGGTATTATAAAATAGTGTTAATCCCACAGTGTGGGGAAAACTGTATGGTACAGTAATAAGTGGACTAACTTATCACCATTAAAATTATTTTTCAAGAAATATTTATTAACATAGATAATATTTTTTTAAAAAATATTCTTGATATAATATGGTAAAAACATTAGGATTTAATTAAAACTGCTACAAAATAAAAAACCCACATATATAAATGTACAAAATAAAATACTAGAAGGAATACACCAATATGGTAAAGAATTAACTAAAATGGTAATTTCTGGGCTATGGGATAGAAGTAATTTTTATTTAATTATACATTTCTGCATTTTTTAAATATTCTACTCTGAACCTTTATAATCTAAAAAGCAACAATCATACATACCAATACAGTGAAGTCAAAAGATGGTGAAGAATGCATTATTTGCCAAGAGGGAGAGATTTAAACAAATTTGCAGACTGAAAGGAAAGAGCCAGTGGAGAAGAACTAATTTCACCAGGGTGCAAAGGCCTCAAAATTGCTGAAGGAAGGTCTTGGAGGAGACTGGTTGAGATCTAGAGCATGGATGGGGAAATGACGCTTGGATAAGAACTTGTGAAGAAAAAAACCCCGAGGAAGCGCCCAGGAGAATGAGTTCCTGAGGGAGTAAACACCCTGTGACCTTGGTTTTCTCCCTGCTGAGAGTAAGGAGCAAAGGTTGAATAGTACATTTACAGAGACTGTTGGAGGTTCTGGATATTTGCTGAAGAAAATAACAGAGAAGTCATTGCTGAGGAAAATCAAAAGATTAACAGGTTGTCCTGAAGGTCTGTTGGAAGTGAGACATCTTAACTTTGTAATGATGGCACGATTTTCTACAATCATGTGAGGTTTTCCATCGAGAACACATGTTTTTTGGAATAGAAGCCTTGGAGGTCTGGAATGTTCTCCAGTTGAGAATTTGCAGGGTGGACAGAGGTAACAGAAAGAAAGCTTAGGAGACTGAAGGAACCCGGAACTGAAGTCTGCGATAGGATCTATGCTGATCAGGAAAGGAAGGAGACCTGGAATGGGAGCGGCGGATGGAGAGAGCAGGTGTTTGGAAGCGCATTACTGCAGTGGGCAAAAGAGTAGTGAGAATATATTACCTGCCTTGGGCGCCTGGGTGGCTCAGTTGGTTAAGCAACTGCCTTCGGCTCAGGTCATGATCCCGGAGTCCCGAGATCGAGTCCCACATCGGCTCCCGGCTCCATGGGGAGTCCGCTTCTCACTCTGACCTTCTCCCTTCTCATGTTCTCTCTCACTCTCTCTTTCTCTAATAAATAACTAAATAAAATCTTAAAAAAAAAGACTATATTACCTGCCTTTACTGAGCACTCAAAACCTTAGCATTTGAATCTAACTTTTGGCATTTACCACACTCTACCTTGTATTTTAGTTGATTGTACTTTTTTTTTTTTTTTAAAACCACAGCCCACTCTTGTATGTGGCTCTGTGTTCCCAAGGCACCTACCCAAGTGCTCTGCACTTGGCAGTTGTTCAACGACTGTTGTTGGAAGAGTGAAGACAACCAAATATGTTAATTTTTGGCATCATGGCAGGTGCTTTGGTTAAATTTAGAACTACTCTTTTGAGGACTGTGCCATCAAAAGTATTAATTAAATTGGCACCAGTGCTTGCCAGCAACATCAATATGGCTCACCTTGGGAAGACGCCAGTTTGAAGGTGCTACTGGGACTCTAGCAAGTTCAGGGCATCACATTTCATTGCCCTTCAGCAAGCACTATCTCTTTAAGCCTCAAACTAAAAACCTGTTTTGCTTGCAGGAACAGTTTGCTCTGGATTTGCTGGAACAATAACTGTGGCTATTCTTTGCTCAAATAGTACCTACTCAAGACCGTGGCAAGGAACCTTTGACTTCTCCCTAAAAGCTTGGTTTCAGAGAGTGAATTTTCCTGATACTACACTTCTAGGGCATACTTTTCTTATGGTAAACTTTTCAAGGCCTTTCCTATCAAGTTTCCATAATTTAAATAGAAACTCACAAGATTCCAAGTCTTTTGTAGGAAGAGTAAAAATGAGGAATATATCACTCTCTGATGGTGGTGAAGCTTGGGGCTTGGGAAGAAGGAAAAATTACAAATCTTCCTTTTGGTAATCTTAACTGTACTTTTCCACACATGCACGTATGCACATATGCACTTGCACACACATGTAACACACGCCCCTAAACACACTCATGCATACTCAGTCACTTGCTCCGTTACTCCCTCATTCACTTACACAAAACTTTCCAATCTTATTTTCAGCTGGATGTTAAAATCCTGACTCTGGTATTTAACTTTTAGTGTTTTCAATGCTCTTTCTTATATATTCATGAATCTAGTAGACCTTATCCCAGTGAACATTCTTAATTACAGTCAATTGCCCCAAATTGGCTTTCCTGAATTTAAATGCATTTGCCATTTCATTTTTCAAGATGAATTTGATTGAATGTCTTGTAGTGATTGATGCAAGCTCATTCAGAATATGTGAATAATAAATTTATTGCTCTCTAGAAATAAGTAATAGATCAAAAAATCTCTTTGGTTTAATATTTTACTGTTAAAGATTAAACAGTTCTTCTAAATAACTTAGCAACCCTTTCAAACTCAAATTGTTTAGCTCGATGTTTAAGGAAACTATTGAAATCGTTTCAGTCCCCTTGGGTGCAGTTGTGCAATTTGGATTTAGCTGGTCTGCAGATTGTACTCATCTATGTTAATGTTTCTGTAATGAGAATGATCCAACTGTGTCATAACCTTTTGGGTCTTAACCTCCTTCATTTACATAACCTTTTACTTCTCATTCACACTAGCCTTGCCATTTTAGGATGAATACATCAAACTCCTTCCTTTTTCTCCCATGACCTGATTTTGTTGCTAAAAAAAATCAATTAGTTTGTCTTACATATTGAGAAAAACATGTTGTTCACAATAGATTTTTCGACATTTGAAAGATGTTAGGTGTTATAACAAAAAGAAATGAGCTGAAGGATTTTTAGTACTACTATCATGATTTTAAGAGGAAAAACAGTAAATTACTTTTACTCTTAAAAATACATTAAATTTGAAAATAGTTAAAAATACAGACTATTAAATAATTGACTTACATGTATATTTAGTGTCTTGCTTTAAGTAGAATATGTTAAAATTTAGAGTGCTACTACCTGATATCTTAAAAATATGTGTTAAAAGCATATATGCATTAAGATCTTCTATATTTAAAATTATGCCTATTTATATATGTTTACACACACATATTCACAAGTATTGATTTTTAATAACATAAAAGATTATAAAAGTTGGATTTGCTCAACTAAAAATGTAATTAAGATATAACTGTGTTTCAAAAATTAATGACAGAATTTCTTTAAATAGCAATTATGACACATATGGAATGATTTATTTTAAAAATCCTATTCACATGCAAGTTTTTAAAAACATTATTAACTCTTCTATTTGTGAGGCTCTGAAGGAGAAAGACCAGGTGTGTAATAGGAAAACCAGATGTAATCTGCAGTACCAAGGAGGGCTTCCCCCAGGAAATGTCATTTGAGCTGAGTTCTGTGGGTGAATAGAAACTGAAAGGCAAGGGTCTAAGGGTCTGGGGAGGAGTAATCTTTTTATGTAAACCTGACCTATGAGCCCCTCATGCATTCCTACACCTCTAACAGCTTTCTCAAATCCTCAGCATCATGTGCCACCGCTTCCCTGGCAGCACTCATCACACTTGCAATTTTTGTTTAGTGTCTATATTCCTGGAGGATGAACGTGAACCTTTGTGTCCTCAGAAACAGGGGCCAAGCAAATATTTGGTGAATAAATGAGGGTGCGTAAAACCTTAAATCTTTAAATTTGAAAGACGATGTGTTTTGTTAGTCTTTATAAGAACTATAGCTACCACTTAACTAAGCACATGATAAGCACAGTCCAAGATAACAAATGTGATAGATAATGACTCCCAACAGTGATTTAAAAAAAAAAAAAGGAAGTTTGGGACCTCAGTAAATTGCCCACAGTCAGGCTGTGATCTTCTGCTATAATGTTTAAGAAAGATAGAATCACTAAATTGTTTTGGGAGAGGGGAAACACTACTTTTTGATGGCAGTGGTGGTGTAGTTCACCCTAAATTTTAAGACTTTTATATAAATTTTAAGATTGAAATTTTTATATATTATTAAATTTATTCTCATTTTAAAGCACTCAGTTCATCAGACAGTCAGACATGTACTATATATAAATGAGCAAAATAGGTGATCTGATATATATGGTTTTACCCACATATGGTTATGGGTAAGGTTATAATTTGAGTTGCAAAAGCAGCTTCGGGAAAAGTATATATGATAGTAGAGGTAGCCATAAAGTCCTAAGGGCCTTAGAGTTATATATATTTAACAAATATTTAAAGAGTGAATAATATGTCCCACATGTTGTTCTAGGCACTAGGCATAAAGTGGAGAATGAAAGAAACAGGGTCCTAGGTCCTCAGTCTCATGAAAAATAGACTCTAGAGATGAGACATTAAATTTAATTGGAGAGGCCTAATTAGGCAGGGTTTACTAGAAAGAGTGATATTTTAATTGAATCTTAAAAGATGAGTAAATAGTGTCATGCACTGATGGGGAATGTATTAGTCAGGATTAGATTAATCCTTGAGTAGCTGAAAACCCAAAATAACATTGGTCCAACAAGCTAGGAAATTATCTTTCCCTCCTGTAGAAGAGACCTGGATATAATCAGTGTGGCCTTAGTATTGTGCTGCAGGGATAGGAATCCATGGTGTTCCCTCCATGCTGTTTTCCCACTCATCTTCTTCATGTCACTTCCAACTCAGGCTCTAATATGGCTGCTTGATTTCCAGTCATCATATATGCATTCCAGCCAGCAGGAAGGCAGGGCGTAGTAGGGAAGGGCATATGCCCTTTATTTCCAGACACTTAACGAAAGTTGCATATGCTGATTCTATTTACTCCCAGAATCAACCACAAGAGAAGTGGAGAGGTGGAAAAATGATGTGTCTTACTAAAAACTGAGGATTTTATTACTGAGGAAGATGTGGAGAATGCATACTGGGGATATACAGTAGTTTCTATGATAAGATAAAAAGGGAAAGCATAGAGGTATAACAGCAAAAGACTCAGAAAAAAATAACTTGGAAAATTGTGTGTATGACATGGCTGGAATTTTGTGTATGGAACAATATAGAAAGGAATAAGACTATAAAGCTAGGTTAATGAAAGCATGAATGTGCTATACTCAGAAACATTATCATGTAGGAATACATAATAATCTAAAGGTCTTTTTCCTATATTATATATTTTATAATTTATATAGCATTTTTCATATATAATCTCATTTATTATTCACAATAACCTTATGGAATAGCTATTACTCTTGTTTAGCAAACTAAACAACCAAGATCCAGATGTCTTTCCTATTACACCTTAAGTACCTAATATATTCACAGAGATTCATAAAGATGATACATTCTTAATCCAAAGATTGGAAGAAGGCAATGCAAAAAGAACTATTAGAGAATAAGAAAAGAGCTCCTAGAGATTAAAATATGAGGACTGAAGTAAAAAAGAAAAATTGATAACCTCCAGAAAGTTAATGAAAATTAGAAAGAATTGGTAATGTTAGTGAAAAGATGAGGCACAGAGCCCAAGTATGGAACATTCCAACTTTGATTTAAATCCTAGAAAGACAGGACAAAAAACAGTGTGTGTGTGTGTGTGTGTGTGTGTGTGTAAGTGTGAGTATTGGTGATGGTGGAGGAGGGAGTATTGTCGAAGACAAAAATAGAAGGAAATTTTACAAAATGGAAAAAAGACATGAGTCTTTATAGTAAAAGGATTCACCGAGTGTCCAGAACTATAAAAAGACCCGATAAAGACATGTCCTAGTGAAATTTTACATAGTGACAAGTATAAAAGACACTAAAAGCTTCTAAAAGAAATTCTCCAAATTTCTACAGAAAAAAAAATTATGTTCAAAGTATTAAGCAAATATGAGAGTTGTCTGAAAATACATTTAGACATGCAAAGTTTCAAAAATTTATTATTCACCAACATTTTCTCTATAAAATGAGTATAGGATTAACTCCAGCAAAACAGGAGGGTACACAAAAAAGGAGATATGGGCCCCAGAAGACAGCAGATTTAACTTGATAAAGATGTCAAAGAAATCCCAGAACTACAGTTTTGCAATACTATCAGATTAGAGCTGGAGGGAGAGACCTCTAGAAAGCTGATCTCTGAAGGGTTAAAAAAAAGAACTACATAGACAATATAATTGAGAAGGCAGGAAAATGTGAATATGATCAAGGCACAAATTCAAGGAACAAAGAATGCAATGAGAGATTTCAGAGAAAACTATGAAGCAAACTAAGATGTGACACAATGGTAAGCAATTGTAAAATGTTTTTTAAAAATTCATTTAAAACTGATGTTAGAAACATCTTTGTATCAGAGAGATACATACACACAATTGTAGAGGTTGTTTACACCATTTAGCAACTGCAGTCTAATGCTGGACCTTGAAGCCCTCTTCAGGACAGACCAGGGGGAAGGGAAGACACATAAAATGGGGGGAGTAAACATACTAGAAGCAACGAACACTAGTTGAAATGTACAAGAACAGACTGAGAATCTGTGCCCATTTTTCACCACCTCCAACTCTGATGATGTGAGTGTTCTGCAGGATAAGCAGGGCTCTTTTGTCGTGGAATTAAACAATATCTACCTGGCCTTGATGTCAAAGAAACTGAAAAATCTAGGGAAGGATGAAACAATGGCTGGCCAGGCTTCTGCTCTTTGCAACAAAGTGAACCAGTAAGTAAGCAAAAACCGTGCAAGAGTGTGACAGCCCCTGCTGCCCCTGCCTCAATCTTCTGAGCTGAAAAACAATAGGACCCCTTCTTCCCTTCAGCCCTCAGCATCTCACACAAAGTGTCTCTCTGTGACCCACTCCAATGGGAATTGGACAGAGAAGGGAATTCTGGGAAATGTAGTTCAGCCAGCTGACCGCATTACACACTGATGCATTCCATAGCCACCACAACCTCACAATCTCCCTCAGTGTCCCTGGGAGTTGTAACATTAGAACTACAGAAAAAAGCAGTGCAACTTTAATGTAGTACACTGGATCCAACTTCGAACGCTATTTACATAACAATAACATAAATTCTGTTTCTGGGTCACTACATCTAGAATTAATCTGTAAAAAAGCATAGCAAGCTGGGCTCTGGTTACAAAAAAGAAGATGGATGTTAACTTTGAAAATATAAAAATAAAAGGTAGGTGGTAGAAGGTGAGGTGTGGAAAGGGGTGGAAGAAAAATGAAAGGAAGGGCAGGGAGCCAATGTCTTACTTTTTTAAATGGAGAGTTAAGGGCTCCTTACTAAAATTAATGAACAAGAAACAGAGGTTTAAGGATAGTATTTAAAGTGATAAATGTAAGCAATAGGAAGTTGATCTTCCTATTAAAGATAATGTTCAAATTATAAACATTAGGAGAAGAAAGCAAAGGTGAAAAAAGGGAGTATAAATACACTAAATCTCAAAACTCCTAGTGCTGAATCAATAGATAGCATCAAGAGTTGTTAGAACAATAAACTGATGTATATGGAAGCATATTAGTTACTGAAACAGAGATGGTTAAGAGCTTGTTTCTGAGAAATACAAGTGGGAATAGGAGGAGAGTGGAGAGATACTGTTGTTTTCATTATATTTTTGGGTACTATTTGAGTAGCTATAATAAGCATGCATTACTTTGATTGTGATAATTTACTTTAAGGGAGATAAAACACAAGAGGTCAGAGGATAGGACTTGGCTAAAATCCTGCATTAAAAAGGCAGATGTGAGAGAAGAAGCAAGAAAAGAAGATGAAGTGTATTCAGACCTTTAAGATAAGTGTTACACAGCAGCATATTAACTTTGTGATAGATTTAAACAACAGAAACCTTATCTTAATTATAATTTTAGAATGGGATTGACCACTGGTCTGCAATGATAGCTTCCACATCTGTCAAACCACTCCTTTTTTCTCTTGAAAAAAATAAACCATTCTGGTGAAAACTTATGACAAAATCCACCAACTACAATTTTATAAAATAAGAAATGATAATATTGATATATGACTATGTATTCTATGTTACTACATATATTGTATTACTATCTATATGTATCATTTCTATTCTATTCTATTCAGCCACATCAATGTTTCTAAATATTTGGGTGCTTGGTGTTTCACAAAATAGCCTACATTTTTCAAAAACTCTTGTCAGTATAATGTAACATTCCAGTATATTCACAATAGAAATTAAATTATTCTTCTGAATAGAATCTTAATCAATATTTAAATTAAATGTGTATCTCATAAATATAATATTTCAGGTGAGAGTTTTATCTACCAGTTTATAATTTTTACAATTATGTTCAAGAGCACTGGTCATGCTATTATCAGTTCTCAACGTTCTGACTATTTTTCCTAATTTATTAGTTACTAGGTATTTTCTGGACTAATATCATTAAAATAGAGCAGAACCATGTTAATGTCATTCACATTGATATTAGTATATTTCCAAACCTTGCCTATTTCCCATCTTTACATGTTTTCCTTTGATTAAACATCTCTGTGAATTATTCTCAAGTGCATTACTATTAACTTCAAGTTACGTTAGTTTAAATCATTTATTCTGTTGAAATACTATATTACATAACCAATTTCTGCAAATCTGTTAGTGATTTGAATTAATTTGTTCTTTAGAAACTATGCTAGAATAATTATGCTTTGATCTTGTAAATTAGCCAAATGGAATATTGTTTATAATTTAAATGAAAACTGCCATCACATTAAATGTGTTTCTTGGCTCATTGCTTAATGGACCTCAGTTAATGTGTTGTTCATGGGGAAAATGGCAGAACTGTATCCACTGGGGTTACCAGCGTAACAGAAACACAGTTGTCCTACCAATGTTTTCATTATATAGGCAATAATAAAAACCAAATCAATCTACTTTCAACGGAAATTTCAGAGTGTTACTGAAGAATTTATAAGGTAGAGTTAAGTTGTGTCTGCATGATGCTTACGTTAGTGAAAAGGAAAAATGATAAAACTGCCTCTTTTGGGATCTGTCCCAGAAGCCTCAAGGTTCTAGGATTTACTCAATGACAGTGGCCACCACATTCATGCATGTGAGCTGCCCCTGAGACCCTGGGTCCCCATCCTGGACAATTTTATTCTCTGCAACTATTTCGTCCTCAACTCTAATATCCCATCTCTGACCAACCTGAGATTCTTTCGACCCCTCAACTATTTACTCCAGCTTTTCATGTCTTGAGTTCATCGAGGCCTCCATCTTCTTGACCTCTTCATTTTCTTTCAGCCAAACTACTCAACACAAATCACAATTTACTGTCCACTTACAATGTCCTAAGTGCCCTTACACACATTATCTTGTTTAAACAGTATGAAGTTTCCATGAGTAGGAATTCTCATCCCATTGCACACATGAGGACATTGAAACATAGAGAGGTTAAATAAATTGCTTAAGAGAAGGGGGAGGAGGGACGCCTGGGTGGCTCAGTTGGTTGAGCAGCTGCCTTTGGCTCGGGTCGTGGTCCCGGTGTCATGGGATCGAGTCCCATATCGGGCTCCTTGCTCAGCAGGGAGCCTGCTCTTCTCTCTGCCTCTGCCTGCCTCTCTGCCTGCTTGTGTTCTCTCTCTGTTAAAATAAAATAAATAAAATCTTAAAAAAAAAAAGAGAGAAGGGGGAGGAAAACATTCAAATTCAGATCTAGGTACTCCACAGCCTATGCCCTCCAGCTCATATGTTCCTACTCCCTTACATATTCCACCTTTAACTTGTAATAGTTCACTTCAACCTCTCTCTCTCAAACACATTCTCTTTTTCCCTACTGCCCTCAGTTCCTTTACTTTCCAGTCTTGTCAGCCACTGTCACTCTTAAAAAGATCCAAGCCCATTAGCCAAACTATCTACCTTCTCTGTTCTTACCTTCGTGTTGCTGAGCACTACTGGAGACATCATGTGTTGGTGAGAACTGGTATCACTACCCATTCATCGTCTCTAGCCTCAGCTGGGTCTTCAACACTACCCAGTGATGTGTCCTTCGTTAGCTCCCTTCTCTACTTCAAACTTAATTTCCTTAAGTCTCCTGCTCTTCCATTTCCAGTTCTTTTAGCTAACTCAAAAGGATCTGATTGCCAAATTGACTCACATAAATACCTCAAGTATTAAGAATACAAGTAAGCAAGAGGCACAGGGGAAGCATGGAGAGGTCTAAGATATCCTGCATAGCTCTCATGGGCCATCATTCCTGTGTTAGACATTCACTGTGTGGTCCAGAGTAATAGATGAGATTTCTAAGAAACACTCATGGGTTATTACCTTATATAGTGGGAACATTTAGATTATGAAATATCTTCATTTTGTATCCCAGTTACTTAGCTTATATGACATTTTCCAGAGAACCATGCTTCATAAATACATGCAACCTAGGTCCCTTTTTCATGAGCAATCCTAAAATAGGAATATCCTGTTAAAAGAATTCCAGAGATAAGGGCTCTTCTTCTTCTTGCAAATATCATGTCTGTTTATAAAGGGTTCGGCTATCAGTATGTCCATGAGGATCACCTGACTTCTTTCTTTCCCAAAAGTTTCCCTTGTCCAAACTACAAATATACACAGATAACTGCTTTAACTCCTTCCATCTTTCATATTTAGTTAAGAATCCTGCTTTCTATTTTATAAAAAATAAAGCATCTCTTAGGTAGCCAAGTCCTTTGACTTCCTATTTCCAGGAAATGCATTATTCTATGTCCATACTACCCTCTTTCCTCTGGCCTCAGTGGGAAAAAGTACCATTTTTTTTGTTTGAAGATGAACCTCTTCTTGATGATTTATTTCTCCTTTGCTTTCTCTTCAGAGACTCGGATATTCTATTAATCAATTGCAAGTCAACCTAATTGTATTCTTAACTAGCTAACATTCCTTAGCAATAATTTATATTTTATCTATCACTTCTAGAGAACTTTTTATATACTGGGCATTTTACTGATATGAACTCACTTAATCTTCGTAACAACCATGTGAAGAATATGCTGGTAGAATTTCAGCCTACATAAGAGAAACATGAGTACCAGAGAGGTTAAGTAGTTTTTTCAGTCACACAGCTGCTAAATGGTAACATTAGGATTTGAACACAGCAGTTTATACTGTGCTGCAAGTGCCCTTTCTAATGTCTTTTATTATTATTATTAACCTTAGATTAGAGAATATGGTGCAAAAATAGGTCAAAGAAGGTGCTTATAGCTCTAATCACCTTTCCCTCTAATGTTAACATCATACAATTATCAAGAACACGAAAATAACTTTGTAATATTATTAATTAAAGTACGACTTTATTTTTATTTTAAAAAATTAATTTTATTCCATTTTTTCACTAATACCCTTTTTCTGATTTAGGATCTACCTTGAAGTTGGGAGTGATTTCTCTTCAGTTGCCTCTGGCCTTTAAAATTTTCTCAATCTTTCCTTGGCTTTTGTGACTTTCATGAACACTTATTTTTTGATATTCCTACTATTTTCTCTTCATATTTTTTGAAAGATTTTATTTATTTATTTGAAAGACAGAGAAAGTGAGAGAGAGCATGAGAGGAGAGAAGGTTAGAGGAAGAAGCAGACTCCACGCGGAGCTGAGAGCCCAATGTGGGACTCGACCCCAGAACTCAAGGATCATGACCTGAGCCGAAGGCAGTCGCTCAACCAACCGAGCCACCCAGGCGCCCCTTTTCTCTTCATATTTAGAGTGTATGTCGAATTTGTTCTTAAACCCATCTACTCAGTTCTTTGCTTTGGTTATTTTTTTTAAATTTTGTTATTTTTTAACATTGTAAAGACCTACAACAATATTTATCATCTTAACCATTTTTTTTAAAGACTTTATTTATTTATTTGACAGAGCGAGCACACAAGCAGGGAGAGTAGGAGAGGGAGAAGCAGGCTCCCCGCCGAGCAGGGAGCCCGACGTGGGGCTCCATCCCAAGACCCTGAGATCATGACCCGAGCTGAAGGCAGACGCTTAACAACTGAGCCACCCAGGCGCCCCTTAACCATTTTTTTTTTTTAAATCAGAGAGTACAAGCAGGGGGAGCACCAGGAAGAGGGAGAAGCAGGCTCCCCGCTGAGCAAGAAGCCCAATGTGGGACTTGATTCCAGGACCCTGGGATCATGACCTGAACTGAAGGCAGACACTGAACTAACTGAGCCACCCAGGCATCCTATCTTAACCATTTTTAAGTGTACAATTCAGCAGTGTTAAATATATTTACATTGTTGTGAAACAGATCATCAGAGCTTTTTTGTCTTGCAAAACTGAAACTCTCTACCCATTAAAAACCTCCCTTTTATGCCTCCCACAGCCCCTGAGAACCACCATTCTACTTTTTGTTTCTATGAATTTGACTACTTTAGATATAAAATACAAGGGGAGTCATACAGTATTTGCCTTCATGCCCCACAAATTGAATGATCTTAATTTTTCAGTCATTGTTTCACATATCCATTCAAGGAAATTCTTTGAGAGTAGTAATCATGACACAACTTTATTCTACTTCATATGACAATGTCCACAATTCCAAACATGTAGTATATGCCTCAAGAGTAATTAATTTGGGGTGCTATTGTAGGTTAAATTGTGTTACCCCCAAATTTATATGTAGAAGTCCTAAACCCCAGTAGTTCAAAATATGACCTTATTTGGAAATAGGGTCATTGCAGAAGTAATGAGTTAAGCTGAGGTCTTACTGAAATAGGGTAGACCTAAATCCAATGCAGCGGGTATCCTTGTGAAGAGGGGAGATTTGCAGCTAGCACATGAGGGGTTGCCAGGTGAAGATGCAGGCAGAGACAGGGCTGGAACTTCTGCAAGCCAAGGAAGGCCAAAGATTGCCTGCAGACCACCAGAAATTGGGGGGAGGCAAAGCACAGACTCCCCTCACTGCTTCCAAAGGAATCAAGCCTGCTAACACTTTGATCTTAGACTTCTAGCCTCCAGAACTGTGAGAAACAACTTGTTGTTGAAGCCACCCTATTTGTTTGTTATGACAGCTCTAGCAAATCAATATAAGGTGTTGACTCTTACACTGCCTGTGTGTGACCTACAAAGTTGTATATAAAATTGCACATATCAGGGTCTGTAGGTACATGTTTGCTTTCCCCTTTTGCACAATTTCACAATGTCCTCCTCTAATAACCCACTTTTCTTCATTAGTGGTAGGAACATAATCAAGGGGGAAGAAAAAAAAACAGGCAGAAATGAGCCTCTGATGTGACATTTTTTCCTATTTGAACTTTAGGGTTCTCCTAAGTGTCTTCAGTTCATGAGCATTTCACACCTTATGACATAAAGAAAACGCACCTATGATCTTCCAGATCCACCTTTAGCTTTAGTCAGCATCTGGAATCCAAGGGAATCTCTTGGATCTCCCTCCATAGCAAGCATTAAAAGCAAGATTAAAAATCACAAATAATGAATCTTAAAGGAAAACGAGGGGAAGGGGAAGGTAAAGATATTCCTAGACAAACTTCTCTTGGTAGTTACTCTGTTGAACAGATCTGGGGATGCAGAATGAGAGACAGCTCTCCATCAGTTGGTGGTGGCGTCTAACAACAGAAATTTATTTTCTTATAGTTCTAGAGTCCAGAAGTTGGAAATATAGTTACCTTCTTTCTGAATGTTTAGGAGAGAATTCTTTCTCACCTCTTCAAGTTTCTGTTGGCTCTAGGCTTCCATTGGCTTGTGGTGCCATCACCCAATTTCTGCCCCTGAATTCTGGTGGCCTTCTCTGAGTATGTCTCTTTTAAGGATATCTGTCATTAGCGGGCACCTGGGTTGCTCAGTCAGATAAGCCTCTGACTCTTGATTTTGGCTCAGGTCATGATCTTAGGGTCAAGGGATCAAGCCCTACATAGAGCTCTACACTCAGTGGGGAGTCTGCTTGAGATTCTCTCTTTCTTCCTCTCCCTTTGTCCCTCTCCTCCACCCCCTCATGCTCGCTCACTCATGCTTTCTCTCTCTCTCAAATAAATAAATCTTTTTTTTTTTTTAGGATACCCATCATGGATTGAGGGCTCACTCTAAACTCTAGCTGACCTCAACTCTAGATCCTTAATTATATCTGCAAAGACCCCCTTTTCCAAAGGTCACATTCACAGGTTTCATGAATTAGGTTATATACGTACTGTTTTGGGGGTTGCCATTCAACCCAGTACAGGCTCTAACATTACTGAATTCTAAAAATAAATGAAGAATAAAATTAGCCCAAAGAGATTTGATTTCTGGAACTCCATTTCTTAAGTGAGAGACCAAAAATAAACTCTTAGTTATGAACGAACCCCTCACCTAAAGAACCTAAAAATATTTAGACTGTGGAAATGGAAATCTAAGGGGTGCAAACTAAGTCCAACTTCTTTTTGAAGATAATAAATTTAATGTTTCAAATACTAAAATATTTTGGGCAAGAAGGGGAGATATGATTGTGGTCTTTTCATTTTTACAGAATGACATGTAGGAAAAAGATTAGATGTATGCTGTGAAGCTCTCCCATTTCAGGAAGGTTCAGGAAGGTACACTTGAACCTAATTAAACCCAAATAAGACCATTAGTAAAGATACGCAGAGACAGAGTGAGCGATGTAAACTCTGAGTGCTTTGCACAGAAGTCTCCGGCTCTGGGAAGGAGGTTAAGCTAGAATATTTTTCAGGTCCCACTCAAGTCCACATTCTATGGCTCTGCAACTTTCTTTCCTACACAGAAGTAAGAATTACTTATGGATATTTTTTAAGTCTGGGCACAGTGAACAACAGTGTTTTGCTTAATGACATTACTCATAAGCTCCTCATAGAAACAGCTGAAGCATTTGTAGGTTGAGCATATAGAATAAGACTACCATAAGCTAAAGGTGGGCCCCAGAGTATTCGAAAAGAAGGAGCAGTAATTACAGAACTTCGGCTGACAAGGATTACGAGGGGCTGTTAATGTACATGCATTGTTGTGTATATGATTTTAATAACAGGATCATCTGCTATAAATTCAGGTAATGAGCAATTTCATTTTTCATAAAGGCATCTTTAAATCTATTTCTTTCACGTTTTTATTATAAAAGTATTTCTTTCCCGAAAAATATTTGATAACAATGAGTAGGCAATCATTAGACCAATATTGTGTTCCAAATAACTTTGAAATTATGCCATAGGATATAGGGATAAGAGCTCAGGGGAGGAGAAAGCACAATATAACAAGTAATAGTTCCATATATTTTTTTCTCTGCTTGCCAGAACTTTTTACAGATGGGGGTTTGAAATTGGATGCGATTCAAATAATCTGGAGTGATAAATAATGCCAGGTGCAGATCAGGTCCAATTTCTTTTTAAAAAATGTTGAATCCAACATTTCGAATAACCAAAATATGTTAAAGTTGGAAACTGATCAGAATTGCTGGCTAAGGCAGATATCCTGGAGTAACTGATGAAGTTCCATATAACCAGAGCTTTTTTGGCATGGGGTCAGAAGACAGTATAACACAAATGCTAAAATGATTTTCATCACTAGGGCAACTTGGCAAGCAACTAGGAAGGGTCAAGGTCTAATGATTATGAAAAATGTTGCAATTTTCAATGTACTAAAGTCCACTGAACTTGGGGGTTTTCCTTGGGTAATAATAATAATTGCTCACCATACGTCAGGTGTTATTTCAGATGCTTTCTCTATGGCATTTTATTTAATATTCATTTCAACCCAATGAGGGGATTATTTCTCCCAGATTTCAGATTAGGGAGTTGAGTGTCAGAGTAACTTGTCTAGGGTGCCACAGCTCATAAATACTTAGTTCAGCCCAGTTTCTAACCTGATCAGCCTGTCTCCTTGGGCTCCTCTCTTAGTTCTTGTACTATTAAAAGTTCTGTCTTAATCATAGGACATCTCAGTCAGAAACTGTAGCCAATTAGTTTGCTTTGGTGAACTTGACAGTTCATACTTTTATCTCATCTGTTTAAAAAGAATTCATAGGAATCATAAAATGAAATACTATAAAAATATCAATAGAATAATAATTAAATACTATATAAAACAACTGACCTTTTGAAATGTAGAAAAAGATAGGATGAAATATTTACTAAAAAGTCATTAATTTGTACATCCAATATTAACTGATAGCCTGCTACATGCCAGATGTTGTGAAATGTACAAGGAGGAAAAAAGACCTGCTCACTGTCCTCAAGATGTATATAGCCCTGTGGGGATGACAGACTGTAAATAAATAGAGGAATTTACATTTTACTAATCTTTGGGGGAAGGGGTATTATTTTAAGCTGAGATCAGATGGTTGAGAAGAAACTGGCCATGAGAAGGGAAGGTCAGAAAGAAGCAAGAACACTGTAAGCAAGGAAAACAGGATGTGCAAAGGTCCTGAGGTAGGAAAGAGCTTGGGGTTGCTCAAGAAACCAAAATGCCAGTGAGTCCAGGAAACAGAAAACAAACGGAAGAATGGCTAGAGGTGAGGTTTCAGAAACAGAAGGCAGAGGGTACTGGACGCTCTGATATGCTCTTTGAATTATATTCTAAGTGGCATAAGAAGATATTGGAGGGTTTTAAGGAAGAGAAACGAAATGATCTGAATTATGTTTTAGCAAGTTCACTTTGGTTCTCCTGTGTGGAGAATGGATTCAAATATAGATTTTTTTTTTATCCTGGGCTGAGATTTTCAAACTCAGGCATCTGGAGCACTTCTCAGGAGCCATTAGGGGAGAAAAAAAAAAGTTTGTGAATTATTTCTATGGGTTGATTTCCTTTCTGCTTAATTCCAAAGGACTCTAGCTGTAGTAGGTTTTTGTTTATTTTATCTATTATGAATCAATTTTGACTGCTATACTATTTATTACAATGTATTTAGCCTGGGATTTTAACCTTTTCATGTTTCCATCTTTTTTTGTCTACAAATCAGAGATTTATTTCAATGACAATGATCTTCCACACTCAGTCATTTTGTACCTTTCCAAATATATGAATACCATGTTAACAGAACATCTGTTAGTTTATTGCTTCTTTCACATTTTATTTGCCAGTTTAGTGCCATGTCATTTATAAAATGTGGGTAAATAGATTATGTTTGAGGTTTTATTGAAATTCCAGTTGACTGAAAAGTTATTTTGAAAACTGTCTTTCATCTAAGACGTTCAAATGCACTGCAGTCATTTAAATTCTCCTCCATAATTCATACAAGGTTGGAGGGCTCAGGAAGGTAATCAGGTGAACCAAAAAGAGAAGGCTTTTGTATCTCTTGGTCTTGTCTTCATACCTTATACCTTTTAAAGAAGAGGGAATAACAATAACAATAACAATACCAAAGACCCATTTCTTTTACTTTCTTCTTTTTTTCTCTTCAGCGTCTAATATCTGTCTTCCTTTTTAGAACGACCACACTGGGCATTGTGTCAGTGGGATCCAGTAACCTACTTCTGGTCTGGATGAAGAGTGGGAAAATTTCCCGCTCCCCACCTGTGGGCAGACAGAACTAGCAGTGGAAGGGCTTTGAATGAAGTTGTGTTGTGCTCTGGCAGTGAAGGTCCAACTGTTTGCAATACTGGTGTCTCGGCAACTACGCTCATGCTGCCTAACTTCCAGAATCTCTTTGGGTCCCACGTTTTCCAGAACCACTTCTCTCCAGTTTGCAGATTTTATATTTTTCCAATAATTTCCTTTTCACTCTGGACAGCCCATACATTCTGTTGCTTGCACCATGAACTCTACAATCATTAACCTATATCCGTGGGAAGGCAGCTAATATGGTATTGTGGAAACTTGACTGACCTGCTTTGCGTGGGTCATAGATCTGATTCTTGACAGAACAAAGAATACGAGTCCTACCCACTCTTGCTCTAACTCTTGAGTATGACGATGGAACAAAAGAAACATAAATAAGTATGTGTTACAAGTGTGTTTTTAAAGTTTCAAAACATTAAGAGAGTTTTGAAATCACTGAAACCTTTTTTTTTTTGCTGAAGTTCAGAAGTAAATATGGTCCCTGTCACAAAACACATGTATTTTTATGCTCTATTTCTGTTTTCCAAAGGAGCTCTTACATTAGGGTAGTAGGAGGGGCATCTTCAGATAGGCAACTTTCACTTCTCAGCATCCTACCTGCAAGGGTCCCTTGCGTTATCTTTTAAACAACCGTTCATTTTTTTAAATTTTATTTTTTAATTTTTAAATTTTTTTAAAGATTTAATAACTGTTCATTTTAAACAACAGCAAAGTAAAATTATTCAAATTGTTGTCATTTCTGGAAAATGGCTCTCACTCCACCCTTTTACTATATCTTCCAGGAAACTTAAACACAATTTGGAAACAAATGGCAGGTCAGGACTTGATTTTCTTGCTCTAAAAGGAACGTGGAGGACAAAATTTTAAGTTCGGGTTGAAGCATTTAGGTTTCTATTTCAAATGGAGTTTTGAATTTGTTGTAATATCTTCTTTTATAATGAAAACAGGCATTGACTTATACTAAGGGAGATGCTAGCATCTTCCCCATCCTTATATATTATACTTTCTGTTCTGTGTTAGTTTTGTGTTCACAAGAACTCCTGCCCGTTTTTCTTTTGTTTTGCTCTCATCCAGGGAAAATTTCAGTATATTGCCTACTACTGTTATTTACATGTAAGTTGGCAGATGAAAATTCAACAGTTTTTAAACCAGTAAAGTACTGGTGAAGACTAGAGAAAGGACTTGAGCTTTTCTCCTTTCTGCACCCCAAGGCTCCATTAATGTTAATTATTGTCAGTGCTTATTTTCTACCAGGGTATAAAGACTAAATCTTCATCTACATGGGAAATTATTTTGACTACAGGATCTGACTAGATACTTGAGTTACTTAGACAAATGGTCAATTCATTTCAGTAAGTGGTTTGACCAATTTAGTAAATTTATTTTAAATGATTAAATTGTTCATGTTTGTATTTATAATATATTTATTTCATCAGGAAACATCTGCAGGCTGCCAGGCACTGTGCTAGGCATTAACTATATGAAGACTTCTTTATCTTTTAGTAATTTTATCATTTGCTCAATCATCTTCAAAGCTAAACTGAGACAATACCATGGTATTAAATCACTTTATATTAAAACTGCATTAATTATAATTATGTTGGATTGACTGGAGTAATGACTTAGGAGTTGTTACATTCAAATGAAACTAACCTTATTTTTGAGACAAGTAAATTTTCTAACTCTTAAAAGAGAAATCAGTGATTTTTAGGCCGATTTATGCAAAATTTGGTCAAATATCCTGGCAAGAATTATATAGAGAAATCCATCTTTCAAAATTATTTTTCCATTTGAGGAACCAGACACAATGTGGAATTAGTGCACAATACTTGTTTTTTAAAAATAATTTTTATATCCATATGAAATTAGAATAGAGATCATTAAATTAATAGAGATCACTCTAAAATTAGGAGTCTTAAGTAAATATAAAATAGTAATAAATTATAAGAATATATTATTTATTCGATGATCATCTTCAAATAATCTTGCTCTTTATTTTTGAATTGAGGGTCAAATGCCATCCTGTGAATCCTTTTTTAATTCCCATGTGAGAATTAATTACTCTCTCCACTGTCTTCCCACAGCATTTTTATACCCTTATTACAGCCCTTAACACATTGAATCTTCATTATTTTTTTACCCTGTCTTCCACACTGGACTCTTGGTTCTGAAGTAATGTTTTATTCACAGCAGTGTTCCCACGGAGCCAGTCACAGAGTGGGCAATCAATAAATGTTGTTAAATGAAATGAGTGCAACGTTCTCCTAAGCAAATATTTTACTAATTTTCCATTTCCCTATTCTATTTTTTTTTGTTCTTATTTCCTAATGCTTATCTTTTCCTGTCTTCTCATTGCATTTACCATATTTGCAAGTATTCACCTTACTGCCTTTGCCTACTCATTACTTCCAAAATTCCCATGCTTGCTGGAATTTCCTTGTGTCATCTCTTGTTTCAAGTGGCTCATGCCAGCCCTTGTCTGCTACTGGAAATCCCTTTATGAGGTCATATCACTTATTTTGGAATCTAAAACCTCCATCATCAAAGCATAATAGTGCAATAATGACTGGTGAGCACAATTTATTATCTTAGGAGTGTTGGCAATATTCTAAACTAATCCAAAAAGGTGGTCTCATGAAGGAATTAAGAATAAAGATTTTGAACAAATGCCTATTTTAGGAAACTACTGCCTTGTTTAGTAATAAGATAGAACCATGGCAACACACCCAAAGATAAGAATTCTATAACTTACTTTTTTTTTTTTTTAAAGATTCTAATTATTTATTTGTCAGAGAGAGGGAATACAAGCAGGGGAAGCAGCAGCCAGAGGGAGAAGCAGGCTGCCGGCTGAGCAAGGAGCCTGATGTGAGACTCTATCCCAGGACCTTTGTTTGGATCATGACATGAGCCGAAGAAAGGTACTTAACTGACTGAGCCACCCAGGCATCCCAAGAGTTATACAATTTATATTAGTCCATAGACTATTTGTTTTGGGGACTCTGTTAATACATTTGCTTCAAGGTCCTGGACTTTATTTACATGGTAACCTTGTGAGGGTAATGTCTGCAGTCTATTGTTAGGTTCTTGTCTCCCTGTTGAAGTCAAAACAGGAGTCTACAGTGATTGTGGTGTGGCAGAAACTTGGGTGTTTCAGGAACTCCGTAGGTGTAAGAAGGTAAGAAAATGTATGCACAAATAATGTCATACATCGAAAATAGCCAGATTAAATTAGAAAGTGAAAGATATTTTCAGGTGTGAAATTTTAACTTTTTACTTTTTCTTCTCCTTCTCTCCTCCCCTCCTTTCCTCCACCTCCTCAGCTGAAGAATGTGGAGTTAGTCTTTTTAGTTCATGGTACAGTGTAGCACTGATCCCCACAAGACCCCTCTCTTGTTTTGTTAGCATATTTCTTCTTATGTTATTATCCTTCAGTTGTTCTCCCCTGTATGGACAATGATTTTAATATGTAAAATATATAGTAATATTTTTGATATATTTTAAATTTACATAAAGTTAATTTCACCATAGATCCCATTTTGTTTTTCACTTTTTCCATATTATGTTTTAAGATACATCTTTATTCTTAGGACACACATTAAAAAGTTTATTTCTTCCTATTCTCCTCCTTTTTCTTTTTTTTTAAAGATTTATTTATTTTAGAGAAAAAGAGAGAGAGCATGAGCAGGGGAGAAGCAGAGAGAGAGGGAGAAAAACAGGTTCCCCACTGAGTGTGGAGCCCCACAGGGAGCTTGATCCTACGATCCTGAGATTATGACCTGAGCTGAAACCAAGAGTCCAACGCTCCACTGACTGAGCCACCCAGGGATCCCAAAAGTTTATTTCTTCTAATGGTGAGAAGTATTCCACAGTACGCATCCACCACCTTTATCCTGCTCCGTTCTCCTGGTGAGCAATACCTAGATGTCCTCAATCCCTCTGCGAGATGCATACTCTCACATGTCCCCTCATTGAGAATTTCTCTGGAGAGGGAATTCCAGTAGAAGATTTTTTGGGCATAAGGTATAATTCTTAATATTACTAAGAATTGCCACATTGCTCTCCAGAATAGTTACACCATTTTACAAAACACGGACTGAACTATGGTGGTTTCTGTTTCTCCATATCTAATTTTTCCCAATCCTTAGGGTTTAAAGTGGGTTCTCATTGTGTATTTACTCACTTTATTCTCATTATGAGTCAAATTGAGTATTTCTTCATACAATTATTTAACAATTGGGCTTCCCTCTTTCTTTTTTTCTTTCTTTTTTTTTCAAAGATCTTCTTTATTTATTTGACAGAGAGAGACACAAGGAAAAAGGGAACACAAGCAGGAGGAGTGGGAGAGGGAGAAGCAGGCTTCTGGCTGAGCAAGGAGCCTGACACAGAGCTTGATCCGAAGACCCTGGGATCATGACCTGAGCTAAAGGCAGACACTTAACTACTGAGCCACCCAGGCGCACCTGAGCTTCCCTTTTTCTTAAATGATTATCAAGTTTGGGTTTCTTTTCTTTTTCTTATTTTCCTGAAGTAATTCCAACCTAACCTCCAGCATTTGTCATTCCTTTGTCAATTTCAGATATGGCAAATTTCTTTTCCTATAGTGTCATTGTTTGTTAGCTTTGTCTAAGATATTCTTTTTTTGAACAAATATCCTTATTTTTATGCATCCAAACCCATTAATATATACACTTTTAGTTAAAGATTATACTTTCGCCTTCTCTTTTAAGACCATTAGTATATCTGGATGTTGCGGGGTTAGATGTCAATCCTCTTCCCCTAGTTTAGGGTCATTAAAGAAAAGAAGGGTGTTAACATAGTTATTCATAGATCTTTAATCTGTTATTTTGTTTTTTATATCTTTTTATTTACTTATTTTTTTACTGCTCTGCTACGCTGTTAATTTTTTTTTTTTTTAAAGCATGTTGTATGGGGTGCCTGGGTGGCTTAGACAGTTAAGTGTCTGCCTTTGGCTCAGGTCATGATTCCAGGGTCCTGGGATCAAGTCTTGTGTTGGGCTCCCTGCTTCTCCTTCTCCCTCTGCAGTTCTCTGTCAAATAAATAAATAAAATCTTCAAAAATCAAAAAAACAAATATGTTGTATTCTTGTAAAAAAAAGTCTAGCTAGATTTCAATTGTGATTGCAGTGCTTTGATACATAATTTATGGAAAATAGACATTGTAATAATATTAAGTCTTCCTTTACAGAAGCACAGAGTATCTTTTCACTTCAGATGTCTTGTATATTTCCATAGAGTTTGGCATCTTACTTTAAGAGGTCTTATGAATTCTTTTTTAATTCCTAGATCTGTAGTGTGTTTGCTTTTATTGAAAATGATATATTTTCTATTTGCTGTTGAGAAAAAAGTGCCATAGAATTTGTACATTTGTCCTGCATTACTCTGACAATGCATTGCTGGATACTGCTTTTTAAATCTAATCTGATTGTCTCCATCAGTCTGAAGATTTGAATTTATTTATAGTTACTACACTTGTTTCTATACTGAGACTTTAAAAATGTCATCTTACTTTGTATTTTCTCTTTACATATTTTTAGTTTTCATTTTTCTCCTGCTTTGCATTGGAGAAACCAAACTGTCTTTTGTTGATTAAGATGCAATATATTGATTTTTCTGCTTTTTCAGTTGTGGCCATTAACATTTCGAGGCACATGTAAAGTTAATTTTGGGGGCCAAATTTATGAATTTACCAATACCTATATATTAACTCAAGTAAAATAAGTATTTTGTACCTTTTCATGCCTTCACTTTTGGGGTTCTGCTACTATGTTGGCATAATTTAAGTTCTACAATTTTAGTTTTTTGTTGAATGGATTTCCTTTTTTTCTTCCTTCTTTTCTTTTCTTCCTGTTTGCTTGCCTTTTATTATTAAAGATTTCTGGTCCTTGCTATTTTATACAATGATAACTATTTTTTTTTCGTGTTTCTAGTAGTACTCTACTTTTTATTTTTTTATTTTATTTATTTGACAGAGAGAGAGAGATTCCAAGTAGGCAGAGAGGCAGGCAGAGAGAGAGGGAGAAGCAGGCTCCCTGCTGAGCAGAGAGCCCGATGTGGGGTTTGATCCCAGCACCGTGAGATCATGACCTGAGCTGAAGGCAGAGGCTTTAACCCACTGAGCCACCCACGTGCTCCTCTACTTTTTATTGTAGTACTTTCTCAAAGAATGCTTTTAGACAATCCTTGTTAAACCACATCTCTGAAGTCTTAACCACATAAGAATGTCTTAATCTCACTCTTACTTTTAAATGACAGTCCAGGAAAATTAAAGTATTCTAAAATCAGAATTTATGGAAAATAGACATTGTAATAATATTAAGTCTTCCTTTACAGAAGCACAGAGTATCCACATATTTTGATACATGAACCTACAGGAAGAAGGTTCCTTCCATATTTTGAAAATATCCATCTATTGTCTTCTTTCCAGTGCTTTCTTTCATTAGGGAGTTAGATATCAATCTGATTATCATTCTTTTTTTGAGTAATCTGCTCTTTCTCTTTTAGAAACTTGTCTTGGATAATCTTGAATTTCACTATAATGAGTTCAGGTATAGAAAATTTCTTTTCTATCATTTTTGTCATGCTAAGAATTCATTTTATCTATTTCAATCATTTGTTTTGTTTTGTTTTGTTCTGGAAACTCCTATGTTCTGATTATTGGAACTTTTTGTTTCTGGCGGAGTTTTTCAGCTCCAGCTCCATCTTCTAGGAACTTACTATGTTGATCTTTGCCACTACAAATTCTGCTATTTATGGCTTTCATTTTTTCTTCCTGTAGGTTCATGTATCAGTTAGCTTTTTTTTTTTGGACAGAGAAAGAGAGAGATCACAAGTAGGTGAGAGGCAGGCAGAAAGGGGGAAGCAGGCTCCCTGCTGAGCAGAGGGCCCGATGAGGGGCTCTATCCCAGAACCCTGAGATTATCACCCAAGCCGAGGGCAGAGGCTTTAACTCACTGAGCCATCTAGGCACCCCTATCAGTTAGCTTTAAAATCAAAATTACATGTGCACACAATCAAGTAAAGTTCAATAGTACCACAAATTGTGTTATGAAAAATAGTAGGCCTTCAACCCTTTCTACTTTCTAATTGGAAACCACCACTCTCAACTCTTAACTGGTTATTTGGTGTATATATATCTATATATACTAAATAAAATGTGTCAGTTCTTATTTTTTGCATTTTAGACATTGTCTATTGATTTGATAATTTGCAAGATAAAAATTTTAGGTCTCTTCTACCCTTCCATTCAATTACAAGCCTCCCCTACCCCCAATTTCCTAACTGTATTCCATTAATATGGTTATACAATTATTTTGGTCACAAAAAATACATTATTCACATTATTACATCTTCGATCCATTAATAAGTGCTTAGAATATAACCTAGTATGCAGTAAATTCTATATGGCTATACGCTAAGTATAAAAAATGAATAATCAGTATAAAAAAATCCATATTAGAACCTCGAAAGGAACTGTGTAGTCTTCAAATTCAAGCTCCCATTCATCCATTATATGACCCAACTACCCAACATTATATGACCCAAAATAGCTACCAATTTTGTCTTCTATTTATTTCTTAAATAACTCTCTAGACTATAAACTTCATAAAGACAATTACCATATCTGTTTGCTTATGATGTTATTTCTAGTTTTTGTGTATCACAATATCAGAAATACATAGTGAGTGTTCAATACAATTTTTGTTAAATAATGAATTATACACCCCACACTATAGTGTTAATATATTTTTCTGTTCTATAGCTCCCCCTCTAGATTGAATTTCTTGAATACTAGAATTTTCTATATCCCAGTGCCTGGGATATATCAGGTACAAATAAATATCTGTTATGTGAATGAATGAATGAATGAAAGCATTTGGATAGGAGAAGGATTCAAGCCTAGTAAGTTAGACTTTGTGGCAGTATTGCTCTGAGAAACACTTTGACTGCTGAAGTTAATAAGGCAGAAGAACTTAATGTTATGTTGGGTCTACTTGGTGTCAGTTTAAAAAAAATAACAAGCATTTAACTCAGACAGACCATCGAAAGTAACTAAGACATCTAAGGCACACTAAAGTAAAGCCAATTATCCTGACAATGAGGGGTATTTTGTGTTTGCTAGGCATTTAATTCCCAGAGCTGAGAATGTATTTTTAGTAACAATTCAGAGAGTAACATTTCTGGTCCCTTCCATATAATCTGAAGAACCCTACTCCAGAAACAGAATAATATTCCTACCAAAAGGATCTACACTGTTATATTTATACCAAGTTAACTTATAAAACTAAAGTAATAATGAGGAAAATAGTAAGACTGTAAGTATTCTAGGTGATTAAAATGTCTTATTACTAAATGTAATAGATAAACATCTTATTCTTAATAATGTAAATGCTTGACTTATATCAAAATATTATTATACTTTACAGTGAGGGACTGCTAATTGGCCTATCTATAAAATGAAAAGAAATCTTTTTATTTGAAATCTTAATTAACTCTGTGCTACATGTATGAGCAAAGCACCAATAGTACAACACATTGTTCCAGTAAAATGACAATTGACTGATCTACTTCACCGAGAGAAGCAAAATAAAGTAACTGACATGACTTATGACAGTCATATACAGATAATGCAGATAACAAATATGCTGATTTACTTCCTTTTACATACACATAAAATCACTCTTTGTTAGCATGCACAGCAAACTATTTTATTTATATTTTCCTTCATATTACACAAGAAAGATTATATTTAACGTTGCTAAGGATAAGCATTCCAAACATGCCACCAAGTATTTCTTAAATGTTTTAATTTTGTGAAAATATTTCAGATGACACACAAAATGACAAAGCTGTGCCCCTCCTTTTGCTGTGTTCATTATAGTTGTATTGAACAGGGTACTATTTTTACACTGTGGTATTTCCATACCATTTGCAATGCTACAGTATTTTAAGCCCCTTTAAAAATTCCAAGAAATTGTTACTTCTCTGTAGGAAACTATGATCCAGGAAAAAAAAGTCATGCATTAAACAATTTTTAATGCTTTTATTTAATAAATATTTATCGCTCATTCATTCTGTGCCAGGAAATCTGCTAGAAGATAAAAAAAAAATCTACCACACACACACACACACACACACACACACACACACACACACACGAGTGTCTTATCTCTTGGTGCCACAAAAGAGGTCCAGCAGCAATGAAAGGATGTTTAGTGAAGGGGATGAAACAACTTCTGGTTTATGAGAAGAGAAATACTTCAGGGAGAAGGAACCAGGTGAATTGGGCATTGAAGAATGGGCAAAATCTTGACAAGTAGAGATGACAGGGAGGGGACTGGGTAGAAGCACTGGGAAAAGCACAGAGGCAGGAAATTTGAGATCTGCAGCTCAGCTGGATGGATGATAGGGAGGAATGTACTGGAAAGCACTAGGAGGTAAGTGAGATTCATATAAATGACAGTCCTAAAGACCCCCCTGAGGAGTTTGCACCTTGATGATAATTGACAGGGAGATGTTAGAGGTTAGCATATATTTGATCGCAAACATTTATTCCTTGCTTGGGCATTTTATTAAGTTTTTTTTTTAAAGACAACTTCTAAAGAGCAGTTTTAGGTTCATAGCAAAATTGAAAGGAAGGTATATATAGATACCGCATATTCTCCTTGCTCCTACTCACACACAGTCTCCCTCATTATCAACTCCATCTCCCACCAGAGTGGTACATTTGTTATGACATGATCTACAACGACACATCATTATTATCCTAAGTCTGTACTTTATATAAGGGCTCACTCTGGTAGTGTACATTCTATTGGTTTGACAAAATATTAGGGCATATAGCCACAATTATAGTATCTTTTTTTTTTTTAAGATTTTGTTTATTTTTCTGTGGGGGGGAGAGCATGAGCAGGGGTGGGGGGCAGAGGGAGAAGCAGGTTCCACACTGAGCAAAAAGCCCGATGTGGGACTTGATCCTAGGACCCTGGGATCATGACCTGAGCCACAGGCAGACGCCCCGCTGACTGAGCCACCTAGGCATCCCGCCACCATTATAGTATCTTAAGGAGTATTTTTACTGCAATAAAAACCTTTGTGCTCTACCTCTTCATCTCTTCCTTTCCTCTAACCTCTGGAAACCACTGACATTTTTACTCCCTCCATAGGAGCTTTGCCATTTCAAGAATGTCAATGTAGTTGGAATTATATGATACGTAGCTTCTTCAGATTAGCTTCTTTTACTTAGTAATATGCATTTAAGGTTCTTCGATGTCTTTCACGACTTGATAGCTTACTTCTTTCAAGCACCAAATAATAATCCACTGTCTGGGTGCACCAAAGTTTATCCATTCATGTGCTTAGTTGTTTCCAGTTATGAACGAAGCTCCTATAAACATCTATATGCAGATTTCTGTGGGCACACAAGTTTTCAATTCCTTTAGATAAATATGAGGGAGCATAGTAGCTGGATCATATGATAAGAGTATTTTTTTAAAAGATTTTATTCATCTATTTGTCAGAGAGAGAGAGAGAGAGACCACAAGTGGGGGGGCAGGGAGAGGGAGAAGAAGGCCCCCCATGAGCAAGGAGCCCAATGTGGGACTCGATCCCAGGACCCTGGTATCATGACCTGAGCTGACAGTAGACACTTAACCGACTGAGCCATCCAGGTGTCCCAAGAGTATGTTTAGTTTTGTAAGAAACTCCCAAATGTCTTCTAAACTGGCTGTACCATTTTACATTCCCACCAGGATGGTGAAGGACAGTTCCTCTGGCTCCACATCTTTGCCAGCATTTGGTATTGTCAGTGTTCTAGATTTTGTCCATTCCAATAGGTGGGTACTAGTATTTTGTTGCTATAACTTACATTTCCCTGAAGATATATGATGTGGACCATTTTTTTTCACATGCTTATTTGCCATCTGTATTTCTCCTTTGGTGAGGCAACTCTTAAGGTCTGTGGCCCATTTTTTAATTAGGTCATTTGCTTTCTTATTGTTGAGTTTTAAGAGTCCTTTGTGTGTTTTGGATAACAGTCCTTTATCAGATATGTCTTTTGCAAATATTTTCTCCCTGTCTGTGGCTTATCTTCTCATTCTCTTGGCAGTGTTTTTCATAGGATAGAATTTTTTTATTTTAATGAAATCCAGCTAATGAATTATTTCTTTCATGGACTGTGTCTTTCACATGGTATCTAAAAAGGCATCACAATAACTAAGGTCACCCACATTTTATTCTATGTTATTTGCACATGTATGGGCCTTTCTGGGTTTTCTATTTTGCTTATTGTATTATTTGGCTATCTTTGCTCCAATAAATAATATGTGCTGTTTTCTTTCTTATACTTTTATTATAGATCTTGATATTTGGCAAAGCAAGTTTTCTCTTTTCATTCTATCAAATTGTTCAGCCAAATCTTAGAATTTTATTTTTTTTAATATGAGTTTTAGACTCAGTTTGCCTGGCTGTACATAGAATCCTGTGAGATTTTCAATTGAATTGTATAAAATTTCCATATGAGTTAGTGGAGAATTAACTTAATTACCATATTGAGTCACTCCATTAGTGAACTTAGTACATCTTGATATTTCCTCAAGTCTTCTTTTATGTCCTTCAACAAAAGTTGCAATTTTCTCAACAAAAGTCTTGCTCATCTTTTGTTAGGTTCCTTCTGATGGTTGTTATTATATTTTCTAATTAGTTTTTTGTTTGTCTACTAGAAAGCTATTAATTTTTGAACATCAGTCTTGCATCTAAGAACATTGCTGTCCTCTCTTATTAATAAAAGTTTATTTGTGAACATCTTTTGATTTTCTCTTTGTTCAATTGTATTGTCTGAATACAAAAATTTTGCTTCTTTTCTCTTTTTACCCTTTTTTCCCTTGACTTCTTGCAAGAATTTCCAGTACAATATTTATTATATTGACCAAGCAATCATAATTATTATCCTTTTGATTTTGATAGGATTGTTTCTAAAACTTTATTGCTTATATGGAATCTACCATAGGTTTTCGCTTAATATACTATATAAGTATATCTTCCTTCTATTTCCTTTATTTTACTTTTGTTTCTTGTTTACTAAAATTTTATTTTTTGAATCATGGTTGAATGTCTATTACAGCAAATGTTTTCTTCTGCATCTTTTGAAATGATAACATGATTTTTCCTCAATCTGCTAATGTATTTAATTACACCAATAAATCTTCCAATAGTTAACCATTCTTTCACGCCAGCACTTTGTTTTGTTTTAAATACACGGCTGGAAATTAGAGTGCTTTTAACTCAAGATTATGTGCATTTGATGTGTTCTACAAGAGATTTAATCATTTTCTCAGACTCAGAACTTCACTTTTGGATTGCTATAATTAGGTAAGCTTATGAAACTTTCACTGTTACATTAGTGATTTGAATGAAAATGGCTTTATTTAAATCAATATAATTTAATGAAAAACATTTTAATTTTAGTTTAAGTTAAATTTTCCCTCTATTGCTAATATTTGGTATTAAAATTACTAAATTAGGTTCTTTTTACATGAGAGATTACATTCAACACACACACACACACACACACACACACACAAAGTATTTAAATATAAATTATTACCATTTTACCATGTATCCAGTCTTCTAATACAACATGTAAATAATCAGAATCTCTAGCTCAAGACTCAAATTATCTTTTCTTCACATATAACATTAGGTTATCTCAATTGTAGGAGGGGTAGGATATCAGTAACATCCCTCTGTTCTCATGCTTTTTTAACAAAATCACAGAGTTTCCCTTGACTGCCTGAAAACGGAAAACAGTTTTCTAGATTTTATCAAGTTATATTAATTTTAGTGCAAATCCCTGTTACTAAATGCTCAATAGTAAGTCTATAAATTTTATAAAATAAGCCTTTCTTCAGGAATTCTACACAATTTTTATGTTCTTTCCATTAAGTTGAATAAAAGCATATCTATATTTTTATCTACAAAAAGATTAAAATGGGATTAATATTAAGAAGTGATAAATGTCATGTAGAATCCCTAGGTGTAAAATACAGATATTCCATTTTCTCTTTATTTTATAACAGGAATTATTTAAATTAAATTATGTTAAAGCAATCATCACCATCAGTGTGACTCACTTGCCTATGATTAGACTGGATGGAAAAAAGGATTGCCTGGAATAATCACTGATTTAAACTTTCATTCTTGCTGAGTTAGATTCCTGGTGATGGTGTGTTTAATCATTATATGTATAATGACTATGGAAATTGGTATAAGAAACAGAAATCACAGACGTATTAAAGGAAATTAGCAAATCTTTTTGGAAAACAAAGCATCGTCATGACATAATGTGAAACACACTGAAATTCCCTGCTGAATAAATTATGAATGTTGAGCTTACTGTTTTGCATGATATTGTACTGTTATATTGCTTCTGTGTTAGATAAAATCAAATTTATCTTTACCATTTGAAAAGAGAAAGAAGCATGATCAACATTCCTGGTCTACAATGGCACTGTCCAGTAAAATTTTCTGCAATGATGGAAATGTTCTATGTCTGCACTAAAATAATAGCCATCACTGTCAAAGACACTGAGTGCTAGAAATGTGGCTAGTGCAATAAACAGCTGGATTTTCCATTTTATTAAATTTTAATTAATTAAATCCTACGTACGAATATCACATTTGGCTAGTTTTACCATATTGGACCGTGCCGGCTAAGAATCTTAGGTTTTCCAATCTTGACATTAAAGCTATAATTTGTTACTATAATTTCAACTTAACTCTTGTTTCTATAAAATGGGTATATCAAACTTGAAGTTTGAATATCTAATATTTAAACCTGTCAGGTAATATTTTTGCATATACGGAGATTAACTTAACGTTCTAAATAACATGTTATCTCAAATTAGAAAGATTCTGGACAGAGCAAATGATGAAGATTTTATTCTATGTAGAGAGAGGTGGTAAAGAGTTAGTATGTCTGACGGATATGTTTCTACTAGTTACCAGGTCAACAGAATTCTGATTATTATGATTTTTTACAGTAATTAATATAATGAAATAAATATAAAATGTCCAAACTAAAATGATTTTTTATTTTCTGATAATATAAAAAATTCCAATAGGATTGCTTGTTGGTAACTTTCTTAAAATAAAAATTTTTGCCAGGTCTAGCTATTATATAACTCAGAGGACCAGAAAAATAACTTAATATATGAAATATATTAATTTCTTTTTAATTTGGACCCTTCCCTGAGGCCCATATTTTCAAGGGAAATTAAACTGTCCTGTAAAATTACAGAGCTATGTATTACATTAACATTTTAAGAGCTAGAAATAATAAGAAACCACATTTTTACACTGCAAATGACTACTGCCATAAAATCTTTTATGTAAATCTCTTTATTGCTTAGTATTTAAATTATAAATTAAAAATTGATGTAAAATTGTTGTATATACTCTATGTGGAGGATAAGAAGAGAACAAGAAACAATTTTCTCAGACCCTAAACTCAAAAGCTAGATTCCACATTGGCTTTTCAAAAAATGTTCCCATAAATATTTTTATTCCAAACTAAGGAATAGTATATAACTACATAATTTATGTTAAGGAGTTTTTTGGCACCTGAATTTCAGACATTAAGTATTGTCTAGACTTTCTCTAATATTTCTAATATATATGTGTATATATACTATACATACATAATTACATACATAATTAAGACCTATATATAATCCCTTTGGTAATACTGCTTAAATAACATCATTAGTCACTAATTCACACACATACACACCCACATACACACACACACTGCCAAAATATTTTGGAATGCCAAAATATCATTTTTAAAAACGTAAAAACGTAACTCTCATAAAAATATAAAATAAACACATGTTGAAGATTTTTTTATCTTAATATTTTATCATTTCTTTTAAACTAAAGAGTAAATCAGCAGAATGGTAAAGCTAACTAAGAATTTTCTGAATAGCATTTATATCACTAGTCAATAAAGGAATGCTAATATAAATTGGCTAAATTATTTTTTGTATCAATTTTTAAATTTACATTGTAGTTATTAACATATAGTGTAATATTGGTTTCAAGAGGAGAATTTAGTGATTCAGCAAGCTGGCTAAATTAGAGGCAAGCCTGATTAATGTCTTTTAAAGCAAGAAAACATAATCTGTGTGGCTATCTTTTCTACTGGAAAGAGGTAATTTATATCTCTTTTGAACAAAAACACACAATTTAAAATATAACTTTAAGTGTTGGGCCTTAATCGATAGTAAATAGGAAGTGCAACAAAAGTACATCCCCTGCAGGCGTGAATTTGAGCTCCAAAGGCCTTGTCAGCCAATGCCCAGCCCACACTGATAGGACATGCAGCCACTCTGGCTCTGATTCGCAGGTTTCGGATAACTTTTTTTTAACAGAAAGGAAGTATCACATTTTAGAACTTTTCAGGATGATATTTTTAAAAATTAGAACTCCTTATTATAATAAAAAGCCAAAGGTTATCTTATCGCTTTGGAAGCTCTTGTAGGATAATTTTATTTTGTAATTTATGACACAAGTTTTACCAATGTTGATAAACTTGGAAATCAGAAAATTGTATATTTCAATATGCTAAAGGAACGAATCCAGGAATCCTTTCAATTACAACTGTTGATGAAACTTTCAATTATAAGTCCGTATGCATGACAATGTACAATGTGGAATAGGATCCTTCCAGCTTTCTGCCAGAAATAGTACACTACCATTGTAGAGACTACTCTGCTATCATGGGTCAAATTAAGACTGTCCAAAAACTAAAAACGTTATTTGGCATATTTCTAGTTCGGGGGGCAAAATCTAAAACTGGAATGTAACCACAATATTGAAAGAATTTCCCTCCCTTCCTTTTACCTTTCCTTCCCTTCCTCCCTCTTTTCCTCCTTTCTCTTCTTCCTTCCTTTTCTCCTTTCTCTCTGTCTCCCTCCCTCCCTCCCTCCTTCCCTTCTTTCCTTCCACTCTCCCTTCCCACTTTTCTTTCTGAATGCTATCACAGAATTTTTTGGTACAATGGTCAGTGAGCATAGGGATCTAACTGCCTTGCCTCCCCTCTTCTATTCAGCTGCAGGAGTACTGACAGTATTGACTCCCTCTTTGGCCTTCCATCTTGTTCATGCCCGTGCAATGACCTCCTTCAATGCTACAGGTTCTAGGCCCCTTGGAGGTTACTGTGTGCCCTGACCGGAATGTGGAAAGGCTTGTTCTGTTCTTCCCTAAAGTGGTGAACAGAAGATACCACTCTAGATAACTAGCAGAGATGACTGGTAGACAGAAGGCACCACTTTAGATAATTATCCTTCAACCTCACCTCAATGCCCTCACTCGACAGAAGCTGAAGATTAAGGTCTGGACTGGGTGGAGAACAGCTGTGTAGTCCCTGGATCTTCTGTCCACCTGACCTGTTAGTAAATTACTCTAAATAAAACTGTATAAATGGTATGGAGTGGCTTGCTTCGGTTTTTGATCTCAAAGTGACTTCTCCATTTGGAAGACATTTTACTGCCCCTCCTTCACCTTCTGCCACCAGCAATCTCAGGAATATGTTCAATAGAATTAAAAAAAAATTCTGTTTTTTTCCAAAGGAAAACTTGGTGTCCATGAGATTGGACATATCTGGATAATCTAGGGTAATCTTCCCATTTGAAGGTTCTTAATTTAATCACATATTCCACGTGGCTTTTTCTATGCAAGCTACCATATTTACAGTTCCCAGGGATGTGGACATCTTTCAGGGGCCATTATTCTGCCCAAGGTGACCTGCACCCATGCTGTAAAGTTTGAAAGTTACCATCCACAGACCCCAAGCTTCTGTTAGAACTAATCAGTGGGACCTAGATTAAAGAGGTTTATGTTCTCCTTCTTGTGAAATGGTGGGATACCTGGAAAATAATTTGCGGAAATCCAAATACTCCATAATTTGGTGAGGTTAGGGCAGAGTCATACAGCGGGATGCAGGGGCCTTAACAAGCAAGTCAGCACACAGATTAAAAAAAAAAAAAAGAAGACGGGGGGAAAAATAAAAAAGAAAGGAACCACAATGCAGTGCTTCGCCAAGAAAAGAAAAAAAGAAAAAAAAAAAAAAAAGAGACCGCATAGGCTGGGTTTCCTTCTGAAGTGAGAAGTTGAAGTAACAGAAAATGCCCAGATAGGATTTTTTATTTTTTTCTTTCTTTCTGTATTGGATGGTGGCAGAAAGTTCTCTCCCAAATTATTTCAGAGATCCAATGCAATTCTGTTCAAAGTAATGAGGGAAATATTTGCAATATTAAGTATTAAAACATACTGTAAACTTAAAATAGTGAAAAGACAGTCTCAAGTAGTCAGGCCTTATTACAGACAAGAATTCGGAATAAGAAAAATGGCATTAAAAAAATTGTACTAGTGGGGCGCCTGGGTGGCTCAGTGGGTTAAGGCTTCTGCTTTCGGCTCAGGTCATGATCTCAAGGTCCTGGGATCGAGCCTCACATCAGGCTCTCTGCTCAGCGGGGAGCCTGTTTCCCCCTCTCTCTCTGTCTGCCTCTCTACTTGTGATCTTTCTCTCTGTATCAAATAAATAAATAAATAAAATATTAAAAAAAATTGTACTAGAAAAAAAATTGCACTAGAGCTACTATTAATATTTTGGGTTATTTTCATTTTTTCTTTATGATGGTTTCTCTTTTTTATATTTTTAAGAATAAATCTGAATCACTTAATGTAACATATATAACATTGTATCAAAGCGCAAAATCATATGGCAACAATAATACACACACACACACACACACATATTCATATAAACATACATACACCAATGTTACACCTCACACTTCATTAAATTTATTCATTAAAGAATTTAAATATGCTTTTCTTTGATCTTGTCCAAATTAAAGAATAATGAAGTATGTATAATAGAAAAGAAGGCAAGGAACAAAATCTTCCACAGCTAAGAAGATAGAATTGCAGAAAGATTACTTTACCATATACTGCCCAACATTTTAGGTTTCTCTGTTTTTCATCAAAGCAGATCTGGCAGAGAAACACATGTTTTCAGTTTTATTCCATGAAAAGATAATCTTCACTTTAGCATTCATTATGCACAATGTATGCAAAATGCAATGAGCCAACTGACTCACACTTTGGTGTCATGCAAATAAAACCTAAACACAAGAAAGTGTAACATCTAGTAAAATGTGCATAAAACCACAAAGGCGAAGATAAGAAAATGGATACCAGGGAAATGCAATTAGCACATTCACGGAGGGCAACTAGTAGGATTTGGAGATGAGCCATACAAATATAATTTTGTTCTTTTGGCTAAGTATAACATTACATTTATAGGCAAATGTAGGCTCACATTTGCCAAGTAGTTTCTGCATTTGATAAAAAAAAAAAAGGAATCTATAATGAGAGGTGGAAGGCAGGTATATAAGTGTGTCAGATGTGATCTTCTAAAAAAAAGATGCATATGCTTCATATTTTCATATTTTGATATTTCAAATGGTGTTCATCTTCTTTTCCAATATTTGAGTAACACTCAATCATTCAACATTTAGTAATTTAGTTAAGAATCAGGATTTCTTCATAAAGATATAAAGGTTGATTGTTTTTTCCCCAGAATAGTACATAGTTGAAAATATGTGTCTGATATATGTATCAATATATAACTGTATATATGTGTGTGTGAATTGATCATTTTAGTAGCTTGGATCTTTCAATCAATGGCAGTATTAGATATATAAAATCAGTCTGTTTTGTCTAAGTGACAAATTAGAATAGATTATGAAATACATAGAGCTCATACATTTAGGTCACTAATGCTAACGGACAACAGGCAGTCATTTATTTCAAGTAGTTAAATTGTTTTGGATTGAGAGATCATCAGAAACTAGTGAGAAAATAAAGATTACTATTCAGGACATCAGACTCAAGTGTGGTAAAATAATGGGGACTTGGAAAATCTGGGAGTAGCAAGAAGTTTTCTAAAATATAAGAAAGTCACTAGAAGGAAAAGGATGAAAGATAATTTTTTCTAACATCAGCCCCATACACAAAATTCAAACATCAGTCTATATCAGTGGTTCTTAAACTTTCGGGATTTGTGTCACTACTCACAGTGATTACCACATGATATTATCACAGTGTGATAATATCTCACTAACCTATACAAGCAGCCATAGTCATCACAGCATTCAAGTGTTGCCCTACAGTACTGCATCTCTGCTTGAGAAGAACTGATTTTTGCAGATGAATGCTTTCTTAAAAACCCAAGCGACAAAGATCTGGAATTCATGAAGGAAACTTCCATGTGACTTTGAAGACAGCCTGGAAACATACCAATCAGCTTTTAGTCCTAACCTGCTCCAGAGTAAATCCCGGGATGTCTTTTGCTCTACATTCCATCTGAAAGACATCTCAGTGACCATATGTATCCTTAGTTGTAACCAAACTACATTTTACACATTGCTCAAAATTTGGCAACACACTCAGGAAACATTTGTGGTGTATGGGCATATGCCCCAGAATGCCAGTGGAGGGCAAGTGATTCGTGTGATCATTTCAGTCACATTTGATCATAGAAGAAGCCAACAAAAATGCTTGACAAATGTGACCTTGAAAGAAAGAAAGAAAGAAAGAAAGAAAGAAAGAAAGAAAGAAAGACAGAAAGAAAGAAAAAGGAGGGAAGGAGGAAGGGAAGAAGGAAGGGTAAATTACGTAAACCCTAGTCTTCACTGCTCTGGAGGAGAAAAAGGCATTTGTGGGGGAAATAACAGAATATGATTATGAATTTCAAGTGCTCAAGTAGAGTTCTCTATTCTGCATTTCTTCTAACTGACACTGGAGCATAGCCAAATGTTTGTTGTTGATGTGTATTTATATGTTAGAAGGGTGCAATCTGTGAGCCATAAGAGGATCATGACAGCTGGTAATTTATTTCTATTTTTAGTTTATTAATATTTCTCAAGTATATTTCTTTTAATTATTTATTCAAGAACTGAGACATTAGATAAAATTCCTTATTTAGAGCTTTTTAGTCAATATGAGTTTTAGTTCTAGAAGGGACTAGCTGTGCAACCTTGGGCATGATTCTTGTAATCCAGGCCTTCATTGTCATATTTATAAATGTGGTTAGTTAATAAAGACCTATCTTATATGGTTATTGGGAAGATTAACTCATGGAAAACACTTAGCATAGTACCTTTAAGTAAGGGCTCAGTAAATGTATCCTGCTATTATTATCTAGCCTAGTTTGATTACATCTAGATATTTAAATGCCTGGAGCAGTAAGGAAAATATAACTCTAAAATTACACAATAACCAAATTTAGGATTTCACAGATCCTGAGAAGCTTAAATTAGCATGATAATAGTGAGCAACTCCTAGGAAACAGTCTGAGAAAGAAAAACATGTAAACAAAATTATTCTGTATGAAAGACATCTATCATTGAATCTAGGATTTGAGAACCCAGGCACATAAATTTGTTTCTTCAGTGCTTCAACAAAATGCTTTCATATATCCCAGGCAATGAGAAAATACCATGGGAGAATCATGATTATGTGAGAATGAAGAATCTCAGAATAATTATTGCTTTTCATTACTACTTGTTTTCGGAATCCATTTGGCCAGCATCTGTTTCCTGTGTCCAGAAGTATCCAGAAAGTGGTTCTGTAATTACATTTCATATATGAAAAAGTGTAAGAGCACAAACAGATGTTTCCCCAAAAAGAACAGGGTTATTTTACTAAGAGATGTTAAAATACTAGAATATTAGAGAAAACTAAGTAGGATGAGCAGGTATTTGTTGAGAGAAGTGGGACTAAGAGTGACATAACGAAGATCCAGAAAGCAATACAACTGGAATAGTCACCACCAAGGCCACTGGGCATTTCATGAGGTGTCTGATCGGCCCGATGGTGAGCTTTATCTGAAATTTAGTCAAAATAGAGTTCTCCCCCTGGTCACTGCTTGGCTTTCTCTCTTATTTATCCATCTTCTACTTATGGGAGAGGGTGAAAATGCCAACTTCAAAGTAGGTCTTTCATATTCTGAGGAAGAGTAAAGCTTACAGAATAAAATGCTATGGTCTCCCATGGTCAGTGACAGCATCTTTCAGAAGATGAATTCTAGTTAGTTAAGTGGCTCCCTGAAGGCTTATAGCTTCTTAACATGAGTTTTTGTTTTTTGAAGAAGCTAACTTAAGGGGTGCCTGGGTGGCTCCGTTGGTTAAGCATCCACCTTTGGCTCAGGTCATGATCCCAGGGTCCTGGGATTGAGCCCCGCATCAGGCTCCCTGCTCAATGGTAAATCTGTTTCTTCCTTTCTATCTGCTCCTCCCCCCTACTATACTCTCTCTCACTCATTCTCTCAAATAAACAAATAAATAATCTGTTAAAAAAATTAAGATGATAGCTATGTATTTTGATTAATTTACATAAAGGAATCAGAGCCATTTAAATTTAAAGATTTTTATGAGCATAGTAACAATTCTGATTCTTTTTTTTCTATAGTAAAGGCTATCTCATTTTATAAATTACTCCTACATATCCTTAACTACCATGCCAAAGAGGTAAAGATCTATCTTAACACATGAACCAATTATGTTACTCCCAGGGTCCAGCTCCTGCTCTTCTACTAAAATAGTAGTGATTCAACCAAATTAGCAATTCTTTAAATCAAAACATGACTTTGGTGTATTCCTCCTTAAACCAATATTAGAAATCACTGTAATATACTGCCCAATTTGGATATTTAAGTTTATTTATTTTTATTTATTTATTTATTTTAGAGATGGAGAGAGAGAGGGGTGCGGGGAAGGGCAGAGGGAGAAGGAGAGAAAGAATCTTAAGCAGGTTCCATGCCCAGCATAGAGCCCGATGTAGGGCTCCATCTCACAACCCCAAGATCATGACCTGAGCCAAAATCAGGAGTCAGACACTTAACTGACTGAGCCACCCAAGTACCCTTGGATATTTATGTTTAAAACATAAAATAGAAATACATTCTATCTGGGGCACCTGACTGGCTTGGTTGGTGGAACATATGACTCTTAATCTCTGAACTATGAGATTATGAACTATGAGTCAAGCCCCATATTTGGTATAGAGATCACTTAAAAATAAAATCTTAAAGAAAAAAAATTCTTTCTGATGTTCCATCCTGACCTAAAGCAGAAGTTAGTTTTACTTTTTAAAAAGATTTTATTTATTTGTTTGTTTGTTTATTTTGCACATGCAAGTGAGTAGAGGCAGAGGCAGAAGGAGAGAGAAACTCCAGCAGATTCCAGCTGAATGTGGAGCCTGACATGGGGCTCAATCCCACTACCCTGAGATCATGACCTGAGCTCAAATCTAGAATTAGAAGCTTAACTGACAGAGCCACCCAAGAGCACCTGGAAGTTATTTTAAGAACATTGTTAGTCTTAACTGTTGGTGGGAATGCAAGCTGGTGCAGCCACTCTGGAAAACAGTATGGAAGTTCCTCAAAAAGTTGAAAATAGAGCTACCCTATGTCCCAGCAACTGCACTACTGGGTATTTACTCTAAAGATACAAATGTGATCCAAAAGGCACATGCATCCCAACGTTTATAGCAGCAGTGTCCACAATAGCCAAACTGTGGAAAGAGCCTAGATGTCCATCAACAGATGAATGGATAAAGAAGATGTGGTATATATATACAATGGAATATTATGCAGTCATCAAAAAACCTCTGAAATCTTGCCATTTGCAATGACGTGGATGGAACTAAAGGGTATTATGCTAAGCGAAATAAGTCAGAGAAAGACAATTATCATATGATCTCACTGATATGAGGAATTTGAGAAACAAGACAGAAGATCATAGGGGAAGGGAGGGAAAAATAAAACAAGATGAAACCAGAGAGGGAGACAAACCATAGGAGACTCTTAATCTCAGGAAACAAACTGAGGGTTGCCAGAGGGGAGGGAGGCTGGGGGAGGGAGTGGCTAGGTGATGGACACTGGGGAGCGTATGTGCTATGGTGAGTGCTGTGAATTGTGTAAGACTAATGAATCCCAGACATGTACCCCCATAACATATAATACATTATATGTTAATTTACAAAATTGTTAGCCTAAAGCTAATTTTGAAATGTAAAAAGTGCAAATAATCTCACATATTCTAGATTCTAGAATCTAGAAGCAAATCTTTCCCTGTGCTTTTAATAATAACAATTTCTATCAATTTAACAATAACTGTCAATAATTTTTGGCAGTTAGAATCACAGAAATTAAAATTTTAGAATTAGAAAAATTCTTTAGAAAACATTGAATGTAATCTCCTGTTCTCAGTGAGGTAACAGTTGTAGACAGCCAGCACAGTGTGTGAATCTTGACTCATCCCACCATTTACCTACCTTTTCCTCAAATTTCCAAAGAATGCAATTAATCCTTAAACCATAAAAATCATATTCTATTAGAAATAATGCACAATTAGGAACTGAAAAATATTTATATAAAATTTGATCCAAAGCAAGGGAGAAGGAAAGGAGGAATTGGACCTTTCAGTGCTATTTTATCACCAGACTACCATCACTGTTGGTCAGTCTGTTTGGAATGCTGTCATTTGGCTTTCTTTAATGACACAATCAGTAGGTTCTACACCTGAAATAAACCACAGGTAGAATGTTGACTCTTTTGATACAAGCCTGATTTTCCAAGAAAGGTAGAATAGTCACTACATGCCATGGATTGATCAATAATATACAAGCAAATTGAAATTCTACAGACAACACAAGTCTAGGCAGAGGTAATTAAAATAATTCAAAGTTAACTGAGCTGTCAGGAAGAAAGTAAACATTTCTGGGTTTAGAGCAGATTGCTAATCAACTCTGTAGTTACACATTATCTTAAGATGGGTTCCTCTGGAACTCTAAGACTAGTATTTGAGGTGCAGGTAGCTTATTTGGGAAGTGATCCTAGGAAGCACCAATCAGGAAGTAGAGAAGTGAGACAGGAAAAGGAAGACAATATCGTGGGCTTAATGAATAATCTAGGAAACTGGGTGATTGTGACTCAATCTCACTAGAAACCCCTGGAGATGATATAAAATGCACTCCAGAGCTGTCATATTCGGGGATAGGGAAGCTGGCGTTTGTCACTGGTTGCAGGCTATTCCCAGAGGTATTAGCCCTTCAGCACTTCTGGTCTTCCCTCCTCTTGGCTGTGGCTAGAGAAAATCCCGATAGACGTAAATGACACACATGTTCAGTCATATCCCATGTGTATCTACGTAGTGGCTACTTGATTAACACCTTCAGACAAGTGACACTGCAGTGAAGAAGTCTGAATTTACCAGGTTCCCTCTGTAGCAAGTAAAAAGATATGATAGCCAGCTATTCTTACAATGTGGTAATAAGGTCACTGTGAGAATGTTGTTATGGAAAATTATAGTGGATGATAGTAGGTTTCTCCAACCTATTTATTAGGGTGTAACTTTAGGTGAATCCTGCCTATAACAGTATGTCTAAGCCGAGTGATGCAGATTAAACTGTATTATCATCACTTAATAAGCATGGATTTAGTCAAAATGAGGTGTTTCACAAAAAACATTGGAGAGCAGTGTGAATGGTGAAGTAGTTAGCGGTGCTCATGCACTGTTCTTCCCTAACTGAGGCTGGAACTCGTGGGACTGTGGCTTTCTTTGGGGTATGGAGGATCAGCCCCTGAAAGGCTGATATGATGCCATTAATGATGTAGGTTGTATCGCTAGCTCCTCTTGCTTTGATCCATGGTCACCAAATAAGCTTCTGATTTTAATCTGGCCGCCCAGATAGATCAATCTTACAAAGAGAAGAAATGCCAGGCAGAGAAAAGGAAGACAATATCGTGGACTTAATGAATAATCTAGGAAACTGGGTGATTGTGACTCAATCTCACTAGAAACCCCTGGAGATGATGTAAAATGCACTTCATGCCTGGCTGCCTTCTTAACTGTGTTTTTCATTGTAAATGAGTGAATTTTTAAGAAGTAATTTGAATCTATACACTTTGGGATTGATATTATGATAGTGGACATGACAAAAATCAAGTTTCAGGCCTATATCATGGTGACTTCCTCAACATTTTGTGAACCATCTGGTAGTGCTTCTCTGTGACTTTTGGGTTAGCATTTCTCTGGCATAACCTCTACAACTATAGCAATAGATACCTGGGTTTCAGGAACTGGATTCTAGAATAATGATGTCTCTACTTGCATTTCTCTACACACTTTATCATTTATAGAAAATTGGATTTCAACACTAGCCATCATAGCAGTGACTGGAATAGAATGCAGAGTTCCATTTAACTCTAGGTCTGAATCAGTGGGGAGGACATTCAGTTCCCTGATTCTGTTTCTCGGAACTTTTAGTTCCTCAAGTGCTTTGTCAAAGAGTTTCAAGGTCTAAAAAGTTTGGAAATATCACACCCTATATCTATTTAGAGACTTGGAGTTGAGAAGTCTTGAGGATATGTCCTTAACTTCACTTAACACAGTATTTTCCCGCTCTTCCCCATCTCTTCCCCACCTTGTTTAACCAAATATTTATTAATATCCCTTAGAACACATTTGTGGATTATCATTACCATTAATCTCTTATCCTATTTTGTGTTTTAAAAGTCATTTAATATTATTAAGGTCTGTAATTGGGAAAATTAATCTGGTTTTGCACATTTATAAAGGTTGAATGCATCGTGGTTATTTACTTTGCCCTGCAATAATATTCAAATCAATTTCTGCTTATCTCCCTTTTACATGAGGTTTGTCCTGTTAATAACATTCAGTTTACCATTTATGGCAAAAATGCATTTTCATTTTTCACATAGCTAGAAAATCTTTGCAGTATCTGTGCAAATAATTTTCTTCCTACATTTCCTTGTGTACATCTATTTGCATTGCTCTGTCAATATGCTTGAGTTGCAAATGTAAACATTGAAATGATCTGAAATTCCCTCTAACAGAGAGGTTTCCACCACTGATATTCATTTCTCATTGTATGTTTTGCTGTGTGAACAATTCCTTTCTTTGTTCATATATTAAGGCTTTGCCAGAGGCAGACGTTTATGGCATTAATACACAGAATGTTGTGTGTATCCCTTTCATTATCTGGGAGGAGAACAGATAAAAACAACACAGAACTCAAAGGCATAAGCAAACATAAAAGACTTCAAACGCTGAGTAGTAGCTGAGGTTTTTCTCAAGTTCAAGAGATAGCCACCTAACACTGGGGTGGGGTGGGTATGTCCATGTGTGTACATGCTTGTGTGCTTGTGTACATGTGTGTCCATCAGAGGGACACTGAGAGAAAAGTTTGTCTCACAGCCTTATTTCAAATGCGACCCTTCTCCGTGTCTCTAAAAAGAGACTAGGGATACAATTTTGTAACATACTAATACAAAACCTAATTTTGAATCATCACAGTGAGTACTCAGACTACTGTTAAAATGAGTAAGACAGTTTATATTTGAGAAAATATCAAGAGAAAAGCATCAAGTTGCATACAAATATTTTTGTGAAAATCCTAAACAAAATTTGGGGTTATCCAGAGTGAGCAAAGAAACTAAAAGAGGTACCACTATTATCAGGCTCTCTCAGAGGTTAAGTGATTGAGTAGATTAGGCACTTTCACTAATGGGACTCAGGCTTAACCTCAGCTTTAAAAGGGACTTTTGGAATTTGTAATGACTCTTCCTAATGTCCAGAGCACTTGGTTTCTCCATTTAGCTTTCTTTTTTTTCTTCTCCTTCTTCTTCTTTTTTTTTTCATTAGGCATGTCTATAATGAACCCCTATATGTATTACATAATTTCTATTTAACCATATCTCCAAGGAACTTAGAACTGTGTGGGTATTTCCAGTCTCCATTATTAATCACATTCATTAGTGTGAAGAAGGGAGCAGTCATATCATTCCCATCTTATAGACAAGAGAATAAAAACTGATTGCTTGAGTTCATGGAGAGGACTTGGAGTGGATGCAGATAAACAAATCGCATGCCTTGATGAGCCCAAAGCTCACTACTGCACCTGTAGAGGCTGGAAGCTAGAAAATAAGCCAGTGACGTGTCCTTAGGAGTTAGAGGCAGAAAAGGGGAAAGTAAAGAATCAGTTCCTTCTGATATTGTAGCACTTTCATGCAATGAGATAGTCCCTGTGCATATCTTAAACTAGGAATTTTGGAAATGAAGGAGAGCCCACAAGGAGTGACAGTCAATGAATGGAATTAACCCAAGTTAATTTGTTTTCCACACACTCCTCCTAAATAAGGGCAGCCTTTCCCTCCTGGTCATGGCAGTCTAGGACAATGGACAACTCCGGAGGAGGCACACATATGCTTTCTGCTTCTCTGTACCCCAGGAAAGCTACGAAGGGAAGAGAGAGAATTAGCTATTGCTACATTAAGAAAATGAGGTGCCAAGCGAAACCCCAAATCTCATTTTATAGTCGCCAAGAAATTGCAGTTCAGGACTCATGTTGGGAAGCAAGCTATGAATCTTGTGAAATTCATGGCCCTCATCATAGGGCAGCACCAGAGATACCTCTGAGCCCACTGCTAGACTTGGCACAGAGAGACAGACACTTAAAAATTGGAAGAATCCACATTTCATTTTATAAAAAACAGCATTATTGAGGTATAACTGATGTACAATTCACTGCAAATATTTAAAGTGTACAATAAGATAAATTTCAACATTTGTATACATTCATGAAATCCACCAGTGTAATTAAGAGAGGGGGATATTTATCACTCTCAAAAGTGTCCTCATTGCGGGAGCTCCTGGCTAGAGAATTCTCTCTGATTTCTAAAGTGCATCTCTCTGAGCAGTGAAATAGCTCAAGGAAATCACCAGAAAGCTACCGGGTAGGAAGGAAAAGACTTCATCCAATTGTATTCAGTCTCTGACATTTCTGTGAACTGTTCAGAGTCACTGACACTCATAACGGAGAACATTTGACTGCCCTTGTCTGCCTGTGAGTTCTTGTATTAGTTTCCTATTGCTGCTGCAACAAATTATCACAATCCTGGTGGCTTAAGCAACACTTATTTTCTCCTTCATTTCTGGAGGCCAAAGTCCTAAAATGAGCCACACTGAAATCAAGGGGCTGCATTCCTTTCTGGAGGCTCTAGGGAAGAATATACTTCCCTGCTCCTTCCACCTTCTCAAGACTGCCTGCATCTCCTGGCAGTGGAGTCAAGCTGAGTCCTCACATTGCATTCCTCCAATCTCCTATCTCTACATCTTCTCTGACTCTGGGCTTGTCCCTCCCTTCCACTCTTAAAGACCATATGATTAGAAGATAAATCTCCCTATCTGGAGGACAGCTGATTAGCAACTCTCATTCCATGTATGACCTTAATTCCTCTGCCTTGGACCACAACGTGTTCAGGTTCTGGGGATTTGGATGGGGACATCTTTGGAGAACCTTCATTCTGCCTAATACAGTTCTACAGCTACCCATCTCCCCATCCACTAAGATGTTGTTTCTATATAGTCATGGATGTTCCTACCATGTAAAAGTTAATGACTACTTTGGTTTACTCCTGCTCTTTTATGTTTATCAAATATTTTCACACACAGTGCCTCTCTAAATTCTTAAAAAGTATGACAAACCCCAATTTTACAGATGGAAAATGAGGCAAAGAGGGGTTAAGTGGCTTTGTCATATTGCGTGTGCATTGGTGGCAGAGCTAACATTGAAGTCCAATTTGACTGTCTCTAGAGTTGATGTTATTTTTTTCTATGTAAATCTACCTCCCATGTAGCTACACATATAATAATAATCCATACAAGTACAAATGGACGCCTTTATTTAAATGCATACACGTGTTCTTGGTCTCTCTGTTGATTGATGAAATGTGGACAGTGATACTTTACTCTTGAAGGTATTTAAAGAAATAAAGAGAATATGTTTGGTGTCAGACACCTGGAGAAGGGCAAGAAACTGGTATCTTCATGACTGAATTTTGATCTCCCTTTACTCTCTCTAAAGTGTTGAGTTTGCCTAAAACAATATTTAGAGTTTGAGGGCATTTAGGTGGGGCTCATACTCTCTAGGACTGGCCAATCCCTAGTGTTTTATACCAAGTTGAAATCAGGACTTTTCATTACTTGCCTGGGCCCTATAAGAATATAAGTTTGAAACCCTGAAATAAGTCAGTAAGGAGAAATAAAAAAAACTAGGAATATTTTGAGATCTCAGTTTTTTCTTTACATACACAAATATCCAAACTCATTGGTTAAAGAGTGGTACCTTAGATAATGCTCTCTTTCTTCAGGTAAATCAAAAACCAGTTATCAGAAAGATATGAACACTAGAGAAACCAGAGTGTTTTTTGGGGTGTGTGTATGTAATTAATAAATTCTTTCTTTAAATGCTGAAATATGTGATCTGCTCTTCCACTGTGAGCAGATTCTCAGATCCAGTAATCATTAGCATCATACTACATCAAATTATTCTTTTTCTGTCTCTCATTTTTTCTCACCTATAGGTCAGACTTCTTTGACTGAGGAGGTTTCTTTCACCTTATTATCATCGCTGATGGTGAGCTACCAATGGATAAAGCACTGACCGCATTAGTACAGAGGATTCTGGTACTTAGAATAAAAGCAAATTAATTATTCCTTCCTGTACATATCTTTTATCATATTAATGATTCCAGAACCAAGGGAGAAATATGTAATCTGAAAAAGAATAAATGGGCTACATGCAGTAATCTGCATATAATTCTTTTACAAATAATATATCTGTTTTAGTACTAAAATGAAGAGAAGGCTGCCAAAAAAAGACTTGAAACTGATGCACAAAACATTTTCACCTAGAGTTCAAGCCTATCTATAGAAGCAGCAATTATTTTATAATTTAAAAAATTAGTATAAAACTTACCAACAGGAAATAAATACTCTACTAAAGGGAATTAGCAGAAAATCCAATGCGAAGTGACTCTGTATAAAGACTTCTGACTTTTGTAACTAACCTCTTCTGCCAATAGTTTTCTTAGTTTGAGCTATTTTCCATCACAATTTTTTTGTGTTCTTAATTTAGAAATATTGATAGTCATAGTTAAAGAAGAGTGGATTATTTAAAAACAAAACAAAACAAAACAAAAAAACCTTACATTCCAAAATTGTTCAAGAAGGATAACTGGTTTGAATAATGAGATGTTCATTTTCAGTAACTTAAAATAAAATCTAATGAAATATATCAGAAAACATTAGAACTTAGGAACAATAGGGGCGCCTGGGTGGCTCAGTCCATTAAGCCTTTGACCTCAGCTCAGGTCATGATCCCAGGATCCTGGGATTGATCCCCACATCAGACACCTTGCTCAGCTGGGAGCTTGCTTCTCTCTCTCCCTCTGCCTGCCGCTCCCGCTGTTTATGTTCTCTCTCTCTGTCAAATAAATAAATGAAATCTTAAAAAAAAATTAGGAACAATATTTAGGAAAATAAATCGATTACATTAAAAAGCCATGATGACGGCGCCTGGGTGTCTCAGTGGGTTAAAGCCTCTGCCTTTGGCTCAGGTCATGATTTCGGGGTTCTGGGATCAAGCCCCGCATGGGGCTCTCTGCTCAGGAGGGAGCCTGCTTGCCCCTCTCTCTCTGCCTGCCTCTCTTCCTGCTTGTGATCTCTCTCTGTCAAATAAATAAATAAAATCATTTAAAAAAATAAATAAAAATAAAAAGCCATTATGAATTCTGTTTTAAAATGTCTGTCTCACAGGTTTTGATGTACTTCTCTAACAGAAGATTTCCCACTAACAAGAGATAGAAACTCTCAATAATACTAAAAAAAAAAACCCCAAAACCAAAAAAAAAAAAAAAAAAAAACAACGCAATGCTGCCAGTCATGTTCTTTATAGAATCTGGGATAAGATTCACTAAGCATGGGGACGCCTGGGTGGCGCAGTTGGTTGGGCAACTGCCTTTGGCTCAGGTCATGATCCCGGCGTCTTGGGATCGAGTCCCGCATCGGGCTCCTTGCTCCGCAGGGAGCCTGCTCCTCTCTCTGCTTCTGCCTGCCTCTCTGCCTGCTTGTGTTCTCTCTCTGTTGAATGAATAAATAAAATCTTTAAAAAAAAAAAAAAAAGATTCACTAAGCATGGGATTAATGGTCAGCATATACTTTGCCTCTGTGATCCCGCAAGGTCACCTGCTTGAGGAAAAAAAAAAGTGGTAGGAAAAGGAAAAGGTGTTTTATTTATTTTTTATTCTCTGACCTAAAGCTTAGGAATTGAGAATTTGAACCATGCACAAAACCAAACAGTGGTCCCCTCACTCACATTTAAGTATCATGAGGGCAGGATATGGACCTGTTTTTGCTGACACTTTACAATCTAGGGCCTACTAGAGTGCCAGGAATATATAGCTTAAATATATTATGAATGAATGAATGAATGAATGAATGAATGAATGAAGTAGCTAGCAAGGGGGCACCTGGGTGGCTCAGCATTAAGGGTATGCCTTTGGCTCAGGTCATGATCCTGGAACACCCAGATTGATCCCCTCGTCAGGCTCCCTGCTCAGTGAGGAATCTGCTTCTCCTTCTCCCTCTGCTCCTCCCCCTCTTGTGCATTCTCTCTCTCTCTGTCTCTCTAATAAATAAATAAAATCTTAAAAAAAAAAAGAAGTAGCTAGCAAGAACTGAAATCCAACAATTAAAGGAACATTAACAAAAATTAATAACATGCAAAGAAAAGATCTTGAGCTAAAATAAGATTTACAAATGTGGGTGCACCGGGATGACTCAGTTGGTTAAGCATCTCACTCTTGTTTTCCACTCAGGTTGTGATCTCATGGGTCATGGGATCATGCCTCCAGGAGGGCTCCACGCTCAGCAGGGAGTCTGCTTGAGAAGTCTCTCGTCTGCCCCTCCCCCTACTCATGCTTGTGCACGTGCACGCGCTCTCTCTCTCTCTCTCCCTCTTACTCTCTTAAATAAATAAATCCTTTTTTTTTTAAATATACTTACAGATGTGGACTGAACATTATGGGCTAGTTTGGGGCAAAATGGAGAGACTCGTATCTGTAGATATTTGTGATTTTTTTTAAATTCTAAGAATAAAGAAAAATATTTATAAGAATTGAGGAAAAACGTCCTTTTCAAAACTTTTCAGTACAGGGGGAACAGACGTTGCTGAGGAGCATCCTAGGATTGGAACTGCTTTGGAAAGGTAGCTAAACATAACTTGGCCAAGAATAGAAGTGAGACATTTACTCTGAGATCTGTCCTACATTCACATAATGGGAGTTTGGTCACAGAGAGATTCCTGGCCTATGAATCATAGGACCATGTTCTTGGCTCAGCTATTTATTAATTAAGCACATCATTTCTTGGACCTCAGTTTTTTTAACCTAAACTGTGAAGAGTTTAGACTCCTAAAGGTGTCAACTTGGTGACCTGTGAGCTAAATCCAGCCATATAGCTTTGTTTCGAAAGAATAAAGTAAAACCGTCTTTATTTGTAGAAGATATGTACAGAGAAAATCCAGATGAAACTATAACAAATTATTAGAACCGATAAGTGAGTTTAGCAAAGTTGCATCAGACAAGGTCCATTTACAAAAATAAACAGTGCTCTTACATTCTAGTAATGACCAGTTAGGGGGGAAAAAAAGCAGTAAAAAATTTCTTATCAAACTCTTAGGAATAAATTTAATGAAAGGTTTATTAAGACTTGCACAATGAAAGCTACTGTTACTTAGAGAAATTAAAGAAGGTCTATATAATAGACATACTATGTGAATAATTGAAAAAAACTCAGGATTTCTAGATTTTTAAGAATCCCTAAGTATATCCATAGATTCAATCAAAATCCGAGCAGATTATTTTGTAGAAATAGACAAGCTGATTCTCAAATTCATATGGAAATATAAAAGAACTAGAATAGCCAAGAAAATAATGAAGAAGAAAAATAGTTGGAAGACTACTTGATTTTGAGATATACCATAAATCCACAAATATTAAATGAGTGTACTATTAGCATAAGAAGAAACAAATCAGCCGACAGAACACAGTTGAGTGATCAATTCGCCTACACGTGGTAAATTCCATTCTGATAAAGGTACCAAAGAAATTAAGCAGGAAAATATTTTCAACAAATGTTCTGGAAAAATGGGACAGTCTATAGAAAAACAGAACAAAACAAAACAAAACAAACAAAACCTTGACATTCTTCCACCATATATAAAAGTTAATTCAAAGTAGCTCAGAGACCTAAATGTAACATTTAAAAGGATGTAGCTCTGAAAGAAAACATAAGAAGACATCTTCTTAACTGAATAGCAGGCAAAGAAAGATGTCTTAGGGCACAGAAATCGCTAACCACCAAAGAATAAATAGATAAATAAGACTTTATCAAAATGAAAAACTTCTCATCAAAGAGTACTCTTAAGAAAATAAAAAGGCAAGATTGGGGGAGATATTCACAATACATATATCTGATAAATGACTTTCATCCAAAATATAAAAGATATAACATAAATATTATTATATATGCAACACATATATAATAATATAAGATTTAAAATAGATAATTAAGTCACTTTAACAGACAATTCACGAAAGCTATATGATTGGCTAACAAGCACATAAGAAGGAGCCCAATGTCATTCATAAACAGAATAATGTAATGAAAATCTCAAGAACGGACTACTCTACACTCATAGAATGGTTTAAATTAAAAAGGTTGATCATAGTAAGTATTGATGACAATTTGGATCAACTGGAAATCCAATACACTGACAGTGTTAAAGGATACAACCACTTTAGGCAAATGAGAATTTTTAATAAAGTTAAACATACATCTTTACTGTGACTCAGAAATTATACCCCCTATAATTGAAGCATATGTTCACAAAGACTTATATAAGAATGTTCATAATAACTTTATTCATAATAACTAGAAACTAAAAACGACTCAAATGTTCGTCTACAGGAAATCATTAACCTAATTGTGGAATAGTCACCTAATGGAATTTACTTAGAAATTAAAATAGCTATTGATCCACACAATAATATGGATATATCTCTAAAATATTACGTTGAGCGAAAGAAACCTGGCAGAGTATACACTTATAATCCCATGTATTTCAGTTCAAGAACAGTAATACTACTCTACAACAGAGCTGAGGAAACTTTTTCTGTAAAGGGCCCAATATTAAATACTTAAGGCTTTGTGCTGGTAAGTTTTTAATATATATAGTCATTTGTTTTTGCCCAGAAAGCAAACAAGAAGTTTCTGGATCAATGGATACTACTATTACTTACAGTAGCAATAAATGCATAATTTCCTCACCCCCGCCCCATCCTCTTCCTTTTAGAGCAATGTGATGAAAGCCAAAAGTTTAGGCCTATAATACAAAAAGGAGGTTTTTGTATCACAGAAGAATCCTATAATTATGAATCTGAGAGTTTATATAGAAACTGCTATGTAGATGCCCTCCACTCCTGAAGGACATAAATCTTACCTCCCTAAGGTACATAAATCTTGACTAGGAATAAAAGAGGAATGTTTCTAGTTTACAATCCTTTGAAATGAAAACAAACAACTCTCAATTTTGTTTCCTTTTGCAATGTAAATATATACCCTTCAAATGTGAAGAGCAAATGTTTCTAGGGAACAAAAGAAGGTATTCTCTATCACTGATGTGCCAATTTTTCATTGCTCAGGAGGCTGGGTCTCTGCAGGATCACTGAAAAAATCCAAAAAGACTGACTACCCAAGTACAGGCCACAGTGTCTGCGTCTCAACTACTCAATTCTGCACTTGAGCCATGAAAGTAGCAGTACAAAATACAAAAAAAAAAAAAAAAGAAGAAGAAGAAGAAAAAAGAAAAAAAAAAAGGTATATGTGTGTATGTGTGTGTGTGTGTGTCTTTATTCCAATAAAACCTATTTACATGAACAAGTGCTAGACCATATTTAACTAGTGTGAGCTGTAGTTTGCTAATCCCTGTTCTAGAACGATAGAAATCATAGCAATGGTTTCCTCAAGAATACAGCTGATTGACTGACATGGAGGTCAAGGGAACTTTCCAGACTGGTGGAAATATTCTTCATCTTGATTTGGGTGATCATTATATGGGTGTATATATTTGTCAAAACTCATCAAACCATGCTCTTCAGATCTGTGCATTTTACTTTGTAAAATTTACATGATTCCAAAAAAAAAAAAAATCACTACAGATGATTCCTACAGCCATTAAAAAGATAATAAAGGAATACTGTGAACAATTTTATGCCCATTAACTCAACAACCTAGAAGAAACAGACCAATTCCTTGAAAACCACAAACTGCCAAAATTCAACAAATATGAAATAATCCAAATAGCCATATAACCATTAAAGAAATTTAATTCATGATTTAAAAGCTCCTGAAAAAGGTATTGCCAGGATAAAATGGTATCACCAGAGAATTCTACTAAATATTTAAAGAAGAATTAACATGAATTCTATACAACCTTTTTCAGAATACAGAAGAGGAGGAAACACTGCCTACCTTGTTTTATGAGGCCAGTAATTACCTCACACCAAAATCAGGCAAAGACAGTATAAAAGCAAACAAACCAAAGATATTGACCAATGTTCCTCATATAAGCACAAAAATCTTTAACAAAATATTAGCAAATGGAACTCAGAAATATCTAAAAAGTATTACACCATGATCAAATAGGATTTTTTCCAAGAATGCAAGACTGATTTAACATCTGAAAATCTATTTTTATAATCCACCATCTCAATAAATCCCAAAGCGGTAAAAATCAATTTGCCCTCAGACTTCATTTTTCAACACTAAATGCTGATGATGTCTCCTATGTTTAAATGGTAAATAAAACACAATATGTTCCTAATTTGAATTCTTATAGAAAATACACACATCCTTATTCACATGTGCACACTTGACACAAATATCTACTCTTACACACAAATAAATGAAAAAAAGGGAAGATATATTTTTTAAATGGTGATGTTTTTAGACAGTAAAATATATATGGTTTGAACTTTCCATTTTTAAAATATACTTTCTACAATGGGCCTGAATATTTACAGTCAGGAAAAAAGTAAAGAAAGCAATCGGAAGAGAGAGGCGCACTGATATTTCTCCTAAGTAATTTTATTCATTTTTAAAAATCTTGAACATTATATCAAATATCTATATGACTAATTTTATAATTTCAAAAAGTACTAAACTATTATCACAGAGAATTCCCCTAAAATTTCTCTCTCTATAGGTATATTCTAAAGGTTTATCTGTGAGACATTTGACTATTAACAGCTGTTACACAACTGACCCCCATACCGGACTTTAACAGGTTACCAGATGGATTAACACTGACTTAATTGAAAAAAATGATATAATTTTATAACATCAACAATTACAGTCTAGTCATAAGGAATTACCCTTTTAAAATATACTTTAAAAACACCAACTTTCCATATGACAAATTAGGTGTCTTCCATGGATACATGCTACTACAAAAATACAGATGAAAAGTATATCGGTGGTTATTATTATATTAATATCCAGCATTAATATAATGTCCAGGAATCAGATGTAATCACAGTGAAAGCCTCATGGCTTAGATCTGCCACTGGTTTCTTAAATAATCAATCTGAGAAGCGTTGAACCAGTGAATCTGTGGCATCTTTATCAAATGGAAATTAATTAACAATTAATTTACAATCGATTTCTATTTTAAATGGACGTTAATGAATAAAGCATGTATCTAATGTCATACCACAGTGTCCCAGATAACTCTCCTTCCTGGTTAATGTGTTTTGTATATTCAAACAATTTCAACTCCCCCAATTTATAAACCGTAAATGTGACTTTGATTCCTTGAATGAAGGAAGGTAAGGAGGCTAACGGAAAAATAATTCTAAGAGTCTTTCTTTTGTGGATCATATGGTAAGTACACACACACATCAAGGGTATCTCCATTTATCCATCATAGAAGCAGAAGAGCAAAGGGAAAAGAACCACCTGAATGAAAAATAAAGTTGACACCTTCTCCACCTGCTTTGAACTCTTATTTATTCTGCCCTAGAAACTGTGCCCATACTCTAACTGATAAAAATGACATGATCATAAGCTCACGCTCCTCTGGGTTTCCCATGTACCACAGAGATATAAAACCTACACAGTACTCTGCAGACTCCCCCGCCAGCAGGATTCTAGACAGAAACTACTAATGAGAAGTACTTGCATGAAATTTGGAAGGAAGAAGAAAAGCAAAAGCCATTATCCTTTAGCTTTAGACAGACCCTAGATAGGTGAGAGAAGTAAGGTTTTAGTTACCTTTAGCATTTTGATATCCTCCTTCATATCAGCCACTTTGATGCTATGGATATCTGAGACCTTTGGTGGTGGTTTTCCTACAATTCTTACATATTCAGATTTCCCCAAAGAGGCCTTCCTGGCCTTCACTCCTACCTTTCCACAGTTGTGTGAGCCTTTAATTCCACGTTTGATCCACAAAAACAGCAATTTCATTTGGTTTGGCCTAAAAAGAATATAAAATGAGAAATTACTTTTAGTAAAAATGTAGTAATAACACCATCCTTCTCCCAATGGGCTATATTTCCATTTTAAACAAAAAAGGCCTGGAAAACATGTATTTCTTTCACGTGGAAAAGTATGTCTACAAAAGGTATAATTCTAACATGCTACGCATATCTTCTGTTATGACAGAAGCATTCTTCTGTAATTGGCCTCCACAGCTCTTGATGAGTTTGGATCACTTACCTCCTATTTGCATACTTCAGTCTTGCCCTGGATTCTAGAATAGCCCAAGCTTGATGACAAATGTGGTTATGTTACTTTAGTCACGCATGGGTACCCCTCTGCACAGATCGCACTCCTTATTTCACCAATGGAGCCATTTTCTTCTTAATTGTCCTTCTCTAATAAATCTGAGAGTGAGGTCATTTATTGAGGTCCTGGCTACTTGTGGACAGACCCAGAAACCATGTGACTGGGTTCCAGGGTATTGATCCTCTGAGTCCCTGTCTCTTTGCTCTGCCTATCAGGACACCATTTTTTTTTTTTTTCATTTTGGATCTCACGTTGTTGATGGACATATTGAATGGTAATGAAATATTGCTCTACTATTGTGCACAGTGCCAAGCGTACTTCATTAATATTAAATGAAGGACTAAATGAAAAAATGAAAAATTGTTCAAAGCAGGCCCAGGTTAATGGGAAACTGGTGTAGGAACCTAAAAATATCTAGATAGAGCCTTTTAAACACATTTACCTCAGGGATTCATTTCATGCAGGCAGTTGATTGAGGTTAAGCCCAAGTCTTTGCCTGCTTGGCCAAAACTAACTCAAGTAGAGGTTAATATTTTTTTCCATGAAAAATATAGACTTGGGCAGATAATGTGAAATAGTATGTATAGTCTTCATCCATATGGCTGAAGCTGGCTGAGCATACTCTATGCTCCTTTTTGAAGCTTGCAGGAGGGAGGGAGAAATGGAAGGAAACCAGCTTTCTTTTTTAGACAGCTTGACCTGGGAGTTTCATATATATATCACTTCTGCTCATCTCCCAGTGGCCACTGTTATATGACCACACTCATCTTTAAGAAAGTTGTTTCAAAAGGTAGTGACACGTGTGAAGCTCAAATTCAGAGGTTTTATTACAAACATGAAGAAAAAGCAATGATTCTTGAGGGTCTATCAGCAAGGGCTGATAGACATAGAATTTGAATTCAGCCCTAGCTGAAACCAAAGGCTTGCTTGTTTGTTCTATCATGCTACCGTACTTCTCCATATGATACGTTATGGGAGATATAAAAATTTTAATCAGAGATCCAATATAGTCAGATTTGTATTTTTGAATGAGCACTTTGAAGAAATTAGAAAGAGGTAGGGATACATTAGGAAGTTAAGGCAACAAATGATGGCTTAAAGCAGTAGTTCTCGATCTTTTGGATTTTAAGACCCCTTTATACTCTTAAGAATCACTGAGGACCTCAAAGAACTCAGAACTGATCTTTACCATATTAGAAACAAAAAGTGAGGAAATTTTCAAGCACAAGAGCATACAAACACATATGCTGTTAGTCATTAGACTAATGCTGTCACCACATGTCATGTAGCTTCTGGAAAATTCTGCTGAACATTTGGGAGACAGTGAGAGTAAAATAGGCAAATAATATCTTAATATTATTATGAAATCATTTTAACCTCATGACCCCTTGAAAGAGTCTTAGAGACCACCAACGTTGCCTGGAATACATTGAGAAACAGTGACTTAAACTAAGGCATATCAGCAGAGATATCAAGTAGTAAGAATTAAAAGGCCTTACAGGAATAGAAATGACAGGATTTAGTATCTTCCTTCAATAAGATATAATTTACAAACACAATCTCCTGTTAGCATAGGTTAAGTTGTTATTGTTTTAAAGCCAACCTTTAAGGAATACTGTGTTAAGTACTTGAAATACTTAATTTTATTTAGTCTTTACCTAAACCTTATGATACGGTATTATAGTTTTTCCACAGCCAATATGTGTAATGAATGTTGTATAACTGTGAGTAGTGAACAGCGTATACTTTCCTGGAGGACCGGAACCAAAGTTCTTTTAAGCAAGTGAAGTTTTGAATAAAACCTCCTGGCCAATGCTTCCCTGTACCTTCAGGGAAGTTTTGTTTTGTTTTGTTTTCCATAGCAAGTCTATGAGATTCTGGTCTCTGTTGCTTCTTCAGAGAATTAACTTCTGTATTTTTTTGGTTCTGGTTCTGACACTGTTCTTGTTCTGATTATTCAACATTGCTTACTGCTCAACTTTTGTTCCATCTGTTTCTCCTGACTCTATCTTTAACCTAGATTCCATTCTTACTACTCAGCCAAACTTAGTTACTCAACACCTGTTCCAGCTTTTGTCCTATTTGCAACCCCCTCATTCTGGTATGTAAACTTAGTTTCCTATATTCCAATTGGCAATCTTGTCCAACTATCTCGGATATTTGGGATTTTTCTTTGGTCATTATTTGCAAGGTGATACAACTATCTATTGCTCACAGTCGTCCCAGGGTTAAACCTTTGGTTTTTGGCATTTGTCTTTCTGGGTCATTCAGTAGAGGGAGGATACTACCAGAGGAGAAAATGGAGCAAGACCAAGAGGCACATGCTCCACAGAAGAAAAAAATTGCTTCTTTTGACCTCTAGGAATTGCCAGTAGAGCATCTGAATGTTTTGTTTGTTTGTTCACAAAGTACATTAATCATAATTATATGTTATAACTATGAACTATATTACTGAGCTCAGATTATGGTGAATGTTTGAAGTGAAAATGTTACTTAAAGAAAGCCTTCCAGAAACAATGTCTTTATATAGCAATTTAAGAAAAGTAGCCACTTCCTCAGATAGCTATCTAAGGAAGGTTATTCAGAGTACTTGCTTTCTTTTGGCAATAGAAAATGTGTAGGCTCTTAAAAAAAAGTCACAAATAAATAAATAAACAATAATTCAATAATCAAATATCCAGTTAGTATTCCCTTTTCTCTGGTTATCAACTTATAAGGTAACTACATTTTTTGTTCTATACATTTTGTTTATTGGAATCAAGATACAAATAAGTCCACATTTTGCAATTGTTTGACCTGTCTCTTAACGTCTCTTCAAGTCTACAGATTCTACCTTTCTCTCTCTTTTTCCCCTTACATTTGTTCATTAAGAAATCATGTAGTTAAAAAAAAAAAAAAGAAAGAAATCAGGTAGTTTTTTTTTAAATTTTATTTATTTATTTTTTTAAAGTAAAATCTATACCCACTGTGGGGCTCAAACTCATGACCCCAAGATCAAGAGTCTCATGCTCTCCTGACAGCCAGCCAGGAGCTGACTATTCCCAGGTAGTTTTCTTGTAGACTGTCCCACTATCTGGATTGTGCTGGTTGCATCCCTATGGTGTCCCCTGTTTTTCCTGTGTATCGATTGTTAGATCTAAATGCATTATCAGATTACTTCAGAGATGGTGTTGTGTACATCCACAGGAATTGTTTCTGATTGCAATTCCTTTTATAATCTTAACTACTGATGATCATCTTTCAGATTCGTTAACTAATTAGGGTTTGCAAAATAATACTCTAATTCTAAAAGCTTTTTTACTTATTAGTAAAATGTCTACTTATTAGTAGGGACACTTCCATAAAGAGAAGTTTCCCATCATAAAGTAATTATTCTGAAGTATAGTTATTAAAAGAAAGGGAGAATAAATGCATGATTCTCCTCTCTCTGCCAGAGGGAGCTTATTCAGCTTGCTTACTCGATCCTCAACAAGGCCCTGTAGTCACTGATAGCTTCTTTGCTTTCTGTTATAACAAGAAATCTGGACTTTGGATTTTTCAGCCCTAGACCTGGAGGCTTTATTTCTCCAAAAATCCTTGGCTCCTTTTAGGAAGAATTTATAGTAGTCACCACAGTAGGGACACTAGGGATGCTCAGAGCTACTGAATTGGTCATTGTTTCTAGATCTTTTCAGTGTATAGAATTAGGAAATGATAGTTTTTGTTTGATGGTTTTCAAGATATAACATATCAAGAAACTAGAAAAAGAAGAGCGAATTAAACTCAAATTAAGAAGAAGAGAAGAAATAATAAGAATTGGAATAGAAATTAAGGAAATTGAAAAATAGGAAATCAATAGAGAAAATCAATGAGGCTGAAAACTAAAAACTGGTTCTCTGATGAGATCAGTAAAACTGATAAGCCTTTAGTGAGACAAAGAGGACACGAATTACTAATAACTAAAATGAAAAAGTGGACATCACTACATACCCTATGGACATTAATAGCATAATAAAGGAATACTATGAATAGCTATGATACTATGCATATAAATTTGATAACCTAGATGAACTAGACCAATTCTTTGAAAGACACAATCTATCAAAACTCATACAAGAACTAGACCATCTAAAAAGACCTATATTATAAACTGAGTAATTGATTAATGAGCTTCCAAAATAGAAAGCACCAGGCCCAGATGGGTTCACTGGTGAAATCTACCAAACATTTAAGGAAGAAATTATGCCAGTTCTATACAATCTCCTTCAGAAAATAGAAACTGAGAGAATAATTTCTAAATCATTCCATGAGACCAGTATTAAAGAGCAAGGGATAAAATATGCATAATATGTTCTTTGTGCTCTGAATCCTACAGGATTTATGGGGATGAGGTAGAGGTTAGCTTTATAATAGACACTACTTTTTTCCCAAAGTGGGGAAAGAAACATTTATTGGAAAAAAGAAAGAACATCTATTGAACTTGCAATTTTGGCCAGGATAAAAGTTAAATACTACATATCGTATCATAAATTTTCATGTAGTTGCTTGTAGCAGTTATGACACACTAAATTAAAAATTTGTGTAATTAATTTTTGCAAACCCTTTTGTAGTAATTACTTTGTACCAGGCACTGTTGTAAGAACTTATGCATAATGCTCCATAAATAGGTCAGAAGTTAACTTTTTATTTTTTTTATATAAATTCCTTTGATTAGATTTAAGATTTTCTCTTTGATGGAAGATTTTTTAATATTAATGGATATTAAATTTTGTTAAGTCCTTTGTCCACATCTATGAAGTGGATCATAGATATTTATTTTGTTAATATCATGAATTAGATGGTTTATTCTTTTTCTTTAAATTTATTATTTTTTTCTTTTTATCCTTTGAACTTCTCCACATATTCCTCCCTCCCCTGACCCTCTGCCTTTGGCAACAACAAGTCTGTTCTATCTATGACTTTGTTTGTTTTTTGAGTTCATGTATAAAAGAGCATATGGTCTTTGTCTTTCTCTGTCTTATTTCACTAAGCATTATGCCCTTAAGGTCCAACCATATTGTAGCAAATACCAAGACTTCATCCCTTTTTATTGGTGAATAATATTCCATTACATATACATACCATATCTTCTTTATCCATTCATGTATCAATGGACATTTAGGTAGTTTCCATATCCTGGCTATTATAAATAATGTTGTAATGAACTTGGTGCAATTAAGTTTTCAAGTTAGTGATTTTGTTTCTCTGGATAAATAGCTGGAAGTAGAATTGTTGGGTCATATGGTAATTCTATATTTAATTTTTTAAGAATCTTCCATACTATTTTCCATAGTGACTGCACCAATTTACATTCCCACTAGCAGTGCACAAGTGTTCTCTTTTCTCTACAGCCTTGCCAACATTTGTTGTTGTTGTCGTTGTTGTTATTTTTGGTAATAGCCTTTCTGACATGTGTGAGATGGTATCTCACTGTGGTTGTGATTTGTATTTCCCTGATGATTATTTTTTTTAAGGATTTTATTTATTTATTCGACAGAGGGAGAGATCACAAGCAGACAGAGAGGCAGGCAGAGAGAGAGGGGGAAGCAGGCTCCCTACTGAGCAGAGGGCCCAATGTGGGGCTCGATCCCAGGACCCTGAGATCATGACCTGAGCTGAAGGCAGAGGCTTTAACCCACTGAGCCACCCAGGCGCCCCTCCCTGATGATTATTGATGTTAAGCATCTTTTCATTTACCTGTTAGCCACCTGTACATCTTAGGAAAAATGTCTGTTCAGATTTAATGCCCATTTTTGAACTGGCTTTTTTCCCCGAGTTGTATGAGTTCTTTACATATTTTGGATATTAACCTTTTATCAGATAAATGATTTTCAAATATTTTCTCCCATTCTGTAGGTTGCCTTTTAATTTTGCTGATGGTGTCTTTGCTGTGCAGAAGCTTTTTACTTTGATGTAGTCCTACTTTATTTTTCCTTTTGTTGCCTTTGCTTTTGTCTCAGATTCAATAGATCTCCAAGACCTATGTCAAGGAGCTCACCATCTGTGTTTTCTTATAGGAGTTTTATGGTCTCAGATCTTATGTTCTTTAATCCATTTTGAGTAATTTTTGTATATGGTGTAAGATATTGATCCAGTTTCATCCTTTTGCATGTGACTGTTCAGTTTTCGCAATAACATTTACTGAAGACTGTCCTTTGCCCACTGTCTATTCTTGGCTCCTTTGTTGTAACTTAATTCCCCATGTATGTGTGGTTTATTTCTGGGCTCTCTCTCTGTTCCATTGTCTGTTTTATGTCAATACCAGTGTTTTAATTATTATAGCTGTGTAATAAAGTTTGAAATTAGGGGACTGATGCTCTTCTTTTTCAAGATCACGTTGGCTATTTGGGATCTTTTGTGGTTCCACAAAAATTTTAGCATTGTTTGTTCTATTGCTATGAAAAATGACATTGGAATTTTGATATGGATTGCATTGAATTTATAGACTGCTTTGAGTAGTATGGACATTTTAACAATATTAATTCCTTTAATCCATGAGCATGAAATATCTTTCCATTTATTTGGGTCTTCTTCAGTTGCTTTTGTCAATATCTTGTAGGATTTAGTACACAGGTCTTTACCTCCTTGGTTAAATTTATTCATAGGTATTTTACCCTTTTTGATGCAATTATAAAAGGATTGTTTCTTACTTTCTCTGACAGTTTGTTATAAGAGTATAGAAAAAAAAACAGATTTTGTATCCTGCAACATTGCTGAGTTTCTTTATTGGTTCCAAGAGTTTTGTTTTGTTTTGTTTTTCGATGGAGTCTTTAGGGTTTTCCATTTATAATTTCACGTCATCTGCAAATAATGACAGTTTTATATCTTTCTTTCTAATTTGTATGCATTTTATTTCTTTTACTTGCCTAATTGCACTGCGTAGGACTTCCAATACTATGTTGAATAAAAATAGTGACAGTGAGCATCCTTGTCTTGTTCTTGACCTTGGAAGAAAAGCTTTTAGCTTTTTACTATTGAGTATGATGTTAGCTGTGGGCTTGTCATATATGGCCTTTATTACATTGAGATACTGCTCCCTCTCTATCTGCTTTGTTGAGCTTTTTAAAATCATAAATGGATGTTGTATTTTGTTAAATGCTTTTTCTGCAACTATTGAGATGATAGTGACTTTTATCCTTCATTTTATTAATGTGGTATCACATTGACTGGTTTATGGATATTGAACCATCCTAGCATCCCTAAAATAAATCTCACTTGATTATGACGTATGATCCTTTTCATATATTGCTAATTTGAAATACTAATATTTTGGGGCACCTGGGTGGCTCAGCAGGTTAAAACTTCTGCCTTTGGCTAAGGTCATGATCTCAGGGTCCTGGGATTAAGCTCTACATTGGGCTCTCTGCTCAGCAGGGAGCCTGCTTCCCTCTCTCTCTCCTGCCTCTCTGCCAACTTGTGATCTCTCTCTCTCTCTGCCAAATAAATATGTAAAATCTTTTAAAAAAAAGAAATACTAATATTTTGTTGAGGAATTTTACATCTATGTTTATCAGAAATATTGGTCTGTAATTTTCTTTTCTTATGTTGTTCTTGTCTGGTTTTGGTATGAGGGTAATGCTGGCTTCATAAAATGAGTTTGTTAAAGTTCTTTCCTCTTCTATTTTTTGGAAGAGTTTGAGAATGATGGGTATTAATTCTTCTTTGAATATTTAAATATTTGGTAGAATTCACCAGTGAAGTCATCTGGTCCTATACTTCTATTTCTTGGGAGGTTTTTGATTACTGAATTAATCTCCTTACTAGTAATGAATCTGTTCAGATTTTCTATTTCATCATGATTCAATCTTGGTAGGTTGTGTGTTTCTAGAAATTTGTCCAGTTCTTCTAGGCTAGAACATTCTTTTTAATGAACTATTATTTTTAGATATATTGAGATTCTTAGATTTATGCCATTTCATTAATACAGAAAATTAGTTACAGGAAAAAGATATTTAACATCTGATTTACAGTTCATTGAAATACAAAACACATGGTAAAAAAATATAATCCCTGAATGGATAAATTGTGGTACATACAGACAATGGAATATGATTTAGCATTCAAGAAATGAGCTAACAAATTATGAAAAGACATGGAGAAAATTAAATGCATACTACTACATGAAAGAAGCCAATCCAAGAAGATTACATAGTATATATTTCCAACTATTTGATATTCTGGAAATGGCAAAACTATGGAAACAGTAAAAAAAAAAAAATCAGTGTTTTCCAGCCATGGGAATGGGGAGAGATGAATAGGCAGAGAACAGAGGAATTTTTAGAGGAATGAAAGTACTCTGTACAATATTTATAATATACAATTATTATATATTATATGCAATATTGTAATAATGGATACATGTCATTGTACATTTGTTCAAACTCATAGAATACCAAAGGTATTGAAATCTCCAGATTTGAGGTGATTAAGATTTGTCAGTGTGGGTTCATCAACTGTAACAAATATAATTGACTCTTGAAAAATGCAGGGGCTAGGGTCACCAACCCCTGACACAGCCAAAAATTCACATGAAAATTCACATGTAACTTTTGGCTCCCCCAAAACTCAATTACTAATAGCCTACTGTTGACTGGAAGCCTTACCAATGACATAAACAGTTGATTAACACATATTTGGTATGTTACACATGTTGTATACTTATTCTTATAATACAGTAAGCTAGAAAAAATTATTATTAAGAAAATCTTAAGGAAAATAATGTACTGTGTTTATTGAAAACAATCTGTGTATAAGTGGACCTATGAAGTTCCAACTGGTGCTGTTCAAGAGTCAACTGCATACCACTCTTGTGAGTGATACTCATAATAGTGTATGTTATGCATCTGTAGGGACAGAGAGTACATGGGAAATCTCTGTACTTTCCACTCAATTTTACTATAAACCTATAGTTGCTCTAAAAAAATAAAGTCCTTAAAAAAAAGATATATCCTGAATTAACACTGATACTTTTAATAGAAATTGAGAGCCATTGAATACTTACTGAACCTATAGATCTTACATCTTTACCATCTTTTCTCTCATGCTGAAAATCCTGGTTCTTAATAACCTCGATACAATTATTCATTTGCTTTATTCTACACTACACACAAAGCTATCTCAGAATAATACCATCAAAATCGACAATAGCATAATTCATAAAAGACATGTTTGCAGTTTTTTTTTCCTCCAATAGGGAACTATTACTGAATTTTCATGTCACTTTAAATCGTTTCTGTATAGTTACACTACCAACTGAATATACATTTAAATTTATTTCATTTAACTTTTGATTTAAAATATTTACCTTTTCAGAATTAAACTGAGAAAAAAAAGTTCAAAGAAGTCAAACTTCTCTCTGTCCTTCCCAACCTTATTTTTTCTTTCCCACTTGTCCTATCTCTTTTTCCTTAATTCCCCTATATGAAAATAAAATTTTAGTTTCAACTGGGACATTTTCAAGAGTGAAAAGGGGTTATAGTAACACTTATACCTTGGAAACAAATATAAACGGGACTATCTGGGGCAGAAATGGGAATATGTGTCATTGTATCTTGAAGACACCATTTACATTTGTTATCTTTTCATTTTAAAAAATATAGGCATATACACCATGTAGAACCACATCACATTGCCAATATATGACTGCTTTTTTATCTAAAAATGGAAATTTTGTGTGTTCAATCTATACAATGTAAATATTCATATCCCTACTTTCCTAAAATAAATGGTGGTGTGAGCACCCTTCCTCACTTTACTTTTCACTTAAATATACGCTGGAGATATTCCATAGTAGTAGATAAAGACAGTCTCCATTGCTTTTACAGGTGCATAGTCTATGTTGTATAAATGGACTATAGTTTATTCAGTCAGTCCCTCTTAGTTGACAGTTACTTATATATTTTCGGTTTTAAAAATAGTGCTGGAATCGACAGCCTCGTACATAATGTCCTTTCACATTTTTGCCAGTGTCAATTTTGGGATAGATTTCTAGAAAAGGAATTGCATACAATCGATAATGCGTATGCATTTTGCTAGGAGTTGCCGAAATCTTCCTTACAGAGATTGTACTTTTTGCCTTCACACACTAGTAGTGTGAGAGGTCTATACATTCACAGCCTTGCTGGTTGGTTCGAGGTCAAACTAGGTATTTGTCAATTTGATATACACCATATTCTTTATTTCTTTTAAAGATTTATTTATTTATTTTAGAGACAGGGGAGGAGCAGAGGGAGAGGGAGAGAGAGAATCTCAAGCAGATTCTATGCTGAGCACAGAGCACAATCTCACAATCCTGAGATCACGACCTGAGCCAAAATCAAGAGTTGGATGCTCAACTGTCTGAGCCACCCAGGCCCCCTTACCCCATGTTCTTTAATTTCACTGTGACTTTGTACCTGCTGTGCTCTCTTTTAAAGCACTTTTAACTTTTCTCTATACATAATGAACTTTACAAATCTTAAAAAAAAATAAATTATACTTGAGATAGTATTTATTCTTATATCTGAATAAACTATTCTTTTCAATTTTCTTTTTTCTATTTTTCCCACCCATGATCACACGATCACACTATTGCTTTTATTATATTAATTTACACAGTATGTTATAAAATGTACACTCTTTCAAGGTTTGATTCCATGTGTGTTGTGCATATTAACTGCTCGTGTCTGCAAAAAACACTGTCTCCTAAACTGAATTACATTACAACTCAGTGCCATATCCATAAGCTTAGCAATATCTATGTACACACACATATATATACACACATCCTTAACAAATGATTGAAAAACAAAAAGTTCTAGACACTTTAAGATTGCTAGCTATACCATCTGGATGGTGTAGGAGGAGTGGCAGAGAGAGAAATCCTCACTGAGTTGTTCACCTATTGGCCCCTCCACAGTTAGGCAGAGCTGTGCCACTAATTCTAGACAATGTCATGTGAGCAGAAGTATGGTACGCTATTTCTGAATTATGGGGAATGACTACGTGGAGCAGGGAAAGTTACTGACATGCCTAGGATATGGAACAAGAGGAGAAACAACCATTTTTTTTGTATTAAACCACTGAAGTTTTGTGAAGTTTGTGGACCACAAACTTCTACCAGGTATATGAAGAAAGGAGATAAGTTATAGAAGACAACACTTAAAAGATTAGTAAAATAATAACATCTTTAAGATGATTTTTGAATTATAAAGGAACAGAGATAACAGAGCTTTGAAATGTTCATTATTTTATTTTTTTAAAGATTTTATTTATTTATTTCACAGAGAGAGAGAGCATGCACAAGCAGCAGGAGCAGCAGAGGGAGAGGGAGAAGCAAGCTCTCCAGTGAGCCAGGAGCCCATGGCAGGGCTCGATCCCAGTACCCTGGGATCATGACTTGAGCTGAAGGCAGCCACTTAACCGACTCAGCTACCCAGTCACTTACCCGACTGAGCTGCCCAGCTGCCCCTGGATTTGATTTCAAATATAATACCTAGAGCTCTCCATTTTATTCTAAGTGAAGCTGGGATTTGACATGATCTAAAAGATATTTTAAGAGACCACTTTGTTCCTACATGGGGAATGACTAAGAGGACATCATCAATGGACACAGGGAGAATAGTCAGGAAGCTCCAGGTGGTAACAGGAACAGGAGTGGAAGGGTTTGGAATATATCTGGGGAATGGAACCATCAGAACTTGCTGATAGATTGGATATGGGAAGGAGGAGGATGATCCCTAGCCTTCTGGCAAAAATAGCTTCATGGAATGTGATGACATTTATTGAGATGAGGAAGAGGAAGAAGAGCAGGTTTGAAAGGAAACCAAGAACTTCACTTTGGATGAGTGAGGAGTGAGATGCCTTTGGGACATCTAATGTTAACTGAACAGTTGACCACAGGAGTCTGAACTCAAGAAGAGAAGTGAGTCAGAAATATAAGTTGGCAACTATCCCCATGTAGGTAGCAGATAAAGCTGTTAAGAATAAATGAAGCAGCCTAGGGAGAGAGTGAAGGTAGAGAGTAGAAGAGCAGACAGGGAACAAAAAAAATATTTGTGTTACAAATGTTTACATCAAATGAAATATTTCAGGAGGATTTACCACATATTAAGTAATAATTTACAAGGAAATTTGATTGTATTCACAATCTATTAGCACTAGCAAAGGAATAAGCAAAAAATGTTAGAGTAAAGTGTGCCTCTTCAATGGCAATCCATGATGGGAAGAGAGAAAGCTCTAAACAGCTCAAAGCTTTTTTGTTTTGTTTTAACAAGACTAACTGAAATATGTTTCTATTTTAAAGAGAGTAGTGTGAAGAAGAAGGCTGGCATCATTACTTTTTGGATGTTTTAAGTTTGAAATCTACAATACAGCAGAACTCATTTCATCCCACAAATAAAAGTGACTAAGATGGAGAAAAAATCTTAGTGTGTCTAGATACAACTTAAATATTAAGGTACTCTTAAGACGGTAGCAAGCTGATAAAAAATTTATAGTACTAGGAATATACATTCTATTACCTGATAGTTTATGGCTACCTGGATAGACAGATTAAAGGTAACCTGAGAACAATAGATGGGATTTCCAATTGCAGACCCAAGGTTGCAATTTTATACACATATAGACTCTCAAATCTCAGGGGGAAATGTAGAAAAATAAAAACTTACTGAAGTAAAGCAATGTGCATCCTACATTATTATGGCAACAAATCGATAATAGTATTACAATAAAATCTGGTGTAATCACATTTTCCTTCTTTGGTATTGCAGCATTAATCTCTGTCTCATGGGGGATGGGATGCAGCACAGGATATGTAATGGGATGCAGAATATTTTGCCTGTTACAACCAAGGCAGTGAGACTAGTAATTACAGAAAGGTTTTGTTTGTTTGTTTGTTTTTGTTTTTGTTTTTTGGGTTTTTTTACTTCTCAATTGCTTGTTGCTTTTTTCAGCCCCTGTAACAGTTTAAATACGTACACCTCAGAGCCCCCAACTCCACACTAGTGCTATTGGTATTATCCACTCTAAAAATGTCCCTTCATCCTCTCCCTGAACTTTTTTACTAGCTGAAAAGCTTGGAGCATCCCGGCATAGCTCTGACACTGAAGTAACTGAACAAGCACAAACAGGTACTGCCTGAGCCTCAGGCCGAGGGGTCAAAATAGGCTGAGGGTTTCTCTCTTGTCACCTCAGTAGAAGTGTGGCAGAAGAGAAGCATTTACAGCTGGTTTCCCTTGTTCTATTGTGTATAATCAAGAATGTATCCATTAATTTACAGATAAATAAAAGGCATAAAGCTATTTAAAAAGATCAAATCCAACTAAGATTTTATTTCAGTACCTTCCAACTGCCTTGGATAAATTCATTAGCTCTTGTTATGATGTTAAATTTATTATTCTCTATCTAGTCTATGGCATGAATTTCCAATTTTCTCTAAAAAATTATTGATTGTCTTAAACGTTGTCATCACACACACAAAACTGTGTAACTATGTATGGTGATGGATGTTAACTAGACTTAATGTGGTGATCATTTTGTAATATATGCAAATATCGAATCATTCTGTTGTATACATGGTATTAACATGTTACGTATCGATTATATGTCAGCTAAAAAGCATTGATTGTAATTTGCTGGAATAATGGCTCTAAATATGCAAAGATCTTTATAAACAAACACTCCACTGGAAACAAGTATCTCTAAAAGACACGTGTAGTGTATTGCCAACTGCATACATATTTATCTTTATTATATTATGGCCCTGTGTTCAAAAATACATATTAGGAACATGGGGTTGCATAACCATACAAGTAAACTCTCACACTGTAATCAGCACAAACATTCACCAAGACTAAACACGCAAAACATTTTTCAAGTGAATATTCCTTCTCACAAGTGGAGATGAGAACTAGAAGTACCCTGCTAAACATTCAGATAATAGTCAATCCTATCAACTGTTTTATGATTCTAGGAAAGTGTAGGATATCTGGAATACTTGTATTACCTGGAGAGGCTCCAAATTGCCAAATGATACCAAATAATCACACGAACAACAGTATCTTATTTCTAGAAACAATCAAATGAAGCCTACGCCAGCAGTTAGTATCACATCCATTTAAGCCTTCTGTAAACAATTTCTGTAATCTTTCCTGAACCTGCTTCTATGGCATTCATTAGTATTCTTTTTCTGTCGGGCATCTGGTGCCTCTGTGATAGATATTAAATATCTTAAGGCAGGCAAATCTCACTAGTATGCAGCAAGCAGATGCAGAGGCTCATGTAAGCCAAAGAAGCCTGTAGGCAAAACCTCAAAGACTGATAGGTCACAGCTGCTAGTTCAAGGCTAGAGTGTTGGTGAAGCAACGTCCAGTGCCAATGCGTTATCCCCACTCAAATGTATGAGCCACACAATACTGTGGCTGTGGATAAGGCTGGATTCTCAAAGTGCTTCTCCTCACTCCAGATGGGAGTCTGAAATTGCCAATGACTTGCACATTTTAGATGCTTAGGCTACAAGACACTGAGGTGAGCATATTGGATAACTGCAGTTGATGTTTGTAGGAAGAAACAGTATTCATCTATCCACTCAACACATTTATTTGTTATGTAGTTGCTAAACATCTCGAGCCATTCTATCTCATTCTCAAATGACCATAATCCTTCTCTGAAACTTCTGGTTTCCAAACTTCGGACAGAACTATAATGCCAATGGTCTTTATCCTGGTCATCAGATATAAAGCTAGAATAAATGAAAATTTATAATCCTAGAAAAGCTTTAGAAATTCTTAATAGATTAATAAGGAATCTTCCTGGGTTATTGGGAGAAATGCTTAATAGTTTATCTGAAGATGCAAAGGCAAATGCCAATTGCATTTTTAAAAATTTATTTCCCAGGTTTGTGCGTGTGTGTTTGCTATCGAGATCCCTATTAATATGCATATTAATATATTGAATTTTAACATTTGTTTATTATATTGTACGTAGTGAACTGTATTACCTAAGGCAACTGAAAAGCTTTAGCTTACATAGGAGAATGTTTCTTTAGTGAATGAATTAGAGTAACCATTTTTTTTCCAGCACATACAGTGTCTCGATCAGCTGCAAGGTGTCATAAGTAATTACTCACTGATGTAGTAGACAAAGTATCAAAACATGTGGAAGACTTGCCTTTATAATAACTTAGAGGTGGCTCAAGATTATCTCCGTACTGACATCTCTTGAGTCAGTGTTGGCATGTGTTTTCTGGAGTGTGAGAAAAGGAGTTAAAGGAACTGGACAGAGTGTGACACACAAGTGACTCTTCTCATTTGTGTCACAAAGTCTTGAGAATTGTTGATTTAAACAAAAGGAGAAATAGACTAGTATAATTAGGGTGGCCAGCTAATTTATCACATAAACCGGGACACTTCTAAGAATAAAAGGGGGACCTATTTTTAATTAAACATGGTTGTAAATAGGAACTTGAGCTATGAAGTTAGAAAAAACAAGGTTCAAATCGCAATCCTTCCACTTATTAGCCATATGACATTGGGTCAGTTATGCTCTCTTCTATCAATGAAATGGGCTTACTAATTGCTATCTCACAAAAGCACACACGCACAAAAAAAAAATCAGCCAGATTCCAAGCAGAAGACAGAAACCTCACAGTTACTTGAACAGAGTGAGTTTAGCATAAAAAAGTATTAGCTGTGCCGGGAGACTGGAGTTAAGAGAAGATTGGCTAGTGAGTAAAGAGAACTCTACAGGGCACAGCAATGGCAATCAGAAAGAACAGCCACTGCCTGAGGCTGAGATAGAGCACCCAAGGAAGGACAGTGGAATTTGTTGGTTGGTTGCCAAGTGGATTGAGAAGGTACCAGAGAAAGCTGTCCATAGGGAGGTGCTTCTCCCTTGGGGCTTGGCTGTGAAGCCATCTGACTACTGGGTGCTGGGGAAAGGTTGTGGCCACCAGGGTGGCTAGCGGCAGCACTAGCAAAAGCCAAGTGCTAGGGAAGGCGCACTCAATGCGAGGTGCTCCCAGCAATGGGAGCACCTTAGACCCAGCAAGAGAAATATTCCTTCCTCTTTCAATGCCCCCCAACTACTGACAAAGTTTAACCTTGTGTTATTTAGCTACTGACAAAGTTTAACCATGTGTTATTTTGTAAAGGAAAAATATTTGAGGAGTTCAGCTCTATTTTTTCACAACAGAGAATGTAGTGTAGATTTGGGAGTTGAGAGGCAATGAATTGATAAATAGCACGATCACACAAATGATATTATGAGGTATTGTAGTAACCACATTTAATATGTTAACATTAAACATGTGGAGCACAGTGCCTAGAATATGATAAGTGATTAAGGTATGTCAGACCATTATTACATTTTCTATATATCTCATTCTAGTTTGTTTGTTTTTTTTAAGATATATTTATTTGAGAGAGAGATAAAGAGAGAGAGAAGGGAGAGCACAAGTGAAGGCGACGGGCAGAAGGAGAGGGAGAGAGAGAATCCCAAGCAGACTCCCCACTGAGCATGGATCCTGATGGGAGGCTCAGTCTTACCATCCTGAAATCATGACCTGAGCTAAAACCAAGAGTCAGACTTAACCCACTGAGCCCACCAGGCACACCCAAGCTTAGGATTTTTAATGTTTAAACAAAACATATTTCTTCATTAATATAGACACTTTCCCACTAAAGCTTTATCACCTTCCTTTTGTATCAAATAGAACTGTGCTGCCATCCCATTAATCCTCACTGCTCTCGGGAGGCACAAGTATAGGATTATCTATGCCATTTTATATCACCTTTAGTTCTCATAATTGATTTAATATGTTATTAAAGCTGAGTTTCTTGTTTTTTATTTTTCTTACTGCTAGCAAAAGACTAGCAATTTTTTATTCTGAATCATAATATTTTGTTACTTTGGTGCATGGCTTTTATGCTTTTTTTATTTATGCTTTCCTTCCCCACCATAGTATGTTCTAGCATCCCAGAACACTGATTTAAAGGTTAAACATTAGTGTTTTGTATTTGTTTCATTTGTCACCTCTACATCTGTATTCTTGACTCTTTTCTAAATCCAGTTTTCATTTATTGTAATAGTTGACTCCCACACTGTGTTTATTTAGTATTTCTACTCAGAAATAGTCTTTTATACAAATTTGTATATCTTGACCTCTCATTAAATTAGATTCATAGCCTTTCACTATTTTTCTTAATTATTTCTTTAAAATTTTCCCTGTTTCTTAAACCTTTGAACATATATGATTACTTTAGACTTTTTTTAAATGTCAATAGCCTATTTTCTAGAAAATTTATTTTTTTGGCTATAAGAGTTACACAAATAAAAAGTTTAAGAGCTTTCTTTTGTCATATTTTTTGAAACATGAGGATGATCTCCAAATCTTTTCTCTATCAGTTCAATTCTCATTTATATACGTAGTTTATTTTGTTGTTGTTGCTGTTTTAGATATTTCTGTCATGTCAATGAAGAGATTAAAGAATAAGACTAAAGTTATGGAAGTAATAGCAGTAAGTCAGGGCAGATGATATGTCAACTAAATTTACTTTTTCTTAAAATACATTGTTTCATTGCTTTCCTGTCTTACATGAAATGTCTATTAAATATAGTCTTATCAGGAGATAGTGGATTTGAGAAAGAATTGGATATTTCATATTTTACTCTGTCATGACTCTTACTTATTGTTGTTCTAAAAACGTCCTGAGGGTAAATTAATAATAAATACCAGAACCAATGTTAAGTCTGGACACTGGAACACTATAGTACATAATTTAAAACATTTCTATATTGATTCCACAGTCAATTTTTAAAAGACAGTTGGTGTTAACCACCCTCTGGAATCTTAAACACTCTTAAGGAATCTCCTCTCCTTCAGATAGCTTTAGACCCAGCCACATTTGTATATTTATTGTCCCTTGATCAATTATCCTGTTTCCATTGAGTTTTGCTCTTGGCTCTTCTCTGAAGAAAACTTCCACACTCTTGGCTACTTCCCTAACTCTCAATTATACTTCAAGGTTATCTCAAATCTTTCCATTTCCTTAAAACCTTCTCTGATCTTCCTTGCTGTCTCTTAAATTCTTACATAGCTTATTGCTCTTCCTGGTTTTAGTCATTTTACACTGACATTTGTTTTCTTGTACTCTCAGGTATCATTTCAGTTAACACATATGCCATACATCATATATGTGTTCAAGGGCCAGATAAAAATAGTAAGTCCGTAACAGTTTTCATAATTCAGGGTAAGTGGTCGAGAGCTATATGTTGATTCATTTAAACAAATGTTTTTGAATTGGTATGTAGTACCTGCCCTATATCACATACTATTCTAGTTTGGGGGAAAGAAAACACAAAGTTTAAGAAAGTATTCTTCATGGAAACCTCTGTCTAGTACTGAGAAATATGCAAGAATGTGAAAGAGCAAGGCCCAGTCTAGACCCAGTGTTCTGGAGGAAAGTTGAATCCTGTAACATAAGGGGATAGGAAAAAAATTCCAGGCACAGACAAAAGGGTGTGACGATATTGCTGCCTCTAAAGTAATATCTCAATTGTAATAGAGATTAAATCTTACCTGAAATCATAACTTAAAGATTTATCCTTTATGAGATTGAAACCTGAAGACCAGTGCATTTAGCATGTTTTCCTTGAATTGGGAAACCCCATGTATTCCCATCTGGAACCATCTTGATCCTAAATATGTGTCAATACTGGCAAAATTCTAATAGGTACATGGTATCATTACAGTAGAAATAAGTTAATGCAGACTAAGTAAAAATATCTTTCTTCAGGCAAACACAATAAATATCTCCTTTCCAAGATTTTGTAAGGCTTAATACTGAATAGTAAAGTATATTTTAATGTTAAAATATTTTCAGAGATCTGGTAAGGTTAAATTAATTTGCAAAGCTTTTAATCCTGAGTAAAATTGGAGTAAGATTTTTCTTTAATAAACACTATATCTCTTGGTAATCCTGTGATATAGGCTCCTAATAAATTCCATGAATTCAAGTAGAAATTTGAGGCATAGTATCCCTAAACAACTTTCCACATAGCCACTCCTGCTATAGTGTTTGTGAATGCAGCTCTTCATGTAAATGCTAGATTAGACTGAATGATGAATTTAAAACAAGTGGGTGCACTCACTGTGGCCCAAATTAAGTCTGTTCTAAGTTGCTATAGCAACATTATCTGTACCAAATGTCCTGCTCTAAAAAAATAATTGGAAACATTTCCTGTTATTTAGGGGAAAAAAATAAAATCACTATTAATTTTTTATGTTCTACTATACAAAATGCATTATTCTCATGCAAATATTTCTTTAAATCAGCAAAATTCATGAATGGGTATATGTCATTTTTATATAATTGTAACAGCAAAATCAAGAAGAATAAAATTAGTTTTCAGGCATAATATGATACACCTAAGAGTAAAATAAAGTATTTGAATAAAGATACTTTTCTTCTTTCTTTCTTTCTCGGTTAACACTTAAGATCTGAGAGCCATGAATAGTTTTTTTGGGCTTTGTATATAGGAATTATTTACCTATGGATCATGATTAAATTTCTATAATATTGGGAAAAAATTAAAGAATAGCTGAAGTTTTACTACTGATAGAATAGTAAATAAACACATTCAAACAACATAAAAACACATGACATTCAAGAAGCAGAAAGGTCTAAAATGTTTTATGAGGGTAACTCGAATAAACCAAAGGAACCTGCGTTCAGAATTTGACTGCAATAACTACTTGATAGAATAAAACTCCAGACTCAGATGCATTTCTTTCTGAAAATGATTTTAAATCAAATCTATCAATAAATTGTTCCCATAAGAAATTATTAGGAAATGTTATAACATTTAGGTAAAGCAAAGATTCACATGAAATGGAGGGTAAATAACCCCTATAAGCAACATACTATTTATTGGTTAGGTATTCAACATTTTAATACTATTTTTTTTTCTTGAGTTTTGGAAAGGCACTTTCTCTCAATGTAATTCTAAAGTGCCATTTCATGCTTCATTATCTCTGAGTGGGAGTTGTAGTTTGTAGTTGGACCTCAGCTTCATTTGTGAATCATGGGTGGTACAGCTAAGTATATTTTTCTAAGAATTTGAGTGAAGTAAATAATACTTTTTCTTTTATATTTTTTAGGCTTTCCTATTTAACAACACTAGATCGCAAAATGAAAGTGGTATATTCTTGGAAACAAGATGAACATATATAAACTTTAGCATTTTGGAGACTGCTTAAATTTATTTGCAAAGTAAAAACATTTTATTTGTTCAATCCTTGCCCCCACCTCTGTCACCAACTCCCATTGCTCTTTCTATCAGGTGTCAATCATGCTGAATATTATGGAATAGCACAAAGCAAACTTGAATAAGGAGGAAGATTCCCAGTTACTGGCTTTTGGTTTTAAGCACTTTTGAGTACTAATGGTGGCAGCCAGCAGATCCTTTCTCACTTCCTGTAATAAATGCCAACCTGATTCTCAAAGTTGTAGCTTTGCCTCCTATACACATATAAATGGATAAATGCATTCATCAGCTCCAAAAGAAACTTAAATTTGGCACGTAAACTGGGAGAAACTAGGATTAAATTAAACTCTTCTACCAGAGGGTTATGTTATGTCTGTTATCAATTCCATTATAATATCAATTCCATTATAATACAGTTAAGCTTAAAATTAAGATTTCCTTGTCATCCAGTTTATTTCCTCTGTGTGTCCACCTGGTCTGAAATGTTCTCCTCTAAGTTTTTGCCAAATCATTCACATATTCTCCAAGGAATCTTCCATGATGGATGCCAACCAGTCATCCTTCACTATCTATCGTCATTTGCTTTAAATAAAGTATTAGTCAAGCAGAGTATTTAAGAGCTTGAATTCTGGAGTCAAGTTCCACTCAAGTTCAAATTCTAGCACAGGTTCTAGGTAAAACAAATTAATTGGATAAATTGATTATGAGGGACAGCTGTGGGCCAGATACTCTTATAGGTGCTGAGGTACAGCACTGAGTAAGGCAGACAAAAAAAAAAAAACAAAAACTATTCCTGAGCTCATGTTTTCACAGTAGTAGAAGAGAGTGGGACATGGGCAGACAAGGAAAAATATAGACTGTATAGAGTATTATAAAGGAAGTAAGCAAAGTCATGTGATACAGGGTAAGTGGAGTCTCCTACTTAAGGTAGGGGCCAAGGGTCGGGAAAAGCCTTTAGTTGAGACCTAAAGATTGAGAAGTCAGCTATGCAAGATCAGGGAAAAAAATATATTCCAGTCAGTGGAAAAGCAAATACCATCCTAAGTAGGCTATAACATTCTAAAAAATAAAGAGAGCAGTATGGCCAGAATATGGACTGAGGGAGGGGGGGAGCAAGGGCTGAACTTGAAAATAACAAAACTATTAAAAAGAGTTTGAATTTTATTCTAAGTTTGAGATCAAATATGGTGACTTTGCTTGACTGTCACAGAGATTTTTAGAAAGCTCGATCCCAGGACCCTGAGATCATGACCTGAGCCGAAGGCAGAGGCTTTAACCCACTGAGCCACCCAGGTGCCCCATAAATAAAATCTTTAAAACAAACAATGAATTAAAATAACTTTTTAATGATTAGGCAAATGTTCATGTACAGTAGATATATGCACATGTATAATATACAGAGATTTTTTATAGCATTTCATAATTTTTAAATATTTAGAAATATTAAAAATAAAATCTTTTAAAAGTAAAATCTTTTTAAAAAAGTAAATAAAGATTTTATTTATTTATTTGACAGAGAGGAGAGAGATCACAAGTAGGCAGAGAGGCAGGCAGAGAGAGAGAGGGGGAAGCAGGCTCCCCACTGAGCGGAGAGCTTGATGTGGGGCTCAATGCGGGGCTCTATCCCAGGACCCTGAGACCATGACCTGAGCCGAAGGCAGAGGCTTTAACCCACTGAGCCACCCAGGTGCCCCTTTGACTCACTGTTTTCTAATCGACCCCAGTTTAACACAATATTCTGGGTGATGGTTAGAACAAGGAAAGAAAATATTCCTTGGATGCTACACGTAGTCACGGAAGCACCAGCACAGTGAGCTTCTGTCTCTTCCATGTCTGTAGACTCTTGTAAACAATGGTGTCAATAAGAGAGATAGGTGAGGAAATGGATTTCTGAGCCTGGAACATGTTTGCAAATCAGTGGAATGAGATCACCTAAGAAGACCATAAAGATAGGATGGGGCCCCAAAGGAAGCCCTGGGTCATGCTGGCATTTAAAAATAAGTTTAGGTAAAGGAGCAGGTGTCGTCAGAAGAGACTAATTAGGATAAGCAAGTAACATCAAAAAAATTGAAGGAAAAAGCTATTAAAGGAGGAAGACATGGTAAACTGTGAGATTGAGTATTATGAAAACGGAGGTACTTTTGATGGATTTGGCAATGTGAAAAATACTTGTAGACCTTAATGAGAACCATTTTGATAGAAAGGTAGAAATAAGTAAGTTGCAGTAAGTGAAGGAATGTGTGAGAAGTGAGGAAGCAGAAAAGAGAGATGCAGTCAACTTGCTGGAGAAATTTTTCAGTGAAACTGGCTATGAGGCAGCACGAAGGAAGAGGGTGTAGAATGGCTGTAGAAATGCTCAAAAGCGCATATAGGGCTCCTTAGATGTTCTTTTAGTCCTTAGTTCTTTTAGTTCCTTTAGTCCTTAGATGTTCTTTTTCTTTTAAGAAATAACCTCTTTACAATTGTAACCACCGCGGCTCTGTCCCGTCACTGCTGTTCCGTGCCAGCGTCGGGAACCGGGCAGCCGGCAGCGCTACACGCTTGGGCAGTGGGATCAGTCACGGTTTCTTTCTTTCTTTAAAAAAAAAAAAAAAATGTCCTGTTCCAAATGATCACTGTTGGGTTCAGGGGCAGGGGCGGGGTGGCAGGGAACGGAGACCCTGGCCTTCCTCTGGAACTTCCTCCTGGCTGTCTCTGCCGTGGAGATAGCCTTTTGCCACGTTCTGTAAGGAGGCAGATCGTTCTCGACCACACAGACCTCCCCGGTCCCGCTGGAGGCCCGTGGCCGGCAGCAGTGTTGGGGCGGCAGTGCCGGGGGTGCCTCCCTGTACCGAAGCCCACTTCCCAGCAGCAGTGGTGGCTTCTCTCTCTTCTGTTTCTGCAGCAGCCCGTATGGAATTGTGCTGGGACGTGCCGCAGGCCAGGACCTGGCCGAGAGTAACACGAGCCCTCCTTCCTTTCCATCGACACCTTTGTAGAGCTCTCTGCACCATGTGCCCCTCACTGTTTGTATTTAATTTTAAAGTCAGTGTATTGCAAGGAGGCTGGATGCAAGATAGATACTATATTAAACTGTACTGTTATTTAAGATGTAATAAAGCAGTTTGACATGAAGGAAAAAAAATGTAGATGTGGTAAAAAAAAAAATGTGTAGAATGGTGATGACTGCCGCAGGCCATGTCAGCCCCGTGAAGTCAGACTCGGGTTAGACCCCCCTCCCCCCACCCCCACCAGGCTGGGAGGCAGGTTTAGGCCTGGGTAGGGGCTTCGCCTCCCAGCCCGGTGGGTGCCAGACCCTGGGGCCAGATGGCCCTGGAGGCGGGGGCTGGGGGGGGCGGGGCTAGGGACAGGCTAGAAAAAGATAAGAAGTTAGAGGATTTTTAAAAGGTATCAGTGGATTAGTTACATGAATTTATTGAACATTTTGCATCTTGTGAAAGAAGAAAAGTTAGCAATAATACCTCCAATGGTTGCTAGAAGAATTAAGAGGTATTGCAAACAAAGGACTAGCACCATATGTGTTGCTTCATATATTCTCAGTGAATGGTCATTATTACCATCATGTAGCATTCCTTACACTCAGCACATTTACTCAATTTTTCCTTTTCACTCTTCACTGTCCCATATTCAAGTAATTATCTTCATATCATGTGCTAGGAAAGTAGATTTTGGGAAAGAAATTAAACAGTAAAGTGTTAATGGAATTAAGAAATTATTCAACAACAGATATTAAACTCTGTGTTAGGTGTTATGGTTATGTATATGTATAAATATGACGTAGTTCATTCCCTTCCCTTTATTAATGTATGCAAATTGCGTGAGTCCCAAATTACCCTTACACCTCATGCCAACTGTAAGTTCATCTTACAGTTAAAGACCATCTTTAAGTTAAATAATTTGCCAGAAGGACTCAAAGAACTTAGATAGCAATTATAGTAATCTACACAGTTTCAGCCAAAGCATAAAGATTAAAATCAGCAGAGAAAAAAAGCAAATGGGGAAGACCCAGGAGACACAAAGTGAAGCTTAAACTGCCCTTTCTCAGTGGAGTCCTGTGCACAGTTCCTATTTCTCCCAGCAACAATCTGTGAAAATACACATGGAATATTGCCAAATCAGGAAAGCTCACCTGAGACTTAGTGTCTTGAACTTTTTATTGTGGCTTGGTCATTACTCATGTGGCTAACCTTAGTCCACTTCCTCCAGAGGTTAAACTGGGACCGTGTGGCACAAGGCCGTTCACCACACATCACACTGTTGGCAGAGACTACATTATGGCCCAAGGCCCCAGGTAAACAAAAACACTCCAATGAGGCAGGATATTCTAAGGGTTTAGAGGTTACCTCCCAGTAACCAAGGAAAAGACCAAACTTCTCTTTGGCAAGGTTAATTCTTATGGTACAATTTATCACCTAGTTGGGGAGGTAAAACATATAAAAAACAATAAGTAATTTAAGAAGGGTTTACAGGGTTTACGTCAACTGGTCAACTGTGAGTGTCACAATGCTAAGACATGTTTACATAACAAATGGTACTTACTGTAGATATTCAGAGAAAGATAATAGAGTTTGAGCTGAGTGATAGGGAAGGTTTTATAGAAAAAGTCCCATTTGAAGTGGACCTTGAAGATTACCTGGATTGGAACTGGCTGAAAGAGAAAGGCACTCCCAAAAGGGTGAATAAAGTAAGGGGAGATATGAAGGTATTACAGGATTTTCTCTCCATTGGTGCCCAGGGTTCTTAGGCCAGTTTGAAGAATGAAGAGGTAGACCAGCTAGAATGGCCGGCAACAAAGCAAGGCTTATTGAGTGACAGCAAAGTGATAGCACAAAGCTCTCAAGACGGAAGGGATCCAACAGGGTAGCCACCAGAGTTTCTAAGTCTAGAGGTTTTTATGGACTTGTTGGCGGGCTGTTTTAATCTGATTAACCCTCCGTGTGCCTGTCATCTGATCAGGTTTTTGTCAGTCACTGGGAAAGGGCGGAGGACTCCTTCTGCCTTTCTTCCAAATATCCTTCGTCAGAGGCTGCTTCCCAAGGAGATAGTAAGGAAAAGGGAGTATAAAGTAAGACTGGAAATGTAGTATATTAGTTTCCCAGGGCTATCACAACAAATTACCACAAACTGTGTGGCTTATTTATAAATAAATAAATCAATTTATTCTTTCGCAGTTCAAGAGGTCAGAAATCCAAAGTCGAAGTCTCTGTATGCTCAGTTCCTCTGAGCTAACTCTGAGGGAGAATCCATCCCACATCTCTCTCCTAGCTTCAAAGAATTCTGGCAAATCTTGGCAGTCCTTGTCTTGTAGATCCATCACTAATAACAGCCTCCATCATCACATGGCTTTCTCCCTTGTGTCTGACTCTGTATCTCTATTTTATCTTCTTATAAGGACACTAATCACTGGATTAGAGTTCTCTCTAATATGGTAAGACCCAGGACCTCATTTTAACTAATTGCATCTTTAAGGATCTTACTTCCAAATGAAGTCTTATTCTGAGGTTCCAGGTAGGTAGTAATTTGGGGGAGAGGGGTGCTGGTAACTGTTCAACCCAGTATAGGTAGGTTGTGAAAAATGTGGTCTAATGCACACTACAGTTTACAAACACTGTTACAAAAGCATAGAAAATGCTGAATATCTTTTAAACATAATTTATTACACACGGCCTTTCCATCATTTAAATTGCTTTTTTCAAACACTAAAATACCTTATTTCACTGCAAAATACAATAGAGTAGAATTAATGTGTGGTTGAAGTAGAATAAGGAGGTAGAGGATATACACTCCTTTAAATCTGAGATCGAGCTGTGAAGAAAAGAGCATAACATTTGTGTTGTGTGTACCATCCCCTAATGTCTTTGCTAAAATTTTGGAATTATCTTCTTCTTGAGGATGTGTAACTTACTGTTAGCCACTCAGCGTTTCATAGCAATGGCAATATATTCTGACAACAATGGCAATATATTTTGAGTCAATATTTAAAACCCATTATTTGAAAAGGATATTGGTATTGCTTCCAGGTGCATAGTGAGAGTGGCTTCTATGGGTTGAAATAAAATTACTGTCATTTTCAAAATACTGAAGGCCAGTGGAGAAAAGGAGAAAAGGGATAGACTATTTAAGGTCTAGGAAGTTTTAGAAAGACCCAGAGAATACACTTCCTGAGCCTCAGAAAGCAAAAAAACTGACTTGGAAAGATAAAATGGAATGCAGAAGAAAATATATTCAGTTTCTTTCTTTTTTTTTTTTTTTTTTTGCAGTTTCCTAATATTGTTAGATAATTGATCAAGTTTTGGAACTGTGGTGATTTTTTTTTCTATTCAATTGAGTTTTTCCAGTATTCTTCTAACAGAATTGAATGTAAAGCAAATGAGAAAGGCAACTTTGCAAAGCCCTATCTTTGTCATAAATGTATTACAGTTCTCTAATAAAAACCTGTTTTAACTCAACTGAGGATTTCAGAAGGTTTTTCTCTTCTCGGAGAAAAGAAAAAAGTTTGCATCTATTCAAAACTATGTGATGTTTTCCTTATTAGGGAACTTAATACATTAACATTTGATTAGTTGGAAAGCCTAATTTCTACTCTAGAGTAAAAAAGGGTCAACTAGGACTATATTTAAAAGAAGATGTATTTATTATTGTCATAATCAATATTATAAATCTCATCATTAGAACTGATTCTTCACATTTGACAATTTCTTTCTGTTTGGTTTTGAGCATTAATATGCCAAGCACACCAAGGTTTTCAATAATAAAATCCATTCAAGTAGAGTCATTACCAGGTGAATAGTTAACTAGGTTAACTGTGACAAGGGCTTCACTTTCACAAAGAATAATACATCCAGAAAAGCCCACAGGTTGTGAAGTCACTAGCATGAAACATGGGCTGAATTCTGGGGTCCCCACCTGCTTCACAGAGTGACCTTGGGCAAATAACTTCTCCATGCTTAGGGCCCCCATCTACATGGTGTAGCATTGTTGGTAAAACTGAATGAAGTATTTTCGGAAATATGCCTGCCACACATAGTAGTCACTTAATAAATATTTGTTCTTTCCCCTCTTTCCAATCCCTGACTACCTCTCTCAAATGGAAACACCAGCTGTCAGGGGCATCACAAACATTCTGAAAACTACAAGTTGGTCAGAATTTATTGGAGCCTATCCTGAGGATGATGAGGGGCCCACAGTGGAACTTCTCAGTGGATCAGCAACATCAAAGAAGTGGTAAGAAAATAAATCACTGTGATCATTTGTGATTTAACACAGATGGAAAAAAATACCAAGTATTTACTGAGAGCTTGTATAGTCTTGGCACTTACACTTATTTACTGAATTCCTATGCCAATCTTAGGAAGTGAAATAAATAATTCTTTACTGAAAAGGAAACTGAGGTTCAGAAGGTTGATGCAACTTGCCTAAGGTCACATATAGTATATAGCAGTGTAGAAACAATACACTGCTTGATATAACTTTGCTTAACACGGTAACTCACAATGATGGATATTAGTAAGTTGTCTGTTCTTTATGTCAAAGAATAGCAAGATCAAACCAATTCATAAATCATCCTTCAGTCTATGCCAAGGCCAGATATCTGAAGGAATACAGATACTTTAACAGAAAAATGTAATAATAACATTAACTTTAGAGTCTGAAAGTTCTGGGTTTGAATCCTGACTCTGGCATTAATTATCTATGTGTCACTGGAAAATTATTAAACTTCTTAAGCTTCATTTCCTCATTCAAAAATAAGGATAATAATGTTACCTACTTCACAGAGTTGTTTAAAGATTATTTGAAATAATGCCTGTAAAATACTTAAGACAGTTCCTGGCATATTATAATGAATTTATTTTTAGTTGTAATAAGATACTGCAGTATCAAAGTGTTTCACAAAGTTTGAATTAATAACTTCTTGCACCAGATTCTCTGGGGATCTTGTTAAATAAGATTTCTGGGCCTAGCTCCACACCTCATGAATCAGAATATTTGGGCAGTGAGAATTTGCTATTTGACAAGGTGCTCAGAAATAGTTGATTTCAGATCCTGATGCTATCCATCATTCATTCATTCTTCTCCTGGTAAATGTAGCCCAATGACACCCACCCCTTCCTTTCCACAGCCCACCCACCATTTTTATTTCTGATGGAGTATCTGACCTGTCACTAGTGTCTGACCATTATTCCCCTGACTGCAGAAACTGGGACCCATCTATCTCAGTTAGGGAAAATGTGATGTATTTAGGCTTTTGCTAGAATACTAGGACAAATATGAGCACTCTCCCTTGTTGGATATAGACCTGAAAGGATATAGGACTGGGAATGTTGGCACCCATCTTGTCAGAGGACGCATAGCCAAGATAGAGACAAAACTCTCAAACTCATGGTGTCATTTGAGCCTCTGGTATAGCTGTACCTAAAGTCAAATTAACTCCTATACTTTTCAATTACAGAGCCAACAGATTCTTTTTTTTTTGTTACACTATTTTGGGTTATGTTTATTTTTACATGGCACCAAAGGACATGGCACCAAAGGACATAACAAATCAGATAATATAAATGCGACTCTTTTGTCAAATGCTCACTAGCTAGGTCTTAATTCTGCACCCCTGCATACCTTCACATATTGGGCTGGGCCATATGTGGGCCATCAGAATTCTTTTTGTTTAGGTTTGAGGCAAGGTAAATGGCCTCCTAGATTTCTCCTTTAAGCTGATACCTGGATCTTGGCCTTCTAAGACATGTAAAATACATCCAAGAATACACCAATGCTGATGCTTTGACTAAAACTTGATCCTACTAGCCAGATGTATATATATATTCAAATGTCTAAAGGAGCCAGGGAAGAAAAATGACTACGTAAAACAGGCTGGAAGTCCATGGAAAAAATCAAGGCAAATCTGATATTAAATGGCCAGCCTCATTGTTAACAAGACAATGGGGAACAGGGAGACTAGAGCATTTGTGGTCTCTTGACTCTCTTAAAAGGAGCAGCTGCTACTTAGCTCTAGCCAAAAGTTGCAGTGGGAGAGATGTGGTTCCACCACATCACCAGAGGAGTGAGGCATCCTGAATTTTATATGATATCTTCTGAATTTTAAACATTAGCAACTAATTGAGATTTCTGGCACATAACTGTGCAAGCTGACACAGTGAGGGCCAAACTACATGTACCCATGAGGCACTCTATTCTATTATCTCCTCGGTAGACCTTTCAAGAGGTGGCAGAGGACAGAGTTATTGGGGAGACTTTCAGAAATAGGATATAACCCCAAGTCCATCTACAGACACATGGGAAAGAAGAAAAAGATTTATAACCAAATATAGCAAGCAGGGCTTCTTAGGAGTGCATACTGCTCTTAACTCATATAAGATCTTCCTCTCAGGGGGCAGGAAGACTTTTTTTTTTTTCCCCAGAATTAAGGTTGTGTTGCTAACAGAGTCTAAGCACTTGTTTTCTTATTTTTCCCTTTTTAAAGCTGGTAGGATCTTCTGGTTTCTTTCTCTCCAGAAGGCATGATTAGCCAGAAGTCCAGCCCCAGGCAAGTACTGAATTGACCTTACAATTTTAAGAAGAAACAGTAACTTGAGTCCATCTGATTAATAAATTACATTTATATATGCTTTTAACACAGGCTTATCTAAACAGTGGTAATCTCTTACTCAACACATACTCATTCCACTTTTTAGATTTCCAGATATCTGGCAGGACAGAGAGAATCAATGATATAAACAAAAAAAGTCTTTCTAATTCAGTCCTTCAAGATTGAGAAGCCCATGAAAATTCATAACACATGGTCTTCTCTGTCTAAACATTTGTAGGTAGGAGCATGCTAAAATGAACATCCAAGACAGCCAAGTAAGGAAAAGAAAGACTCCAAGAAGGTTAACATAAAATCTTTCGGGTATGAAGTGGTAATATAATTTCTCTCATATTAATGAGGAAGTACAGAGCTATATCTCATGGTTGCCCAGGTCCCAGTAGTCCAGTTCTACCCTATCTACCATCTCAGTCCTTATTACATACACGAAAGTATTCAGAGTCCTGAGCTATTACTCTAATTTCTGGACTATTGTTCTAGTTCCATTTATCCCAGAGAAATTGGGAGAAGTGGGGGAATTACGAGAACTATTTCTTAGATGATCAGGGAAGGTACCTTTCCAGGATTAAATATTTGCAATCTTCTTCTTCTTTTTTTTAAGATTTTATTTATTCATTTGACAGAGAGAGAGAAAGAGATCACAAATAGGCAAAGAGGCAGGCAGAGAGAAAGGGGGAAGCAGGCTCCCCGCTGAGCAGAGAGCCCGATAGGGGGCTTGATCCCAGGACCCTGAGATCATGACCTGCGCCGAAGGCAGAGGCCTTAACCAACTGAGTCACCCAGGTGCCCCTACTTGCGATCTTCTTGACTAGTAGTGGGGTGTTTAGAAAAAAAAATTTCAACATAAGCTGAAGGTGCAAAGAAGATGGGACCAGAACCCAACCACGAACTTATTGGCTTGCTGGCGAAAAATGTATAAAATCATTAGTTGCTCAGTAGGACATCTCCCAAACTAAATAAACAGAAGTTCTAATTCTATACTACAACTTGGATAGTTTTATCTTACTCAGGATAACTAGTTCATGTGAAAGAGTGCGGTAAATATTACTAACACAAATATCTGGTTCTTTTCTCATTCCTATTACATGAGAGACTACAATTCTCAGTGTTAGGTAGGGTTGTGTGATTAGCTCTGAACAATGGAAAGAAACATAGAAGAGGTGGGTATGAGATCTTTAGAAACTTTCTTCTCTTAAAAAGGAAAACAAAACAAAACAAAACAAGACCACATATCCCAGATGGTACAGGTTTGGTTGGTGGAGCTGTCATCAGCCTGGAGTCTCATTGACCATACGGAGGAGAACCCATGTTGACCAAAACAAATCATGTGACATAGGCAAAAAATAGGTTTTAGTTATGTTAAGGCCACGGGATTTCAGAATGAGTATTTACTGCAGCATAGTCTACCCTGACTAGAAAAAGGGATGCCAAATAGGCAAGGAGATTGCCTTATCTCTGGAGCCTAGGGGAAAGAAATTAGAAGCAGGTAAGGCAGCTAGTAGTAAGCTCTCCTATCTTCCTTCTGTCCTCCTGCCTTCCTTTAATCCTTGTTCGCTACACATAAAAAAATGCACGCATTCTGTCAATTTTCAGTTAGTTCTATATTCACACATATGCCAACTTTATAAAATGAAAATAACTAGGAAAACACATAAAGTACACAGCTTAGTCTTATGCATAATTTAAACATTTAAAAAATTTTATGTATTCAAATGCATTCATGAAGGGAGACATTAGCATGAAAAGCAGATGAGAAGTTGGTTTTTAGTTCTCCTAGTCTTGCTGTTCTTTGCCAAACATTTTCTTGATAGCTCATACCTATCTCCACTTCTCTTCCAAAGATATCCCGGGTCCTAGAAATTCTTTTTCTACCCTGTTAAAATCTATACTCAGAAAACACTGTATTAAACTCATTCATTCACTTAGTCTTCAGTGCATCTTGTGTGTGACATGTGTTATGTCTTTATCTACCCTCAAGGGACTCCCAGGTTAGTGGGAAGGCTAACCTGCAAATAAATTCCCTGCAAAGTGAAGTGTGTGGTATAGAAATCTGCAGAAGAGCAGGGACTAAAAGCAAGCCCATATGATGTGATGGCCTTGGAATGTCAAGGAAAGATTTACTGAGAAAGATGTGGTGACTTCACTATTTTTTTTTCTTAGATTTATTTATTTATCCTAAAGAAAGAGAAAGAGAGAAAGAGAGAGAGCAAGTGAGTGCAGGGGTGGGGCGGGGGGGGGGGCAGGCAGAAAAAGTGAGAGAAAGAGCCCCAAGCAGACCCTATGCAGAGTGTGGAGCCCAACATGGGGCTCAATTCCACAACACTGAGCTCAGAGCTGAGCTGAAATCTAGAGTTGGATGCTCAACCAACTGCACCACCCAGGCTCATCTGACTTTTGCTCTTTAAGAGACTTTTGCTAGAGACATTCTAGTGAATTCTTGGGGAAGGGGGATATTAGAGGTAGAGAACCACATTAGGCAAGAGGCAAGGGATTCATAAACTAGGACAACTAGCAAGAGGAATGGAGAAAAGAAGATTTGTGGCAGAGATAGTAAGAAGTAGACAACACTAATTTGTATTTGAGGAATAAAGAAGATGGAGGAGTCTAGGAATATTGTAGAAAAAGAGTCAGTGAATTTTGTCTGCAATGGGCAAGTTGGTAAATATTTTAGGCTCTGTGAATCATATACAGCCTCTATTATACAGTCTTTATTTTGTTTTTACATTCTTTATTAATCTTTTAAAAGTGTAATCTTTTAAAAATGTAAAGGCGTTCCTTGTTTGAGGTATGGATTTGACTTATAGGCCATAGTTTTTGTCAACCCACATTCTAGGTTAGGATAGCCCAAGGGGGATATCTTGAGTTACATAAGAGGAGAGAAGGGTCAGCCTGCAAAGGAAACTGAAAAGTATGGGCTAATACTACTAACTAGTTTACTATTTTATCATAAATAGAAAAGCTCTTTCAATAATTTTGAAGTTTTGGCATACTGATTAAATTTCCCTTTATTATAAAAATCTGTTTTTACAACATGTTCTTTGTTTTAGAAAATAAAGCTTTGATTCATTACTCCTGTGTAGTGCTTTAATTTTTTTTTAAGTCTTATTTGCCCAGTACATGCTTTGTGTTGTACTTGTCAGTTTTTTATTATAATGTCCTAAGTACTTAGAATTAAGAACATAGGCTTCTTCAGCCACAACATTTGTGTAGAACCACAAGAGACCCTGAATAGTCAAACAATCCTGAGAAAAAAGAACAAAGCTGGAGGCATCACCCTTCTGGATTTCAAACTATACTACAAAAGCCATAGTAATAAAAACAGAATGGTACTGGCACAAAAATACATGCATAGATTAATAAAATAGAGAGCCTAGAATTAAACACCAGCATATAGGTCAATTAATCCTAGATAAGAGCCAAAAAACACCCAATGAGGAAAGGATAGGTTCTTCAACTAATGGTGCTGGCAAAACTGGAAACACCCATGTAAAACAATGAAATTGGACTCCTATCTTACACCAGTCACAAAAATTAACTTCAAATGGAGGAGAGACTTAAACATAAGACCTAATACCATAAAACCCCTAGAAGAAAATGTAGGGAAGGCACTCGTTAATTTGGTCTTGGCAATGATTTTTTTGGACATGACACCAAAAGTATAAATAACAAAAGCAAAAATCAACAAATAGGACTGCATCAAGCTCAAAGGCTTCTACATAGCAAAAGAAACAATAAAACTAAAAGATAGCCTATGAGGGGCACCTGGGTTGCTGAGTGGGTTGGGCCCCTGCCTTCGGCTCAGGTCATGATCTCAGGGTCCTGGGATCGAGCCCCGCATCGGGCTCTCTGCTTAGCAGGGAGCCTGCTTCCCTCTCTCTCTCTCTGCCCGCCTCTCTGCTTACTTGTGATCTCTCTCTCTCTCTGTCAAATAAATAAATAAAAAATCTTTAAAAAAAAAAAAAAGGTAGCCTATGGAATGGGAGAAAGTTTTTCCAAACCATATATTGGCTATTAATAAGGGATTAATAATCCAAAATATATAAAGAATTTATATAACTTAATGACAAAAATGATGATTAAAAAATGGACAGAAAGGGGAGATTGGGTGGCTCAGTTCGTTAGACATATGCTTTTGGCTTGGGTCACAATCCCAGGGCCCTGGGATTGAGCCCCACGTCAGGCTCTCTGCTCAGAAAAGAGTCTGCTTCTCCCTCTTCCTCTGCCTGCTGCTCTCCCTGCTTGTGCTCTCTCTCTCTCTCCTCCCCATCAAATAAATTAAAAAAAACTTTAAAAAATTAAAAGACTAAAAATATTAAAAATGGGCAGAAGAACAAAATAGACATTTTTTCCAAAGAAGACATCAAAATGGCCAACAGGCATATGACAAGATGCTCAACATCCTTAATCAAAAGGGAAATGCAAATCAAAATCACAATGAACTGTCATCTCATACCTGTTAGAATGGTTATCATCAAGAAGACAAGAGGCAACAGGTGCTGGTGAAGATGTGGTAAAAAGGAAATCCACATACGTTGTTAGTGGGAATGTAAATTAGTCCAATCACTATGGAAAACAATATGGAGCTTCCTCTAAAAAATTCAAAATAGAGGGGCACCTGGGTGGCTCAGTGGGTTAAAGCCTCTGCCTTCAGCTTAGGTCATGATCTCAGGGTCCTGGGATCCAGCCCCACATCAGTCTCTCTGCTCAGCAGGGAGCCTGCTTCCCCCTCTTCTCTGCCTACTTGTGATTTCTCTCTCTGTCAAATAAATAAATAAATAATCTTTTAAAAAATTCAAAGTAGATCTACCATATGATCTAGCAATTCTACTTATGGGTATTATGTAGAGTATATATACAATGGGATGTTATTCATTCATGAGAAAGGAGGATATCCTGCCATTTGTGACACCGAAATGGGTTCTGAACATTATATTAAGTGAAATAAGTCAGAGAAAGACAAATACTGTATGATATCATGTATATGTGGAATCTAAAAATTCAAACCTGTTAACAAAACAGAACAAAATAAAACAGAGTAAAATTGTGGTTTCCAGGTTCCAGGTGAGGTACTAAGATTGATGGTATTTCAGAGTACAAATTTGTAACAAGTACTAAACAAGCCACAGAAATCTAATGTATGGTATAGTGAATGTAGACAATCATATTGTAAGTATGTAATGTGCTAAATACCAATATAACAGCAACCATATTACAATGTACCAAAGTAACACTCTGTATACCTTAAATTTATACACTACTACATGTTAAATGTATACATTAAAAAAAAAGACCCAGCTTTCCTTTGTCATTGTTCACATTGCATGCTTTTTTGGGGATACTTGTATTCCAGAAGAATAAACAGGTGAAAATAATAATAATAATGATAATAATAATGAAGTAAATGCAATGTGAGATCCTGGACAGGATCTTGGATCATACACACGGAAAGGATATTTGTTTTAAAACTGGTGAAATTCAAAAGGTGTACAGTTAAAACAATTGTACCAAAGCTAATTTTCTGGCTTGGGTAATTGTGCTATAGTTATAGAAAATAAACCTTTGTTTATTTTAGTTCATTTTACATATTTTAGTTATGTAAAATGTTTACATTAGAAAAATCTAATGTTACTCTTGTAACTTTTCTGTAAGTCTAAAATGAGTGTGAAATAAAAAGTTTAAAAGAAAAAAAAAGAATATAGGTCTCTTATTACAAAGCCATAACCCATCATATTCTTTACTAAGTAGATGCTATTTGGCTTGATGTACAGTAGATTCTCAACACGTTATTTGAGTCAATTAATGATAAAATATCCATTTAAGGTAAATTTCTGTTCATAAGGGATATAATCACTAGTTTCACAAGGCTTAAAAGTTTCCAAACTTTGGGAGTATATAAATCAGTTAGTGGGAATGCTTTTCAATACTATTTGAATTCTGACATTTGGATTAAAAGATGAGGACCAAGAAATGTTTTTTTATTACATCCTAAACAGAATTTCTAGGCCTTCAGTTATAGAAAACTGCTTTCTTTTCAATTATTATTAGAATGAACACACACCTGGAGCATATACCATTAATAATTCCTATTTATCTGAATGTGGATTAAGTGGTTTATGGAGTAATCGGTTTGTGGATTAGCCTGTTTCCAGATGGAGATGTTTAAGGTACAGCAGAGATTTGGGGTTAGATCAGTTCGCCTACAGAGGCATATAATGAAGCCCTGGGGAAATTAGTCCTGATGATCAGTTCCCCAGGGGTTAGAGGACAGGATTCCAGGTCTGGAGTCATGATGGTCCTTCTGCCCCTTCCCCTCTCCTTTCTTCTTCTCCTTCTTTCTTCTCTCTCTCTCAAATAATAAATGAAGTCTTAAAAAAAGAAAGATCTAGGGAAGTAACAGTATAGAAATCCAAGTGTAGAAGAAAGTAAGTGCAAGAAGAAAGAAAGAAAACTTAGTGCTCTTGCAGGCTTCATTCCAAGCTGTATGTCTCTTTTTTTTTTCAATATTTCACATAGTGTAAGTAGGAAGAATACTGATATCTGTAGGAAGGTTGGAGGCAAGCCACACAGTCACACAAAGTACTCATACGTTTCTGAATTAAAGCTGTGGGTGTGAAAACAGAGTAACCTTTGTTCTTCTATGTATTTCCAAAATGAGTTAGGTTTTTACAGTTTCTCCTTAGATCTTGGGCATATCCATTCAGGTGAACCTTGGAGAAGGTATGAATTACCACAGCTTTCAGTTTGCATGTACCATGTTGTTAAATCAGATAGCTCAGGGGCACCTGGGTGGCACAATCAGTTAAGCATCTGACTCTTGATTTCAGCTCAGGTCATGATCTTAGGGCCCTGGGACAGAGCCCTGATTCAGGCTTCTCACTCAGTGGGCAGTTTGCTTAAGATTCTCTCTCTCTCTCCTTTTGCCCTCCCCCTTCCCACTCTCTCTCTTTCTCTCTCTCTCAAAAAAAATAAATCTTTAAAAAATATATCAGAAAACTTGGTGAGCCAAGTTTACCTTTCGAATACCTCGAGCTCCTTGTTCATGGCTAAACACTGTGTTTTCCTCCTAATCTCTTAAATTTAAATGTTTAAACAATACAATGAATTTAAGGTGACTGAGACAGTATATATAATCAATTAACAGAATTCCTTCTTTTTCTGTTCTTTGATCCCCCTTTTCCAGTGCCTTGCACTTTCAGGCTTCATCTTGGATGCCGGAGCTCCAGGGGTGCTCTTCTGCGGCCCTAAGGAAGCGTGCCACACTAAAAGCCTCTACCCATCTCCTCCTCAACTTCGGAACTTGCATGTCTCCGGAAGTCATTAAAGCATTTCAGATATTCCAGCGCTCTGCCTCCCAGGCATTATCTGTCTCCTTGCAGTTAAGCAAGTTCACATGACTAGTTCTGGTTATTAGGTTGGGAGTAGAAGCAAGAAGTATCTCTTCCAGGCCTAGGCATTGAATTACTAATGTAAGACCCTTGAGAGTGCTTTTTGGCCAGACTCTAGTGATCAGTAATATTTGAGATAGTGATTACTCTATTAACCTCAATTCCAGAGTGAAAATATGTGGTGCAGAGCCCCAGCTCAATTGCAAAGGCATGAAGTGAAAATAAAAGATAAACTATTGTTTTCAGAAGCCAGTAACTTTGGGAGATATATTTTTCTGTAGCATAACCCAGCTTGTCTCTGACTGATAAACCATCCAGTACTTCTTCCTCTCATCAGTATACAGGAAAATATAGACTCATTGAGGGCAGAGACTATGTTGTCATGTTCTCTTGGGTTTTGTCAGTGCCTTCGCAGTGCCTAGAATATGGGCAACAATCTATAAATATTTGTTAATTCTAAAAATAAACGAAAGGCTCTACTTCTGGTTATGGTGATAGTAGGTTATAATGGAGTAAACAAAAGTAGTTACTCATGCAAATGAATCACAGCTCTATTAGCTAAGTCATACATTTTTGTTCCCAATACTACTCCATGGTGGTTGCTGATGCATTTTGTTCCCAATACTACGCCATGGTGGTGGCTAGCATACAAGATGATTTTAGTTAGATCTGAGCTCTTTAAGAAAATGTCACTTGGGCAGCTACCTGACCATCCTCATCAAAAGAAAGACTCTAAATCTGTTTAAGACTAGATATGAGTTATTGAGAGAACTATTTGGCACAACTGAAAGGGAGAGAGAAAGAGCCAGACTGAGCCTTGAGAGTTGTGTTAAATAAGGCTTAGCTGATTAAACCGATCATGCCTCTTGCAGTTATCAGTCTTGTACTTAATTGTAACTTAGTTGAATTTTAGGAGAGATTCTGGCTGTGAATTGCTAAAGTCATTTCACTTTTTTTTTTTTTTGTCATTTCACTTTTTAAATCCTTTTTTTTCTTTCTCTTTATGACTTCTGAGCAAATAGAAAAGCTTCATTTATTTTGTCATCTAGAATTTACCTCTTCAAAAATACTTTCTGAAATGCCTGCAAAAAGGAAGCTTTTATATAACAGATACATCACTGTGTGATTATAGTCCCTACACACCAAAATCAATTATAATGGAAGTATGAACATTTTCTACCAAGAATTACGTTGGGAATTCCATTGCAGGCTTGTGCAAAAAGAGAAACTAATCAGGCTGAGCTGGACCTTGAGAGTCATCCAATTATAACATCCAAAGGTCATGTCGAATGGGTCCTAGCCAGACCATCTAAAATTGGTGAGGGTAGTATTGGTGTAAGGAGTTGATAATCAATGATCCGGAAGGTGAGTGACAGGGTTGAGGTCCTAAGGGCTATCTCTCACTATTTATCTAGATAGCAACCATATAACAATAGACTTCTAGGTCAGAAAATAGAAATGGAGGCTGAGAAGGCAAACTGGGGACCTTGGGCTCTGTAAAGTACTGGGTTTCAGAACCCAAAACCAAGTGACACACCAAGTAAAAAGCTGATGGTGATGGTCATAAAATAAATAGACATAGATAATCATCCCATGAGAAAGCTACATTAAATTAATTGTTTACAATAATTTATTTTCTTACTACTGAAAAGGCAAGAGAGGTCAGGAATGGGTGAAGGGACTGGTGGCAGGTAGAAGAAGAAGTTTGTTTCCTGACTGACAGTCTTCTGTGACCGCTTAACATTAGGGAAGTTATGAAGTCTTAAATTGTCTTGTTTTACTTTTTTAGTTGAATGCTATCAGTTTCTTTTGTTCTTAAAATTTGGCATCTTCATAAATTAGCAAAAACAAAGAGATTCTAGATATTATAAATATTAGACTATAGAACCATTTGTTAGAAAAAGGATGTAAGATATTTAAAATGAAATAATATTCACAATTAATTATATCTTTCTTTAGAACTAAAAATTATTAGAAGGAAATGTATTAAATAATAAAGTTATAATATATGAACAATCTAAAAGCCTTTAAACCAAACAGTAAATTTGTAAGCAAATACATTATTTTCACATATTTAAATGTTTATGAAAAGTGAGGTACTTTTAGATTTATTATGAGTGGTCTCTTTTCATCTTCATGTTGGGTGATCTTATCTTCACTTATGAATTTTACTCTACGATGTTATAACTAGGTGACACAGGGTAACATTCTGAGGACAATTTGAGGTGACAGGCTCAGAGAACCTGGAGTTTCAATCCTGGTCCCTGTTAACACACTTGATCTTGTACATCTGTAAAAGGTATCATAATAATTTATGTCTCATAAATTCATTCTGGCCATTACTAAAGTTACAAATGTAAAGTCCTTGACCTCATTAAATGATCTGCAAATAACAAGTATTATTTACTACCTACAAATGTGAACTTCAAATCTGTGTAAGGAATTGCCTGTTGGCAAAGTCCAGGGGATGTTGCCGAGGCGCAACACATTCAGGCTCTTCAAAAACAGAACTTACCATCTTGACCTCTAAATTGACTTTCTGTCTGTAATCTCTGCTTAATTGCTTTCAATGCTATCTCCTGGATCTAACCAATCACGCAGACCCACTGGTTTTACTTCATGTATGTCTATCATGACTCCTCCTTGGTCAGTCCCTTGGTCAGTGCCTTGCTCTTTTATATCAGCCTCCTAATTTGTCTCCTTTCATCTATCTGAGCGCTTCACCTGCTAGGCCTCCTCTTCTGCCCCTTGAATCCATTCTCGATAGGCAATCAGAGTCATCTGTCTGATCCATCTAAAACCTAACAGGGTGACTCCTTTAGAAACTCCCAGTGGAGGGGCACCTGGGTGGCTCAGTCACTAAATGTCTGCCTGCGGCTCAGGTCAAAATCTCTGGGTCCTGGGGTGGATCTCCGTGTTAGGCTCCCTGCTCAGCAGGGAGTCTGCTTCTCTCTATCTCTCCCTTGCCCTCCGTACCGCTTTTCTCTTTCTCAAATAAACAAAATATGGAAGGAAGGAAGGAAGGGAGGGAGGAAGGAAGGAAGGAAGAAGGGAGGGAGGTAAGGAAGGAAGGAAGGAAGGGAGGAAGGAAAGAAGGAAGGAAGGAAGGAAAAAGAGAGAGAGAGAGAGAAAGAAACTTCCAGTGGCTTCCCATTACAGAAAGAAGTCTGAGCTCCTAACATGATTTATAAACTTTAGGTCTCAAGTGTGTTCTTGTTACCTCTGGTTATTCTCATTTGGGACATTCAAGTTTTACTCTTTTTTCTCCAGGAAGGTGTCTTTGTATCCCAGGTTAGGTGAAACACCATACAGTCTACTCAAATACAATATTCTTACTCCCATTGATCACTTCTCTATATCTTATCAAATCACTCTTAGGATGGTCTCCTCTGCTAAACTATGAGCTTTTCAACTGCTGTGGTTATGGTTTGCTCATCTTTGTGCTATAGGGCCTGGCATCTAGTAGATTCTTAATGTCTTATGGAACTACTGGCCTTCATTTTAGTTAATTTTCCCCAGTATCTCTCATCTCCCTTCTACCTACAGGAAAAAAAGAAAGAAAGAAAGAAAGAAAGAAAGAAAGAAAGAAAGAAAGAAAGAAAGAAAGAGATTCTCTGCTTCTTATAATTTTCATATTTCTGGAAAGGCTATATATATAGCTCTATTTCCATCATTTTCCAGTCTAGATTTTATTTCAGGCATTAAGATTCTGGGGTAGAAAAAGCAAACAAAAGTCCTATAATACAAATCTTTTTAAAAACAAACAAACAAACAAACAAACAAACAAACAAACAAACAAACAAATGGTCAAGTCTCCAGAACATTCTGGAGATGCTGGACTAAACTTAAAATAAATTGAGGAAGCTCACAGGATTTGAATTTGCCTGGCAACAAAATAAAACGAACAGGTAGGAAGAAGGAAGATAAGACCATTTTTTAAAGCTAGACCAGCTCAGACAACTTTTAGAGCTCTGCTGTCCAATATGGCTGTCACTAGCCACATGTGGTTCCTGACCACCATAAGTGTGGCCAGTACCAAAATGAAATGTGCTTTAACTGTAAAATACACACCATATTTCAAAGACTTCATACAAACACAAAGAATGTACAATATCTCAATAATATTTTAATATTAGCCACATGTTGAAATGACAATATTTTTGATATGTTGGTTAAATAGAATAAATGATTAAAATTAACTTTACCTTTTTTTTTTACTTTCCTTAATATGGATACCAGAAAACATAAAATTATATATGTGGTTCACCTACTGAACAGTCCTAGTAGATGGAATACCCCCTATAATTATTTTTTCCTTAAGCTGGAACCCCTGAGATGCTCCTTTGGGAATATGGTAGCCTGTCTGAGAAGGGCCCTGCAGAACCTGTATATTCAGGAGCTCCTAGGACCATCTGTAAACAAAAACAGATTGTCTCCCTAGAAATCAGGCATTAATCTAAATAGATGTTGTTGGGGGGGGGGGGGTGCCTAGGTGGCTCAGTAGGTTAAACATCTGCTTTCGGCTCAGGTCCTGATCCCAGAGTCCTGGAATCAAGCCCCGCATTGGGCTACCTGTTCAGCGGGAAGCCTGCCTCTCCCTTTCTCACTCCCCCTGCTTGTGTTCCCTCTCTCATTGTCTTTCTCTGTCAAATAAATAAATAAAATCTTAAAAATGCAAAATAAAACAAAACTGCTTATTTAAAAAAAAATAGGTGTTCTTAGGCAAAACAACTTCTAACTTCTACTTCCAGGGAGACTTGGGATTCAGTTGAACAAGTCATGTGTTCCCCATGGTTAAGTCATTTCCAATGGGGCATGAACAATGGTTGAGCACCTTCCCACTGAACGTCTACTGAGCCAGCATGTGGCTAATTGGCCATATGCCCAGATTGTTAAGGCCCACTTTGGGTCAGTAACAGTCCTGTTCTTGGGTGAATAACTACTCACCTCTCTGAGGTGAATTAACTCTTTCAGGGCACTAGGGCACCATTTAGCACACTGAAAAAGTAATTTACATAATGGCTCTCTAGGGACATCCTGAATGCAGAGAGGAAGTGCAGCAATTCAAAGCTCACACAGCAATCCTGCAAAGCCAATTAGGGGAGCAAGATAAATTAGATGGAAGTGTGCTCTGTCCAATTGAGATATAAAAACAGTTTATATGAGCAGGATGTAATTGCCTAAGTGGGAATCTGGCTAGGAAAACGAGGCTTTGGAAAGAAGAAACCATGGCTAAGACCTCAGTTCTATACAAAAGCAGATTGTATGCTTGTGCACTTGAAACATTATATTTCTAGAAGTTAGGAGTTTTTTTGTATTTTGTCCATATTATTATAACTATAATACTTAATTTTTAAATAATAATCTGGGAATCAAGAAACTTAACTTCAAGCCACAGCGCTACCACTAACTATGTGATCTTGTGCAGGTTAGTTTTTCTCCATGGGCCTCAGTTTCCCCATTAGATAATGTCAGAGATTGTGTTGGGATTGGGATGTTTTTAGATGGAATTTGGTGAAAGGACTCAGGAATGTCCAAGTGCTATGCCAAGCAACAGCCATTTGAGACAGAGAGATACAAGCAAGGAATGATAGCCCTAGGAAGCAGATTCTCAGACTTCACTGTCAGTTGGGCTCCTATCCCAAAGTTCAAGGAATGCTCTGGTAAGCTCAGCTGGAGCGCTTAGGCCAAGGGAGTTTTTTTCCTTTACCTGAAAGCCTGAATCAGTCTTTTACCACACTCTAGCTGGCTCCAGGAAGGACTGAAGAAGATAATGCAAATGGCAGTTTTGCCTTAAGAAAACAGGCTCTAGGTCAAGGTACTTCCTTGTGCTTTGAGAGGAACCTACTGCATAGTGGCCCCGTTTCCCCATTCCCCGTGAAGATGGACTCTAACTCATTGGCTCCCCTCCTGAGAAATAGTGAGGAGAGCCATCTGCATAGAAGTCTGAGACCTTTAATGTTGGCCTGGCAGGTGATTTAGCAGTCTTCTACTTTTCATCTCTAGAAAAAAAAATGTCCTGTTGATTGCTTGCTTTGCCTACCTAAAGAGTTCTTTGAGATCTTTTGAGAAAGCTTATTAAAGACCCCTATCTTGATAATTTAGAATAATAGCTCCTCTGACAATCAAGCAATAATAATGATATTAATCACACTCATTCATGCAGTGATAATTATGTGTCAGGTGCCATTCTAAATGCCATGATATATCAGTGCATTTAATCTTTACAACGAGTCTAGGAAGTGTTTTAATTATAACTGGCATTTCTATTTTACTAATATGAAAACTGAGGTACAGAGTGGCAAAGCAACTTTTTGCAGTCGTCATGGTGGCAGAGCTAGGATTTGAACCCAGGGTAGGGGCACTAAGAGACACTAGGTTATACTTCTGTTCACTGTCAGTTTTACCCCTTTGACTATACATTTCCATCATATAACCATCTTCATTTATAGAAAAAGCAGATTTAAAAATTTGAAATCCCACTTTTATATTAAGTGCTTCTAATCGTATGTAAACTACTTATACACAAGTGAACAGTAATTATTAAAGTGCTCTAATTAAGAACACATGAACATATTTATATTTGTTGTAGCTAATGTTTTAATTGCATAATAAAATTTTGCTAACACACTGCAGTAATTATAAAACATCAGAAAGTTTCATTTCATTTTATGCAAAAATGTAATATAATCATGGCAGGCTAATGATGTTTGGTGCCTCTACATTCATCACCTTTTTATTCAGACAGGCAGAGGTGTAACATGCAAATCTAACACTTAATGAAAACTAAGCATAATATGTATTATTGACCTATGCCATCAACTTGTCACTCATTAATTTGCAAAATTTAGCAACTTACAATGAGCACTGCTGTTATTGTGCTAGTGAGTTAATATTTGGGAAAACTTGTCCCTTAGATGTCTAGCAGGGACTAGTGTTGGTAAAAGACTTTCATTGATTATACCTCCTAAGGGAGAAATTTTGAGGCCTTACATCAGTCAGTGGCAGCTTGGCACACAAAAGGGCAGCAGTTTGAGTCCCAAGTGTTCTAAATAATGCAGCAGGTAACTACCTCATCAGGGGTTTAAAATCCCCTAATGCATATTTAAATTTTCCTTTATAAACACCTACCTAATAAAAACCTTTCATGTTTGCCACAATTAAATGCAAAGAGCTTGTGATTTAGGTTCTGAAACTAGAACCTAGCTCTCTTCACCCACATAGTTTTAGAAATCTTAAACATTGTTTCCACCTTTTCTGACTCAAAAGATTACTGGGAACAGAAGAAATAGAAGGCCTCTGCTGGTCACGTTTTCCGTAATGGCTTTGGGACAATACCTGCAAGTTCTCTTCCCCCGTGTGCTAGATTACATGCTATTTTGTCATTGAGGTCGAGTATGCATTTTCGGTGTAGAAATATGTATCCTCACAAGCAAAAGGCTCATTTTCGAACACGGTCTTTTTCTTATTTTCTGTGTAACATTTTTTGGTCACTCCTGGGTCTTCATTTTTATTTTACTTTTTCCTTTCTTACCTCAATTTTTTTTTTTCTCTTTGAAATCTTATATCAGCCTTTCTCCTTATTTCTACAATTTGTCAGTTCAGAGAAATACAACATGTAGCGGGGGTGGGGGGGTGTTGTTGAGAGGCCTGGGCGTGAGGTGGAATAGGAGGCTGTCACAGTGGACAGAGGGAGGTAGCAATAGCCTTGAATTGTCACTGCCTTGAAGAAGCCGTGGGGCTTCACCTTTCCTTCCCACCGTGTTTCCTACCTGAAGACATTTCACAAATGCAACAATACAAGTTCCCAGCACACAGTAGACGCAAAATAATTGCTTGCTTGATCATCAGGTCGCTGCAGCCCTCTGAGGCAGCAAGTGGGCTTGTTTCATTGGCTTGGATTTATATTCTAATTATATTCTAATGGTAGGGACTAAATTCTCCCCTGTACCTCTATTTCTGTGTTCAAATTTCTCTGGTGGTGTTTTTTGTTTGTTTGGTTGGTTTTCTTTCTTAGGGAGGGAGAGGGCAGGGTCAGAGGGAGAGGGAGGATCTTAAGTAGGTTCCATGTTTAGCATGGAGCCCAGCATGGAACCCAGCATGGGGCTCGATCTCAACCCTAAGATCAGGACCTGAGCCAAAATCAGGAGTCCAATGCTTAACTGACTGAGCCACTCAGGCACTCCTCTAGTGGTGGGTTTTTTTTTTTTTTTAAGATTTTATTTATTTATTTGACAGAGAGAGAGATCACAAGCAGGGGGAGAGAGGGAGGAAGCAGGCTCCCTGCCGAGCAGAAAGCCCGATGTGGGGCGGGCTCGATCCCAGGACCCTGAGATCATGACCTGAGCCAAGGGCAGAGGCTTTAACCCACTGAGCCATCCAGGTGCCCCTCTAGTGGTGTTTTTAAGGAATCACAGCACACAATTAATTTTGCAATAGTAGGAGGAACTTTGTCCATATTTACTTGTAATTACAGGCTATTTACTCTCAAGGCTTATGCTATCACGTGAGCCTAGTATGGTTACTATGCACAACAGAACCGAAAGAAGACACAAGTTAACGAACAGGCTGTGTTTCTCCTCCATTATGTTCTCACCATTTGCACTGGTTTAACCTGCTTGTTATGTATACCGAAGGGTCTGACCTCTGGGCTCTGCTCGCGAATGCCAGCTCCTCTGTCAAACGCTAGCTCCCTTAGGTTTGCCATCCTAGCCTGGAACACAGTGAAGCAACTGGATATGGCACCATGGGAGTCAGAACCTCTGCTCACATTTCAGTCATCCTTGGTCCCCCATCTAAAATGCAAACCTCTGATTATTTCTCTACATCTTCCCTAGTTCATGGACGTGCTCTGTGCTTATCCTACTGGCCTCACAAACTGGCCCATGGCACTCTAAGGTGCAATCACCCTTCATTCCTCAACCCACTCAAAGAATGCTGCCTCCAGCTCTCTGTCTGGTTCTTCCTGGACATTCCTGTTGCTCTTCACTCAACCCAGAGTGGGAGCAGTTAATCTAAAGCCTATACAGCCCAGTTCCTAGAAACTTAATGGTCTTTCCTAGCTCCCAACACTTATATGGCTATTTATGGAGCACAATATTTGCGCCAGGCACTAAACTAAGCACCTTATGTAGATAATATTTACTCCTCCTATCATCCCTGGTTTATATATAAAAAAGCATCATTGAGTACTTCCTATGTGGCAGATATTATTTAAAGCACTTTATTTGTTCTAGTTTGAGTTTCTCTAGAAGCCAAACCTAAAAAAAGGATTTAAATAAAAATTGTTACTTTGGGAGTTGATTCTATGGGGAGTGGCCAAAGAGGCACAAGAAAGGGAAAATACCCAATAAAGCATATGTTATCAAACAAGTTACCACATTTGGTAAAATCTGGGTAAAATGGGAAATCTAAGAGTCAGTCTACAATGTCATTCTCATAGTTATCCTACTTGGGAGTTAAAGTACCTTGCTAGAGACACATAAATGGATTTTTAGATAGTGATGAGATCTGGCTGGAATTGGAGACCATTCATTCATAATAACACCAGTCTTTTCACTCCTGTGAGACTGCCCCATATGACCTCCACCCAAAACCTCGATACTTTTAATCTTCAAATTTGTCTACACCCAAGTCTCTTCTTACTCCCTTGTTCCCCCACAGTGGCTGCTGTGCCTCTTCCTTTCCTGGGCATCAACTGCTTGCTCAGAGATAGCAATCACTGTCCTCTCTTTTGCTTCTTTCATCAACCTCTTCGTCAAGTTTTCATTTTATTTCATTATCATCCCCAAATACAAACTCGTTCAAATCTCTCTTCTCTTAAAAATAAAAATATTCTTTGTATTTGTTTGTTTATTTTTGAGAGAGAGAGAGAGAGAAAGAGAGAGCAGGGGCAGGGAGGGGCAGGGGGAGGGAGAGAATCCCAAGCAGGCTCCATGCCCAGGGCCAAGTTCAACATGGGGTTTGATCTTCTGACCCTGAGATCATGACCTGAATCCAAATAAAGAGTCGGATGCCAAAAAGACTGAGCCACCCAGACACCCCCAAAATAAAAACATTCTTGATCCTACTTTCTTCTTTAACTATTACCCACCCCCCATCCCAACCTCCATCTTGCTTGGTTATACCTACAGTATCACTTTCTCCTCTCCTTTCCTTCTCCAGTCCACCGCCATCAGGTCTCCCTGACCCATCCCTTGGAAGTCCTCTTTTATTACAAAGGGCTTTCTTTAATCTTTACGTTAATTTATTTTTCTGCAGACTTTGAATATGTTAAATGGTTTTGACTTCCTTGAAATTCTTTATCCTTGTCTTCTTTAAAGTATCCTCTTTTTCCTGGTCTTTTAAAGACATCTTTTTAAAGTTAGCTCTACAGATTTGCACTCCTTTAATAGTACTAAGGTATGTATTTTCTCCTAATATTCTTGCCTTAAGCTGTTTCTCTTCTCTACATATTTCTCCTAGATATCTTCCACATCTGTAAATTCACGATCTTCTTTATTCCAGTGCCTTCAAAATCTATATCCCATCCCAAATCTATCTGATAAGCTCTAGATCTGTATTAAACACAAGATAATTACCACCTTCACCTAAACCTCCTCTTCCTTCTCTTTTTTTTGGTTAGGGGCAATATTATATCTCTAGTTACCTTTAAAAAAAATGATTAAGCCCCAAACTGGGTTTTTTTAAATTAGTTTCAGAGGTAGAATTTAGTGATTCATCAGTTGCATATAACACCCAGTGCTTATTACAAAGTGCCCTCCTTAAAATCCATTGCCCAGTACCCCATCCCCCTACCCACCTCCCCTCCAGCAACCCTCAGTCTGTTTCCTAGAGTTTAGCATCTTTTACAGTTTGCCTCCCTCTCAATTTTCATCTCATTTTATTTTTCTTTCTCTTTCCCTATGTTCATCTGTTTTGTTTCTTAAATTACACATATGAGTGAAATCATATGGTATTTGTCTTTCTCTGACTTACTTCACTTAGCATAATACCCTCCAGTTCCATCCATGTCATTGCAAATGGCATGATTTCATTTTTGATGGCTAAGTAATATTCCATTTTGTACACACACACACACACACACACACACACACACACACAACATCTGCTTTATTCACTCATCTGTCCATGGACATCTAGGCTCTTTCCATAGTTTGGCTATTATGGATCTTGCTGCTATAAACACTGTGGTGAACGTGCTCTTTTAAATCACTATGTTTTTATTCCTTGGATAAATACTTAGTAGTGCAATTTCTGGGTCATAGAGTACCTCTATTTTAACTTTTTGAGGAACCTCCATACTGTTTTCCAGAGTGGCTGCACCAACTTGCATTCCCACCACAGTTGTAAGAGGGTTCCTCTTTCTCTGCATCCTCACAATCTGTTGTTTCCCGACTTGTTAATTTTAGCCATTCTGACTGATGTGAGGTGGTGTCTCATTGTGGTTTTGATTTGTATTTTCCTGATGCTGAGAGATGTTGAGCATTTTTTCATGTGTCTTTTGGTCATTTGCATATTTTCTTTGAGACATGTCTGTTCATGTCTTCTGCCCATTTCTTAATTAGATTATTTGTTTTTTGGGTGTTGAGTTTGATAAGTTCTTTATAGATTTTGGTACTAGCCCTTTATCTGATAAGACATTTGCAAATATCTCCTTCCATTCTGTCAGTTATCTTTTAGTTTTGTGGAGTTTCCTTTGCTAGGCAAAAGCTTTATTTCCAATGCACTGTTCCCAATAGTGCATTTTTGCTTTTGTTTCTCTTGCTTTTAGAGATGTGTCTAGTCAGAAGTTGCTGTGGCCAAGATCAAAGAGGTTGCTGCCTATTGTCTCTTCCAGGATTTTGATGGATTCTTATCTCACATTTAGGTCTTTCATCTATTTTGAACTTATTTTTGTGTATGGTATAAGAAAATGGTCCAGTTTCATTTTTTCGCATGTGGCTGCCCAATTTTCCCAACACCATTTGTTGAAGAGAACACCTTTTTTCCATTGGATATTCTTTCCTCCGTCATTGAAGATTAAGTGACCATATGGTCAGGGGTCCATTTCTGGGTTCTCTATTCTGTTTCATTGATCTGTGTGTCTGGTTTTCTGTTGTTGTTGTTGTTATTTGTTTTAAAATATTTTATTTATTTATTTGACAGAGATAGAGTACAAGTAGGCAGAGTGGCAGGCAGAGGGAGAGGGAGAAGCAAGCTCACCATTGAGCAGGGAGCCCAACCTGGGGCTCAATCTTAGGACCCTGGCATCATGACCTGAGGTGAAAGCAGCCACTTAACTGAGTGTGAGTCACCCAGGTGCCCCTGTGTGTCTGTTTTTATGTTAGAACATACTGCTTGATGATCCCAGCTTTGTAATACAGCTTGAAGTCTGGAATTGTGATGCCATCAGCTTTGGTTTTCTTTTTCAACATTCCTTCAGCTATTGGGGTCTTTTCTGATTCCCTAAAAATTTTAGGATCACTTGTTTCAGCTCTATGAAAAATGCTGATCATATTTTGATAGGGATTGCAATGTATGAGTAGATTGCTTTGGGTAGCATAGACATTTTAACAATATTTGTTCGTTCAATCCATGAGCATGGAATGTTTTTCCATTTCTTTGTGTCTTCCTCAATCTGTTTTATAGTGTTCTATAGTTTCCAGAGTACAGATCCTTTACCTCTGTGGTTAGGTTTATTTCTAGGTAGGTTTCTTATGGGTTTTGGTACAATTATAAACCAGATGAATTCCTTGTTTTTCTTCTGCCTTGTTCTTAGTGTATAGAAATGCAACTGACTTCTGTGAATTGATTTTATATCCTGCGACTTTGCTGAATTCCTCTATTTGATCTAGCAATTTTGGGGTAGAGTCTTTTGGGTTTTCTACATCAAGTATCATGTCATCTGTGAAGAGTGAGAGCCAAACTGGATTTTGTAC